>JAGIQG010000007.1:30414402-31614402 GCA_024679065.1 Sphyrna mokarran | reverse complement strand
CCAACAACTTGCCCAATCTCTCAGGTAGATGTTTCAGGAGAAACAGGGAAAGAGGTAAAAGAGGTGGGGGAATGGCACTGTTGATCAGGGATAATATCATGGCTGTAGAGGAGGTGAATGCCATGGAGGGATTGTTTATGGAATCTCGGTGGGTGGAAGTTCAGAACAGGAAGGGGTCAATTACTTTACTGGACGTTTTCTATAAGCTGCCCAATAGTAAAGAGTTGTTAAGGAAAAGTTAAGGAAACATCCTGGAGAGATGTAATAATAAGAGTTGTCATGATGGGAGACTTTAATTTCCCAAATATCAATTGGAATATTGCTAAGATAAGGGATTTGGATGGGAAGGAGTTTGTTAGGTGTGTTCAGGAGGGTTTCCTGAAACAGTATGTAGATAAGCCTACACGAGGAGTGGCTATACTCGATCTGGTGTTGGGTAATGAACCTAGACAGGTGTCAGATCTCTCAATGGGAGAGCATTTTGGGGATAATAATCATAACACTATCTCCTTTATACTACCATTGGAGAGGGATAAGACCAGGCAAGCTAGGAAAGTGTTTATCTGGAGTAAGGGGAAATTTGAAGCAATCAGGCAGGAAATTAGAGATGTAAATTAGAAGGAAGTATTCTCGGGGAAATGTACCAAAGTGAGGTGGCAGATTTTCAAAGAATGTTTGTCTGGAGTTCTGCACAACAATGTTCCGATGAGACAAGGAGATTTTGGTAGGTTACAGGAACTGTAGTACACAAAAGTTGTAACGAATCTAATCAAAAAGAAAAGAAAAGTGTACAAAAGGTTCAGGGATCTAGAGGAGCATACAGCTTTTAGGAAGGAACTTAAGAAGGAAATTAGGAGAGCCAGAAGGGGTCATGAGAAGGCCTTGGCAGGTAAGATTAAAGGAAAATTTAAGGCATTCTACAAATATGTGAAGAGTAAAAGGATGAGATATGAAGGAATAGGACCTATAAAATGTGATGGTGGGAAAGTTCGTATAGAACCAGTAGCAATAGCAGAGGTACTCATTGAATACTTTACTTCAGTATTCATGGTGGAAAAGGATTTTGGTGGTTGTAGTGCAGGCTTGCAGTGGACTGAAAAGCTTGAGTATGTGGACATTAAGAAAGAGGATGTGTTGGAGCTTTTGAATAGCATCAAGTTAGATAAGTCACCAGGACCGGATGGGATATATCCCAGGTTACTGTGGGAGGCGAGGGAAGAAATTGCAAAGTCTCTGGCAATGATCTTTGTGTCATCGATGGAGATGAGAGAGGTTCCGGAGGATTGGAGGAATGCGGATGTGGTTCCTATATACAAGAAAGGGAATAGAGATAGCCTAGGAAATTATCGACCGGTGAATCTAATCTCAGTGGTTGGTAAGTTGATGGAAAAGATCCTGAGAGACAAGATTTATGAACATTTAGAGAAGTATAGTATGATCAAAAGTAGTCAGCACGGCTTTGTTAAAGGCAGATCATGCCTTACGAGCATGATTGAGTTTTTAAAAAATCACATTGACAAAGGAAGAGCGGTGAATGTTGTTTATATGGACTTCAGCAAGGTGTTCGATAAGGTCCCCTTCTTATTGAGAAAGTGAGGGGGCATAGGATCCAAGGGGATGTTGCTTTGTGGATCCAGAACAGGCTTGCCCGCAGAAGGCAGAGAGTGGTTGTAGATGGGTCTTTTTCTGCATGGAGGTCAATCATCAGTGAAGTGCCTCAGGGATCTGTTCTGGGACCCTTGCTGTTTGTGATTTTTATAAATGACCTGGATGAGGAAGTGGAAGGATGTGTTGGTAAGTTTGCCAATGACATGAAGGTTGGAGGTGTTGTGGATAGTTTGGAGGGATGCCAGAAGTAGTAGTGTGACATAGATAACATGCAAAAATGGGCGGAGAAATGGCAGATGGACTTCAACACAGATAAATGTGTAGTGGTATACTTTGGCAGGTCCAATGGCATGAAAGAATATAGTATTAAGAGTAAAACTCTTAGCAGTGTGGAAGATCAAAAGGATCATGGGGTTCGGATTTATAAGACTCTTAAATCAGCTTCGCGAGTAGAGGATGTGGTTAAGAAGGCATATTGGTCTACTGGCCTTCATCAATCAAGGAATTGAGTTTAGGAGTTGAGAGATAATGCTGCAGCTGTATAAGACCCTGGTCAGACCCCTCGTGGAGTACTGTGCTCAGTTCTGTTCACCTCATTACAGGAAGGATGTGGAAGCCATTGAAAGAGAGTAGAGGAGATTTACAAGGATATTATCTGGATTGGGTGACATGCCTTCTGAGGATAGGTTGAGAGAGCTCGATCTTTTCTCCTTGAGAGACAAAAGATGAGAGCTGATATAGGTGCATAAGATGTTGAGATATATTGAACAGGTGGATTCTCAGAGACTTTTTCCCAGGGCTGAAATGGCTGCCACATGAGGACACAGGATCAAGGTGTTGGGGATTAGCTACAGAGGAGATGTCAGGGGTAAATTTTTCACTCAGAGGGTGGTGGGTGAGTGGAATCAGCTGCCGTCGGTAGGGGTGGAGGCAAATTCAATAGGGTCTTTTAAGAGACTTCTGGATGAGGATATGGGACTTAACAGGATTGAGAGTTATACATAAGCCTAGCAGGCAGAGTTATGATCAGCACAACTTGACGAAGAGCCTGTTTGTGCTGTAGTTTTTCTATGATTCTATGTGAAAAAAACATGGCATAATTTGAAAAAATAGGGAGCTCCCCTTGGTCTCATGGTCAACAATTAAGGCTCAACATTCAATGAAGCAGATTATCATGTCATTTATTGCATTTGTGTTCATGGTATCTTATTGTGTAAGAGTTGGTTGTTGTATTATGAGAGATGTTATGGCCAGAATTTTTCAGCCAGTGAAATCTCCTGGTCCCATTGAAATGCATGGAGATTTCAATGGCTCACAAGCCTCGCAGCAGGAGGGCTGGAAAGTTCTGGCCTACAATTTTTAAAAACCTGCTGGAAAATCTCAGCAGGTCTGGCAAGCATCTGTAAGGGGAGAAAAGAGCTGACATTTCAAGTCCAGATAATCCTTTGTCAAAGCTTCAACAAGGGGTCATCTGGACTCGAAATGTCAGTTTTGACAAGGAGTCATCTGGACTCAAAACATCCATTCTTTTCTCTCCTTACATATGCTGCAGACCTGCTGAGATTTTCCAACATTTTCTCTTTTGGTTTCAGATTTTAGCATCCACAGTAATTTGCTTTTATATATTTTTTAAAAATTGATTGCTTTGAGAAATCCTGAAGTGTGAAAGGCATTATTTGGTTCTTCTTTGCTGTCACTACCTCACACTCTTCACAGAATCATAGAACACTGCAGTGCAGAAAGAGGCCCTTCAAGTTGCACCAAACACAATCCCACCCATAATCCTTTCCATGCATCTTTGGACTGAGAAAGGAAACTAGAGTACCCGGAGGAAACCCATGCAGACATGAGGAGAATGTGCAAATTCCACACAGACAGTGACCCAAGCCGGGGATCAAACCCAGGTCCCTGGAGCTGTGAAGCAGCAGTGCTAACCACTGTGTTACCGTGTCGCCCCTACCACCATGGCCAAAGTAGTATTTACCTCCTTGATAAACACAGATGTAGAGTATTCATTTACTAGCTCAGCCATACTCTTTGCTTCCATTTGTAAATTCCCCATTAAATATTTGCTTGAGTGTCAGGACTAACTGGAGCTGAATACTGCCAAGCCATGATATTTGTCACTTTCACTTTAAAATTAAGCCGAACCATCCTGCACACCCCTGCCTTGTAGAAACATTTGTACCTTGATTCTTAAGTTGCAGAAAAATTGCGTAAATGTTTTTATGGTCTGCAATAGAATGAGGATCCTGCTGTAAGTATAGGTTGTGTCAAAAATTTACTCATGAGACCTTTTTTTAAAACTTTCATGGGATGTGGGTGTCGCTGGCTAGGCCATCATTCATTGCCCATCTCCAATTGCCCTTGAGGAAGTGATGGTGAACTACCTTCTTGAACCGCTGCAGTCCATGTAGTGTAGATATATCTGAGGTGTTGTTATGGTGGTAGTTCTCAGATTTTGGCCCAGGGACAATGAAATGGAATGGTGATATATGTCCATATCAGAATGGTAAACAACTTCCCATGTGGTTATGATTATCATATGATTATGGGACTTATGGCCCATGCCAACTTGTTAATTACCATGAAACGTGGGGCAGCCTCCATCAGGCTCTCAGCACTATGGCAGATCAGTCTGTAGCTCAACCTTCCACATTGAGAGAAATTTTTCAGCATGCACACACCTGAATAATCCCATTGCCAGGAAAATAGATAGAAAATTGAGGTCTCCACTGCCAACATTCTTCTTTAATAGTGACCATGGCTGAGTATGAAACCCAGCACATGTTGAAAAGGAATGAATAACTTCATTCCCTTTGACTGCAGATTAATTACGAAATGATGTTGTTCTGAATGGTCTCCTGTCTTGATAATGCTTATGGCTTGACATGTGGTACTTTTGCCATCTCCCGGGCTGCCTTCTCGATGCAACTAAGTGTGGGGAGCGGCAGCACGTTATCACCAGCCTGAGAGTTCCCCATTCACTATGTACTCTCTTTTCCCGCAGACAGAAGAAAGAAACATATGGGTAGGATGCCCATCCTTCACACATCCCAGCATGACAACACCATGAGCCCTCAGTAATAACCCCTTTCTCATTTGTGCAACAGGTGTGACAAGTGAGGCAACTGATCACTTGATTTGAAAATGTTAAGAACTATGGCTATTCAGTCTGCTCAACTTGTGTGCTTGCAGGTATCTGTAGAATTAGAGATCTATCATCCAGTTTTCCTTGTCACTTACCTTTCCAGAATATTTTATTCACTAAGGCTCTTTGCATTTTAAATTCATGTTGTGTCATAACACTGCTACAAAGCAGGGTCAGGTCTAGGAAATTCACTGGTTCCCTGACTCCAGATTGAAAACCCAGGCTAATGGTGTCTGGACTTTGAAACCCAAAGTGATTCATAACAAATCCTTGACTTTGTGCTTACACTAGGATCCACATTCAATCCTGATGCAAATTTTGTCCATCCCCATACTCACACAATGATTCTCAATGCCAGACTCAATAAAGTGCTGACAAGGAGCCGGCAGCATCTGACAGCGTATATAGCCCATTAAAAGTTTAAAAAGGATGCTGACGTGATTCCTGGTCTTTTGGGGGTCATTTGACTGGGTCGGTTTGCTGATTAGCTCTGCTGTGGCCTTGGCTTATGTGTGTGTAATTCTGCTGAGCATTCATATCATGGCAAGAAGAACAAAAATTCCTCCCCATTTCCTTTCACAATTAACTTCAGCCACATTCAATTTCTTGTTTTCCCCAGTTTGTTGTGCAATAGCTGAAGCAAAATTTGGTTTCACACAAATTTACATTTTTCTTATTCATCTTGAGATTTTGTCTTAAAGTAGCCACATTAATCCTTAACATATTAACAGCCTTAACCCTTTTGATGTGCTGGTGGGGTGCATTGGCCATGCTAAATTCTACCTCAGTGTACTGATTAGGGGCTAGAATGGGGACTAAGGGATTTTCAGAGGAACTTCATTACAGCGTAAGTAAGCCTACTTGTGACACTAATAAAATAATCTTAAAAACTTTGCATTTTTCCTTCTTCCTAAAAACTTGCCTAGTTTAAAAACCCGTGCAGCCTTAAACAAGAAAGTTTATTTTATTTATTAATCACAAGTAAAACTTATTTGTGACTAATTTCACAGTAACTTCATTACAGTGCAACGAAGTTACTGTGAAATTCTTCTGCATTCCAGCATGTCACCTATTCACTCCTAACTCTTGATTAACACCTTCTTCTCTCTTACTCTTCTCAGCCATGCATCTATCCTTGATTTCTTCACCTTAGAGTTTGAGCTGTGGTCCTTCACTCTGCTTTCTCTTAAAATAAAACCAGTTCATTCCTTTTGTCTATTGCTTTCCTTACAATGTGGCCCGTTGACAAGAATAATTTAAATAAACTGCGGTACTGTCAATAGGCTGAACCCATCAAGAGCTGTGATGTATTGTGGATTGTTAAAGTGGTGAATTAAAGTGATTTATACAAATCTTCCAAATTTGAGGTGAATTTTCTGAGTGAAGATTCAGTCAGGTACTGAAGGCATGAGTGTCGTCAAGTTTGCTGTAGGTTGTATGGCTTCTTTTGGAACCCATAGCACTTGTGTTATTACAAAGCTTTAATTATCAAGGATGATGCAAAACATCCTGGTGTACTTTGTAATGAAAAAAGTGTGCATGATTGTTCAGATATCAGATTGTTAGATTGTGAATGAGGGTGAGTGAGTTGGATGGTGCATTGTTCTATGTGAGTTACTGATCTCATGCCTCTAACTGGACAGTTGGATTTAAATCCCATCTTCCATCTCCAGCTTCGTTCTTACTATCAGCTTCAGTAACTCAATCCCTCTTTTCACAATATACCCCCCCCCCCCATTACTTTATTTAATCTTTCAGGATGTCCCCTTTTTTCAGCCATAACAGAAGACAGGTTTACCAGCCCACTGTTGCCAGTTTTACTTTTGCATCATTTTCCTTGCACTAGTACCCAATTGCTTTGAATGTTCCTGTTAGATGCTTATTGGCACACTATAGCATCCAATTGTTCTCTGATTAAGTGAAGCTGTTTCCTATTAATTCACACTGTGCTTGATTGGTTAAGACTGGGTGTGGCCTCAGAAAAAGTAAACAAACTGTACAAAAAGCTGGAAGCCACGACTGAAGCATGGACTAGACATTTTAAACCACATTGAATAAAAGCTGTTACACATGTAGAAATTAGTGTCATCTTTGCATTGCCCTGAGATGTATGAAATATGCAACTAATGTGATCAATTTCACCAACCATTTCTTTAAGCATCCAAGTGTGCCTCGAAGCAGAGTGACATGTGTACCAGAATTTTATCACCTCACTCGCCTGAGGCTTGTAAGATTCCACCCGAGGCCAACACAGAACGCTGTTCTGTGAGCCTCACCTACCCCGATTCCAGAGTGGGATACCAGTAAAATTCTGGCTGTGTTCTTTTGGGTAATTTCTATAATTCTTGATGTCTTCACCTTTCTCCCGTTGTCACAAAAGGGGATATTTGACATGGGTGGGACTGACTGCTATTGGACGACTAAACATGTCAGAAAGTCAGCGCAATTTGCCAATTTCTGGGTTTTCCAGAGGCGAGGCAAGGAATCCTTTAGCATTTTAAACATGTTACTGAGGTTGACAGCCTCTACCAACATATGCTTTGCAGTTTTTATAATGGGAGATTGTATTTCCCAGCACTGAGGAACCCAGCAGCTAAAGCAAGGTGACAGCAGCTCAAGAGAAAAGATAAGTCTCTTAACAGCGCTGTTTGCTGAAAGATCATTGTAAACAATCCCAGGGCATCTTTAGCATAGACTGATAGAAACATGACTATAAAATGGTATACAAGGATAGATAAGCATTAGCATAATCATCTGTGAGTTGTAACGTGTTCTGACATTATTGATGACGTATAAGCACGGATAATTCTTTATATTTTAGTTGTGGCCGGAGAAGCAGGAGTGCTTCACCTAGCCTTCATATAAACATTCATATGTGTTAAAAAGAGGAATAGGCTGTTTGACACCATAAACCTGCTTTGTCACTCAATAAGATCATGGCTGATTTGATTGCAATCTCAGTTCCACATTCCTACCTAACCCCAATAACCTTTCAGCCCATTGCTTAAAGAGAATACCGCTGGAATTCTACCATCTCATCCACTTTGGAATACGTGAGGAGTGAACAATTGACTTTGGGCAGGAGTTTCCAGTCTCACTCAAACCAGGCTGTAAAATCCCTCCCTATATCTAGATCTGCTTTAAAAACATTCAAATACATTCAGAATCACCCTCTCCTTTACAAAGACCCACTGAATTGTGTATCCTTCCCTTTCCTGGGATCGGATCCTTCATGATCAGACAGCATACCTAGGTTCGTGGATCGAATCTACCTCCTTGGGAGTAGGCCTTTCCCACTCTAAGCTGGGGGTCAGACACACATGATGCTGCCGCCTGCTCCCTGCCCATTTAGAAACAAAGCCAATTACTTAGGCTGGAATCTGGATGGGGAAGCAATCAAGGCTGAAATACACATTCTCTGGAATTAAGTCTCTGTATTGTGAAGAGTAAACCAGTACTTTGCTTTTACCATCTCCAACCTTTCCCTATTCAATCTTTCTCAGTAAACATCCAGGCCATTGGAGCAATCTTGTATATATTCGACTGTTTTGTCAAATTATATAGCGGTTTAGATCTTTCATTCATTTCCCAAGTGTGAAACTGTGATTTCAATTGGCCATCACTGTAGGAGCTTCCAATGTGGATTTTACATCTGGGCAATAAACTGGAGCTCTATCCCAATGTCGTCCTTGCCATCCTTCAATAAACCTCTTGTCTCATTGACTGCTTGATTCATATTTAACAAAGGAGTTATTTTCTCCTCAATTTAATCTAATCTTATATTTGGATTCTCTTGGCCAACATATCCACCTTTAATTTTTAGTGCTTTGGTGCTTCAGTATTTAATAAGGGGAAATTCACTGAGAGCAGGGATTGAGCATGTCGATGGACTGAGCAGTTCAAGCTCAGCAAGTGCTGAGGTGACAGCTTATCTCAGTAGAGAGATTAAGATATCCTTCAGCTCAGAAGAGAGACCAGTCGATGCTCCACCATTATCAATATCAATTGACCTCATTGCAAATGTTTGTGTTGATGTGAATATTAGAAATTACTTATTTGTTATACCCTGTCAATGAACCGGTCAACAGTCACACAGAGGGAATACATACACCAAATGTCAACAATATGCTGCTTCTGAGTGGATCGTGAGGAGCAGAATTATGGACAGAAAGCCAGAAAAACTATTAAATAATTATAAGCATATTAAGAAACCAATGAACTATATTTGTATGAACTATATTTGTAGAATGGTAACAGTTCTTTTAAATGATGAATACCTCTGCATTTTTAAGATTTTCTATTTCTTTTTCCAATTATTGAAGAACAAACAAGCAAATGGACACATTGTTTTGCATGTATTTTAATTTGCTTCTTTAAACATCCCACCCAATAGCCTGCCATGGCTGAAGAGCTGGTAGGACTATAACTGATGCAAGGGTGGTAGGTCATAGAGATGTTTGAGCAGCAAGATCATGATATGGGCTCGGGGAGCAGATAGATCACAGTTGTTTGTGGTAGGGAGTTCAGACACATAGCCAGGAAATCTTACAGGGTTTGCAAGGGAAGCACCCTTAATCCCTCCATGCACAGAGGGGCATTCTCCCTCACAACACCAAAAAAAAACAGATCACCCCCATTTCTCCACACCACCCAGGCATGAGGGCATCCTAACCTTCCCTCCACCCTGAGAAAGACATTCTGAGATAGGGGTCTTCAGGCCTTCCCCATTCTCTCTCTCCCCCCCCACCCCCCACCCACCCTCAGGCCACCCCTTCAGGCCTGCACTGTTCCATGGAACCTTGGCACTGAAACTCTGACTTGGTGTCTCAGACTCCAAGGGAGGGAAGGAGGTAAGCACTTCAATAAGCACTGCCAATGCCCAGCTATGATGTAGAGATGCCGGCGTTGGACTGGGGTAGTAAGAACTCAGTAAGAATTTAGCAACACCAATTTTAAATCCAACTGATTTATTTGATAGTAAATCTGCCCAGCTATACATGGAGGGTCCTCCAAGGGACCTGTGGGTTGGGTGAACTCAAGCTGGGGGAATTGAGTTTACCTTGCGACTCTCCCCTAGCTCAAATGCCTCAAAAAGCTTTGTATTCATTCAAGTATATGCTCCAATACTTTTAACTAGCCTTTGGTTGACAAGTTGGATCAACTATCCACTAGGTAGGAGCTTTGTTTGTTTTTCTTTCTCTTCACTGTTGAATGTATCACAATTACTTGGTTTTGACCCTAACCACAATGTTCATAAATATTACTATTAGAAAACAGGAATTGAAAGCTCCTGCCTGGTGCATAATTGATCCAACTTGTCAATCAGAAGAAGAATGTTTGTAACAATTTCATTAGAAACAAAATCAAGTACTTGCAATACATTCAACTTTCCAGGAAGGCTCAAAGACCTAAAAATAGGCAGTATTAAAAGAGTGGGGCTGAACGAGCAGGTGGAATAAGGAGATTCTTGGAACTTTACAGGATTGTATCAACAATGAAATGTCTGATCTGCTCTGGAACTATAAATCAGAGCATTTCAAAAGTGACTAAGCTGCACCTGCAGCTCATTCTGGCTACATTGGGAATCTCCCTAGTGGAACTTATATCTTTTAATTTGCTTTGATTTGATTTATTATTTTCACATAAAAAAGTATTGTTTCTTGCGCACTGTACAGACAAAGCATACTGTACATAGAGAAGGAAAGGACAGAGTGTAGAATGTAGCATTATAACAATAGCTAGGGTGTAGAGAAAGATCAACTTAATCTAAGGTAGGCCTATTTAGAAGTCTGATGGCAGTAGAGAAGAAGCTGTTCTTGAATAGGATGGTACATGCTTATCTGTATTTTTTCCAGATAGAAGAAGACGGAAGATTATGTCTGGGTGCAAAGGGGTTCTTAATTATGCTGGCTGCTTTGCTGAGGCATCAGGAAGTGTAGACAGGGTCAATGAATGAGAGGCTAGTTTGAGTAATGGATTGGGTTTCGTTCATGACTTTTTATAGTTCCTTGCAGTCTTGGACAGAGCAGGAGCCATACCAAGCTGTGATACAACCAGAAAGAATGCTTTTTATGGTGCATCTGTAAAAGTTGTTTAGAGTTGTAGTGGACACGCCAAATTTCCTTAGTCTTCTGATAAAGTAGGGGCATTGTGAACTTCCTTAACTATAGCATCGGCATGGAGGGATCAGGTTGCTGATGATCTGAACACCAAAACATCTGACGCTTTTGATCATCTTCTACTTCGTTTTCATTGATGCAGATAGGGACATGTCTTCTACTATATTTCCTGAGGTCAATGACTATCTCCTTCATTTTGTTGACATTGAGAGAGAGATTATGATAGTTGCACCACTTCACCAGATTCTCTAGCTCTTTCCTGTACTCCAAATCATCGTTGTTTGAGATCTAACCCATTAAGATGGTGTCATCAGCAAACTTGAGAATCCAGTTAGAGGGGAATTTGGCTACACAGACATAGATATATAAGGAGTATGGTAAGAGGCTGAGGACATAGCAGTGAGGCACCAGTGATGAGGATGATTGTGAAAGAGCTTTTGTTGCCTACCTTTACTGATTATGGTCTGTGGATTAGGAAGTTCAGGATCCAGATATAAGGGAGGACCGAGCTCCAGGCCACAGAATTCAGAGGAGAGTTTTGTAGGAATAATGTTGTTGAAGGCTGAGCTGTAGTCAATAAATAGGAGTCTGACATAGGTGCCTTTGTTGTCTAGATGTTCCAGGGTTGAATGCAGACCAGGAATGTGGCATCTGCTGTGGACCTGTTGCAGCATTAAGCAAACTGTAGTGGATCCAGGCAATCTAGGATGCCTGGATTGATTTCAGCCATGATTAACCTTTCAAGAACTTCATAATGATAGATGCCACAATCACCGGACAATAGTCATTAAGGCTGCCTGGCTTTTCCTTGGTACTAGGATTTTGGTAACCTTCTTGAATCAGATAGGGACCTCAGATTGCTGTAAACAGAGATTGAAGATGTCTGCAAATACCTCGCCAGCTGATTTACTCAGGATCTGAGTGCTCGTCCAGGTATCCTATCTGGGCCAGTTGCTTTCCATGAGTTGAACTTTGAGAAGGTTGCTCTGTTGTCTGCAATGGTGACCTCGGATATAATTTCATCCAAGGCTTCCATAGAAACATAGAAACATGGAACATTACAGCACAGAACAGGCCCTTCGGCCTTCGATGTTGCGCCGACCAATATAAAAAGCAATGCCCCTCCATACTAAACCCTTCCCTTCTCTTCCATATACTTATCAACTAACCTCTTAAACGCCACCAAACTTGGCGCATCTACAACTGCTGCAGGCAGGGCATTCCACTCCCGAACCACCCTTTGGGTAAAGAACCTGCCTCTGATATCCGTCCTATAACTATCACCCCTTAATTTAAAGCTGTGTCCCCTCGTGCTAGCTTTCTCCATCCTAGAAAAAAGGCTATCACTGTCCACCCTATCTAAACCTCTAATCATCTTATATGCTTCAATAAGATCCCCTCTTAGCCACCTCCTTTCTAACGAAAACAACCGCAAATCCTTCAACCTCTCTTCATAGGACCTGCCCTCCATACCAGGCAACATCCTGGTAATCCTCCTCTGTACCCTCTCCAATGCCTCCACATCTTTCTTATAATGCGGGGACCAGAACTGCACACAATACTCCAAGTGCGGCCGCCCTAGAGTTTTGTACAGTTGCAACATGACGTTGCGGCTCCGAAATTCAATCCCCCTACCAATAAAAGCTAAGAGTCCGTATGCCTTCTTAACAACCTTATCGACTTGACTGCCTACTTTCAGGATCTATGCACAAATACACCAAGATCCCTCTGTTCATCAACACTATTAAGAATCCTACCATTAGCCCTATACTCTACACATTTACTATTTCTGCCATAGTGCATTACCTCACACTTTTCCACATTAAACTCCATTTGCCACCTCTCGGCCCAGCTCTGCAACTTGTCCAAGTCCCTCTGCAAACTATACCCCCCCTCTTCACTATCTACCACTCCACCGACTTTAGTGTCATCTGCAAATTTACTAATCCATCCTTCAATACCCTCATCCCGATCATTTATAAAAATTACAAACAGCAGGGGCCCCAAAACAGACCCCTGAGGTACACCACTTGTCACCGAACTCCAAGATGAATATCTCCCATCAACCGCCACCCTCTGTCTTCTATCTGCTAGCCAATTCCTAACCCATTCAGCTAAATCACCCTCTATCCCATACATCTGCATTTTCTGCAGAAGTCTTCCATGGGCCACCTTATCAAACGCCTTACTAAAGTCCATATATACCACATCAACCGCCTTACCCCATCCACCTCCTTAGTCACTTTTTCAAAAAACTCAATGAGGTTAGTAAGGCACGACCTACCCTTCACAAAACCATGCTGACTATCTCCAATCAATTCATTACTCTCTAAATAACTATAAATCCTATCCCTAATTATTCGCTCCAATACTTTGCCCACAACAGAAGTAAGACTCACTGGCCTATAATTCCCTGGAATGTCTCTCTTCCCCTTCTTGAACAACGGGACCACATTCGCTATCCTCCAGTCCTCCGGAACCACACCCGTAACCAACGACGACCTGAAAATCAGAGCCAGAAGCTCTGCAATCTCCTCTCTTGCCTCCCAGAGAATCCTAGGGTAAATCCCGTCCGGCCCAGGGGACTTATCCAACTTCAAACCCTCGAGAATATCTAGCACATCCTCCCTATCTACTTCGATACCTTCCAGTTTGCTACCCTGTACCTCAGCGTTCTCCATAACTACATTTACATCACCCTGCGTGAATACCGAAGAGAAATATTTATTCAGTACCTCTCCAATCTCCTCAGGCTCCACGCACAACTTCCCACTGCTGTCTATGACTGGCCCTAATCTTGCCATAACCAATCTTCTATTCTTAACATATCTAAAGAAAGCTTTAGGATTCTCCTTAATCCTATCAGCCAAAGTCTTCTTGTGTCCTCTCTTAGCTCTCCTCCATTCACTCTTTAGCTCCCTCCTGGCTAATCTATAGCTATCCATTGCACTAACCGAGCCTTCAATTCTCATCCTGACATAAGCCTCCTTTTTCCTTTTAACCAGCAAATCAACTTTTTTCGTACACCAAGGTTCTCTTACTCTACCATTTCCTCCTTGCCTGACAGGGACATACTTATCAAGGACCCGCAGCAGCTGCTCCTTGAATAAGCTCCACATTCCAGATGTTCCCAGTCCCTGTAGCTTCCTAGTCCAATCTATGCACCCTAATTCTCTCCTGATGGCCTCATAATTACCCTTCCCCCATCTATAACTACTGCCCCCAGCTTCATGCCTATCCCTATCCATCACTAAGGTGAACGTAACCGAATTGTGGTCACTATCACCAAAATGTTCACAACTTCCAAGTCTAACACCTGGTCTGGCTCATTGCCCAGCACCAAATCCAATGTAGCCTCACCTCTAGTTGGCCTATCTACATACTGAGTCAAAAACCCTTCCTGCACACTTTGTATGAAAACTGACCCCTCTAACGAGCTAGAGCTATAGCTATTCCAATCAATATTAGTAAAGTTAAAGTCCCCCATAACAATTACCCTATTACTTTCACTCCTGATCAGAATTGACTTGGCAATCCTTTCCTCAACCTCTCTAGAACTTTTAGGAGGTCTATAAAAGACTCCCAACAGGGTGGCCTCTCCTTTCCTGTTTCTAATCTCAGCCCATACTACCTCAACAGACAAGTCCTCATCAAACTTCTTCTCTGTCCCTGTGATACAGTCTTTGACTAATAATGCCACTCCTTCCCCCCTTCTACCTCCTTCTCTACTCCGACTAAAGCATTTGAACCCTGGAACCTGCAACATCCATTCTTGTCCCTGCTCTACCCAAGTCTCTGAAATGGCCACAACATCGAAGTTCCAGGTACTGGTCCAAGCTGCAAGTTCCTCCCCTTATTGCGAATACTCCTTGCATTAAAGTATACGCATTTCAAACCATGCCCTACCCCACCCGTATGCTGCTGTGTTTTACAGCTTTCCTCTATGACCCCCTTACTCTCATCCCTCTTAGCACCCCAACTATTTAGGATCCCACCCTCCCCCCCCCGAATCAGTTTAAAGCCCCCTGCATAGCCTTTGCAAATTTTCCACCCAAGATATTAGTTCCCCTCTGATTCAGGTGTAGACCATCTCTCTTGTAGAGGTCCCACCGATCCCAGAATGAGTCCCAATTGTTCAGGAACCTGAACCCCTCCCTCCTGCACCATCCCCGCAGCCATGAGTTCAAACATTCCCTCTCTCTATTCTTCTCCAAACTATCCCTTGGCACAGGCAAGAGTCCAGAGATAACCACTCTGCCAGTTTTGGCCCTAAGCTTCCACCCCAACCCCATAAATTTCTGTTTAATATCCCCTTCCCTCGTCCTTCCTATATCATGTGTCCCTACATGAACTATGACTTGGGGTTGACTCCCCTCTCCCTTAAGAATCTTAAAAACCCTATCTGTGACATCCTGGACTCCAGCCCCTGGGAGGCAACACACCAGCCCTGAGTCCCTTTTATTACTATTTACTCTCCTATCTGTCCCTCTAACTATGGAGTCTCCAATTACCAGGCCCAATCTCTTATTCTCCCTACCCACCTGAGCATTCCCAGCAGGCTCACCCCCAGAGACCTGCTCCCTTTGGTCATCTCCAGTTGATTCTTCCTCAACTGTAGCCTCCAAGACAGAAAATTTGTTTCGGAGGGGAACAGCCCCAGGGGATTGTCTACCCGATTTGCTTCTTACCCCTCCTCCTAACAGTTACCCACGAATCACTTTTAGGAGTGACTATCTCTTTGTCACTCCTGCCAATATCCTCCTCAACCTCTCGGATTATCCTGATTTCCTCTAATTCCAGCTCCAGCTCCTTAACACGATCCTCAAGGAGCTGCAAATGGGCACACTTCCTGCAGGTATAATCAGCAGGAACACTACTGGTATCCCTCACCTCGTACATACTACAGGAGTTGCAACGGACTGCCTGCACTGCCATCCCTGATACTTTAATTTACTTTAAGGAGAGAGAAAAAAAAACTTCCCACACACTTATATTATTAGGTTAGAGGAGGGGGGAGGGTGGGATACTCTACCTGTGTAGAGTATCGGGTTTCCTCTCTGGACCAATTTATAGAGACAGAGAAAACTACAACTACCAGCAGCCTCCTAGTGACGACTTCCGGTTTCTTGTTAGTTTAAATAAAAACAGCAAAAACTACCCCCGCTCGCTATTTTAAACAAAGAGAAAAGTTCAAAAAAGTACTTAACACTCGAACTTCACGCTTTCCCAAATCGCTGCCTCTCCGTGCTGCTCCAAGGGAACAATGAGGCCGATACCCAGAGGTTAGTACTTATATAGCCAGATAAGTATTGGCTTATACTCCAGGATAGAGCGTGCCTGATCTCCTGTCAGAGAACTTCAAAGGAATCTTCTCACATCTGGGGCTCTTAATGGAGACGAAGGGCAATTCCTCTGAAGAATGGAATCTGCTGAGATTATGAAGGTGTCCCGGGGATAAGGATATTAAAGTGACCAGGTCACTTCAAAGATTTCACAGTACACAGTCAAGAGTGAAGATTTTGCGCTGAAAGCTGCCTGAGATCACCATACTAAGTGTGATTACCACTTCTCCCAGAGCTAAAAGGGTAATCCACTCCAAGATCAGTATTCTGTAGGAACTATTTCCTAATTTTTGACAACCTGCTCTGCTCCTCCATCATCCCCATCTCCTCATCCTCTTCCCATTGTATCTTCCCACGCAATAACAAAATGTGCAACACATGAGCTTCTAACTCCTCTATCCTTACTGTGCAAGGGCCTAAACATTCCTTTTAGGTGATGCAGCACTTCACTTGCACTTTCTTCAATCTGGTCTACAGTATTCGCTGCTCCCAATTTAGCCTACATTACACTGGGGAGATTAAACACGGACTGGGTGACCACTTTGTGGAACTCCTTCACCCACTCCTCAAACATGACCCCCAACCCTCCTGTCACTTTCCATTTGAACTCACCATCTTATTCTCATGTCCATATGTCCATCCTTGATCTGTTTCAATATTCAAATGAAGCCCAACACATAATGGAGGAACAACAACTCATTTTCTGATTAGGCACTTTACAGCCTTCTGGCGAAACCACCAGGATCTTTTGGTCCACTGATCGCGCACCATAGGTTTCCCGGCGCTGAGGCGTGCACTGAATGGGAAATCTCATGGGCAATGGAAGGGCCAGAAATACCACTACCAGCTAATGGCGGACCACCTCCATGGCCGCAAAATACTCAGTAGATTGCGTGAGAAATTCTGTCCCATATTCAAAAACTTCAGACCATGAACACTCTCCTGCAACTTGAACCTTTTTTAATACTTTTTTTCCCAATTCCCCCCCTCCACCACCTCCTCCACAAGATCACCTGTTACTTGTTCTTAAGTTTTGCTTTCACAGAGCATTGAATCTAGTTCTCTTGTTAACATATTCTACCTACTATCTATTGTAATGCCACCAATGGCACCTTCTTTAGTTTTTATTCATTCTTTCGTCTTGTGCCCATGGTATCTTTGTGGAATCTTTTCTAGCTCTCATCTATGCCTGACTTTGAGTTTGTTCCAACTGCTCCATCCCCCTGTTAAACAATGTAAATTCATTCATATTTCTCCATCTCTTCAGTTCCGAAGATGAGCCACACAGTCTCAAACTATTGACTGTTTTTCTCTTCACAGATGCTGTCAGACCTGTTGTTTTTTATCAGTATTGTATGTTTTTAACACACCACTGCAGACTGCCTAGTGAAAAAAAAGGAAATATGGCTGGCATAAATCCCATTCTGAAAGTGTTTTATTCCATTCTGCATATGCTCTGACAGTCAATTGTCTTTTTAATCAGCAGAACTAACCTATTACTTTAATGTACCTAGTGTAGACAGGCTCCGGAAATCCAGGTCTGCCCACTAACCCCATTATTCTAAACTGGCATGCTGACCCAGGAATGTGATACTTGTCTTTGCGCCCAATAATACATTGGCGCATGCGTGTTTCGCTCCCATTTTTGGAGTATATTATTCAGGCCTTGGTTTTAAACTGTGTTGATGGGCTCACAAGGGACCATAATATACCTCTGCATATTTCATGGAGGACAAGTTTCCACACTGAAGAGCTAGAAAATCTTTCATCAATGCCTTCAGGAGAGAGTAGAAACATTGGACTAGACAAAGAAGTTAATGGAGGGTGAGAAGGTAGTCTGCGTATTTATTAAAAGGAATTAAAATGCCTCCCCAGCTCAGCTTCCCTAAAAGAGGTGCCTGATGCATGTCTAAGGCTCTGGTTTGTAAAACTAGTTTTCCTTGAGGTAGCCTGTGCCAGCATAAATATTAAAATAGAATCTTTGAACATTTTCATATTTGCTTTCAGCATCTTTGTGGTACTGCAACTTACATGTTGGGAAGGATTCACGACTCTCTGCTCCATCTGTTAGGAAATAAAATATAAAATTATCAAAGCAAATGCTTTTCTCACAATAATTTCCTATTTAACGTCAAGTCCAATATGTATGCATATGTGTGTGTGTGTATATAAATATATATAGTCAGCATAGTATGTTAACAGATTAAAAAAAAACTGTGTTCACAGTTCAGCAGTCGGCAAGTTGTTGGGAAATTAGCTTCCAAATATTCTGGTGTCACAGCAGTGATCAGGTCGGTCACACTGACTGAATTGGAGCTCTCTCAGACCTCCAGCTTAAAGCCCTCCGCAGTAATTGAGCCTAGTACACCATGACATCCTCAGTGGCGGCTTACAAATTGCAAGACCTGGAATTACTTCAGAGGGCATTTATTTATGGCTTGGAGTCCAACGATTATCTCATACTTTGCGATATTTAGCTTTCTCTTCAGGGAATTTTGTGTTCGAGAGTGGTTTTTACAGCTTTAGCATTAAGCACTCACAAATCAGGGCTTGGTTACAGAGTAGAATTCCGTCTAATTTTCACCAACAGTACTTATTCCCAATCTCTGAAGACATAGTATGACATTTGGTAAATTCTGCCACGATTGTCTGAGCCATACAGATCACAGAGATCCTCAATCCTTGTTTGTTTATTTGAGCTTGGTCCTGGCAGCAGTCAGAGGGGGAATATTGGGCAATCAGAGGATTGGGAAAGTTTTAAACAACAGCAAAGAATGACTAAGAAGGTGATTAAAAAAGGAAAGATAGAATATGAGGCTAAACTAGTTTGAAATATCAAAAAGGACAGTAAAAGTTTTTAATAAATATATTAAGAATAGGAGGACGGCCAGATTTAATGTTGGACCCTTGGGGGATGAGAGGGGTAATTTAGTGATGGATGATAAAGATATTGCAGAAACCTTAAATAAGTTTTTTGTGTCGGTCTTTACGGAGAAGGACGTAAATAGCTTGCCTGAAATTAAGAATACGACGGTGTTGGGAGATGAGATCCTTGATGAGATTACAGTCACTAAAGAGGTGGTGCTTGATAGGCTAACGGGGCTGAGGGTAGAAAGTCCCTGGGACCGGATGGAATGCATCCCAGAGTTGTCAAGGAAATGGCAGAGGCGATAGCAGATGCCCTAGTAATTATCTTTCAGAAGTCGCTGGACTCTGGTAAAGTGCCGGAAGATTGGAAAACGGCTAACGTTCTGCTGCTGTTTAAAAAAGGTAGCAGACAGAACATAGAACATAGAACATTACAGCACAGAACAGGCCCTTCGGCCTTCGATGTTGCGCCGACCAATATAAAAAGCAATGCCACTCCATACTAAACCATTCCCTTCTCTTCCATATACTTATCAACTAACCTCTTAAACGCCACCAAACTTGGCGCATCTACAACTGCTGCAGGCAGGCATTCCACTCCCAAACCACCCTTTGGGTAAAGAACTTACCTCTGATATCCGTCCTATAACTATCACCCCTTAATTTAAAGCTGTGTCCCCTCGTGCTAGCTTTCTCCATCCTAGGAAAAAGGCTATCATGTCCACCCTATCTAAACCTCTAATCATCTTATATGTTTCGATTAGGTCCCCTCTTAGCCGCCTCCTTTCTAACGAAAACAACCTCAAATCCATCGGCCTCTCTTCATAAGACCTGCCCTCCATACCAGGCAACATCCTGGTAAACCTCCTCTGTACCCTCTCCAATGCCTCCACATGTTTCTTATAATGTGGCGACCAGAACTGTACACAATACTCCAAGTGCGGCCGCACTATAGTTTTGTACAGTTGCAACATGACGTTGCGGCTCCGAAATTCAATCCCCCTACCAATAAAAGCTAATACTCCATATGCCTTCTTAACAACCTTCTCGACTTGACTGCCTACTTTCAGGGATCTATGCACATACACACCAAGATCCCTCTGTTCATCCAGACTACTAAGAATCCTACCATTAGCCCTATACTCGACACATTTATTATTTCTGCCATAGTGCATTACCTCACACTTTTCCACATTAAACTCCATTTGCCACCTCTCGGCCCAGCTCTGCAACTTGTCCAAGTCCCGCTGCAAACTATAACACCCCTCTTCACTATCTACTACTCCACCGACTTTAGTGTCATCTGCAAATTTACTAATCCATCCTTCAATACCCTCATCCAGATCATTAATAAAAATTACAAACAGCAGGGGCCCCAAAACAGACCCCTGAGGTACACCACTTGTCACTGAACTCCAAGATGAATACCTCCCATCAACCACCACCCTCTGTCTTCTATCTGCTAGCCAATTCCTAACCCAATTAGCTAAATCACCCTCTATCCCATACATCTGCATTTTCTGCAGAAGTCTTCCATGGGCCACCTTATCAAAAGCCTTACTAAAGTCCATATATACCACATCAACTGCTTTACCCCCATCCACCTTTTTAGTCACTTTTTCAAAAAACTCAATGAGGTTAGTAAGGCACGACCTACCCTTCACAAAACCAAGGGTTTTGGTTTTGTGAAGGCCGAAGAAGGAAGGCAGGGAATTATAGGCCAGTTAGTTTAACGTCTGTAGTTGGAAAAATACTTGAATCTGTCGTCAAAGCAGAAATAACGAGGCACCTGGATACAAACTGTTTGATCAGGCAGACACAGCACAGATTCATGAAGGGGAAGTCATGCTTGACGAGTTTATTGGAGTTCTATGAGGAAGTGATTAGTGCGGTAGATGCAGGGGAACCGGTGGATGTGGTGTTTTTGGGTTTCCAAAAGGCACTTGATAAGGTGCCTCACAAAAGATTGCTGCAAAAGGTTAGGATGCAGGGAGTTAGGGGTAGGGTGTTAGACTGGATGGAGGATTGGTTGTCTAATAGGAAGCAGAGAATAGGTATTAATGGGTGCTATTCTGATTGGCAGCTGGTGACTAGTGGAGTGCCCCAGGGATCAGTGCTAGGGCCTCAACTATTTACCATTTTCATAGATGATCTGGAGGAAGGGGCTGAGGCAGGGTGACGATGTTTGCTGATGACACCAAGATGAGTGGAAAAGCAAATTGTGTGGAGAATGTGGAAAGCCTGCAGAGGGATCTGGATAGGTTGAGTGAGTGGGCGAGGACCTGGCAGATGGAGTATAATGTTAGCAAGTGTGAGGTTATCCACTTTGGTAGGAGTAATGGTAGGAAGGACTACTATTTAAATAGCGAAAGCTACAGCATGCAATGGTGCAGAGGGACCTGGGGTCCTTGTGCATGAATCACAAAAACACAGTCTGCAGGTGCAGCAGGTGATCAAGAAGGCAAATGCAATGTTGGCCTTTATAGCTGGGGGGATAGAATATAAAAGTAGGGAGGTTCTGTTGCAGGTGTATAGGGTGCTGGTGAGGCCGCAGCTGGAGTACTGTGAGCAATTTTGGTCGTCGCATTCGAGAAAGGATATATTGGCCTTGGAGGGGGTGCAGAGAAGGTTTACTAGGCTGATACCGGAGATGAGGGCGTTGGATTATGAGGAGAGACTAAATAGGCTAGGTTTGTACTCGTTGGAGTTTAGAAGGCTGAGAGGAGATCTTATAGAGACGTATAAGATAATGAAGAAGATGGATAGGGTAGAGGTTGAGAGACTCTTCCACTTAGCAAAGATAGCAGGACTAAAGGGTTCAGCCTCAAAATTAGTGGGGGGGGGGAGTGCAGTTCATATCAGAGTTGAGGAGGGATTTCTTCACGCAAAGGGTGGTGAATCTTTGGAATTCTCTGCCTGTTGAAGTGGTGGAGGCTTCCTAGCTGAATATATTTAAGTCAAGAGTGGATAGGTTTTTGATTGACAAGGGAATTAAGAGTTATGGGGAAAAAGCAGGAAAATGGTACTGAACCACTGCAGATCAGCCATGATCTTATTGAATGGCGGGGCAGGCTCGAGGGGCTGGATGGCCTATTCGTGCTCCTATTTCTTATGTTCTTATGTAATATTGAGTAAACCTCATTTAATCTTGATGTAGTGAGAATATTTTTTTCTATTGTCACTTCAAGGAACCAAAGGAATTTGAACGGAACATCAGAGATTCTGGGCACTGAGGTTTTACAAAGATCTCATTATAGCACCTGGATAAAAACATGATTGGTAAATAGTAAATACATAAATCTTATATTATAAATATCAGATTGTCATCAATAAATCACAGCTTTCTAATTTAGCATGTTTTTGTCATTCTTGTTTCCACTTATGGTGATGTTCCTGTATTCTGGGTCCTAACTGTTCAACTTAACAAGTTAATAATGTACATGGTTAAAATAGTACCTCTCTTGCCTCTATCGTATGTCTTAGGTAGGCTGTCTGAACCCTAACACACTGCTAGCAAAACACCAGTGGAAATAATTACGCAACAAGCACTGCTCCACCATCATCCCACCCAGTTTTATATCCCACTGCCCCATCTGCTGACCACTGCTCGGGGCGTGGTGAAGTCACAATATTTTGGCCACAAGGTTCTAGCTATAGTCTAAGTCTTGAGAATGTATTCTCGGCTAGCAATTGAGTGCCAAAATAAATTGTGCATTGGCAATCCTCCCTTTGACTAAAACATTAGACCCAATACCAAACTTTAATGTTTCTTTATTAGTCACAAGTCGGCTTATGCAAGCACTGCAATGAAGTTATGTTAAAATCCTCCAGTTGCCACACTCCGGCGCCTGTTTGGGAATACTGAGGAAGAATTTTGCATGGCCAATTCATCTGTCTGTTATGGTGATTCAATTAAACATTGAAGTTATAACAGTGTTAAGATACGGGATTCTCAGAATTCAACTTCCAAGGTACCTAGATCAATCAAAGATCTGATAACTAGTCATTTATTTTGTCACTTGTGGAATCTTACCTGTTGCAAAATGGCTGCCATAATTGCCTACATAACAAAATAATCACTTGTATACAATGGTCAGAATTTTCCACACAATCCATACCTTGTTCCATGGTGGTAGAGGTGGTCCACCATTGGCTGGTTGTGCGATCTTCTGATTGCACTGTTGTTAACAGGGTTTCCCATTGAAAGTGTTCCTCGCCACCAGGAAACCTATGGCGGGGGTATGCCATTGGCAGGAATGAAGGATCAGCATGACCAGCCAGAAATTTCCGGCCAACGTGCTTGATTCTTTCTAGTATAATAATGTGTATGTGTCTTTTAATTGTTAAATTCACAAAGATCTGAATTTAAGATAGTGTGTGAACAGTATCATCTGTGCATATGGGAGAATGCAGAAAGTGATATTTATTAACCATCATGAAACACAGTTGCTAAGGGAAATTATATTTCAGTCACAATCTCTTACAATTTTGTGAATGCTAATATTTTAAGCTTTTATACTGAGAAACTAAAGTCAAAGTCTAGAGTGCAGGTCAAGACAAAATTTGAAAGAATGCAAGAGAATACAGGGTGAATCACAAAGCAGTAATCTGGTGACATCAAGCTTGAGGTGTAAAAGCCTGCTGGTTGCAGAGGATACAAAACTGAATGGTGATAAGCTTCACAATTTTGAGGTGCTGGCAAAGAATGAGATAAAGTAAGGGAATCTGTGAGAAGGCTTCATTTCTACTGTTCTTTATATAAAAACTCAGAATGTTTCTTAATTTATTCTTTCATGGGAAGTGGTCATGGCCACTTGTCTCCCGTCCATATTTATCCTTGAACTGAGTGGCTTGCCACACCATTTCAAAGGGTGGTTTAGTCACATTGCTGTGAATCGGAGTTACATATAGGCCAGACCAGGTAAGGATGAGGTATTTTCTTTCCTAAGGAACACTAATGAACCCAGTAGATTTTTATCACAATCATCAACAGGCTACCATTACTGAGAATATCTTTTCAATTCTGGATTATTACCTGAATTCAAATTCCACCAGTTGCTGTCTGAGGGATTTGAACCCAGGGCCCCAAAACATTGGCCTGGCCTCAAGATTACAAACACTAATGTTACCACCGCACCTTGTTTACTCAACGATTCTAGAAATTTTGCTCCAGCCTTTTACTAGGAGAGCTGACTTAAATCACTTAAGGACTGTAATGTGTCTTAATCAGTGCATATTAACAGTCAGAAACATATGACAATGAAGATACAGGAAGCATTAAAGGCAGTATCTCTTTTTTTAACTGTTTGCAGAAGGATTAGCTATATTCTGAATTATCACTTAACTCACAGAATCCCTTCAGCCTTATTTTCATACTTTCATACTTTCCACAATTAAAATGTTTTAATTCATTTCTTTCAGTTCTAGATTGGACATATATTGCATGTTTTTGTTTCATTTTTCTCTTATTTCTCCCAATCTATCCCTTCCCCGCCCCTCAGTATAGATTCTGCTGACAGGAGTACTACATGACAAAGATTTATACCGAGTCGTTTACAGAATTTGAGACAATTGGAAGGACGAATAATATTCTGCTGAGTAGGCTGGGAACAGGCTAACATGAGCTGCAGTGGAATACAGCTGATCACAAGTGGTGGGCCCCACAGTCGTAACGCTACTCTGTCATGTCATAATTTATTTCCAATATTACTGTATAATTTCTGGGGTAGATTCTCTTTCCAGGGTCAAGAAATGAGCCTCAGGATTGTTTTTGGGTCGCAATCCTGGTCCAGGAGAAAGCAGTCACAGGCCTTGGATTTCACTGAGGCAGTCTGTTAATTGGCTGAAAATCTGGTTGAATTGCCAATTAGCAACCATGGGGAAGGCATGAACTGAGTGAGTGGAGGTCTGATTTAAACGAACCACAGCCGCCAGTGCTGTGATTGATGCTCATTGAATCAATTGCAGTAGCACACACGCAGAAGGAAAAACTGAAGGTTGGCATCCATGGCAGGCTGCCAATCGTCCAAAACAATCTAAGTATCGAATTCATGTAAAAGTTGGAGTAAATTCCATTGTTTTTTTCAGTGGGAGTTTCAAAATGAATCTCCCAGTTTCTGCTCTGCAGATGGCACTATTGTAAATCGCATGAAAAGTCTGCAAGGAGAGGCTTATTCCTGCTGAAGAGGTGAAGTCAGCGTACTGAGCAGGCCCCCGCCCATGGCGGATCTCTGAAGGATTGTTAAACAAGTCCTCCCAGCATTGAGATTGCTAGCCTCAATCCTTCAAGAGCATTGCCAGTCTGATCGGTAGCCTCAACCTACCACTGATCGCTGGCCTCACACTCCCCCACTGACATTACTAACCTGATCGCTGGCCTCAATCTCCTCCATGGCCACTGCTGGCCTGTTCACTGGCATTACACTCCCCCCATAGTCATTACCGACCTGCTTGCTGGCCTCATACTCCCCATGGACATTGCTGGACTGTTTGCGGGCCTTACACTCTCCTGATGTAGAGATGCCAGCGTTGGACTGGGGTAAACTCAGTAAGAGTCTGGCAACACTAATTTTAAATCCAACCGATTTATTCGATAGTAAACCTGCCAGCTTTCAGCGTTTGTGCCTTCGTCAGGCGAATGAGGTGTTCTGGTCTCCAAAAGCACACATATCAGCACAGACAGTTTACAAATTGCTGATTAGAATGTGAATCCTTACACATAACCTGCTATTCAAGTCTTAAAGTGGCTGAAAATGTGAGTGGAAGGAACACTGAGCACTGAGGTTAAGAGATGTGTATTGTCTCCAGACAGCACATTAAGTGAGGTTTTTTGCTAACCCAGGCAAGTCATGGGGGTTACAGATAGTGTGACATGAAGCCAAGATCCCTGTTAAGACCGTCCTCATGTGTACAGAACTGATAGCAGAGACTGATAGCCAAGTTCTGCACACATGAGGACGGTCTTAACAGGGATCTTGGCTTCATGTCACACTATCTGTAACCCCCATGACTTGCCTGGGTTAGCAAAAAACTTCACTTATTGTGCTGTCTGGAGACAATACACATCTCTCTAACCTCAGTGCTCAGCGTTCCTTCCACTCACATTGTCAGCCACTTTAAGACTTGAATAGCAGATTATGTGAAAGGATTTGCATTCTAATCAGCAATCTGTAAACTGTCTGTGCTGATATGTGTGCTTTTGGAGACCAGAACACCTCATTCGCCTGACGAAGGCACAAATGCCGAAAGCTAGCATGTTTACTATCAAATAAATTGGTTGGATTTAAAATTAGTGTTGCCAGACTCTTACTGAGCTTACACTCTCCCCACAGACATTACTGATCACTAGCTTCAACTCCCATGCACATTGCCGGCCTGATCACTAGCCTCGCACTCTCTCCACAATATTACCGCCCTCCCATCCTCTTTCCCCCTTACAAGACAATTGCTGGCATCCCGGTCTCCCCATGCCTCACTGACCCGGACATCACTGGCTTCTTGTCTTCCACATCCCCACTAACTTGAGTATTGCTAGCTGCACCAGTTCCTGCTGATCCAGACATTGTTGGCCTCCCCAGCTCCTGCTGACCCAGATTTGTTACTCTCCACCTCCTTTCGCTAGCCACACCCACCCCCCACATCCCCCCACTCCCCCAAACCCTCACACCCCCACACACCCCACCCCACCCCCAAATTCCCCCCACGCCCCCACCCCCACCCCTCACTCCCCCACCCCCAAAACTCCCCCCACCCCCCCAACACCTCCCACTCCCCCCCAACTTCCCCACCCCCAACCCTCTCCACCTCCCCCACACCCAAGGGTGAGTATGCATCCCATTCTGAAATCTATACATCTGCTATGCTTACAATGTCAAACTATTCCCAAAAACCTCAAGAATAGTCACCAACTGCACACCCCATCTCCTCCCCATCCAGTATTTCCTCCAATCCTTGTGGCATCCTTCCACCAATCAGCACACCACTCCCTGCCCTCCCTGAAGATACAGTTCCCTGAAACAGCTAACACGGGCTCTCTAACCCCGACACACATTGCAACCCATATCCTTCTATACATCATGCTTTCAATCCCCTTTATGTCTCCACAGGAAAAAAACACACACAAGCGCCATGAGAGGGAAAAGACTGGCTGTGATATTCCTGAGCTGTGGCTGTTGACCATCTGGAATTGGGGAGGCACTAAAGTGGTAACCAACAGTCAGATTGGTGCCCAGCATGAAGTGAGCATCAGCTTACCCCACTTTGTAAGTCTTCTTTGAAGTGACTGCTATGCTGCATGGCTGTTTTTTCTCCCTTCCCTTCATGTGTGTTCTTTCTTACAGTGCTGGATCCTGAAGCTCCAAGCCCATCTGGTGTCTGCCACCCCCCCCCCCCCCACCCCCCCACCCTCCCCCAGCTCCTGAACTAAACTTCCGTGGACACCTCGGACGAGACTTCAGAGGGAGGTCCTGAAGAATCCTCCGAGGACAGCACCACTGCATCAACCACATAGCCCACTAATACAGAGACTATCACAATGGTGGGTCATGTTAGTGCTGAGGCTTCTGGGTCACTTACTGATGAGCACATCTCAGACTCTGATGCATATTGGGTGGAGGCAGGCAATTTGAGGGTTCAGTCAGGCACATGTACATCTGCTGGAGACAAGGATTCAGCTGACACCAAGCCAGATGTCAGTCTTTAGAGTTCATTCATTCTGAAGCTGGTGGAGATGCATTAGCAAAGCTGATGGAAGGACAACTGCAAGGCTGTTTAGGGGACACAAACAGAGTGCTGTTGCAGGAGATGCTGCTGACACAGTGTGATAACCAAGCCAGCACTGCAAGGGTGGCATCCGCAGTGGGAAGTCTGACAGGGATTTGGCCTCATGGGTGACAGGGTCCAGGCCATCCTGGAGACACAGCGGACCATGGCAGAGAGAAAGTGTACCATGGTGAAGAGTGTTGCCAAAAGTTTGGAAGTACAATAGTCCATGGCCACAAGTATCAGGAGCATGTTGTAGACACTGCTGGCCATGGCTGGAAGTCTTGTTGGCATTCTGGAGACACAGCAGGACATGGCTGTGAGTCTTGATAACTTAGCCCAGTCTCACAGCGCTAATGCTGAAGGGCTGAGAGTTTAGCTTGCTCACAGAAAACTGTAGTGGAAGGGATCTGGGCTTGACCCAGTCTCAGAAGGCCGTGGCTGAGCAATCACAGACGTTGGGACAGATGCATTTGGGCCTCCAGGCCTGGCAGAGCCAGGTGACACTGGAGATTCTAGAGCTCAGTCCAGTTGCCTAACATCCCATGGATTGTCCCCAGAGCCTATGGGCATACTGAAGGAGGAGAAAGGGCTTGAGCCCTTGCCAGGCCTTTTCCATCCAGAAGACTCAAGATGACCCTTCTGATTCCCCTTCTTCATTCCAGGGCATAACATGGCCAACTGGATGAACAGGGTGGCACAGAAATATCAGAATCATCCACAAGTTGAGTAGGGCCCTCCAGGTCTTGGTCTCCCAAGAGATGTCTGTCAAAGGCAACACAGGCAATGGGGCATCGGTCACAGCTGGACACCTTTTCACCTTTGACATGCATCCTGGGGCAGCATCTAGACAAAGCAGTAAACCACACAAGATTAGAAAGTTGTAAAGATTATTAAGACAGCATGGATGAAGGTCACCAGCATTCAGTTTTATGAAAGTTAACAGCACTATCAACTGTTATTTGCAGCTCACAGCTATGACTAATCAGTCCCTGATTCTCCCCCAAGAGCTAAGTTTACCCTAATCCCATGCGTCAAGATGAAGACTGCTGTGCTGTGCAACACCAGTGCCTGCCCTACTTTCCCCAACATTCACCAGAGCCTTAGTCAAAGATCACTCACTGGCATTCCATTCCCACCCCCAATTGAGTCCCCGGACCCACTGCCCCACACACTTGTGTTCCTAACCCATACTGCTACATGGGCCCAGGTGCCATTGTGCACTTGGAGAACAGGTAGGAGTCATTCTTGTGTGGCACCAGGGCATGATCCCTGTGTGCCATACAGCGAGTCATCATCATTCTCTAGCCTTCAACCAAAGTCTCACTACCATGGCCAGCCAAGGCCCATTAACCTGTTGCAATGTTTCTGAAAGTTGGAGGTGGATGGATTGAGAGAGAGTGGGGAATAGGGGGAGTGGAGTGAGAGAAGTTGGGAATAGAGTGAGAGAGAATGGGGAAGGAGAGGGGCTATGTGGGTTGAATGACCAGCTTTGAATTTTGGGGTTGGAGGCTGCAATGGCTTTTGGGGTATGCTGCAAGGGTGTTGGAAGCAATCCCCACACTGCATGAAGCAGGCTGCTCTCAGAACCTCCCTTGCAGCCTTTCCCTACCGGGCCTCTGCCATCGCTGCCTGTCCTCCATCCTCCAGCTCTTTATGTGGGAAATTGTTCATTTCTGTCTGGTGTCCATCTTCCACCTCAGCTGGTCTCCCTGCTGCTGCACAATGTTGTGCAGAATGTAATGCACAATTATAATTCATGAGACTGACATATAGTCATATTGGAGGACACCCCCAAGGCAGTCCATCAAGCGGAACTGCTTCTTCAGCAGGCCTATGCAACACTGCACTATGTACAGGGTGGCAGCGTTGGCCTCACTGTAGTGGACCTCCATCTCAATCTCGGGTCTCCGCACTGGCATCATCAGCCATAACCTTAGCGGATAGCCCTACTCCCCAATGAGCCATCCCGGCTATCTGGACTGGTCTTTGAAGAGCCAAGGGATAGCTCACTGCGTCAGGATATACTGTAATGGACACTTCCTGAATGGCATGCACAGACCTGCATGATGTTCATCTGATGGTCACATACAATTTGAACATTCAGTGAGTGGAACCTGTTCTGTTGATAAATGGTTGCTCCTCACTTACGGGGTCCTCAGGAGTGTGTGTATCCCATCCACTGTCCCCTGCACATAGGGCATCCTGGCAATGGAAATGAAGCCTGCAGCCCGGCCCTCCTGCTGAACCCGTCCAACATCAAAATGGATATATTGTCCTGCCGGGCATACAAGGGACATCTGTCATCTAGCAAACACATCTGTGGATGAAGGCCTGAGAGATTCCACAGAGGTTGCTACTAGGTGCCCGAAACGACTCTGCTGCATAGATGTTAAGTGCCGTTTTCACCTTACACGCTACTAGGAGAGGGTGCCCTCCTCTCCCCTGCAATGCCAGGTGTGTGAGCACCTCACATAAGCGCTGGACAGTATCTTTAGATATGCGGAGCTGGTGATGGCACATGGCCTTTGATAGGGCCTCAAATGACCTTCTGGTCTGGTATTGCCTTGGCTTCTGCATCCTCCTTCTTCTGGCCACACGTTTGGGAGACTGTTTTCCCACCTCTTAGATATCAGTAGCAGCCGCCCACCCACCTTCTTGAGGGCCTGCCATTGGCTGCTCTTGCAGTGGCCTACCTACTCCCTCCACCTCCCGAGCAGCTTTCTCCTCTTCAACTGCCACCATGATGGCTAGCTCTCAATCAATAAGACTGAAATCCATTCTGTATTAGGTTGCATATTAGGGAAAGCATACAGGTTGGTGTGCATACGTGGCCTTTACAATCATTTGAGCCATTGCCATGAGTGCAATTATAACATTCCCTTACAAGATGAGTTCCCATTTACTGCAGAGTACATGCAGTATGAATGTCTGTGTTAAACAGAGTACCCCTGCTTAGGACATAGGACATAGAACATGATAGCACAGTATAAGCCCTTTGGCCCTTGATGTTGCACCGACCTATCTAAACCAATCTAAAGTCCATCTAACCTACACTATTCCAATATCATCCATACGTTTATCCAATAACTATTTAAATGCCCTTAATGTTGGCGAGTCCACAACTGTTGCAGACAGGGCATTCCACACCCTTACTACTGTCTGAGTAAAGAACCTACTTCTGACATCTGAGCTATATCTATCAACCTTTAATTTAAAGTTATGTCCCCTCATGCTAGCCATCACCATCTGAGGAAAAAGACTTTCACTGTCCACTCTACCTAATCCTCTGATCATCTTGTTTGCTTCTATTAAGTCATCTGTTAACCTTCTTCTCTCTAATGAAAACAGCCTCAAACCCCTCAGCCTTTCCTCATAATACCTTCCCACCATACCAGGCAACATCCTGGTAAATCTCATCTGAACCCTTTCCAATATTTCCACATCCTTCCTATAATGCGGCGACTAGAACTGTAAGCAATACTCCAAGTGCAACTGTGCCAGAGCTTGGAGCAACGCCTGCCTGAATTGATGAGCCCTCAAGCTGCACATGGTGCTTGCACTCCCTCCTTCAGCCACCCAATCCCTGCCATTAAAACCACAGCGCTCAGTCCAGTTCCTCACCACACACCACAGCCAGAATAATGTAATAGCCAAGTCGCTCTGGACAGCAGCTGGACCGGCATTCAGTGAAGGACACTACCCCCCAGTCTCCAACACTCTCCCCCGAGATTACATGGAATAAAGCTCTACAGGAACTTCCCAACACTAAGCAAAAATTTCCCTGGCTCTGCCTCCAACCTCCCCTGCACTCTGAGGGCTGCAGCCCCATAAAACTTACCTCCTTACACCTATTCAATGCTGACACACAAGGTCCCAACTTTCATAGAGCTGTTGTAAACTCTGCCAGCATGATGTCATGCTGGAGACGGGGGAAACACTAGCAGGGGTGGAGATTATAGTCACAGACCCGCTAATGGCATGCTAAAGTAGGTTAACAAATGCAAATTGCAGTTACGCTGATTTGTTGATGCTAAAAACTTGGGCTGGGAGATGCATGGATTCCTCAGCACGAAAACCATGAATTGTCCGCTGCTGATGTCTCCTGGCCTGCTGTACTACAAAAGCAGCGCAGCAGGATGGGAGAATTGCCCCCATAATATTCTGAGAGCTGCCGAACTGATACGCGTAGCTCTTCACGTCAGTGAGCCATTGGCATTGGTTATAAAGGTCAACATTGCCTTATCACTCTCTTTTCTGTCCTTGTAGGGCAACACAGTAAGAAGTCTGACAACACCAGGTTTAAGTCCAACCGATTTATTTGATAGTAAACTCACACAAGCTTTCGAGGCTCTGCTCTTCGTCAGGTGAATCTGATGAAGATTCACCTGACCGAAGAGCAAAGCCTCGAAAGCTTATGTGAGTTTACTATCAAATAAATCAGTTGGACTTAAACCTGGTGTTGTCAGACTTCTTACTGTGTTCACCCCAGTCCAACGCCGGCATTTCTACATCTTGCAGGGCAAAACAGAAAGGCTCATAATGCCCAAAGGTGTGATAGGAGGAGGGGTTCCCAACCCATATATCATCACTGCAATGCTGGAGTGAGAATGATAGAATCCTTACAATGCAGAAGGAGGCCATTTGGCCCATCAAGTCTGCACCAATTCTTACTGAAGCTTAATCCATTATCCCACTAACCTCCTTAACTTACACATCTTGAGACACTAAGGGGCAATTTTTTTATGCCCAGTCCATCTAACCTGCATATCTTTTGACTGTGGGAAGAAATTGAAATACCCAGAGTAAATCCACACAGACATGGGGATACCACTGATCCCGCCATTGCCACCCATAAAATGAAGAAATGGAGATTGTCTGTCTGGCTGACCATAAGTAAGCCACAGGGAAGGTAAAGTGTTGGAGGCAATGAGTAAGACTCTGATGTGGAGCTGAAGGGGGTGAAATGCATTCCAACCTGTCGAACAGCATTGTAAAGGCACAACTGCATTGGGAAACTTCAGCACCAAAGAGATTTATAGACATGTTTTCATGATCCCTTCTCCACTAGCTTTTAGCACTGCAGGAGGAGGACAGACTCCTGTGTTTGCACTGGGGTAAATGCTTCTAGCAGAGACAAGCAAGCGCTGTCACCTCCGACAAGCGCATCTTCCACCAACTTGTATACAGTCAACTCAATAAGTCCTTGCGCACGCTCAGAGAGGCTGGCACTGGATGATGAACATGTCACCACCAGGAAGAGGTGAGGGAAACATGGCAATTGTGGTAGGCCTCATTGGAGGACTCAAAGCAAACACAACCTGTTCAGCTGGGCACAGATGGAAAGCCTGGGGAGTCACAAGCAAGTTGGCTTCCCAATAGACCAGCAGCATGAGACATGTCAGAATTCCCCTCAACTGTGTAGAGTTGTTCTTTGAGAATGTGGAGTCCATTCAGCTCAGTTGCAGCTGTATAATGTGCTGGTGAGACCCCAACTGGAGTTTTTTGTGTACAGTTTTGGTCTCCTCACTTGAGAAAGGATATACTGGCACTGGAGGGGTTGCAGAGGAAATTCACTAGGTTAATTCCAGAGTTGAGAGGGTTAGCTTATAAGGAGAGACTGAATAGACTGGGGCTAAACTCATTGAAATTCAGAAGAATGAGGGGAGATCTTATAGAAACATATAAGATTATGAAGGGAATAGGTAAGTAGCAGGGAATTTGTTTCCACTGCTGAGTGAAACTAGAACCAGAGGGCCTCAAAATAAGGGGAAGCAGATTTAGGACTGAGTTGATGAGGAAATTCTTCACACAAAGAGTTGTGAATCTGTGGAATTCCCTGCTCAGTGAAGCAGCTGAGGCTATCTCATAGCCTTTTTCCTAGGATGGAGAAAGCTAGCACGAGGGGACACAGCTTTAAATTAAGGGGTATGAGTTATAGGACGGATATCAGAGGTAGGTTCTTTACTCAAAGAGTGATTAGGGAGTGGAATGCCCTGCCTGCAGCTGTTGTAGATGCGCCAAGTTTGGTGGCGTTTAAGAGGTTAATTGATAAGTATATGGAAGAGAAGGGAATGGTTTAGTTTGGAGGGGCATTGCTTTTTATTTTGGTCGGCACAACATCGAAGGCCGAAGGGCCTGTTCTGTGCTGTAATGTTCTATGTTCTATGTTCTATTGAATGTTTTTAAGCAAGGGTAGATAAATTTTTGAACAGTAAAGAAATTAAGGATTATGGTGTGCAGGCAGGTAGGTGGAGCAGAGTCCACAAAAGGATCAGCCATGACCTTACTGAATGGCAGAGTAGGCTCAAGGGGCCAGATGGCTCACTTCTGTTTCTAGTTCTTATGTTCTTATGTGCACCACCACGGCTGAAAGCTTTGAATGCATAAACTCCTCTACTGAGAGAGTGCTCACTTTATGGAGAGCTATATGCGGCAGAATCCAGTGTGCATACAGGAGTTATGCATTGGCATTCACAGATTACATGTCATACTATGTAGCTTTGTGCGGCCAGTGTTGGTAATGATACAAGCACCCACCCAAATGAATCTCAGCTGCACACAGAGACAAGGGAACATGGTGCCTCTCTGTCTTACAAAATCATAAGATAATCATCACATAGAAGTGGCAAAGAGTGGAGGCCCTTCAGTCAGATTGAGCACAAAGTTGGTTAATGGGGCTTGTTTCACTATATAAATATCGGCACATAATGCCAAATGTGTGAGCTTCCATTTCTTTAAAGGCAAGACAAGAGAAAAGAGATAAAGTGATAAAGCTGGATCCTTGCAGACAGCAGTGAAACTTCTGGACAGATATACATCATAATGAGGGTGGATCTATTTTGGGCGACATCTTCAATGGACATGTTCTCACAGGCATCTTAAAGCCAAATGCAGACATTGCTTTCTTCTGCATTTTCCTCTTCTAACTCCTCTTTCAAATCACTTCTTTCTCCTTCTCTTATGAATTGTATCAATTGAGATTTTGAACTTTTGAAGCCTGTATTATGGAAAATACACTGCAATGTTCAATATCTTGCAGGAATGTAATGAAGGGTGCGACTCAACTGGTCCAGGTATCAGAACCACATCTTTAGAGGCCCAATGACCTGCTCAGTGGGGTTCTTGTGAGCAGATGACTTCAGTTGTAGAATCTTAATGTCTCCATCACAGTGTCATGTAAAGGGGAGAGTAGCCATCTCTTCAAGGATACTTAGTAACCCCTAGAATCCATCCACATAGTTTGGCGGGTGCTGGAATGAAGAATTCCATCAGCCTGGATTGACAGAGGATGAAGGAACTATATCACTATCACAAAAGCATGCAAGAAAGTGTTGACTTTAATAAAAATTAATCTGCTGAAGCCTGAATAAATTGAATAAATTATATCCTGCATTGAACTGTGGACAGCACTGAAAGCATATTTTTTCTTCTTTGGGCCTTTTAAAATCAAATTTGCTGAATTATAACAATTCAGATATCAAATAGCATTATCAGAATGAAATGAAGATGTCATAGTGAAGAAGACATCCTTCTAAACCAATGAAAGCCTGCCCATTGAGAGACCTGAGAGAAATGTGATAATGCAGAACTTAATGATCTGTGAGCGTACTCTGTAAACATTCTTATCTGGAAGTTGGCCAGCTGGACAGAGATTGCAATTGATCCCATGGCCCCCAACTGTTAGACATGATGGAAAACTACCCGATTGTAAAAAACTTGCCTCAAGCACTTCCGACTGATGGGAACTGATGGAAGGAGATTTAAAAGAAGATTGATATTACTAGGGTAGATGTATTCAAACTATCAGTATGTTATTGGATATTTTCAACTGTACCAAATACTAATTGGATTATAAGTTACTTTTGTTTTCTCTATAGAACAGAAGTATTAAATGATATGGTTACTGAAGCATCATTGTTACAGCTGTAAAGAAGACCATTTTGATCAGTCACTGGAGAACTATAATCAATAAGAGGTTGACCACTTCTGGTGATACATTGCTATTTCACTGACCTCACGGTTTGAACAATTTTTTGTTAGTGTGAAGTAATCCATAGTGAGTCTAGTCTTATTTGCATATTGTGATCTAATTTGATTTAGACTATTTGTATGGGCTGATATATTTGTGTGAATCTAATACAGTTGAATAATGAATCCAGATATTTGAGTGCACTGCATGATTTCCTATAATTCTTATATCTAGCTCAGAATGTGATTAAAACATTCTTCAGATTTATTGGTGATTGTGAAAGAACTGGAATAAGAATAATGGCACTCAAATTTATAATATTGTAAAAGGGTAGTAAAGATTTTGGTGGTTAACTTAAGCATTTGAGAGTGATCTCTTTATTTCAGTAGTTCTCTGATCGGAACTCCAAAACAAATAGTAATTTGTTATGAAGCTACAAAACGTTTTACAGAAAGCACACCCATGCTTTGTTCAGATCACAGACCAGTTGAACATTAAGGGACAGGAAGCAACTCATATTAAAGAATTTCACTGACTGGTCACAGGGTATCTTGCTGGCCATGTTTCTGCAATCGATCACATCCTGAACCAGAGATTATCCATTGCTGGGGGCAAGGCAAAACCCACTCCCCTTATAACCTGGAATTGAACATAATTGCCAGCTCTCATTAAAAGAGCCCCAATAATCTGTGAGATGTAGTGGTGTGCAAGACAACTCCAAGGTTCACAACTGATCCTTGGAAGCAACAATTGGCATATCTTCTACTGACAGCGGATGGTAGTAAGTTTGGGCAGTGTGAGATATTCTGCACTGAGGGCACAAGCCTATGGTGCCATCTGCCTGGAGAGTTGCAGTTTCCCATGATACTGGTTCTCTGTAGCTCTCCATCATCATCTGTAGATCCCATCATCTCTGTTCCCTTCCTGCCTCTCGTCCCTCATCTGTACCTTATGCTGAGATTATTGATCCCCATCGCTATTGGATCTGAAATCTAAGAGTTCTGTTTTCATTACAAGCTGCTGCCTTTTGGCATCCCAGTGATCTCCCAGTGTCTGGACATTTTGCCCTTCCTTTTACATCTATATGATGCTAAAAGGATGACAACTCCTGTACTTTTTTTTCTGCAATCTGTGTGCCAATGGCTACATGTTCCTCTTACCAACAGCCCTGAACTCACCTATCTTCTTGGCACAGCCATGGATGGTTCCCCGCTCTGTTTCCTGTCTCCATGAACATGGTCTCCCCCTTGACCCAGTATGGACTCTGTACTCCCTCCACCAAAATCTCAAGATGATTCTCTATAAGCTGTCAATTAGATTTTTAACTACATTAACTGGCTTATTTGTGAATTGGAGGAGCTTATTGGAACATCCTCCTCACAGTTCCAATTAAACTTGTTGGCAGGAACGCTGATGAGAAACCAGCACACAGGTCAGCAACACAATTTTTAATGCCCATCAGCTCTCCTCCATTACTGTCTCCAACAGGATTTAAACATTCAAATCTTGGTTTAGTCACAGAATATATGATATTATGTGAATGTGTAGTGTCACTGTCAAGATGTCACACTTTCACTATAAGGTGTTAATGCCAAGGTGTCAGTGCCAGGATGGCAGGGCACATTGCTAAGGTGACACTATCAAAGGGTGGGGCCAGAAGGGAGTAGCACCAGTCGGGGGTCTGAGGAGATGGGACCTTTTGTGACCCCCTATCAGTCTGAATCTCTTGTGAGGTGAGGCCTCTAACTGGGAAGTGGAGTTGGGTCACCCTCATGCCTGCATGGTTTGGGGACAAGAAGTTGATAGTCAATACATTTAGTGGTGGGAGGGAAATTGCCCCTCTATGATGAAAGTTTGGGGATCCTCTCTTGGTCTGCAGCGGAGGGAGTTCCCATGTCCATGTGAGTGGAGGGTCTGTTGCTGAACTCTATGATCTGGGTGCTCTTTACAAATTGTGCTCCAATTTCTGTGAAGCCAGGCTAGAGCTGCACATTGCCTGTTGGGAATTTTTTTTTCTCAGAGAAAGGTGGCTGAATCCCACCTGACAAGTACCCACTGGTTTACCCACTGGCAGAAGCATTTGTTTCTGGAGAATTGTGGCCTAAACGTGGAACATTGAGATCATGAGTATAATCGTACCCCAGCTAAAGACATCTTCCTCAGTATAGATCATAGATCCTTCAAGGAGTTTTTAGATCTAGGTGACATAATAATGTGCATTAACTTATTACATTATTGGGCAGTTTAAGGGAGCCTGGCTACTGAGGTTTCCTTCAAACGTAGGTGACACTGCCAAAATCCATATTTATTAAAGACATTCAGTTCCTTTTTGTTTACTCATTTCTGTGAATTCTTTAAAACTGTATGCCATAGAACTTGGCCATAGAACTGTCTACTTGGAATGCAAAGCATTCTTTTCTGTTGGAACAAGGCGGTGACTGAGCATCAGCCCTGAGTTAATTCAGTTCTTTTGCAGACTCAGACTCAGAATCCTTTGCAAGTTATTACATAATGGTAGTTTCACTGTTCAAGGAACTTTTAAAAATAGCAGCAAATAACAAAAGATTGTTGACGCCAAAGATATTTCTTTCCGCTTTTGAAAGCGGCATTGTCTCAGGTTCACCATGTAATAACAAGGCATCAGCTGAACTCCCTGTTCTTTGAATAGTGTTACAGCTGCATTACACCTTTTACACCAATCTGGCAGGCTCACCTTGCATCGGGTTAAGAGGATGCTACCAAGAATGCACTGCATTGAACTGAAACAATACACACTCAGCGCTGCACTGAACTGTTAAACAGACTGGGCTGGATATTACTACTGGCAGAATCCTAATGTTGCGACTAAATGAAGATCTCAGGTCTGCATTTACCAGCAGCATGCCAGCCTGCACATATGTCCCAGAGGCAGCATCCTTATTGGCCATCTTTGCATTTAAAGGCAGGCTGCCATTGCTGTTGGTCCAATCAGAGAGCCAGCAGGTCTGAAGCCATGGCAATGCCACAGGGAGTAATGAGCAGCTCAACATGGAATGGGGCACAGATGCATTTATGGAATTTCAGAAGTGGTGAGGGCCACAACTGATAGATCCTTTGGAAGGGGAGTGCAACCATTCCAGATAAGCCATTTGTTCTGTAAATGTAGCCTTCCCATATGCAGCAGATGGCCATTAAACCAGCAGAAAAATCCCCTTGGTCTAAATTGTCTTAATTGCCTTAATTCACAAAAAACATTGTGCAATTGACAGCAGAGCTCAGGGAGTTTGGGTTGTCAATCAAAAATTGTTTTTTTTGAGACTCGGGGGACTCAAATGGATTTCTGGACTCTCAGCCAAGTTTATTTAATGTTGATTGAAGCCCAGACATTGAATAGAGTACAAAAACACCTGTTACCTAAGAAAACATTAACTTTCTGTGAAATTTCATAAGATATGTTTACACAAAGTTAAGGGATTTCAAGTGCTTTCAGTCCCAGCTGTTGAAATTTTAAAGGGTCTGATGATTGACACTTTTGCCAGAATTTTACTGCCACTCCCACCCAGAGTCAGGCAGGTGAGTCTTGCAGAAGAGCATTCTCTGTGATGGGTGAGGTGGTAAAATTCTGGGATTTATTTCCCCCCATAGTAAATTTTTTAAACAGGATGGGCAGTTATGGAAGAATGAATGTTTTTTAAAGCTCCCTTTACATATTCTATCATCACAGTAGATTTTGTTGGTTTCATACAGTGTACAGTGGGAAAATTGGCATAGAAGTGCTTGGTATTGAGGGTATTGGGGGGTAAAGGGCATATCTTGATGAGAGGAGCAATGGAGGATAGGCGGGAGTCATGAGGTAGCATGAATGGGGCATAGCAAGCGTGTGGGGATGAGGGAGTGAGGGGTAAGGGCTGGAGGGCCTTTCTATTTTTTAGTTTAGCTGGGTAGGTTAGCCTCTGCATCCAGCAGTCCCAGTGCTACCTCTGTATTTTTTCCCAGGTCAGTAGGTGCGACTCCAACCAGGAATTATTCCCACACACTGCACACGTAACAAAAGTCCTGTTCTTATGGACATAGTTTCCTGAGGCAGGGGGGTCTAGCTAGGAATTTTCCCAACTTGAACTACTTGCCTTGAGGGTGATGATATCATGCCATGAAATTGAAGCAGAGGAGAAGACACATGTGGTGTAAATGATGGAAAGGTCAGTTGATCTGGCAATAGTTAAAGACGGTAGGAAAAGAAGTGAGGATAGGAATTCTCTATCATTGCAATAGGATTTGGGAAGAGTTGTTATGAAGGCAGGAGAGTTGGAATCAAACAGGAACAAAGGCTTGATGAATGGTCTCAAAACATTAACTTATGTAATTTGTTTCAGATGCTGATCAACTTGCCGTGCTTTTCCAGCAATTTCTGTTTTTGTTGCAGATTAATGTAATTGGCCTGATGGTTGGAATACAGTTTGATTTCTCTGTTAATTTTAGTTGCCCCAAGTACTGAGATGTAATTTACACTATGCTGAGTTTTGCTGACACAGGTGTTGGAATGTATTCAGCTCTGAGTATTGGTTTGGCTGAGATCAGCAATGGTTTGCAGTCTGCCCTACATGAATGATTAACAGGCATTCAGGATGACATTCACTGGCTTTAGCCTAGTCGATGATAAATGTCTGGCTATTCTGCATTGATTTGAATCGAGATTGATTTGAGATGGGACTGGGTGGTGCAATGGGCTCAACTCTGGCCTATTGCCTTTGGGATTTGATTTCAAAACAATCCAGACTGATGGGAAGAAAGTGTCCTGTGGCTGCTATTTATAACTTGCGACTTAGAGTCAGCCAAGGTTCTTTAGCCATTTTGTTATCATAATTGGAAAGCTCTCCCTACATCCTATTCACCTTAATATCTCTGCCCCTTTCTTTAACATCCTACTCAGAACCCACCTCTTTGTGCACTGTCATGTTTCAGGATCTTTATGATAATTGTTCCTTGGCAGAAGAGGTTCTTACAAAAAAGCCTAAGTGCCTAATGAGTGTGGAAATGGGAAAGTTTTAGGTATTTTGTTTGGTGGGAGAAAAATCAAGTCTTATGATACTGAGGGATAAAAATGAGGTTAAGTGTGATTGTCATCAGTGGGGAGAATGGATGGAATCTATTCTCACCAGGAAACCGGCTGCTGATTAGTAGAGGATGCTATTGTCTATGCACACTGAACTCCCACTGCACTGGATGAAGTATACACAAGACACTAGGAGGTTGCCACTCCTCTACCCCCCAGACATCACCTTCCTCACCCCTCCGATTGCCCTCCAGTTGCGGCCCACATTCACTCCCTGAAACAATCACTTTCTTTGGTCACACCTTCCCAATTCATCGGTGCTCTGGCAAACCCCAATTGCAGATTGTGGAGCTCCTACTCACTCCCCTTCAGGTCCTGCTTTCTCTTTATGCCCTGCCTTGCCTCTTAGATCCTGCTCCTTGGTGGGCAGTTCCAAGATGCCTGATGGGCACTTGTAGGGTGCCAGGTAGGCAGTACCCAGTGGGTAGTGTCAGAGTCCCAGGCTGGCACTGCTGAGGCCCCAGGCTGGCAGTGCCAGGCTGACCCAATGGGCACTTTCCCCAGCCTTGCCCCCGACTACCTGGGAGGCCTCAAAAGCGTCCATCCACCCAGCAAGACCATCACGTTTGGTCCCTGTTTGTGGGGGAACCATACGTGATCCTTGCCATGTGGACTTATATCAGTAAAACTTTTAAGGCAAGTGAGTCCAGGTGATTATGATACACCCTGAGAGCTCCCCTGCCAATCACCATCCTTGCAGAGCTCCTCCACTGATCACCATTCCTGCAGATTTTCCTTGCCGACTACCAGCCCTACAGAGCTCCCCCCAAACCTGAAGCATTAACTCAATTTTCTCTCCATAGATGCTGTCAAATCTGCTGAGATTTGACAGCATTTTCTGTTCAAAACTTGCAAATTGGGTGAAGAGAGAAAGTGATGAGAGAGAAAAAAGAGGGAATGAACCGACTCAGTCTATTTGTTTTTCAATGTCATAGTTACTCGTGCTGAGTCCTGCAGAGAAAGAGGGTGCTTAAACACACAGGCTTGTCACATGACCAACTCTCTCCAAATTGATCATGGCTGGGAATTCCTCTTTCAGCCAGGATTCTATGGTCCAAGTGATTTTATCTAATGGTTTGTCTCCACCCATGATTGTCAGGACACTGCTACTGAACTAGGAGATGGCCCCATTCATCTCTTTCAAAACCATTACTCCTAGTGTGTCTTTTTGCAGTCCAGTTAGCTCAATTCAATAGTTTTGGAATGCAAAAGATACTGTGATGCAAATGTTCAATTATTTTTGACTGTGAAATTAATTAACGAGAGAGAAAAAATCAGTTAGGGACCATTAGTCACTAAATTGAAACATTTTCTCACATTATGCTCCATCTGCAAATATTTTGACCTCTGACATGATCTATCAAAATACCTTTGCAGACCCCTTGCATCCTCCTCACAGCTTGCCTTCTTGTCTTTCTTCACATCGTCAGCAAATCTGGCTATTAGAAATTTGGTCCCTTCACTCACATCATTAATCTCGATCATAATTAGTTGAGGTCCCAGCATCAATCGCTGTGACACTCTACTAGCTACAATTAACCATCCTGAAAATGACCCATAGAAGCTATGTAATTCTCATCCAGCATTCAATTTCCTACACTGTGTTTATGAGGGAAGAGGGTTATGAACAATAGGCTAGGATTTAAGGAATGCAAAGTTATCAGAGGATTGTAAGAACAGAGGATGTTAGAATGAAACAGGACAATGAAAAGAGATGAAGAATTTTAAAATGGAGGGTTTCATGGTTCAATGTAACTCCACAGACACAGAGGTAATGGGTGAACAGGACTTGATGTACAGAGTTGAAATCACATCAAGTTCATAACGGATATGCAATTCACTTTTCCAGATAACCAGTTAGATGACTTGTACTCCTGTATCATGTTTATGCCTTCAGTATTTGCAGTTAGACATTAAAAAAATCTCACTACCCACTTAAAATTTACCATTCCCTTGAGGCAGACAGCCACTATTGGCAATATAGGCTCTTTAAGTGCCTGGGCTCCTCAGCAACCATTGTTTCACGACACCTCTATTTTGCCTTGACAAATGACTCACTTCTTAAGTACAAATTGCTAACAGCTTGCCTTCACATACATCACGGTATCCAGGCCTAACTGGGGCTCCGCCGCTGCCCTTGGTGCCTGTCAGTTATAACCGGGGAGATTTCTTTTTCTTTTGCTTGTCTTTCCTCAGGGTCTAAGACTGCATTCATCACTTGCATGCAGGCTTTCTGTCAATACAGACATCAACAGAACATGCAGCAGAATCGGTGAAGAATAAAATGACAAACCAGGTCTAGAGAGTGGCTGTTTCAACACAACATGAGAGATTAAATTGTAAAATCCTAGAGGCAGTGGGATGAATCTGAACAATTACTGCTAACATGCAACGCCTGCTGACTAAGATGGATAGGTTCTGTCTGAGAGGGAAGCCAGCATCTGACGGTTATCAGCAGGTCCCCATTCACCAATGCATCATGGACAGGGTGGCAATGGTTAGTCTTTAGTTCATTCACAGTTTGCAAATTGCTGACGCAAAGCATCTTTTCCATCTGTCTGATTAGTGTAGGTAGTTATCACTGATCACACACTCGCTCATTAATGTCACACAGTAATCTCTCTGATTTAATTTTTCCCGGTGTACGTCCCCTATTTTACAGTACCTCTATATTTCAGGCTCTGCCTTAACACATAACCCTTGAACAGCCTTCTCTGTGTGTGTCAGTGTCTTCAATGCTCTAGTCTTATCTCTGCTTCTTTATCTATAGGTTTGTTCTTCGTACTCCCATTCTGATCTATTTTTCTTTGGGTATTTGAATTTAATCTTTCGTTTTGTATCTCTGCATCTCTTGAGGGAAGCATGGAAATATTTAATATATATTTGGATAGATATTCGAAGATGATTGAAGGTATTAGTTTTTTGATGCCAGTCAGATAGATTGCAGATTTTTTCATTGTTCTATATCTTTCAATGTTATTATCATGTCAGAGCTTAATGAGTACATTAATGTATTACATTGTGCTCGATGTTCAGCTTTGCACCTTTATACCTTGATATTCCACATTTACATTCACAAAAATAACTGGACCAGCTTTGGAAGATAATGGGCACAATTCTCTCAAAAGATTTCGGAAGGGCAGAATTTTATGAAAAAAATCTAAGTCCTGAACGAATGAGAAAATAGGAGAGTTTCAGTCTCAAATTTTTGGGCGAGTTTAAGAAAGTAATTTTACACACTTAGTCAAAATAAATGCTAGGATGCGGTTCTCACCAATAGGGGGGTGCGTGTGGAGACTAATCTCACCAGTGAAGTCAACTGCTGAGTTCTAGCCACACCATTAAGCAGGTGCACCTATCTCCCAATATACTGGGAGATTTCATAGAAACATAGAAATTAGAAGAAGGAGTAGACCATTCAGCCCTTCAAGCCTGCTCCGCCATTCATCTTGGTCATGGTTGATCATCGAATTTAATATTCTAATACCTCTTCCCCCACATCTCTTGATCCTTTTAGCCCCAGAGCTATATCTAATTTTTTTCTTGAACTCAGACAACATTTTGGCCTCAACTACATTCTGTGGTAGTGAATTCCATACATGCACCAGCCTATGGGTGAAGAAATTTCTCTTCACCTCAGTTCTAAAAGGTTTGCCTCTTATATTCAAACTAGCTCTGAATTCCCCCACCATTGGGAATATTTTTCCTGAATCTACTCCATCTAAACCTATTAGAATTTTATGAGTTTCTATTAGATCCCCTCTCACTCTTCTAAACTCCAATGAATATAATCCTAACCAACTTAGTTTCTCTTCATATGACATATCTGTCATCTCTTTGATGTTCTCCCTCTATACTAAGGATATCCCTTTCAGATAAGGACACCAAAACTGCTCACAATGCTCCAGATGTGGTCTCACCAATGCCCTATATAATTGCAGCAAAACATCCCTATCCCTATACTCAAATCTTTTCGCTAAAAGGCCAACATACCATTTACCTTCCTTAATGGCCTGCTGTATCTGAACGTGATCTCCTATCACCAAGCCACCCCCCACCCCCCTCCACCTTCCCCCCTCCCCACAACCCCTCCACCTTCCCCCTCCCCCACAACACTCATCTCATGGACATTGGGACCCACCACTGAACATCCTGTGCCTGTCAATCCAACAATTCACCCCCCCCCACCCCCCCAACAAACACCGGTCCCCACTCTACCAATCACTGCCCTGGACATTGCCACCCTGGGCATTGTCGCTCACCTTCCATCCCCCTGATCGCCATCCTGGACGTCATTTCCTACTCCCCCCATCCCGGACATCATCCCTGCCTTTCACTGCCCCAGTGATCCACCCACCCACTTTTTGCAGAGTTCCCCCTTCCTTTCTCTCCTACTGAGCTCCCCCTGTCATGTTCTGAACTCCTTAGACTCCGACCATCTCAGGCCCTGCCTCCTAGGTACTGCCCTGGCAATGTCAGAGTGACCGGTATGTAGTGCCAGGGTACCCAGTGAGCAGTGTCAGGGTGCAGGCAGGTACTGGCAGGCTGTTATTGCCCAAGGGGCATTGTACAGCCTGTCCCTGACAGCCCGAGGGCTACATTGGCCTCCAGTCGCACCAGCAAGGCCATCATGTCTGATACCTGTTGATGGGGACCATTCATGATCCTCGCCATTGCAGCACCTGGCCGGATCCAGGACTTATTAATGACGTAGTAATCATCTCATGAATACTGAAATCATCTTTGAGTGCTATCTGAGTGTGAAGTGGATTTCACTGGCAAATCAGTGCCAGTATGATCATGATAGGCAACAAACCAGGGGTGTTCCTGATTTTTCACCTCTCATCTGATCTTAGCTGCTCACCTCTTCCCAGTGAGTGGAACCCTGCTATAGGGTCACCAAATGTCCCCAGTTTCAGCTCTCCCATGTCCTCCTTTCAGGCGTTCCCTCTGGCAGTCAACCCAGCAATGCCAAGTTGGCAGAGACACGAGACAGCCCCAATGAACATTCTAGCCATATCCCTGACCATTTGAGGGTTTTAATGGCCTCTGAGCAACTGGTGTAGTCATCATATCTAGTCTCCATTTGTGAGAAGAGTAGTAATCCCTGCTGGTCTTACATTGCACCGGCAGGTAGGAGAATTGAATGGTTCCAATGAATTCAGCTTAAAGCTGACTCTAGCTTTGCTAATGATTACTTAAATATGCTCATCTGGTTCATACCCTTGCTTGGCGTGAACCAGATTACATGACCAGTCACGGCTGGGGAGAATCTCAAAATGAGTTTCCCCGGTACATATCACCTTCGGCCTCTCTTCCATGATTTTCAGCCATAACATGATTTATGCCTGAGCACTCAGGAACAGAGAATTGCCCCCAGTATATTTAACTATTAACTGTCCTAGATATTTTACACCCCTGACTTTCAACAATCAACTTACTGAACAGCAGCCCCACCTTTAATTTATGCTTTCCTGAGAGATATTTTCATGGATGATCAGCATAATCCAGAATCCCATCTTAGTTGACTGTTTGGATCTGCCGTCATCTAATGTCTACACAGTTATGTTTGCAGCAGAAAATCCAAAGGGGATGCTCACAAGCAAGGGACTTTGGCTACTTCTGAAGTTTCTGAAGTATTTTCCATTCAGGAAGTTGATGTCAGTTTAAAAAGACATTCTGTCTACAACACAAATTAGCAACACTGATGATCATTTTCAATGTTGGTGCAGCGTTGGGTACTTATGTACCAACATTAGACTGATTGAATCAAATAGCATGTTCCTTCAGTTGTTCGTAATAAGCAAAATACATATAGTACTCAACCAATCCACATTAGCAAAATGTACACCAAAACATCTGCTGTTAGATGCAATTCTGCAATTGGAAGCACTTGCTAAACAATCCCAATGGGCTAACAGCAACGCTCAGAACCAATTTAAGAAAATCAGTCAAGGTTATAATGTAGCCCACATTAATTTGCAGGAACCTGCTCTCTAAATATGCAAAGAATATGTTTTAGCCTTATGCTTTTTTTGAATTACCTCATAACTTGGAGACCCTTGGGGACCATATTTCTCCACGACAACATTTCAGCTAATCACTGTTCTCTTCTTAACTGATCAGCACCCTTTTCTCTTGTAGAATGGATGTTGTGATCATTTGAAAATTGGTATTCTTGCAATTGGTCTGACGAGTGTAAGACAGAAAAAATTTATGCGACATGTCTCTGTTGCCAGCAATGCTGAAGCTTTGTATCACCAAGCAACTCTTTATTGGATGCCATGCCCATAAAACTCCTGTGTTATTATAAGGATTCACGAGGACTACCAATCAGAAGTATTTTTCCTTAGATAGCTATTTCAAACCAGGAATTCCTGCCAGGGAGGTTCTGGTCTCATATGCAAACATCCTATCATCATGAGCACAATTCCAGTATCCTCTATTTTCAAGTTATTTCTGTCCCCTTCTATCTTTTTGAGCAGACTGCCATCGATGTTGGCTGTGAAAGCAGCTCAGTAGCTTGATTCTATGCATTTGGATCAAAGCCACTGAAGATACATGAGGAGTGATCTTATCTCCCGCAAGATGTTGTACTTTAATCCCCTCCAAAGTGGGAATTAGCAACTCACATATGTTGAATATCATGCATACAATCCACGTCCTTTTGCGTCATGTCAAGTGGGGAAGTAAAAAGCAACTCAGTAGAGCAAGTATAGTCAGGGGAATAAATATTGTTCTCTGTAGCTGTAACTGGGAGTTCTGAAGGATGAGTTGCCTGCCCAGTGCCAGTGTTAAAGTCAGCTCTTCACAGCTGGTGATGAACTTGGAGTTATAGGGGAAGAATCCCATTGTCATGGTCCTCATAAGAACTAGCTACATAGGTGGAGCTAGCAATGATGTTTCACTGGGAAAGTTTGAAACTTTAGATTCCACATTAAAAGGCAGAGCCTCCAAGGTAATGATCTCTAGATTGTTACCTGAATCACATGCCAATTGATCAAGCAGATTACAGGATTAAACATGTGGGAGGAATGGCATGGGATGAAAGATTTTCAATTCACAGGACAGTGTCACCAGTACTCAGGATGGAGCAATCTGTTTCTTTGGGTAGGTTCTGCTTAAAACAGGCTAGGCTCAGTGTCTTATGAATCATAGAACTAGGTATATGAATAAGGCTTTAAACTAAAAGGTTGTGAGCAATGGGATACAGGCTCAAATGAAGAGAAGTTTACAAAGCTAAAGAAAAAATAGAAAAAATTTGAGCAAATACAGAATTTGGATAAAAATGAGTGGACAAGCAGAATTTAATGATAATAATGCAACAGCAAATAACATCTCTGCAAAAATTAGTGAAAAATACAAGAAAAGGCTTGTTATCTGAAATTGCAAAGCATTCATAGCAAGATTGACAAATTAGCACCAAAATAGAGATAAATGAGTATGATATAATTGTCATCACATGAGATCTAGTTGCAAAGATGACCAAGGTTGGGAAATAAATATTCCATGGCATTTAACATTTCAAAAAGACAGGCAGAATGGAAAATTATTATAAAAAATGCGATAAAGATAGCAGTAAGAATTCATCTTGGCTTAGAAACTAAGGAAGTAACATCAGAATGAGTGTAGATCAGGAAACATTAGTGAATTAGTTTATAGCCCACTCCTCACGACACCCCCCCACTCCCCCAACAGTAGTTATACTGTTGGCAGAGCATTAGGCAATAAATAATTGTAGCTTGTAACAAAGATTTAATCGTGTAAGACTTTAATCTTCATTTGGACTGAAAAGATCAAATTGGCAAATGTAGTCTGGAAACTGAGCTGGTAGAATACTTTCACAACAGTCTTCCAGAGCAATAAGTTATAGAATAACTTAGCAGTAAAGCTATCTTAAATCTGATATTGTGTAATGAGGCAATGTTCATTAGTAATTTCATAATAAAAGATTATCTATGAGAATATGATCATAGTTCAGTTGAATTCCACATTAAATTTGAGAGTGACACACTGAAAACCAAACAAAAACATAAACTAAGTCAATTCCCTCAAAAGGCTGAGTGAAGGATTTTTTTTAAAGACACTGGAAGATTCATATATCAGGGCATAAAGAAGAGATCCTGTTAAAGCCAAGAGGAGTTCACAACTTTAAAGACAATATTGCTGAGATTGCCATGTAATATATAATTGTAGTTTGAGTTTTTCAGTTTAAGTCAATAGTTTAATTTATTACTTACCTACTAAGCAACATTTAATCAATATTGATTTTATTTTAATTGTTACAATAAAAGCTTAAAATATGAAATCTTGTCTTGCAATTTCTTTGCAATAATTACCAGGAAATTTAAGTTAATAGTCTATACAGGGATTATAACAAGTTTCTCAGAAGATATATATTACGTAGCAGTTATAAAAGCTAACCAGGAGCAAATAAGAATGAGGAAATTAAAGTTATTAATAACAGCAGAGAAAAAATATTAGAGAAATTTAAGGGACTAAAAGTTGACAAATTCTCCAAGATGTAGGGCTCTAAAAGAGGTAGTTGCAGTGATCATGAATGAATTAGTTATGATTTTCTGACATTCCCAAGGTCCTGGAACAGTCCATTGAATTAAAAATTAGCGTATACAAGGCAAGAAAGGAGGGAGAAAATAAGTAGGAAACTATAAGCCACTTAGCCTAACATCAGTGGCTGAGAAAATGCCATAAATTAATATTTAGAAAGCTGTAACAATGCATTTTGAAAAATCCTTGTATGATCAGAATCAACATGGTCTTATAAAGGGAAATCAGCATGACAAATTTATGAGTCTTTTGGGATGTAATTAATAAGAGTAAATAAAGGAGAACCAGTGGAGGTAGTATTCTTGGACTTCCAAAAGACATTCAATAAAGTACCACACAAGTTAGTATGTAAGATAAGGACCCATGGAGTTGATGTTAATACGTTAGCAGGAATGAAGTTTAGAACAATGACGAGTTATCTCATTGAAACATATATAAGTCTGCAGCGGCTTAACAATGTAGACATTGTGAGGTTGTTTCCCCTGCCTGAACAATCTTGAACTCCGACAGGATAAAAGGTTATTTAGGACTGAGATCATTCACTCATTAGAATTATTGGAATTTCTTAACTTCAGGAGGTTGTGAAGGAGTGTTTGCTGTCTCAGGGAATCAACGGATATGGAGAGTGACTTGGAAAATAAAGCTGATACCGATTAGTCATGAATTGAATGCATCGAAGACAGGGCTGAGAGAGGATATGTATGGTCTACTCTCGTTCATACTTTTTACATTCTTAAGTTCCCTGTTGGAGCCTCAATGTCATGCCCAACTGTTCAATATTTTAAACAAAATATTGCAATCAAATTTTATTTAGGACAAGAATTTGAGATTACATTGGGAGGCATCCGGAGAGTGCGATGAGATACCCAGAACATACAGTGTAAATGTATGCTTTGTCTTAAAATAGAACACCAAAGGAGAGAACTAGACAAACAAATAAGCAACGAGGGTGACAAAATTTGAGGATACCTTAAATTCATCAAATTTATGACCCACCAGAACCTTTGGGACAAAATTACAACTCCAAGTATATGTTTGATTCATAGCCCCTTGTTTATTCGTATAATTTGCAATCCTATATTTCTTTTGTTTAAGCAATGCTCAAACTGAAATATGTCAACTCAGGCTAAAACCTGTGATTGCTAGAAATCTGTGAGTAAATGTCCTTTAATCCATTTTTTAAAATCTGTGTTGATATTTCATTCATCTAGGTCAAGGATTAAATTTGCTTGATTCCAGGTCAATTGGTCTAACAAACTATTTACTTCTCTTTCTAATGTTATTTCCATCTCCCTCTAGTCACCTGCGTATCTAGCAACAATTTCAAAGGTATTGCAAGACAGATATTTATGATAGAAAGGTGTGTCACATAGAATAGGAAGGGATAGATATATTTTAGGCGGACAGAGAAAAAAACGACAGATAGACATTGACAGTAATGTTGAGATGACAGACGAATGGATATACAGAAGGATAGGTAAATAGATCAATATATAAATGGATGAATATCTCAATAGGTAACAGATGGACAAATGAAAATATAGTTGGGATCTTCAGCAGAAAAGAATATATAGTTAGAGATATAATAGATAAATGCATGTACAATATACAGTAAATATTCATGCAGAGTATCTTAAGATTGCTATCTTTAAAATGTTGGAAAGCATCAAAACATTAATATACATTTAAATGTCAAAGTGCTCATTAATATGAGTAATGAGCAGATGTTGCCTTTTTAAATAATGCACACTCTTGTCATTGACTGTCAAACAACAGTATATTGATGTTGGAAATGGACTGCAAGTGAATATATTAACCAAAGTTCTCCGGTACAGTTGCTGGATTCATGGCTCTCTAACAATGTTCTACACTTGATTAATGTTTTTGCAGTTTGGTGCTCATTGCATTTGTATCCAAGAAGCTTTATATTTGAATTTTCATGAATTTAACAATATTGCTTACATTTTCTGTCACTATCAGATAATGCTCACAATTTCCTTTTTACTGTTCTCTTTTCCCACTGGATCTCTCTTTATCACATGTTTCCCCTGCACCAGATAGTTCCACCTATGCCAGGCAGCACAGCAGACCTGTGTTATGAGGTGAGGACTGTTCACTTTTGAAAAGAGGAAGTTAAGAGATGGCCCAGTAGAGATTTTTAAATAGATGAGAGATTTTGATAAAGTAAATAAAGAAAAACTATTCCCTTTGACAACTGGCCAAAAATCTTTGAAAAAAGATCTAGAGGGAAGATGGAAGAAATATTTCCTCTTAGAAGGTTTTCAGGATTTAGAACCCTGTACCTGAAAAGGTGACGAAAGCTAAATCTGTAAAAAATTTTGAAATGGAATTTGACAAATAGAACTCACAGGGCAAAGAATGGGGATATGGAACAAAGCCCAACTGCTTTTTCAAAGATCCATATGAGCACAACAGACCAAATGACCTCCTTCTGTGCTGTAAGTTTCTAGATTCTATGATTTATGAACCACTGTAAAACCTGCTTCAGAATCTTCCAGATCAAGGAACCTCCTTCCAATTGTTGACCCAAAGGACACTTAGATCATTTCTTCAGAGTTTTTGCAATGCTTCACAGATGTTACAGTGGTCAATCAAAAGTTTAATTTCCAGCTATTATATTCCGTTATTTGCATTCAATCATGTTTCTTTGCAGTTTGATTCTTGCTTAAAATATATTTTTATTTATATGTTTAATCTTCCTTCTCTCCTCAAAACTTGTGTTAGAAGGAATATCTACAACTCTCAGAATATCTTTTAACCAATGATTATAATATTAATTAATTGAATTTGCCAGAAAATTAATGGCATGCAAATTTGACAGTTCTACAATGGTGTTGTGCTCCATCACTCTGAAACCTGAACACCTCCAATTAAATGCTTATCTCATTGATGGGCTCATTAAAGGGCTTCAGAAATGCAATTTTGAATGTTCATTTGGCGGGCAAAGGGAACATGCAGTATGCGGGCCAAGTCAGAGTGAAGCAGGAGTGCACAAAGTGGGGAGCCATCAGGGCTGGTGAATCAGGTCCTATGTACAACTCATGTAAACAAGGGAGAATAAATATCAGCTGCACAACTGGCACACAGATTGTGAGACTGAGAGACTTTTATTTGTTGACAATCAGGGACAGGAGTACTGAGGGAGTCATCCAGCTCTTGGCACTTCTTGGGCAGCAAAAGTCAGTAGAAAAAACTCTAGTGAACAGACAAGTGGAAATGAGAGCAGACTATTCTGACAATGGACAGGGTAGGGAGGAGGAACTTCAATAGATGCATCCTCTTGGTCAAGAGGAACCCAGAAAGGGCTGGCAAGGGGAAGAAGGCTTACTCAAGACATTGGAGGTCCCAGCCATGTGTCAGCTGTAGATGACAGAGCAATAGTGCAGTATAAAACTACAACTATTCATGCAGGTTGTCGCAAGCATCCAAATTCTGCTTCATAATGACTTGATGCCTCACAGACCCCATGGCAGTCCTCTACCTGCAGTCATCAAGATTGCTATCACCCTGAATTTCTATGCACCCAGTCATTTAGGATACAGCAGGCAAACTGGGTAGCATTTCCTATTGTGTGGTTCATCAGGAAGATCGTAAATATGCTATTCTTTAGGTTGGAGTTATAATCATTTTGAGGCAGATGTACCATGAAGAGCATAAAGGCATATGGTGCATAGATATTTATTGTAAGCAATGGATTCATCCGTGTCTAGAGTGGCATAGATTATACCCATGTAGCCTTCCAGGCACTGATAAATCAGACTGCTAGTTTTCTGAACAGATAAACTCAATAATCAACTAGTCGATGACCACAGGAAGCGCGCCTTACAGGTATACTCCTAATTTTCTGAGGAATTATCATGATTCTTTTGTAAGAGTCTCAGGTGCTACACTATGGGTGGCTGCTGGGTGATAAGGGAGAGGTTTCTGTTACCATCTGAATTTTTGGAGTGCAGACATCATGGTTAATGGTTACAAGACAAATTTTAAATTACTATGGGAGCAGGGGTGTCAATTTTTTCTATGCTGTACAAAACCCAATGTTTATTTAGCCATTTATTGATCAGCTCCACTGTCCCACGGTCATCCCGCTGAAGATGCAAGAACAGATGGCTGTTGCACTTTGAAATAAAGGGAGAGAATTTACTGATACTTTGCACATTATCAAGATTGCTCTTGATTAAAAAGAGAAGCTTATGTAAATTTGCAATTCCTTTACTCATCTGATGCTTTAGAAACCCATGATTAAGCAAAACATTCTGAGCCAGTCTGTGGTGATTGTTCTTTTAGGGATCAATCTGCAGGGTAAAGTTCTCAATACCCCAGGAATCAACCAGGGAGTAGGGTGGACGATCATCCTGTACTCAGGGTCATCTCAGGAGCTGATTGCAGCCATAAGGTTGCAAGCCTCTGTATAGTTTTAATCAAGGTATTTGTCTCTCTGAAGTGGTGGATGGTGCAGGTGAACACAGTGATGGCTTAACAAATAGTGGGTCCTCAACATCATCAACTGAGGTATACTGTAGGCTGGGGCTGAGGGTTAGGCTGAAGGCTTGTCTTGGCCTGCATCTGCTGATGCCTGGAAGAAAGGGAGGATAGAATTATTTCCTGAATAGGCAGAGTTCAAGATTACATTGATCTCACTGTGACGGTCATGATGTGTTTGACTAATGGAGAGTTCATCCGTATTAGTTTACTAGAGCAGACCAATCTCACCTTCACCACAGGAACAATCTCTGATCTTCCCTACCAACTCAGCTGCCTCCTCCCCAGTCAGTTCCTATATCTTGGGGGTTTCTCCACTGCTCTGAGATCTCTCCCTATTACTGTGAGCTAGCTTTGCTTTAATGAAGTCAGGTGGAATGGAATATGATGACAACAGATGGAAGATAAGTTGGGAAGCATATACGGCTGCTGTATGTAACTGTGCCCTGCCCCAGAAATGGCAGAAGTTACTTGATGAGATGGTGGTGATGTTAAAGAGTATGTGAAGCATTCTGTACAAACATCCCTTCTGATAATAGTGGGTGAGGTCCCAGTGGACTGTACCCTTAAGAACTGTTCTGTGTGTGTGAGTATAGACTGAGTATAAAGTAGACTTATTCTGGTAAAGTGAATGAGATCTTTTCTCCTCCCTCTGCACTGCGAGGCATTTCTTTTTTTTAACCAGATGCACAGAACTCCCTGGTGATCTCCTCCCAGGCTCCAAGGTCAGGTTGATTGTCCTGCTGCTGCCATCCTTTGGGAAGAAGAGATCTCAGCAATTGCAAAGGGCTGGAAGAGGGTCACCAGGGAGTCATTGCTGAATAATGATGAACAAGGCTTGCTTTTCTGGTGGATATTTCATTTGGTTACACCACACAGCTGGTCTACTGAGAGTGTATGTGTGTTTGGGCACTACTTAATAAGACATCAGGAACTCTGACCTCATGAGATAATAGCAGATGAATGAATCTGTGCCCATGTGATCTGGGAGCAGCTCACTGATGCATAATTTTTGAGATTACAAGAAGTTTGGGTGTGAGAACCCATCCCACTGGCCAATGAGAAACATGCTGATGATCCCACCTGCCACCACTCTTAGTTTAAAAAACAGAAAATTCCGCTTGACATCTCAGTTGCTTCCCTGAATGATGGGAGACCCAAAGCTTTCCTTTTGATCCTGTTCCTTGGGCCTAAGCAGCACTTTCATTGGTTGCACAATAAAGGCTACTGGCCTTTCTTACATAAGCCACATTGTCTAATCTTCTGCCTTCAAAACTTGTGCCAACCCTAACTGGAGGCAGGCATACATGAGCTGACCTACTAATTGTCTGTCCACCACCACGATAAAATTTAGCCCAGAAATGCCCTACCATCTCAAGTAGGTACGGAATTCCCTATCTAGTGAAGCGGTTGAGGCTACGTCATTGAATGTTCTTAAGGCAAAGATAGACAGATTTTTGATCAGTAAAGGAATTAAGGGTTATGGTGAGCGGAGGGGTAAATGGAGCTGGGTAAGATCAGCCATGATTTTAATAAATGGTGGAGTAGGCTCAAGGGGCCAAATGGCATATCCTTGCTCCTAGTTCTTATGTCCTTATGATGTTCTTACAACCCGGAAAAAAGTTATCTCCCAACAGGGTTACTGGTGATTGTGAAAAAACTTACTCCCATGTCACTGGATCATGTGTCCAGGCTTCTGCATTTCTGGTCTTATAATGTAAGTACTTTGCCACCATCCTCATGATTTTTCACATCAGGCATTTCTGTAGCTTCAGCCACCATCCTGAGACAATGTTTTAACATGCGCTTAATGAGCTGAGAAATCAGTTGTTTTGTCTTTATTTGTTTGCTTATGAGTCCTGCATTTGCAAACTGCCAACCCCATGATTTAAACGGGACTCTATCAGCAGAACCCAGTCGGCATCCAGAGATTTTTAATTAATGCAAATCCAGAGTGCACCATGCAACAGGGCAAATTATTCCGCTGAGGTGCATGCCTTGTCATCGCCAATTACCTGGTAATTACCTCACAGACTAACATTTTTATTAATCAGCTTAATAAAAGCTCATGAAGAAACATGCTGACGAGAGTCAAATTTGAAAGCAGGCAGTAAAACAGGATTTGTTTGCAGCAAGAAATGAGAGCAGCTATTGATAAAAATTAATTAACTCGTAATGAAAATGTGCATGTGCATGTGTGTGAGGATAGTGATGGGGGAGGAATAAGGAGTTAGGCTTCTTTTACATTCCACAGTCATTTTCAATAGAAACAGATGAGAATTATGTTAGAATCTGTCATAATTATGTTTCTAGGTTGATTCCACAGTTCAGGAGTAACACAATAGAACAAGCGTACATGGAATGGACAATTCCAAGTTTGTCTCTCAATGCATGCTAAATCATCTAATTTTGGCTTGAAAAGAGAAGAGGTTTTCTAGGGGTTAAAAAAGGTGGAAATCTTTCACGGACCCCATTTCCAATAGATAAGTATTAATCTCAGTTGTGGAGATTCTGGCATTAGACTGAGGTGGGCACAGTAAGAAGTCTCACAACACCAGTTTAATGTCCAATAGCTTTACTTAGAATCACGAGTGTTCGGAGCACTGTTCCTTCATCAGATGACTGGAGGTGGGTTTCACAAGCACAAGCAGAGACACAACTTCAAGATAATGGTTGGAATGTGAGTCTTCATGTCTTTACATGTACAAATAGTGTGAATGGAGAAAGGAATAATCACAGGTTAAAGATGTGGAAATTGTCTCAAGCCAGGACAGTTAATAGGATTTTGCAAATCACGCCAAATGCTAGAGTTTACATGGAGTGTGCATGAACCCGAAATCCTGGTTGAGGCCATCCTCATGTATGTGGAACTTGACTATCAGTTTCTGCTCAACGATTCTGCGTTGTCATGTGCCTTGAAGATCTTCAAGTGAGAAATATGAGGTCAATATGAGGCCATAAGACACTTAAAGCAGATCTTCAGGTCCTGATTAAGAAGTGATCTTCCTCTGTCTTCCCTTTTGAGGATGATCTATGATGATTTCTTGACCTCCCATGCACCCCATGGTATTTATTCATCTAGCCATTTTTATGAATCATATTTGAAAAGCCTCATCTATTACTCTCAGAGCTCCTCTTTGCTCTGGTATTCATTTTCCCTGTTTTTTTTTTAATTGCAGAAGTGTTATTCAGTGCCACATCGTTTTAAGATGGACAAACTGCCATGAAATTCATGCCCCAGATCTTTTGCCCAAAGACATTTCTCTATACTTTTCTCTTTGTTCTGTTCAATTCCCCTTACTGTGTGAGGAACAAACGGCTCAGACCTGTCATATCAATCCAGGCACAATGCACCACTGTGCGGTTGGCCCTCAAACAAGAAATTCAGCTGGGATTTTGGCTCCTGACAACCAGTGAGTAACACTGCTGTATGTCATCTGGGGCACTAAACCAGAGCAGCAACAGAGACTCAACACTGAACTAATACACATTGCAAATGACAAGCTCTTTGAAGCTTTGTGTTAATCTCTTGTTCTGTTAATTGAGCTCCTTCACATTGTCTAACTCAATAACTCAGAAAGATCTGTTTCTCCTCCTCCCCCAGCAATATAATCAGCAACTACTGTCAGAAAACAAAATAACAAACAAAACCCAGAAATAAGAACCAAAGAATATAATGTTGTGGGCAATGTTCTCACGAAAACAAGCTCCTGCATTGAGTCAACATCATCAGGCCACTTCTGTGTAGTCACAATGACCAAAATAACTCAATATTCTATTCTCCAATCCTTTGTACAAAATATACCTCAATATTTTTAATTATTTACTTTGAAACAAATAAGTAACTTTGATTCTGTGCAGTAATGTATAATGGGTGATACTCCACATTGTGAAGCTCTAAAAAACTTTTGTTTCCATAGAGATCAAGCGGCAGCATGTCGCACCGTGGTTAGCGCTGCTGTTTCACAGTGCCAGAGACCCAGGTTCAATTCCTGATTTGGGTCACTGTCTGTGTGGAGCTTGCACATTCTCCCTGTGCCTGCATGAGCTTCCTCCAGGTGCTTCAATTTCGTCCCACATTCTGAAAGACATGCTAGTTCGGTATATTGATCCAAACAATTGCTGGATTGTGGCAACAATGGGAATTTCACAGTAACTTCATTGCAGTATTAATGCAAGTCTTGATTGTAACTAATAAATAAATTTTAAATGACTTTCACCTTTTCTGATCTCTCTCCAAGCATCATCAACTGCTATAGTGCTCCTCTCTGAATTCTGTACCTATTTCTGCTGCCTTGCTAATTCCTTCCTTGCTTTAAATAGCTTTCTCAAAATGCTACTGAATCACCTATCATAGCCTTTCCGTTTGTCTCCCCATTTTCCTTGTTAATTATTGTATCCTTCCGCCCCGTCCTTCATTTTACAGCACTCTAAAATGATTCTCTGCATGTGAAATGTAGTAAGTAAATATTAATTAGTGATGTTTTTAGAAGTCATGCATCCAATGCACACACTGTTATCCTCGAGATGTCAAACTCTATTACACATTCAAGCAATCTGTAAAAAAAATATCAAAGCCAGTTATTGACCTGCAAGCTAAAGTCTACAAAGAATCTATTGACTTCTAACTCACTGTAACTATTTGCAAGCTATAATTTGCTGAATTTCCACAGTGTTATAAAAATGTATGATGGTTCACAGTTAAATGTCACAACAATAACTTGCATTTTCATTGCAAATCTTGCATTATGGAACATGACAAGATTCTTCACAACAGCATCATCAGTCAAAATGTGAGATTAAACCACATAAAGCTTTGTTAAATTAGGTAGATTTAAGGAGCAGTGACACAGTGGTTGGCACTGTTGTATCATAATGCCAGGGATCCAGGTTCGATTCCTGGCTTGTCTGTGCAGAATCTGCACATTCTCCCAGTGTCTGCATGAGTTTCCTCTGAGTGCTCTGGTTTCCTCCCACAATCCGAAAGACTTTCATGCTGGTTAGGTGCATCGGCCACGCTAAATTCACCCTCAGTGTACCCACTTGTGACTAATAAATAAACTTACTTTAAGGATGAGAGAATGGTTGGCAATGGCTAGGCATCAGAAACTGGAAATGTATTAAAAAAACCAGTATTGTAGGAATGCAGAGTTCTTGGAGATTTATAGGTCGGTAGAGTTGTGGGATGTTCCAGAGATAGTAAGGGACAAAGCCATGGTGAGATTCCAATTCAAAGATGAGAACTGTAAAATTGATATGTTATTGGACACTGAGCAAATATAATCAGTTAGAAGAGGAGTGATGAGTGAACAAGAGTTGATGCAAGTTCTAATTTAGACATTTTGAATGAATTACGTTGAAAGATGGGAAGCTGCCCAGGAGAGCATTGGAATAGTCAAATATCAAGCTAACAAAAGCATAGATGAGGATTTCAATAGCAGATGGGCTGAGGCAAGAATGAAAACAATATTATAAAGATAGATATAGGAATCCAAATAGTGCTGGAAAGAATATGGAGTTGCAGCTCTGCTCTAGGCCCTACACTAACTGTGTATAATGTAACAGAGATCTGGTAATATTTTTAAAAAGAACTATAACAAGTTTGAAAACATGGAGTGTTTTTTTTTATTTGTTCACAGGATGTGGATATTGCTGGCAAGGTCAGCTTTAATTGTCTATTCTTGATTGCCCTTCTGAAAATAGTGGTGAGCCACCTTCTTCAACATCTGTAGTTGATATGGTGCAGGTACCCATGGTGCTATTAGGAAGGGATTCCAGGGTTTTGACTCTATGATAGTGAATGAACAAGGATGCAGTGCCAAATCAAGATAGTGTGTGACTTGGAGAGGAATCAGGTACTGGTATTATGCATCTGCTGTTTTTGTCTTTTTAGGTGGTAGAGGTCTCAGGTTTGTAAGGTGCTGTTGAAGAAGCATTAATGATTTACTGCATGCCTCTTGCAGCTGGTAAACACTGCTGCCACTATACACCAGTAAAGTGGTAAATGTTGAAAGTGGTGAATGAGGTGCCAAGCAAGCCCATCTGAATTGTTTCCTCAGACGGAATTCTTCGAAATGCAGCTAATGAAAATACAATAAAACTTGCTTCAAATTATAAACCAAAGAAAGGGTTTAACGAAGAAACATCATTACTTCAAACTTGGGCCCTCAGCCTGGGCCTGTCCAAGCTCCCCACAATTCTACATAGATCCTTATTTACTGTGAATCAACTGATCAGCTGACTCTGTGATTGGTTCCATGTTTTAGTGGGTCAGTGGATCCTTACATCTTCTTCCTATTGGTCACATTATATCCAATCAAAGTTGTAACCAGTTACATTCGAACATGAATGTCTTCATGAATCATTTTATATGTTTTATTACATTTGTTGTCCAATTTAAGTGCAAGTAGTCATTGTAATTTACACTGTTGAGAATGAAAGAGCTATGCATTTTCTCTGTTTTTATGTAAACAAATAGATTGCTGACAATATTGGATGGTAAAATGTGCCATCATGATGAATTCCACACAAATTCCTGGTAAGATTTCTTGTTTCATCAATTACTTTTTTTGGGAATGAACTACACCAAAGTGGTCTTGATCTAATTGGGCAGTTCTCAGTTTGTATTTGTCTGTGACATTAATACTTTTCCAGAGTTCACAGAAAACATCAGTCATCAGGCCACTTTAGAACTTTCATGGCTGACAGGCAGGAATGCAGATGTTGATCACAGGGTCTGCCTGAAATCACCATGCCAGGGATGATCCTCAAGTCTTCCGGGCTAGAAGGGAGAGTCCAGCCATGGCACCTCCATCCAGTGGTGATTGCAAAGTCCATCCCTCACTGCTAGCCTGAGCCCACCCAACCCACAGGACTTTTGAGGGATACTTCCTCTATACTTGGTACCAACAAGGGAGTAAATAGCCATTGGAACTACTTCCTTGGGGCCCAAGATACCAGGCCAAGGTGTTAGTACCAGGTGCCAAGGGGCAGTGCACTATTAGCACTGCCAAGATGCGTGGACTGAAGGGAAGTTGAGTGGAGGCTGTGAGGGAGAAGAATGCTGAGTGGAGGGGGGGCTTGGGTAGCATAACACTCATGCTTGCATGGATGCGGGCAACGAGGATACCCATTTTTTTTGTTGCTGAAGGCAGGATGCCCCTATCTGGTGAGGAATTTATGGTACTCTCCTAGTAGGGAAGGGGGGGGGGGGGTCTGTTTCCAAGTACAGGGAGTGGGAAGCTATTTAAAAATGGTGGCAGTCTCTGAACAGTGGGTTTGCTGTCAGATTGCTCAAAATTAGCTTATTAGCATATTCCAGGTGGGTGAATCCCACCTGAAAGATTCTGCCAATGTAAGGGGAAACACTCTCATTTTCCCACCTGCACTTAGTTCCAATTTGGGAGAATTGTGGCCGGTATCCATTCCATTAAGTATTACTTTTAGCTTCCTGATGAACCAGTATACTGTGAAGTGACACAGTTAGTTTCTTATCTGTGCTTTTTGCTGATATCAGTCAGAGCAGTAGGTGAGACACAAAAATTAGCATTCAGTCAGAGCAAAATATTAGAAGAGCATCCTGAGTACATTATAATAGGACAGAGTTGACGAGCAGCAGTTATGTCTGTATTACATGTAAATCTGAAAAATATTTTAATTATCATTCCCAACTTTTGTGTTGAGCAAACTGAAACAGAAACCTTGTTAGCCCTGAAACTAAACAACACTGCTTTATAAAACTCTGACTACTACTATCCCTGAATGCACACAAATAAGTCCTTCACCTCTCCTTAATTGGATAATTTTTCTAAACAGCCATCACAAGGAAATTGGATTGAATGGCCTCCTCCTGTGCTATATAATTCTACGACAGGTATCTATTAATTCATTCATATATGTAGATATCAGGTAAGAAACAAGACCCAACTCGGTTTTGAAGCTTACCACAGTTAAATTTCTGTCAATATTCACTTATTTACCAAAAGAAATTCTAAGGCAAGTAACTTGATGCTTCAAAGATTCAATTAGGCAATAAACTTGAGAAGGAACTGGTTATGCTTGAAAGGGCAGCACAAGAACAAGCCGAACAGATCTAGATGGGTTAAATTGGGCTATGCAGAACCAGTTTTTAGGCACTAGACAGCCACTTAATGCTCAAAGATGCACACATACACTCCCTCTGTTCCTATGCATTTCTCAGTATCCTACCATTTGTCCCTTGCTTTGTTTGTCTTCCCCAAATGGATTACCTCAGAATTCTCCAGATTGGAGGCAACTTGCCATTGTTCTGTCCTCTTGATATCCACTGTCTTTCCATAATCTACAACTTTCTTCTACATTACCAACTACGTACAATTTTTGTAGCAATGCAAACCTCTTAATCATTCTCCCTATATCCAAGTCCAGATAATGAATATAGACTGCGAAAAGCAAGGGGCCTAATACTGAAACGTGTGGAACCCCATTGGGATCAGCCATCTAGTCACAGAAACACAGATTGATTGTTACCCATTGGTCCCTATCTCTGAGTCAATTTTGGATTGACCTTGCCACTTTGCCTTCAATCCCTTGATTACTCTGCCATATGAGTCCTTATCAATGGCCTTGCTAAAATCCATCTAGGCTACGTCAAGTACACCAATTTCATTGACCATCATTGTTCTCTCCTCAGAAATTCAATCATGTTAGTCAGACCTGACCTTTGCTTAACAAATCCATGCTGGCTATCTGTAAGTAATCTGTGTCTTTCTAAATGAAGATTTATCCTGTTGCTCGGAATTTTTCCTATAATTATCCTACCACCAAGGTTTAGGTTGACTGGTCTTACTTGATCTTTTCCTTTGTCTTCCTTTAAACCGTGGCACGACATTAGTTGGCCTTAATCTTCTGGCACAATGCCTGTAGCTAGGGAGGATTATCAGAGCCTTGCTATTTCATCTCTTTCTCTCCTTAATTTAAAAAGTCTGCATTTTTTCCAGGCTTGTAGATATATTCATTTTTCAAAGATGTTAAATCCCTTAATATTTCCTCTAACATTTCACACCCTGCTCCCTGATTGCAAAGTCAATATCATCCTTTTTTATTAATGCAAAGTATTCATGAAAAACAATAGCAATGCCCTTTGCCTCCACATAAAGGTGAATCTTATGGTCCTAAGAAGGTCCTTGCATTGACATTTGTCACTCTTTTATCCACTGCTTCCTGAATGTATTTCTGGAGGACCTTACGCACCAAACACCTCTCATGTCACAACTCTCCACTCAGATACAGAATGTCTCTGCCCTCCAAGTTTGTCAGAAAACCTTGGTGCTGAAGCTCTCACATATTCAGTCATTCTCAAAGTATCACAGCCAGGTTCCCTTTTCAAAAAATGCCAAATATTTTTGTAGCCATAATGCAATTCCTCTTTAAGATGAACACGCTGCCTTTCGGTAGTGTTAGCCATTTCATGGATGTAGCCAATGAACAGCATTGATAGCATTAGTTGCCCACAACTATTTATCATGGCAGGCAGCATCTTGCATTGCGAAGAATGATGCAGGAAGCTCATTTGCAATGTGGGAATAAGTCAGTTTAATAATCCCCCTTGTTACTTCAATGTTTCTTGTGATTATAGCTTCTTATGTCTGGGCTTGTGTGTGAAAATGAATATTTGATCTGACAAATATTCTGACAGAATACTTGACCTGTGAAACCGTATGCAAGTGCATCATCTTCTTCAGAAAACAAAGGAACAAAACTAAAGAGAGAAAAGAATAGGATTTCTTGTAAGAGTCTCTACTCATGTCTATATGTTGAACAGGGGAAATTTAAATCATGTCATTCTGTTTTCTTCTCTCAATCAATTATGTTGAAGATTTATAAAATAATAGCAAGGTACAAAATACTAACAAAAGAACCCAACACCAGGCAATCAAAAAATGAAGTTCCTCATCAACCATCGCAAGTTTATTGCTGAAATATAAAAGATACTACACTGAGCCCAAGAGTGAAATCATGTCTCATTGCAACACATTCAATAAAGATCAGATGGCACTGGGAAAGATGCCAACACACATCAAGCCATTTCTTGACATGGAGTTGGCAGAACAAAGGAAATCAGAGGAGATAAGTACAATAGTCCCAATAACTGCTGAAAACAAACAAATGAGTGTTTGACAACACCTGAGTTTAAAGAGATATGGGTTATATCTTTGGCTGGAAGGAAATCTCTGGCAAGGTACATTACAGTCACTAAAATGATGTAGTTATGAACTATTATTGTAGGAATAAAATGTTTTCTGATTTTATTATGCAAGTATGTTCAAATATGAAATGTGAAGTGTCGTCGAGTGTTCCAAAGCATTGAGGTAAATTTTGATTTTTACCACCTAAGTGGCTGTCTGACGAGAAGGTGGTCTGCCAGTGTGGAAGCCATCCAGTTGTCATCCAATTTCTCCACTACACTAGATTACCATACAGATAGTGATGGTAAAAATCAATAGATCATCATACAGAAAAAAAATTGGAACTGAAGTTATGCAGCTCTGGTCACTTGGTCAAGTGGGAAAATAGTTTAATGATTATGCAAATCATTCCTTGCCTTCATACGATCCCCATCAAGAATTTCTACTGATATATTCCAAATGAACAACCAGAAGTTCCATATTCAGATCAACCATTTTACATCAATCATTATTGCCATCAGAATGGGAACCCAGCAGATAGACCACAAACATATAATCAGATTTAGAGTTTGCAAAGTAGAAGAAGTGCAGAAGGTGGATTTTAGATTCCACTCATGCAATGACTGCTGAAAAATGTTTATATTTCAAAGGGCTGAGTTTAGCAACACACTGGTATCACCATTTGTGAGAAATGAAAAAAATGGCTAAAGCATTGAGAAGTTGGTGATTTTGAAAGGTTTTGCACCCCTTTTTCATGTCACAAACTTAAAAAAAAGCAAGGAGGCAGGAGTTCTATGACCTTTTCCTGTTAGTTCCTATTAACAGAGTACCAATTAAATTGGTAAGCATTGAATCTTTACCTTGTGTGAGTCCTAATTGCATTAGTATGCCAGTAATGTAACTTTAAATCCCTAGGTTGCAGGCAGGTAGAGACCTGCTCTTCCTCTTCAGCTAATGTCCTGTTTTTCTGCTCTGTGCTTACACAGATTGACAGAGTGCATTGAGAGGTTAGTGAGTGATTGACCCAGCTCCCTACAGGCTGCCCTTGTAAACACATCAAATAATTGCTGTAATAGGAGGGAAATGACTGTGATCCACTTCTATAGGCTCAGCATTAATTTACAAAAATACAGGCTCAGGTGCCATTAAAGAAGATCCTAGGTTAAAGACAAAGTGCAATCAATTCCACTCAGGAAGTGTCTCCAAATTCCTTTGAATGTGATGCCAAATAGTTTGAATTGCTTTTCTAGTGTTTCTACTTGCTTAGGTTTTGAATAGTCAGAGTGAATTTCATACAAGATAAATCTATAAAATGTAAGCCATGCCTCCTTGGTCTACTGGTTCCATTTTCTTCTTGTTTTGCATTCTTATTTATAATATTAAGGCAATTAGAAACAATATTAGCAGTCTAATTTTGCAATCCTGACAAATTTGGGTAGCTGGGATGTAGGTAGGTTCAGGCCAACAGTGAAAGGGCTAGGTTTTTTAGATCTTGCAAGGGCAGTCCCCACCATTTGCTTTAGTTATGTACAACTGTTCAATGGTTCTGTTTGATTATGCAAACCTGTTTACTATTAATACTTTCTGTGCACTAAGCCTGGGTTGTTAAGTTTCTGTGGTGAAGCTTGGGCACAGAGTCAAATAAAATTAAACAAGCTATGGAAGTTATTGGAAGCGAGAACCATAAACTTGGAGCAGCTACTTTCACACTAACATCTATTTTGAGCAACAAATTCTGCCATTGGCATTTTTCGCAACTTCCTTTCATTCCTGAGACAATTATCCTTTAAGCTTACGCCAACTCAACTGTTCTGATTTTGGGAAAAATCATGGCTCAGTATGCTACAAGAGCATCATGCTGGACAGGTTCATGTTCTATGTAGCTAAGGACAGAAGCCTTATATGAGTAAACTTTAAGGTAGGCTTAGATTCAAACTTCAACACTGCACAGGAGTACCGATTAGTGTGATCAAAGCTTTACATGCACCTCCTTTAATCTGGTCTATTGCATTTATTGCTCCCAATGTAGTCTACTCTAAATCAGAGAGACCAGACACAGAATGGTTGACCACTTTTCAGAACACCTTTGCAAGTAGGATCCAGACCTTCCTGTCCCTTGCCATTTCAACATACCATTGTGCTCTCATGTTCACATGTCCATTCTTGGCTGGTGCAATGCTCCACTGAAGTCAAATGGAGGAACAGCATATGATTTTCCAATTAAGCACTTCACAGCCTTCTGGACACATGAATTGTCTCCCCCAACTCCACTTCATTTCCATTTATTTTATTTCATTTCTTTTTATGTTATTAATTCATTTTTATTACTTTATATTCCTATTATATGCTTTACATTGTAACTTCTTCTATTGTTTCAATTGTCTACTTCTAAATCTAACTTTCCATTTTCATTTCCTGTTTTTCTTTCGGATTCCAGCATCTGCAATATTTTACTTTTGTCCTACTCCTATTTCTGTGTTCCCTGTGTTCTAATACCCAGGATGTTTATGGTGGGAGATTCAGTGATGGTAATGCTGTTGAATGTCAAGGGAAATTATTAAATTCTATTGTATTGAAAATAGTCATTGCCTGCACTTGTGTAGTCTAGATGCTATTCTACCACTTAATAGTTCAAGCCAGAATGTTGTTCAGTTATTTCTGCATGTAAGCTTGGAGTGCTTCAGTACCTAAGGATTTGCGAATGATACTGAACATTGTGCAATAATCAGTGACCATCCCCATTTCTGACCTTATGATGGGAGGTAAATATTGAGAGCAGCTGAAGATGGTTAGGCCTAAGGCCCTATTCTGGGTAACACTGACACAACATCCTGGGATTGAGATGATTGACCTCCAACAACCATGATTAGCTTCTTTTGTGCTAGTTACGACTCCAACCGGTGGTGAGTTTACCCCCTGATTTCCATTGACTTCAATTTTGTAATGCTCTTTGCTGCCACATTGGGTCAAATGCTGCTTTGATGTCAAGTAAACTTATTCTTATTGCATCTCTTGAATTCAGCAGTTTTGTCCATATTTGGCCAAGGTTGTAATGAAGTCTGGTGCTAAGTAGCCCAGACAGAATCCAAATTGAGCACCAACGAATAAGTTTCTGCTGTGTAAGTGCCACTTGGTAGCACTGATACACCTTCCATCACATTGCTGATGTTCAAGGAAAAACTGATGGAGCAACAATTGGACAGATTGAATTTCTCCTGCTTTTTCTGGACACAGTAAAGAGTTTTACAATACCAAGTTAAAATCCAACAAGTTTATTTGATAGTAAACCCACAAGCTTTCAGGGTTTGCCCCTTCGTCAGGTAAGTGGCTCACAGGCCAACTTCTTTATTCAATGCCCCATCAAATAAAGGTAAGCATGCCAAATGCCTTTTTCACTACTTTTTCCACTTGTGCTGCCACCTTTAAGGATCTGTGGACTTCCACATCCAGAAGTTTCATCTTGAATTAAATCCTTCCTTCCTAACACCACTTTAACAAAGCTAGAAATCCTGCTGAGAGTAACTAACCTTCTAACTCTTCAAAGTCCACCATCTACAAAATACAAGTCAGGAGTCTGATGGAATGCTCTCCACTTGCCTGGATTAGTACAGCTCCAACAGCACTCAAGAAGCTCAACATTATCCAGGACAAAGCAGCCCTCTTGATTGCTATCCCTTCCACAAACATTCAATCCCTCCACCACCAACAAACAGTGGCAGCTATGTATACCATCTACAAGATGCATGCAGGAACTCACCAAGGTTCCTCAGGTAACACCTTCCAAAATCATGACCATTCCTGTCTAGGACAAGAGCAGCAAACACCATCACTGCAGATTCCCTTCCAAGTCTCTCACCATTCTGACTTGGAAATATATTGCCCATTCCTTCACTGTCATTAGCTCAAAATCCTATAATTTCCTCCCTAAAAGAAATATGGGTTTAAGTTTAAATATAAATTTAGGTGCACATAAATCTCAGGGACAATTCAAGAAAGTAGCTCACCACAAATTTAACAGGTCAAGCACTCAGCAAAACTGAGTCTAAGCAAAAGAGGTTAGATTCAAGTAGCAGGAACCAGCTACTTGCATCTGACAATGTTTCTGCTGTTGCATATTTAAACTGCAAATGTTAGGGATTTATATCCCACTAGGTCTGCTATTCAATTATTTGATTAACAAAAGTCCTTCTTTTGGGAATGAGTTGCACATTCTTCAAAGATTGTTGAAGAACTTGTAGCAGTCCAGTTGCAATATCTCTGCATATAATACCTTCATGCAACCACATTTCAATCATTACCTCCGAGAAAAGATATGACAGAATCTTGATACTAGGCTTTATTCTCCTCAATAGTGCTCTATATTTCATTTCTACAGGGATTCTCAAGTGTACTTCAATCTCCAGTAGGTGGGACATAGGGGAGAGGCGAAATAAAACAATTTCCTCTTATTGTCCAATCTAGCTTAATCCCTCAAAGGAATTAAGATGGAGAGCAAATTCATTATTAGGTATGAATCCAACTGTTCCAATGTCATTTCATGACCAAACATAATCAGTGCATCACCTACCAGGACATTCCACTGAACGTCAATTGTCTGCTACTGAAATATTTAGGCATTTACATTAGGATTAGGATCTTATTATTGGCACCAAGGAGAAGGGCTATGGTTATTATTAGTTTGCCAATCACATTTAATTTGTAGAGATATAAATTTGGTACAATTATTTTACTCCAGAGATTTTAGTTGAAAGGGATAGCAGTAGATGGAAAGAGAATTAGGCATAATAAGTTGAGGGATCTTGATCAGAATAGATTTATTGGACCACTTTGTGCAGGACTAATTGTATAGGGATCATATGAGGAACGTAATTGAATTGTTCTCAATTAGTGACCAGCAGAATATTCTTCTTGGCTGCATGTCATGTTTTCCATTTCTTTTCCTTCAACCTTTTTTTTGTGATAGCAAAGAATCTGTCTGAGTGTCCTCTTTGCCTTGCTACACAGTTATATCTCTTTGTAGAACAAATTTGTAGCTGATAGTGATTGTCTTAGAGCTCTTTATTAGAATTTTCACAATAACGTTATTGCTGTGTTAATGTAAGCCTACTTGTGACACTAATAAAACTTCAAAAGGAATAATTTCCTGTCCATTTCAAGCTGTAGGACTTCTCATTCTAGTTTATATCTTATGTTTCAGTTTGACTTCTGTTCAGATGTTTCTCAATGACGTTGTTAAAAAAGGCATTCAATGTTACAATATATTTCATAACCTCAGAGCTTCCCAAAGCACTTTGCATCCACTGGTCTTTTTCAGGTTTTGTCAAGTAATGTAGCGCATGCAACAGAGATTAAGTGCACAATTACATTCAACGAACAGCACTGAGATACTAACTAGATAATCTGTTCTCTTAACATCTACCAAGAAGTGGGAAATGGGAGATCTGGTGTCAAGGAGCAATTCGATATGCAACATAGTCACCACAAAACAACCCCCTCTGAGCAGCATGGAACAGTTTGAACAAGGACATTTACCTCCTCCCTCACCCTCACTGATCAAGCATCTGAGTGCAACTTTTATAAAGGAGCTATTTTTCTGACTGATCCAGCTCCAGCAAATGAGATCATTAAATCAGGTGAGCTGGGACAATTGAGAGTGAAACTCACTAAGGATATTGTGATGAATGCAAAAAAATCAAATTGATATTTTGCCTGCTTTGGGTGGGCTCAGTATCGCCCTAATGTTTTTTGGTAAAATAGGAATGGGCACAAAAACAGGCGCCATTCCTGCTTGTCACATCATGCTCAATTTTACAACATTTTTCCACTGCAAAATGTCAGGGGTAAGTTTTTTACTTAGAGGGTGGTGAGTGAGTGGAATCGGCTGCCATCAGTGGTGGAGGAGGCAAACTCGCTGGGGTTTTTTAAAAGATTTCAGGGTGAGTACATGGGATTTAATGGGATTGGGAGTTACAGATAGTTCTATGGCCTGGTAGGTATGGGTATGATTGGCGCAACTTGTGGGTCAAAGGGCCTGTTTGTGCTGTAGTGTTCTATGTTCTAAAATGGTTGCAATGAGGTATAAAATTCCATCCATAGTAAAATAATATAATCAATTATAAACTAAATCTTTCTCAAATGATCTGCGGATTTACTGATAATCCTTCTTCGCCCACTTGATGAAACAGGGATCCAGTTTTAGAGACAATAATTTCAAAGATCCAGCTCAAGACCCACTACCAAAATTCCTCACATACACAGTGTCATTCACCACAAACGACCATGACTTGCCTTCTGACTGTTTTGGCTGGATGCTACCCTTCTCAGCAAATTTGGAAACATGTGGCTCAGTCTCATCCTGAGACAATGGTTCATTGACACCTCTGTTGGTGGGACTCCTTTTGTTGCATCTGGAGTGGTCCAGTGGCCAAAAAGGAAGCGTGAGATTCTGGTATTCCGTGGGTGGAAAAACACTGGCGTAATGTTTCACTGGTAGCATGCAATTTGGAAACTTCATCTCAAAAATATCCATCCACTTAAGAATGTGAATCAACAATGAGCAGAAACAATGTGTCCATGAGTAGACAACAGAACCAGTGTGGATTTGTACACATGACCAACCATGCCATTCCCTAAACTGCAGCAGGGCTGCAGCAGGCAATGTTTGTTGCAACTAGCACTGTTCACATTACTTGACTAGGCTTTCAATGTCGGCGTCAATGCCAGGCCACCTGACATAACTTCTGGTGAGCATCTTCACCTTCGAGGTGCCCAGTTAAACACTGTGTAATTCCATTAGATGTGCACAGTTCACTGCCTGGTAATAGGCATGACTACTTTTACTCCCCAGAGTATGATGCTATCCTTGCAACTTAATTCACCCTTGTGGATAACAAATGGCTTCATTTCTTCAGAAACTGGTTCATTGGCCCAATCTATAAGTATCTTGTATATCACTTTGGCAGAAGTGGATCCTAACTGGTCCAGTACCGAGTTTGTTTTGCTGTGATTGGCAACGTGTCCAAAAGATTCAACACTATGTCAATTTCCTGTGGTACGGGAAAAGCTGTAACACTTTCTTGTGAAGGTAGGCATTTAAGTGCATCTCCAGGTTGGTGCTTGAATGTTTATTTATAGGCAGACAGAATTAATGGCCAACGTTGAGTTCTTGCTGATGTGATTGGTGGAAAATAATCTTCTCCTTTAAAAAGACCCCCAAGAGTGACTTGGGGTTAGAAGCAGTGGTAAAGTACCTGCCATATAAATACTGATGGAATTTCTTGACACCAGAAACTATTGATAATCCTCCTTTCAAAATTTGTGAGTTGCCTTTTCAGCCATTGAGAGGGTTCATGAGATATAGCCTATTGACCTTTCAAATCTGTTGTCTATAGTATGGGATAACACTGCACCAATGCCGCACAAAGAGGCATCGCAGTTCAAACCAGTTTCTTAAATTGGTTAAAATGTACTAACAAATTTGAAGAATGCAGCAATTATTTGTCACTTGAAAGCTTCTTTCTGGGGAGTCTTCCAAGACCGATGCTGGTGTTTCTTTAGAAAAATGGGAAAGGAGGCCAATAATATCAACAAGTTTGGTTGAAAAAATGTGTCTATAGTAACGTACTATTCCAAAAATTACTTGAGTTTAGATGTGTTTTTGGGGACCGGTGCCTCCTTTATGGCCTTGATCTTGGCTTCCATATGGTATAATCTATGTTCATCTACATGGTACCCCAGGCAAGTTACTTCAGTTCTCTTTCTTGAATTCCAGTCTCTTGAAATCTTTTCAGCATCTCCTCTAAGTTTGATTGATTCTCAGCTTCTGTCAATCCAGTTACGGGAATATCATTCCCGTATACAACAACTTGTGGCAACCCCTGCAGCAAACTCTCCATTATCCTCTGGAAAATTGCACATGCTAAAGACACACCAAAAGGCAGATGCGTGGATTGGAACAGCACTTATGTGTGTTCATTATGACATAATCTCAAGAAGTGTCATCTAATTCGAATTGTTGATACGTATGAATAAGATCTACCTTCCACAAGCTTTGCATGCATATCTTCAATCATTGGGATTGGGTATTTATCCGATTTGGCAGCCCAACAGTTTGGCAACTGTTAAACTGCAATCGCCACAAATGTGGGTGGTCTCGTCCTGTGACAATACTGGAACTATGGGTGCAGCACATTCCGAAAACTGAACTAACAGGATAATACTCAGTTTTTAATTCTGTATCTACTTTTTCTCGTAAAGCATATGATTGTAGGCCGGCCCTAAATAATTAAAAGGTTGCCTCTGAGTCCACATAGTCTTTGCTTGTAGGGCTTTTACCTTTGCTTAATTCACCTTGAAAATGTTGTCATTTTTCTTCATCAGTTTGAACTGTCTTCCTTCCTGCACTTGGAAAATCTCAGTCCAATTTAACTTGATTTCCTTATTCATTGATGTCGAGAAGGCTTGATTCATTGTCTGTCACTATGACCACTGGGAGTTGGGCAGAATGGTGCCCATAATGTACAGATACCATTGCAGTGCCCACTATTTTTATCGCTTTTCCGGTACTTCATGGCAGTACCTTTCAAATTCAATGGTTGATCTCTTCTCAAATACTGTTATGTATGCTCATCTATCATAGTAGCCACATTAAGTTTCATCTTAAGAGCCTTCCCATTTATCCATGGCATTACAGTAATAGGGACTATCTTACCAGCTTTTATTTTAAACAATGAGTGAATATTCAAATTGCTTGTGTTGGACTCTCCCATATTGTATGCTTGTAATGCATTATTTAATTGGCTACTTGGTGGATTTGACTTTCAACTGTCTTAAGTGACCACTCCTATGACAACAAAATAAGTCAGCCTCCTTTGCATCTGCAGAATTGAGGGGACTGGTTACCTCCACATTGATAACAATCTGCTCCAGACTTTGCTAATTGATTGCCTCTTCTGAATTTTTTTTATTAATTTGTGGGACATGGACATCGCTGGCTGGCCAGCATTTATTGCCCATCCCTAGATATGTTGTCCTTGAGAAGGTGCCGGTGAGCTGCCTTCTTGAATTGTTGCACTCCATGTTCTGTGGGTTGATCTACAATGCCATTCGGGAGGGAATTTCAGGATTTTGACCCAGCAACTGTAAAGGAATGGCAATATATTTCCAAGTCAGGATGGGTGGGAGCTTGGAGAGGAACTTGTAGGTGGTGGTGTTCCCATGTATTTGCTGCCCTCGTCCTTCTAAATGGAAGTGATAGTGGGTGTGGAAGGTGCTGTCTAAAGATCTTTGGTGAATTGCTGCTGTGCATCTTGTAGACACACACTACTGCTACTGAGTGTCAGTGGTGGAGGATTAAATGTTTGTAGATGTGGTGCCAATCAAGCAGGCTGCATTGTCCTGGATGGTGTTAAATCTTGTCTTGTTTGTGGCTGATTTCATTTTCCACCTTGCGGCTGCTTCTTCAGTTTTGATTTGGAATTGGTTGCGCTTGGAGCTGTCTGATTACAACTTTGGATTCCATGGTCATTCTGAAGAATTGCCTTATACTTTGCCTCCTTCCCTATTTTGGTTGCTTGGAATTAATATCCAAGATGCTTTATGTATTGAATCATGTATTGAATTATGTATTGAATCCCGCCCTTGAGGAGGAGTCGAATAGGTCTACTGTCCAAAGAGAGGTATCTTGGTAAGTACTCTTTTCTTTTCTCAACTTCACTTAACTTCAATGTAAATTGGATACTCACAGCCTGAGGATTTTTTTAAAATCTTCGTCGCCAAATTTAAAACCATACATTAAAACTATACAGAGGCTTGTAGCCTAGTGGCTGCAATCAGCTCCTGAGATGACTCTGAGTACAGAAGCATGCATTTACCAGTGATTCCCACACCCTTCTCCCCGATTGGTTCCCTGGGTCATGTGACCCTTGTTCTGCAGATTGATTCTTAAAGAGACAATTACTACATTGACCCGATGCATATTGTACTTGTAAAGGAGTTGTAATGAGATACACAAATCATAAAATAGCACAGTGCCAACCCTTACCCAAATAATAATGCAACTTTAGCAAAAAATCATAGATGACATCAATTAAAACAAAAATTCAAACAATAGAATTTGAAATAAAATAGTCCTCATGAAGAAAATGTTGGAGATATGTCCTGAAATACTTGGAAGTGAAAATGAAACATTTATCAAATATAAATCTGTTTAATGTCAGCTAATTTGGTGATTTGCAGATTTTCTCATCACTGCTCATGCCCACTGGCAGCCTTTTCCACATTATTCACCATGGGCAAAGAGTGGGATTAGCAATGAGACAATGATGAATTGTTGGTTCAGAAGGGGATGGGAGTTGGTGACCCATGCTGAAAGCCTCTGCTATAGAAGCTGACTGACAACAACACATTAAGCCAAAGCACAGAGAGAGCAGTCAGGAGCTTAGATATGCACCATCCATCTCCCTGCCTCCGCAGAGAGAAAGACAGAACTATTCACATCAGTTTAAGTCAAGGAACAACAGTTTTCCCATTAGATTGAATTCTTGGAGTTTGGTACTGGGGCCTGAATGGAATGATAACTGGAGTTTCTATTCATGTAGTTTTGGACGAGATCATACTTTTGAAGTTAGATGTCTGGATTTTCTGAAATGTATACAAATGTTTTTTGTTATAATATTGGGCACAAGATTGCAGTGTGGTTATTTAACATGAGTAACTAAAATTCTTTGGCCATTTCCACCGTTCGGATCTTTTGGTCCTAACAACAATGAGCTCATACTGCAGGTTCCCCTGCAGCAGAGGATATGAACAGCTTCTTGCCAATTCACCCTGTCCTTTAATAACTCAAAGACAGTTTTAATGAGTATAAATTATTCTGTATTGTTGGCCAATCATTCTCCAATGATATAAAATTTGTGTGAATACTTACCTGATTTGGCCTGAATTTTAAAAGGAAGTCTATTTCCACATTTATTTGATTTCTGATGGAAAAATGGTAGCTTTTTTTATTCTTTCATGGGATATGGGCATCGCTGGCTAGGCAGCCATTTATTGCTCATTCCTAATTACTAGTGAGGAGTTCAAGTTGTGCTTCCTTCTTGAAACACTGCACTTCTTGTGATGCTAGTATACCGACTGCGCTGTTAAAGAGGGAATTCCAGGATTTTGACCCACAGGCAGTGAAGAAATGACAATATAGTCCAAGTCAGGATGGTGTGAATCTTGGAATGCATGGAAGAGAATGAACAAACTGAGTCTTGTGGGACCATGTAGAATTTCAAAAATGGCTTTATTCAACACACGAGGGAGGGCATGACTCGTGGCTGTAACTACAGCTTGCTTCCAAACTTCTTTATTGATCATTGGTTCTAAAATAGGCTTATATTTTTTCGCACTACAAAATGCTACATTTCGATAAGCTCATCAGATTGTTAAATCCAATTGGTTACAATTCTGCTTTGACCACATTATGCTGTTCCATTGTCCCTCTGTGTTTTAACATAATCGTTTTCTGGACATATTCTGTCAACTGTTTACTGTATCAAAGTGTTGTATTTGTCAAACTGTTTTTGGTGGAGTATTAATTGTCCCATTTCCTGGATATTTGATTAAGTTTTCAGAAGCACAATGGTTCCTCTAGGCCTGTAACCCAATCCATCATGGAAATCAGACTCCCGTTGACTGTCTACACTTCCCGCTGTCTCAGCAAAACAGCTAGCATAATTAAGGGCTCCACACACTCTGGTCATTTTCTCTTCCATATGGAAAAACATACAAAAATCTAGGGTCACTTACCAACCAACTCAAGACTAATAAGAAAGCACAGTGGTTAGCACTGCCGTTTCATAGCAGCAGGGATCTGAGTTCAATTCCAGGCTTGGGTGACTGTCAGTGTAGAATTTGTACATTCTCTCTGTGTTTGCATAAGTTTCATCCTGGTACTCCAGTTTTCTCCCACATTCTGAAAGACGTACTGGTTGGGTGCATTGACCTGAACAGGTGCTGAACCATGGTGACAGAGGGAATTTCACAGTAACTTCATTGTAGTGTTAATGTAAGCCTTATTTTGATTAATAAACAAACTTTAATTTTAAAGAACAGCTTCTTCCCTGCTGCCATCAGGCTTTTGAATGGACCTATCTTGCATTAATTTGATGTTTCTCTACACCCTAGCTATGACTGTAACACTACATTCTGCATTCTCTCGTTTCCTTCTCTATGAATGGTCTGTTTGTCTGCATAGCACACAAGAAACAATACTTTTCAATGTATGCTATTACATGTAACAATAATAAATCAAATCTATTCAAATTGTTGTTGTAACCTTGGAGTGATATCATCTGGAATGTAACTATTTTAGTATCATCCTTGATATAGTTATTTGTATTTTATCCTGTCTGCCTGCAGACAATGGGAATGCTATAGTGCTGTCTGCTTAACCCTTTCCACACACTCCTCTCTTGCTATAGCTCCCTGGATTTTGCCCTACTACAGAATGGAGCTCCCAGATAGTAGTGTTCATGTGCATTTTCTTCCCTTGTCTTTCTTGATGTTAGAGGTGAAGGTTCTAAAGTTATTGCTGAAAAAGCCTTGGTGAGTTTCTGCAGTGAATTCTAGATGGTACACACTGCTACCATATATGTTGGTGGTGGAGGGAATGAATGTTGAAAGTGGTGGAAGGAATGCCAATTAAGTGTGTTGCTTTGTCCTGATGGTGTTGAAATTCTTGGGTGTTGTTGGAGCAAATTGTCCAGGCAAGTGGAGAATATTTTCTTACACTCCTGAATGTGCCTTGCAGATGGTAGACAGGTTTTGGGGAGTTTGGAGGTAAGTTTCTAACCTCAGAATTCCCAGCCTTTTATCTGCTCCTTAGCCACAATTCTTACATGGCTAGTCCAGTTCAGTTTCTAGTTAATGGTAACCCCCTAGGATGTTGATAGTAAGGGTTTCAGTGATGGTAATGTCATTGAATATCAAGGAGAGATGGTTGGATTCTCTCTTGCTGGAAATGATCATTCCTGGCACATGTGTGGCTCACATGTAACAATCAGCTGAAACAAAGATTGCTATATGTGGATTTAGTTATTTCAGTATCTGAAGAATTACAAATGATGCTGAACATTGTGCAATTATCAACAAACATTATGATGTTCAAACAAACGTTCTGACATTATGATGGAGGGAAGTTCATTGATGAAGCAACTGAAGATGGTCAGGCCTAGTAAACACCCTGCGAAACTCCTGCAATGATATCCTGGTGCTGAGATGATTGGCCTCCAATCACCACAACCATCTACCTTTGTGCCAACCTAGTTTGAGAATCTGGAGGAAGGAAGAAATTTGGACGACCAAGTTTGTCCCAATTCTAACTCTACAACAGAATTGTTCAAACTTTACCTCCACTTCTTAACTGTCCAATGCTAGCTCTACATCATACCTTCCTGGATCCTGCTGGACATCGTGCCTGTTCCAAAACAAGCTCCACATTACACCTGGTGAAAGAAACAGAAAATGCACAAAAGGTCAGGATCAGGGGAATGAAAATAATTGCGGTCGGGAGGATTGTTGTAGGGATGGAATTTGTCACAAAGACAGGAATGATTAATGTGATGAAATGACTTAAATATATGAATGAGAAGTTTAAATTTGAGTAATTGGGGAACAGGATTATAGGAGAAAGAAGTAATCGGTGGTTAGGGCTTGGTCTGCCAAACCCAGACACCATGGGCAGAACTTTATGTAGGGTCAGGGTCCCCATCCATCCTCATTGTATTAACATTGGAGAAAAGCCTAGCCCCTCTGGCTTGAGTGGTTCCTCCTGCAACAGTTCCTCCTTACAATTATCCAGAAGATGACAGTAGAACAGTGATGATACTGATTGGCTGTTGCAGGGAAGATTAGCATTGGTGCAATTACTGCTTCCAGAAGGTAGACGTCTGGAAGACATCCTCCATATTCTAGTGAAGGCAAACATCCAGCAGAGAGCAGCAGAGCAGTGATACTTATTGGCTATTATAGGGAAGGTTTGCATGGGTGCAGTCACTGCTTCTAGAGGGTGGACCTCTGGTAGATATCTTCTGTGTTTAGGCAAAAGCAAGCGTCCAACAGAGAGCAGCAGTTGGACTCCGCACTGTATAGGTGCAGTCACTGCTTCTAGAAGAGAGAGATAAGAAGTGTCCAGAGGAGCAATTTTTTTCACACAGAGGGTGATGAGTGTCTGGAACAAGCTGCCAGATGTAATTGTAGAGGTGGGTAAATTTTGTCTTTTAAAAAGTATTTAGACAGTTACATGGGTAAGATGGGTATAGAGGGATATGGACCAAATGTAGGCAATTGGGTCGAGCCTAGTGGTTTTAAAAAAGGATATGGCATGGACAAGTTGAGCCGAATGATATGCTTCCATGCTGTAAACTTCTTTGACTCTATGACTCTATCCAGTGGCCATTGGGCTAATTGGCTTAAGGTGGGAATTTCTGCCCCATTGGCCAGATTCAATGTTTAATTGTTCTCTGATCCCAACAGCAGCATAGAAGTGATGATCACTGCTAGGGCTGCAAACCAAAAACTTATAAGGAAGAGCTGAGGCTGGGCAGGCAGCGGGGTCAGACAGAGAAAGGCACAGGAGAGTGTCAAGGAACTGGGGAGCTGGGGTCGAGAGGGCAATGGGGGAGAGGAAATGTAAGGAAAGGGAAATATTTTGTGGTTGGTCACTGATTGGCACATGGGGCTCATAAATTAGGCAGCTTGCCTTACCCAACCACCAGTGTGCCAGCTTTAATTGGGGCAACTTGTCACTGTGCATGCCTCCCCAACTATAACAGGTAAGATCATGGTTTGATTGGAAGAGACCCTTCAGTGGGCAGTAATTGGCCACTTAAGGTCTCAATTGGGCCTATGTGCAGATGGACCACCAAATACCCCCTTCACCACTAGTAAAATTGTAACAGGAATGGGGATGGATAGGTAGATGCCAAGAATGGGGCCTCTGCAATGGCATCCTATTTTTACATTCCCCCACCTGGCATCTATTCCAGCGGGGTTGTAATGTTCTTGCCTATGTTTGCAATTAGTCAGAGTCAAAGAGTTTTACAGCACAAAATTAGCTCTGCAACACATCATGTCTGCACCGCCCATGAAGCACCTATCTATTCGAATCCCATTTTCCAACACTTGGTTCGTAGCTTTGTATACAATAGTGTTTCAAATGCTCATCTAAACGCTCCTTAAATGTTGTCAGAATCTCTGCTTCTGTTACCCTTTCAGGCAGTGAGTTCCAGATTCCCACCATCCTTTGAGTGAAAATGTTTCTCCCCAAATTCCGTCTAAATCCATGATTCCTTACCTTAAATCTAAGCCCCTGGTTATTGACCATTCTAGTAAGGAGAGAGGTCCTTCCTATCAACCATATATTTTTCCATCATAATTTTGTATACCTCAATCAGGTCCCCCCTTATCCTTCTTGGCTCTAAGGAAAATAACCATAGCCTAACCAGTCTTCAGAGCTGAAATGCACCAGCCCAGGCAATATCCTGATGAATCTCTTCTGCATCCTCTCTAGTGCAATCACATTCTCCCTATAGTGTGGCAAGCACAACTATACTCTAGCTGTGTCTTAATAAGTGTTTTGTAAATCTCCATCATAACCTTCCTGCTCTTATACCTTGAATAATAAAAGGCAAATATCCAAATGTCTTCTTAACCAATTTTTCTAACTGTCCTGCTGTTCTCAAGAATTTATAGACATGCACACCAAAGTCCCTTTGGTGCCCTGTACTCCTGAGAGTTTTACCATTCATTGTGTATTCCCTTGCCTTGTCAATCTTCCAAGTTGTTTATTTCTGAAAATTCAAATGTATTGTAATCAGGAAATGAGATGGCTCAATAGGTTAATTTGTGAGAAAGAAGTTTGTTTTTGTTTGTGTTTGTTTGCATTTGTTTCTCATAACTAGCGTAGTTCAAGAGGAGAAGCCACTTTAAAGGATTGACAAAGGTAAAAACAGAAGGGAAAGCACAATAAACAGGATTCTATTTGTTGATTAATTTTACAAACAGATTCAACAGAGTTAGGTTTCATAATAAATGTTTCTTTTCAGCTGAAAGTTAATGTGTAAGGGTAATGTATTTCAGGCAAAAGAAGACCACTAATCCATTCAACCTGACCAAAATGTTCCCTATTTTGAAGACACGTTTGTTGAAGAAATTCTTTCTGATTCACATACATGCTTTGGTTTTCATGAACTTTTATCAACGTCCATAGGTTTGCAAGTTATAGTCATGGTAGCAAATTAGTGGAATGTTATTCATGAGACAAATATCATCAGATGTAAAACTTTATGAAAAAGTGGCAATGGTCATGGGATAATCCAGGAAATGAAAATGTCAAACTGCATTTAGCATAGGAAATAGCAAATGAATCTTTAATAAAGATTTGGAGGTTGGACTAAGATGCATTACATGATCAGCATAGAGGTGACTTCAGGGCACTATCTGACAATGGAATATTTGAGTTTTAGCTTGACTCAATTGGTAGCATGCCCATCTAAGCCACAGCGTTATGTATTCAAGCCCGATTGATAATTTATCTTGTTCCTAAGGTCTGACAATGTCCAAAACAACCATCACAGTACAATAGTTATTGCAATTATTTAAAAACAATAGAACTCTGATTCTTAATAACAATTTTCCTTACCTCAAAAGCATCAAAATATCAAGAAAACACAAAGAAAATGACAGAAATAGATTGAAACAAATGGAAGAATATTCAAATATGTTTTTCAACTGCTTGGTCTTTAAAGGGGGCCTGATATTGAGTCTTATATTGCCTGCTCCTCATTGATTTCTTGTTTCCATTGACTTAAAGGAATGTGCTGAATGGACTAAATCCTTTAGCATTGATCTATTGTTCGATAGGTCTCATTGTGCTGGTACACTTTACAGTAATGATTAAGGACAGGAGTCTTAAAGTGCACTTAGAAAGCATGGACTTGTTCCTGTGCATTTTTGTGGGGGAGGGTAGGCGATTTATTGTCAGTGTGTTTTTGTCAATCATCTTCATTCCTCCTGTCAACCAGTAACCAGCAAATTGGAGAAAGATCAATAAATGCCTATGATCACTTTATTTCTTTATTTTTTATATGTCTTTTATAGATCCGTGGCTGAAAAAACAGGTGACTTGCTCCAAGGTCTCCAGCAGTTGTGAAGGTTGATACTTAAAGAGTGATCTTGAAGTCTCACTCTCAATTTTCCATTGCATCTCTATTAGATGACTGCCCTTCACAGATTTTTTTTAATAATTTTGCCCATGATCAGGAACTCACTGGAACTGGGGACAATGAATTCATATCCTACCACAGCCTAACATAGGATAAGTGAGTAGAAGCAATGTCACCATACCAAATGAAGATTATTACTATGACCCCACTGGCTCATGAAAGATGGACGGCAGTTTGAGGGGCGTGTAAATGTGACCCTCACTGCCTGTACCAGGAATTGTCTGGTTGCCATTAGAAAGCAGCAAGCAGAAGAGTCCTAATGTCTCAAGAGGAAAATAAAACTTATCTGTTGAGGACTTTTCTTCAACTAGAGCTTCCTTTCAGCACAAAGTTGTTGGGTAGTTTCTAGCTATTCTGCAATGAAGCTGAAACATCAGCCACCAGAGGGTGCAACACAGTTGGTTCCACACTAAAAAGGATAGGTTCCAAATCAGCATAAATTCACTATCAATTTCAACACGAATGCCTCCATGCTCCCTGCTCATACCATGATCATGGCATGCAGCCCAGCATGAAACATGGCAGTGACTGATGGCAAGCACACAAAGTGGCTCTAGTGCATATGTCACTAATATGATAATCTAGCCTGTAATTCTAAAGACATCCTGCATCTCTTAAAGGAAGCTGTAGCTTTCTGACTAGCTCCACAATCTGGTTGCTGATGAAACTGTGTCAGAAAGTTATTATTGTCCACCCCTAGCTGCCCTCTATTTGAGAGTCAACCACATTCCTTCCATCAAAGACTTTCTGAAACAGGCTCTGAGGAAGGCCTTCTGTGGCCCTTCAAGAAGGGCATTTTCCGAGGGACATGTGATCAGCAAGGACTCGTTGGAAGCTGAGCCAATGAGTAGGAGGGCATGGACTATGGATCAAGGAAGCACTCGCAGCTGAAACCAGGCAATCAAGAAGAACAGTTGCAATTGTTGGTAATAAAGCTTTATTGTTAGAGTTGCATTGAGTCACCCCCCCAATCTACTACATTCATGACAAAGTAAACCAACGTCACTGGGGCTTGTAGTGTCTAGCTTGGAGGTGGAAGAGACTTGAATATCAAGAGCAAGAAGAAGTGAGGTACACTCATTTAGCAACATCTATGATAGGAAAGATCAAGCAATTTGACTCAGAAGTCAATAATAGTACTTTGTTGCATATGAAAAAAAATGGAAAACAAGAGGAGTGTTAGTTTGTTTACAGTTTGTGGCTTAGAGATTACAGTTTAGTGAGAATTTTAACCTCACCAGATGCTCCAAACACAAGTCTTTTGACCCAATTGTGCAGCTAGTCAGAAATCATTTTAACCCCATTTTAATCATTCTGTGGAGATACAAATTTAATTTTTTATTTATTCATTTTATGGGATGTAGCATCACTGGCTAAGCCTGTATTTATTGCCCATTCCTAGCTGTCCTCTATTTGAGAGTCAACTACATTCCTTACATCAAAGATTTTCTGACATAGTTCTATCAGCTGCTACCACTTTGTTTAAGAGATGCAGGATGTCTTTAGAATAACAGACTAGATTAACTTCATATTAGTGATATATGCACTAGAGCCACTTCCTGTGCTTACCACCAGTCACTGCCATGTTTCATGCTGTGGTCCTTGCCACTATCATGGCATGAGCAGGGCACATGACTTACATGCTATCTGCCTCAACTAGAGTGGGGTAATTGCACTTTGTGATCCTAGTGCCTATTACTGAGCAAAATTTTAAAGCAAGCTCTTTCTTTCTTTCAGAATCACATCTACTCCTGCTGGAAAGTTTAATAGAGGTGAGGGCAGGAATGAACTCAGCCTTCATGCAATCAACATGTACTTGTATTTAAGTAAGACCATTAATGCTATAACATGTTGCAAGGCATTTAATAAATAGTCCTGTGGAAAATGGATGCATAGCCAGGGATTAAATGTGGAGGTTCACACATTAGCAATGCATTGGAAGACTGCTAGCATCCTTGAGACTTGTCCCCAACAATATTTTAATTTAATCTTTAATTTAGGAGGCTAGAAATTTAAAAAGCAGAAGTTTATAGATAAAGGCAGACACCAGACAATTTTGGGAAGAAATGCTGATTTCAGCGAAGTGATTAGCTTTGTTTCATTACTTTCCTCTTATACAGAACAGATCAAAGAGCGAACAAGTGGTTCTCTACACTAGATATAATTTATCAACTGCCTCCCGAAAATGAAACTCCAAATGGTTTTCCTCACTAATGCCTAATCATGACCTTAATATTTAGTTTGGCAACTGTCATCTTAGCAATTTAGATTGAAGACAAAGAAAACCAGGTGGAACACACCCCATTAATAACTTACGATGCACAAGGCAGAATAAAATCTGCATTACACATTGATGTCTAAGATACACACAGCTTCAGACTGTGACAAGTTGGAGATCAATGTGCTCTCCACACTGAAGATGATGGTGTTTAGAAGCATCTCATTAATTTCTCTCTACTGTGGAAATAACACAAAAAGATTTGGAACCATCCTTGTGACATTAAGAAGGACTAAAGTTTCTTGATCTTCACTAATAAATCAATAAAATATAATAAAGATATTGCATGCAGAAGTGTTCAGCATTCTGAATTCTTAATAGGAACAAATGCTTTTACAGTTTATGATTTATGCATTATCCACATATTTTGTGTTTACTTAATACTTCAAATGCAATATGGGGTTTGCAGTTCACTAAAATTCTCAGATATAAATAAATTGGCAGTTGTCACAACAATAAAATGCATTTAAATAGTGCCTTTAACATAATAAAATGTCCCAAAGACCTTTACTTAACACAATGTTATGTACATGTAATATGCATATATAGGAATTAACATTGAGATATTACTATAATTGTATAAGACTTAACAGTCAAATCTTCAAAATTCATGACATTGCTCACTAATCTAACAATGATGAAATTTGAATTCCTTTGCACCTCAGCAAAAAGTGTCCCATTCAATTGGATTTCCTTGGCTGAAGCTAGTTGTTCAAGTTGCTGACTGGTTATGTGAGTATTGGCAAACGTGCAGTAATTATCAATTGGAAGGTGCTGGGGAGATGAGTAGTTGACCAAACATTCAGAACAAAGCTGCAGGCCCAGTATAAGACCAACATAGCAAAATAAATTAGCCCCTTTTCAGGAATTTTTGAATTCTGTGTCAGACACTTTTATTATGCATCCCAGAGCTTGGAACGCGATATTGGCTTCACTCCTTTTGCTGAAGTATCAAATTACAAAGAAATTACAACAGGGCAACAAGCCATTTGGCCCAATGAATCCATGTTCTACTTTTAATCTTCACAAAAGCATTAAATCCAGTCCTATGTGGCTGCCTTGTTCCCAATCAAATATCTATCTCACAATTCTTAAATGTTGACATGATCTCTACTTCAATTATTAACTCCCAGCCTCACAACTCTGTGGAAAAATGTTCTTTCTGCTCACTATTCTAAATCTCTTACATTTAACCTAAAAACAATGTACTCTTGTTTGAAACCCTCTGGAAACAAATTATTTCCATTTCCTGCCTTATCACTGCATAATTTAAACACATCAACAAATAACCCTATAACCTCCTCCATCCTAATGACAGTAGTACCAATTTTTCAAATTTTTCGCATACAGGATTCTTGTAAACTGCAGACTGATTGCTGCAACATCCTTAACATACTTTGGAGGCACTTATCTTAAAATTTTCAGTTAATCTTACAATATTAAAATTATTCCTTTACTTATGAATAGCTTTATTAGTGGTTGTTTCCATGGAACCTCCTTATAATTAATGAGTTCATACTTTGTTTTTTTTTTCTACATAATGCATCGATCTCTATAAACATATACTTTCTGGTGCCAGTTCAATTGGAAGAAGAAATTCCTGTGTCTTAATTAGTGAAATCTCACATTTAATACATCATGGTTTTCTATCACGTATCCTTCAAAGTTTACTTATTAGTATCACAAATAGGCTTACATTAACACTGCAATGAAGTTACTGTGAAAATCCCCTAGTCACCACACCCTGGTGCCTGTTTAGGCACACTGACGTTGAATTTAGCATGGCCAATGTGCCTAACTAGCACATTTTTCGGACTGTGGGAGGAAACTGCTGCTTCAACAAAAGAAGTGAAGCCAATATAGCATTCCAAGCTCTGGGATGCATACGTGTCTAATGCAGAATTCAAAAATTCCTGCAAAAGGATGATTTATTTTTCTATGTTGGTCTTACACTGAACCTGGCAGCTTTGCTCTGAATGGTTGATCAACCGCTCACCTCCCTAACATGCCTCCAACTGATTGTGTGGAGTCTGCTCCTTTCCCCAGATACAAGGCAAGGTGCAGACTCCAGACAGACAGTGACCCAAGCTGGAAATCAAACCCAGATCTTCAGTGCTGCAAGGCAGCGTTGCTAACCACTATGCCACCATCAAAGGATTATATTACAGTCGTTAATATTTGATCATTTGGAGATCTTGTGCTACAATGAGTAGCATTTCTTCCTGTGAGCTAGGAGCTCAATGTTTGAGACCCACTGCAGGACCTGATGACCAAGAAAGGTGTATTCATAATGTGCTTAGCAAGTTGAGTATCAATCTGTAAGTTCTTCCAATACACTTCAAAAGCTATCGCTAAGATTGGGAGAGATACTTGGTCAGCTATATGATGGAAGAACATGGGGGACTATGCCTTCACTGCCAGAGTTTCAGATTGCAACATTTATGTTCTCAAAACAACATCAACTCTCTGGGTGAACTGTAACACAACACCACCATTCATCTTTCAGTTATTTACTACAGTGAATAGTCAAATCATATAGACAAAGACTTAAATCTTAGTTATGACCCCAATTGTTGTTTTTATTAATTCATTAGACATATGTATTCCTACAAAGTTGTATTTATTTTCCATGAGTGAAGGATTCACCTTGGAAGAAACTCAAAGATAGATAAACTGAATGGATTACAAAAGCCGATGCATGGAATAAAGAACTGCTCAAGTCAAGCAATAGATTAGTTGACACGGAAGATGGAAGGAAGCAATTGGAAAATGAAGACACCCAGCAAAAGAGATATGCTAGCGAGAACTAGACAAAGCAACAATTCAGGCAAATAAGAAAACTGAGATTGCATGCCAGAACAAAATTGCTGAAATGGTTATAATAATAGTAATGCATAAGAACATATATAACATAGTCAGTGGAAAACATGCCAAAATAAAAAACTAGGAAGAGAAAAAACTTTATTACATGGCCTAATAACCAGAAATCGAGTACTACGACCATTCCCTTCATAAGTGACAAACTGAAATTGTGCAAGAACTATCAAGAAGTAAGACAGTATTGTACTGCAATGATGGTATCTGCATGCATTGTTAAGTAAGTTGCTCGACAGATAAAAGGTTCAACAGTGGATTGGAGACTGTTACCATCCACAGAATAGAGTATATAGTCCTTGGTCAGTTCACAGTCTAGGACAGAACTCAAAAAGCAGAAAGCCTATATGAAGGAATCCCATTGCAAGGCCCTATTTGAAAATGTACACAGTTGAAGCTTTCTAGAAGAAGTGTTGTGTTCAATGAATGCCTCCATTGAACAATCGCTAAATCGATTTATGATGTCTAACTTGTGTGCATTATGTTTATTTAGAAAGTGGGTTGAGTAAATTGATTTTGAAGATTGAGTAAGAAAGTTAAAGTGGGGGAGGGAGTGTTGTGTACGTGGTGTCTGAATCTTTAAGATGGTATAACAGAAGTGAAGCACCTGACTTGAGGGACCAATGGAAACCGAGAATGAGTGATCATACCAGAAGGTGAAGTCTCTCTCAGGCAGAATCATTTAGAAGATACATTGTAAACACATAAAGACTGGGGTTCTACTCCATGGCAGCCTAGTGCTGTAGTCTTCCTGTAGCTAAGTTTCCCTTATCAGTAAATATCTTTTGTTCCAATCAAAGTCTGAAATCTTTTGATCATGCCATAACAGCCACAGTGCAATCCTATCTACCTGTCTGTATCATCTATTTAATAACTTCATTAAAATAGCATGCATATGACATGCAGATATCATAATCCTGATCCTATATTTGTTATAGATAAAAAGACTCTTAAAATTCTTGTTGATTCTCACCTGAAAATTAATATTCTTAGCTTGAAAGTTCCTTGCCTAAACAATTACATTTGATTGGCCTGAGTCAATTTGCTTAATTTTCCTTAAATTTTGGGGTCTTAAAAGATACAGATCCACCACAGCAGAATAATAAATTTCACAGTATGACATTCCTATCTTACTAAATAGTATGCAATGGAATAATCTTGAGTCTGAAATTCACAACAGTTAGAACTGATTTTTGTTTAATATTAAAGGGAAATACATTGAACGCTGGAATCTGAAACAAAAGCAGAAAACGCTGGAAAATTTCAATAGGTCTGACAGCATCTGTGGGAAGACAATCGAACCAATGTTTTGAGTCTGGATGACCCTTTATCAGGATAGAATGTTTAACGAAGGGTTGTCTTTGTTTCATCTCCAAAGTTTATAAGTAGTTACAATTCATAGCTACAATAAGAAGTTAGTAATAATAATTCATTATTCTTTTAAAATAAGTCTTTTTGACCTCTAGAATATTCAGCTATGACTTTCCAAATATTGTGCTGTTTTGCCTGTTTCTCACACAAATTTTTTCTTCCCTTAAATTATTTCCATTCTTCTGTTGTTTCACCATCCAACTTATGCATTTTCTCCTAAGAATCCTAAAAACTTCTCTTCCAAAGTTCAAACTGATTGGCATGATATTAATTAACATATGGCAATCCCATACATATACATTCAAATACTCGGCAGAAACTGAAACTGAAGGAAAAAATAGAAGAATGTTCCTTCAATTAAATCAATAGGATGTATGTATACTGATGGTTCTGAGAGGAGCAAGAACACATTGTCCCAGGGGTTCCCTATATAGCACTCCAATAATTCCGTTCCAGTCTGTATGCAGCTAATGCACATGTACAGGGCCATACATAAGAACCTAATGAAAACAATTACTTTTTGAAAGCCAAATTGCTCAGTGACATCTGGGGCAGTGATCAGGGTATCACATTTAGCCACCTGGGAAATGAAAAGTGGTCTGAATTCCTATTTCTCCATTTGGATGCCAGGTGTGGTAGGTAATGCTCTCAGCTTTAATGCCTCCTCTATCCAGTGCCCAAATTACCTCTTGACATTCGCTGCAAAGCACACACATTAGAAATGGCTATGTCGATGGGTTACTGCCATGAATCTAGGCTCCATAATGAGTCAATGCTTTCTGGAGAGAAGAAAGTTGGCAGGAGAAATTGGAGAAAAGTTAAAATCTGTAACACATAAGTTACAAACAATCCTGTTAATGTTTTAATTGAAATTTTCTTAAATTGGAAAACCCACTGTCTAAGTCATCTCTTTGACATGGTCTGGCAGCCTTTTAATCTGCTCTTTCTTTTTCACTTTGTATGTCTCTCTGTATTCTTTTATCTTTGTCCATGTCTCTCCCACTTTGATCAAACTCTTTGCCTCTATCTTTGTTTCTCACTCTCATTCTGTGACATCATCTGTCACCCCTTTTCTCTGTCAGTTTTAATCTGCCTATCTGTCTTTCTTCTGTCTGTTGCCTGACCTTACTTTTTCTATCTCTATTTTTAACCTTTGTCATGTCTCTAATTATTTCTCCTTGTTCCTTCATCTATCTCCGTCACTTTGATTTAATCTATTCCTTTCTCCCTCTTTCTATCCATAGCTCTGTCTCTACTCCTCTGTCCATCTATCTCTGTCACTCTATGGTTTTTCTCCATCTCTGACCCTCCTGGGTAGAATTCAATGCTCACCCTGGAAGTGAAATTGAAAGCTGGGGGGGATCATTTGATCTGGTGGGACAGTTTGGAGTGGGAACCTTGCTACCCTTTTGCCTCTTTCCAATCAGGCTCTGGACAAGAAGGATGACAGAAGCCAATTGAGGTTCCTAAGTACCATTTAAGGGCCACTGAAGGATATTACCCCATTGTCACTGAAAGTCAACTAGTCAACAGAGGACTGATTTTCCAGGCAGGACAACAAGGAGGGTGTTTTCTCATTCACGCCATCCTGTGCCTAATCACAGAAAAAGAGGCATGCTTGTAGAAAGCCAATTCCTGCCTTTGCTTCCAAACTCTTCTAAGTAAAAGGACAGTTATACTTCTTCAATGTGTTTCTGTGAGTAGATTTTATAGAATTGAGAATATGATGTTTGCCTCCTGAGGCAGCCTCATGGCATACTTACATGACTATGGAACACATGTGTCAATCAAACTAGTCACATTTCAAAATACTAACATCCCCCTTTTCATATCGAACTAAAAATATAAATATCCCCTTTTTCCTTGTAAATAAAATGCATATTTGCATGCACAATCCCACGTAACTGTCAGTTACTAGCTTTACCACTATACATCCACTGTTCTAATGGAATAACATTATTTGTTCTACTACCCAATTATTACATATGCATTGTGTACATGGTTTTAAAATATTCATATATCTTAATGGTCCATGTGCATGTTGACTTTGGCTATATATCTTGGTGTTATTTGTTGTCTGGAGACAAGGGTCATTCCCATTCCCTTACAACCTTCGTGACTGCTATTGTTCAATTGAGACAATCAGGGATTCATAGATCTTTGGAATTCATGAAAGTTCTGTACTCAATACAGCTGGTGAGGATCCTTCTCCCTGAACACCTGATTGTTGTGAAGAGCAGTTTCTCTGATTGAGTGTATACGCCTACTGTTGCACCTGCATATCTGGTTGAGGTTTTTCAACTCCTGCTTTGAATTGCCAACAATGGATGTGTGGACTATTTTTTTCCTCCTGGTACTTTGATGTTGTCTATAAAATCTTGCACAGCTTGCTTGATTGAAGGCCCCCGTTTATTGTGTATTTTCAAAGGTATAGACTCAGCTGGAATCTCGCCCTTCAACTCTTCCAGCTCAGCTCTGATGTGAACATTTTCCTGTAGAACACTTATCTTTGGCTGGTCCATTTCACTGCACTGATCTGGTCGGCAATTACCATGTGGTTTACTTGAATATTGTCTCCCTTTCCCCAGGAGTCTTCTGTCTCCTCACTCTGCGGTCTTACGCTTATCTCTAACTAGCATTTTCTTTGCCCTTTTTCTGTTGGTATATTCAACGTTACCAATCCAAGTTTTAGACTTGCTCCAGCTGAGATAAGTGGCAGATGTGTCCCATCTATAATCCGGAACTTGAGATCTTCCTTCTTGTTATTGCACTGGATGGTCAGACTAACTTGCCCTCTTTGTACGAGTCTTGTGCAACCATATAGCCTCAATCTTACTTTCAAGAGCTTCATTTTTAATCACCATGTTGAATAGCTCACACAGAATCGATAGTCATTATATTGCATATGTATCTAACATTTTTTGTTTGCTTGATACTTTGTCTCTGTGATTCTTGTTGTAACCAGCACAAGTCTATAGGCTTCAATGAACCAACTTGCTGCAGTATGTATAATTCTTCATCAGACCCTCTGCTGATACCTCTGTAGTCATGATATCTTTGTAGTGGCCAATTGTATAGGATTATTTTACTTCTTTGTGACCAAGCATTTGTGTGCAAAATGATTTTGCTTCCTACATATAAAATACTATTTTTCTCATGCTGGGCAGTCCTTCTTTTCCTGTGCATGCAATATTTCACAATATTTGCAGCCTGCCCTGTGCTTATGATTACTCTTTTTTTGACTTGGACTCCCCCAGCATCTCCTTGTCTGCTGTGCTATATATTTGCCCTAGCTCACATCTCAATTTCTGCATTTTGGCATATGTCTATCACTTCCTTTAGCATCAGCTCCTCATTTTTCAGTGGACTTGTTCTCATCAAGAGGTCGCTTATGCCTAGGACCAATCTATCTTTAAATCACATTGTCAGGGAGCTGTCCAAATTCACATGATACTGCTAGCTGTGTTACTGCTGTCACATACACATTCAATAATCTCATTTTCACTCTAAACTCTAATGTTGAATGTATATCTTTCGTATTTAACATTCAAAAAGTGCTTAGATTTAGGATAGTATATACTTTGTATCAGTCCCTTCCCATCAGTGTTAATGTGTGGCAATTCTTATTGGTCAGATTTCTTAATTAAGACCACAAGACATAGGAGCAGAAGTAAGTCATTTGGCCTATAGAGTCTACTCCACTATTCAATGAACATGACTGATGTGATATGATAATCCTCAATTTCACACTTCCGCCTTAAACTCATAACTCTTGATTCTGTTACTGGTTAACAATCTGTCTAACTCTACCTTGAACATACTTAATGACTCAGTCTCTAAAGCATTCTGTGGTGCAGAATTTCACAGATATACTACTCTCAGGAGAATATATTCCTCCTCATCTCTGTATTAATTGAGTAATTCTTTACTTTAAGATTACTCGGACACTATGATTTGAGACTCTCCCACAAGGGGAAGAAACTTTGCAGCATTTATCCTGTCAAGCTCCTGAGAATCCCATATATCCCAACAGTGTTCTAAACTCCAATGAGTGCAGGCCCAGCCTACACAACCTCTCCTCATACGAAAATCCTTCCATACCAAGCTTTTTCCTAGGATGGATTCAAATAGCACGAGGGGTCACGGGCTTAGGGTGAGGGGGGTAAGGTATAATTTGGATGCTAGAGGGAGTTTTTTCACACAGAGGGTGGTGGGGGTATGGAATGCGCTGCCAAGTAAAGTGGTGGAGGCAGGCACTCTGGAGTTATTTAAGAGATACTTAGATGGGTACATGAACAGAATGGGAATAGAGGAGTATAGAAAACTGATTTAAAATAGGGATCATGAGCCTTGGGAGTCCCTGGGAAGTTTGTAAATAGACGATGATATTGATGTATTTGTTTTTATCCCCCACGTGCTTTGGTCCACCTTGTTGTCTAACAAGGGGCGTACACGTGATGGGTTGTGAGAGGGCTGCTCTTGGATTTTTCGAGAGTATCCTAGTGCTTCACGTTGTTAGTGTATGCTTGACCTGGACCATTTGATGGGCAACACAACAGTTCAGTGACTATCGCTGTGCTGTGCAGATACATGGATTTGGGCCTGTGTCTGTGGGAGTTTGCGCATTCTCCCCGTGCTTGCGTGGGTTTTCTCCGGATGCTCCAGTTTCCTTCCACATCCCAAAGATGCGCTCTTAGGTCGATTGGCAGAACAAATTCTCCCTAAATTGTCTCAAATTTGGTTTTTAATCCATAGATCTATAAACACAGATAGGGATCACGGGTAGAAGTGGGAACGTCGAGGTGGTGGCGCAGGCTCGTTGGACAGAAGGGCTGTTTCTCCTGCTGTTTTGTTCTTTGTTCTTTTGTTCTTTTTACCCAAGATCATCCGAGTGAACCTTCTCTGGACTGCCTCCAATGCCAGTATATCTTTCCTGAGTTTAAGGACCAAAATTCTCCACAGTTTTAATTAAGCCCATTGCAATCTTATAGTCTTGCCATTGTAAGTGGAAAAACTGCCAGGTTTGCCACGCATCACCACCCAATGTTATGGAAGATGGATCAGAAAATTTACTGCAGCCATTTTTACTCAGTATTGAACTGCGATTTCTTTCAATGTTTCCTTTGTCCTTTTTTTCTGCAGCTAATAATTTCATTCACAGCCTGTGTGTGTGCTTTTCTTTTGCCTTTTTTTAGCAGTTTTATTGCTTTATTGATTTGTATTTGGTGTACCTTTTTAAGCTGTTTCACTTACAGCCTTTTTCTGTTTTCCTTTATTTTTTTCAGCAGAGTTTGAACCTTTCTGCATTCTACATCCTCCCTGATTTCCCTGAATCATTTCAAGTGCTCACAACTCAACTTTCTTTTGCCACTTCCTGCTGACCCTGTACTCATTGTAAACTCTGATGTCCAACCTCTATCCTGAGTACACTCATTCATCATTGATCCCTCCTGTAGTGCAGACAATGATGATATGGAGATGCCAGCACTGGACTGGAGTGGGCACAGCAAGAAGTCTCACAATACCTGTTGGATTTTAACTTAGTGTTGTGAGACTTCTTACTGTAAAGACAGTGGCCATTGATCCCAGTGGTACTGCTGCTGCTGACCTCTGGACAGGATTTCCAGCTTAATAGGGGCTTAATTGCATGGAAGGTTTGTTAGAATTCAATTAAATGTCTGTTTCTCTGGTTATTCTAATAGATTTCCCAAAGAAAAGCAATGCAGGGCTCCCATTGACTCTTTAACTGGTACAAAAATACCATAACACTCATTAAATTCTGTCCTTTTGTTTCTGTGTCTCTGTCTCACAATCTCTCTATACATTTCTATCTCTTACTTCCCATGTGTCTTCCTGCCTATCTCTCTCACTGGGTGGAATTTTACAGCCTCACTCATCCTGAAACAGTAAAATCCCATCTGAGGTAAATGGATCTTCCCATTTCCAACCCTTGTCTGCTCCGATTCCAATGGCAGACAAGCCAGTAAAGTTCCAGTTTTATCTCTGTTTTCCTGTCTTTATAATTTAGTCTATCTCTGTTTTGATTTACTTCTCAGTTTCAGATTAGCGCTCAACCTACATAACTGTCTTTCAATTTTGTTCTGCCAATTCCTCTGTCCTTCTGTGTCTCTTCCTGTTTCTCTCTCTTACTATCACTTTTTCTTTTAGTTTTTCATCTATCTGTGCCATTACCAATTCCTTTTCTCCTCTCTTATCCCTGTCTGTGTTTACACAACTTTTTTTTCCCAGTGAATGTGGAATGTTTGTGAGATATACCATAATGGAGTGCTGCTGCCCTCTATTGATTGGCAAACAAACTGCAGTAAAATAATGAAGCAAGAAGTCTCATAACACCAAATTCAAGTCCAACAGGTTGTCCAAAAAACTTGTTGGAATTTATCATGGCATTGCGAGACTTCTTATTATGTTTATCCCAGTCCAAAGCTGGCATCTCCACATCATAAAATAATGAAACCAGGAGTATTTTTTGACAAAAGCGAAATGAGCTGGATGCTGGAAATCTGACGGTTTAAAGAAAAGAATCACTGGAAATGCTCAACAGGTCAGTCAGCAGTTGAGCAATTATGGACGGCATGATGGCACAGTGGTTAGTACTAGTGCCTTACAGCACTCAGGACCCAGGATCAGTTCCGGCCTCAGGTCACTGTCTGTTCGTACATTCTCTCCATTGTGTAGTTTCCTCCGGGTGCTCTGGTTCTTTTTCCTCACAGTCCGAAGATGTGAGGATTAGGCCATGTTAAATTGACCTGGTGTCAGGAGGCCATAGTAAGAAGTTTCACAACACCAGGTTAAAAGCTGTTTATTTGATAGCAAAGGCCACTAGCTTTTGTAGCGCTTGCTGCTCCTTTGTCAGGCAAGTGGGATTTCAGTTTACAAACAGGGCATATAAAGACACAAACTCAATTTACAAAATAATGGTTGGAATGCGAGTCTTTACAGGTAATCAAGTCTTAAAGGTACAGACAATGTGAGTGGAGAGAGAGTTAAACACAGGTTAAAGAGGTGTGTATTGTCTCCAGCCAGTTCAGCTAGTGAGATTTTGCATGCCCAGGCGCATCATGGGGGTTACAGATAGTGTGACATGAACCCAAGATCCCAGTTGAAGCCATTCTCATGTGTGCAGAACTTGGCTCTCAGTGTCTGCTCAGCAACTCTGCACTGTCGTGTGTTGTGAAAGCTGCTTTGGAGAACACTTATCCAAAGATCAGAGCCAAGTAACCATGACCCCTGAAATGTTCCTCAACAGGAAGAGAATACTCTTGCCCAGTGATTGTCAAGCAGTCTTCATTCATCCTTTATTGTAGCATCTATATGGTCTTCCCAGTGTACCAGGCCTTAAAACATTCTTTTCTGCAGCATATCAGGTAGACAACGTTGACTGAGTTGCAAGTGTACGTACCATATACCTGGTGGATGGTGTTCTCACGTGAAATGGTGGCATTCATGTCGATCATCCAGCACATCTTGCAGCGGTTGCTGTGGCAGGCTTGTGCGATGTTGTAGTCACTGTTCTCCTGAAGGCTGGGTAGTTTGCTGCAATAGTCCGTTTGAGGTTGTGCGATTGTTTGAAAGCAAGATGTGGGGATAGCCTTGGTGAGATGTTCGTCTTCATCAATGACATGTTGAAGGCTCCAGAGAAGATATTGTAGCTTCTCTACTCTGGGGAAGTGCTGGACGATGAAGGGTACTCTTGTCCACTGTGTCTCGTATTTGTCTTCTGAGGAGGTCGGTGAGGTTTTTGTTGTTGCTCATCTGAACTGTTGATTGATGAGTCGAGTGCCATATCCTGTCTTATGAGGGCATCTTTCAGCATCTGGAAGTGTCTGTTGGGATCCTTCTCATCTGAGCAGACCCTGTGTATACAGAAGACTTGTCCGTAGGGGATGGCTTCTTTAACATGTTTAGGGTGGAGGCTGGAGAGGTGGAGCATTCCTCCACACTTTCTGACAATTCACACTGGAGAATTCACAATTCCAACATCAAATCCACAATAAAGGCAGGAAATAAAATTATTCCAAACTAATATCTATTTTCCATTAGTAACAGAATTGTCCGGATATTATTGCTGCATGTGAAGTCTAGTCTTGCACTGCCACCTATAGGTAAATTGAAGTACTTTATGGATGGCATCCACTATTCCACTATTTGAGGATTGGGTGAGAGGTTATGTATGAAAAAATTACATAGGTTTGGTTTATAAGATTTACAGAACTATTTGCAGATATTAGAAAGCAAGATATAAAAGATTTGTGGATACTGTATTAAAAAAATCCAATGGGCTGAGTAATACAGTGTGAAAATAGTATTCCCCTCAACAATGTATTATCATGTACAACTACTTTGGGTCACATTCCCTATATCATCCCACCCAATTAGATAATATGGCATGTGGGCAGGGGTTACAAATCAGGAGCCTGCCCAAGTTATTCAAATTTAATTAAATTTTATAATTAAGTTCATTAATGTCCCAAATGACCCAAATATGTGTTGTGAGCAATAAAATGCTTGGAAGGTGTATTTCATGTCATGTGGTTTCTCGTTTTCTTATAGCAATTAGCTTGTTTGGATGGATTTAGAGTCTTGAGCTGAGACCTGAGTTTGAATTCAACAATTCAGAATGCTGTGACTGCTGGTAGTGCTTTATATATAAAACAGAGTGAGATAAAAAAGGGCAGAGTGAGAGGTCCATGATGCACTGCCGGTGGATGGAGGTGGCAGAGCTCTCTCAGACCAAGAACCTATTGAAGCCATCATGAATATGAACAAAGGTGCAGTTGAACTCATGATATCTCTCGAATGTTTAGTCAGAGACTGACCTATGTTCAAATGATGAGACTATGCCACAGGAAGCTCAAGCTCGCAAGATCCAGTTACCTTCTTCTTTATTTATTATTGTCACAGTAGGTTTACATTAAGACTGCAATAAAGTTATTGCGAAAATCCCATCTGAAGTTGCTGAGGCAAACTCACTGGCGTCTTTTAAAAGACTTCTGGATGAGTATATGGAAAGGAATAGGATAGGTGGTTATAGATAGGTCTGTCGATTGGTAGATGTGATCGGCGCAACTCGTGGGCCGAAGGGCCTGTTTGTGCTGTATTGTTCTATGTTCTATGTTCTATATCCCCTAGTTACCACACTCCAGGGCCTGTTCAGATACACTGAGGGAGAAGTTAGCATGGCTAATGCACCTAACCTGCATGTCTTTCGGACTGTGGGAGAAAACTGGAACACCCGGAGGAAAACCATGCAGACACGGGGAAAACGTGCAGACTCCGCACAGCCAGTGACCCAAGCTGAGAATCGAACCAGGTCCTTGTCATTGTGAGGCAGCAATGCTGAACACCGTGCCATCATGCCACCCCTTTGTGACATATTGGCAGTAGAGATATCTTCCAGCTGCGTTTGTGGTCACCCAATGCCTGTAGCTGCAAAGGTAACTGTTGCACTGAGATCTTTTGCCTATCCTTAGTGATTGTGGCCTGTGGGTTAGAAAGTTCAGGATCTAGTTGCAGAGGGAGATACCAAGCTGCAGGCCATGGATTTTGGATATGAATTTCATAGGAACAGTAGTGTTGAAGGCTGTAATCAATAAATAAAAGTTTGACATAGTTTGTTATCTAGGTGTTCCAAGGCTGAGCGCAGGGCTAGGGAGATGATGTTTGCTGTGGACCTGTTGCAACAGTTGGCAAACTGTAGTGGATCCAGGCAATCCGGGAGGTTGGAATTAATTTGTGTCATGACTAATCTTTTGAAGCACTTCATAACGAAGGATAGTCATTGAGGCATGCTGCCTGGTTTTTCCCGTGCTCTGCCTCAAGATCCCTGCCTCATTCCCATTGGGTAATTGGATCACATGACCCTCCCGATCCACTCCTTTTAAAGTTACTACATACTTCCCCTGTACTCTCTTATTACACAGTACATAGATAACATAGAATTCTCAAAACATTAACAATGAAAATTTCTAATACAAGTTATCAGAAAAAGTCTGTCAGGGGTTTTCTCTTTCTTTGGGGATGACAAAGCTCAATTGCTGAGTATCATCAATGCAGGAGTTAATCAGGGTAGTGTCCTAGGGTCAAATATCTACAGCTGCTTTATAAATGACTTTCCTTCCATTATAAGGTCAGAAGTGGAGATGTTTGCTGATCACTGTACAATGTTCAATATCATTGGTGACTCCTCAGATACCGAAGTAGTGCAGGCTGAAATGCAGCAAGACATGGACAATATCCTGGCTTGGGCTGATAAGTGGAAAGTAACATTCATATCGCACAAGTACCCCCATATACTATTATCTTAGAGGGGTCAAATGTACAAATAAGCATGATGACTCAAATACCTGCTAAATTTGTTTAAAAGCCTCTTTTTCTGCTGTTTTCCAACACCATCTCTGATGTTTATTGCATGTACATGCTAGCAATGTTGATAGATTTGGAAGAAACTGCCCATAATAGTTGACCACCTCAGGGATCTAAGTTCTGAGATGTTCCTAGGGGTTGGTACTCCTTAATCACCCTCACTTTATCTTTCATGGGCTGGGGGGGGTAACTCTTGAGCATCCACATGATAATTAAGATAAACCATCTCATTTGCTTGAAAGGTTCACTTTTCTCTTTTTAGGTACATTTCTGCTTTCTGAAATCCCCTTAAAACTTTGTCCAAATTGGCCAAATGTTCCTCTTCATTGGATCTTTTTATTAGAATTGTCCAAATAAATGACAACTCTGGGCAAATATTGCCACAAACTCTCCATAGTTCACTGGAAGATGGAGCAGACTGAAGAAACCTCAAATGATAGAAGTTGGTATTTAAGGTAACACATCCTCTTGATTCTGTTCTAACTGTTGGTAAGCATGGCTCATCTCCAATTTAGTATTTGTCAGACGCCCAGCGAACTTCGCATATGGATTCTCTATTTTGGGGATAAGGTTACTTATCGAGTTTTGCAACTTGGTTCACTTTTGGCTTATAGTCCCCACAAATACGAATGGTTTGCTACTGGCACAATGGATACTGCCCACTCTGCAAATTGTATGGGCATAAGGATGTCCAAGTCTTTTAGTTATTTTAGCTCTATCTCTAACTTCTCTACTAATGCAAAGAGCTCATGTCTTGCTCTAGAAAATCTCAGATTGGCTTCTAAATCTGCATGGATTTTTGTTTGCAATATGTTGATTTTTCCCAGTTCACCCTGGAACATATCCTGAGATTTTCTGATTACTTCATCCAGAACCTCCCTCTTTTAGTTTAAACATTTCCAGCTAGTTCAATTTCATCTGCTGGAGCCAATTATGCCGCACTAAACTTAGTCCTAGGATACTATTATCAACAGTAGCTGGACATACTGCCTTTAACTCACTGGAGTCATGGTCCTTTCCATTTATTTTGAAGGCCCTTCTGCTTTATGTAGCCTGCATAGCAACAGTATTCTTCAACCTCAGATGTATATCTTTTCTTGGTAGGTCTGATCGCTCACAACAGTAGCTGATGCCCCTGTGTCTACTTCCATCTCCAGTGGCCGGCTGTTCATTAGCAACATGTGATGGATATTACCTTGTGCACATTACTAATACAGTGTTCCCCTCTCATTTGCTGCTGCACTGAAGAGAAGTCATGATCTGTTATTACTTTAGTCCTGGATTACTTTGGTGGACATCAAGTCCCTACGGCTAGAGACTTGAGGGCCGTGTCACATCAGAAGACTCAGCAGAGAGGCAGAAGGAGCTTCTATCACTGCAGCACCATATAAGAAACATGCCTAAAGTGGATGGGTGGAGGAAAGCTGCCCGCATCAGAAATGCCTTGAGAGGTGCATTCAGGCGGCAGCAGTAGCTGCTCATTCTCCACCATCAGTACCATTTGCACTTTCCTGCCTTTCTGTGAGCTTTCAGGAACTGATATAGAATCCCAGCTCTCAGTCTCACTATTGCCCTGGCTCTGGATCTCTGAGCTCAATGCCAGGCCTGTGATGTGTGCAGATCAGAGCACATATCCACTGTCTTCATCCTTGGAGAGAATTGTCGGGCTAGCATCTCTATTATGATCCATGGAAGAGGCTTCACCTGTACAGTTGATGAAAGTCACAAGGCTCAGCACCATTACAATCATGGGTAATATGAGACATGACATGTTGAAATCATAACAGCATACTTGTTACAATATCACAATCTCTCCAACAGCTTCTCTGCCTTTGAGTACCAAGTTGCTAGTTTTTACATTCATTGAATTATGCCAAGTATCAATCCTCCTCCCACTTGCCTCTCCCTGAGTTTCAGTTTCAGCCACTTGCAATCTTACCAGCCTCCTGCCTTCCTCAGTTTGCTCATTTCTCTTGTCACAGATTTAAAATCCTTTTGTAGGCGTTGTTAATGATAGTACACAAAGTTTAATTGGAAAATGCAATCTATACAAAAGATTTCGGAGGACACCACCGCAACTTATTGTAAATCTACCATTTGCTCAAGATTAATGAATTAGTAGCTATGGGATCTAAAGATTTTCTACAAGGATAGACACATTTTTATTTCACATTTCATAGACATGGCATATCTACAGTAATACAAGGCAAGAGACAAAGGAGTGTGGATAAAATCACGGAAAATCGGACAGGCACTGGACTAGGACATTGGCTAAATCCCTACCAATGATGAGGTTGCCCAGGAGTTGACAATGAAAAATTTTGGAGATGTGTAAAAGTTTGAACATCATAGTTATGAATGTTACAGCTCAAAGTCCTTTTTATACTGGGATTTGTGGAAGAAATCACAGGCGGTTATTGAGATGCTCCATAAGAGTTTAATTGACCAACAAATTATAACCTAACATCTGCCCTGGCTGTGAGAAACTTGCTTCAAATGTTTGGGTCTATTGACTGTATCAGTTGGTCTATAAGTGAGATCCAAGAATACCCTCAGTGATGTGTGATAACACCACCCCCTCCCTACCCCCCCACCACCAGCCTTCAGAAGAACTACAATTAGTTACATCTTTTTTGCACACTTGAATGCCATACTTGGAGGGAGAAGGGCATTCATCAAGGCTTAAGACAAGGAAGATTCGCTGAGCTTTATGGTATCGCAGAGTATGACAAAGAGAAATACTTTCTCCTAGAAATTGCTGGAGGTCCAAGAGAAGAGATATATTGTGTTATGCTGATTTATAAGCAGTTGTAAGAACCAGTTTCTCTTTGGTATTTTAATTATTTAAGTACATTTAAAAGTTTTTTTTTCAAAAAATGGTGAATCTGTTAATGGTCAATTGATTACATTATTAAAGATACATAGGTGATAGCCATTGTTTGATTTAGGCCTGGCAGCTAAGGGAAATCTCTGAAACATTATTTTCATTTAAATTAGGTGCATTCCTTTAACAATTTGCTTTTTTTAACCTTGCCTTCTTTAAGGGTTGTTAATTTGTTTATTTAATTTTTAATCAAAAGACTATAGAGTGAATTTGCAAGCAATGGGCACTGTAGAGACTGCATTCAGCCCCAGGAACTTTATTTCAATTTAATAAATTTCCTATGCAGTTTTGTTTTAGTTACAGTTCCCCTTTAAGGGCATGTTAATTAGTTTATTTGATATTCAAAGAATATGAGGAAAATCTGTTGGGAGATGGTTAATTAGTGAGAAGGCAGAGATCTGTAACATTGCTCCCTGTGAATAAACATAGTATCAAGGAAAAGACCTGCGTCTTATTTTATATTTCACCATCTGGCTTTTATCCATTTAACAGAAGTATGACTGATACACCTTTCATTTTATGTTAATCTGCCTCGAGGGTACACTTTCTTTCTAGTCTGATATTTCATCTCCTTCATTGTTTGATTAAGGAATGAACAGACTATTGCATTACCCATATCTGATATCGTGCTAACATGGATTTTCTGCGACCACATGGGTGAAAATACACTTACAGTGATCTTACCCGCTCACCACACCAGTCGATGGACATGGGGAACCAGGAAGATCAGGGGAGAGGCAAAATATTATTTCTCACCTCTCATGATCTTATTGGTCCTGGATTGCCGGTGTGATCAGCCTCATGACTTTCCTGGGTGCGAGGCTGATTTTGGTATTTCAAATTTAGCCAGTGCCAAAAAGTGGGGCCATGATCGGGCGGACTTAAGGGGAGAGGGAAGACCACGAGAAGGATGGGGCCTAAGGGGAGATGGGGTGGGAAAGCTGTGTACTCTTCCAGCAGAGATTGATCAAGACAGTGACCAACCAACCTGGGAGCTCATGGGGGCAGTTGGCTGGAGTTGAGGTGCGATGGTATTGAGGCAATATCCGGGGGGTGGGTGGCAATTGGCTGGAGAGGCCTGCAATTGTCGCAAGGGTGGGGGAGGGTGTGTGGAAACACTGAGAGTTCTTTCTTTGTTCTTTGCACAGAACAGAGAGATCTGTGCATTCATGATAGCAGCCTTTCGTGTGAACAGCCAGTTTTTTGGTGTGAATAGCCTCCAATTACTCCCCCTACTAATGTGAATCACACTTTGCCTATTTTTTCACATTCATTCCACATTTAGAATTTAAGAATTCATACTCTTTCACACATATACACTCTCACTTTCACCTCTCTCACATACACAAACTCACTCTCAACTCTCATACATGTACATTCACAAACTCATCTCTCTGGCACACGCAGCTCTCTCATACATGCACATTCACTCTCACAGGTACACTCTCAGCTCTCTCACACACCACATACACATACTCACCTCTCTCACATATACACTCTCACCTTCCTCTCTCTCTCAGACACACAGACATACTTACCACTCGCTCACACACACACACAAAACTCCACTTGGAGTTGCTAATGGAATAGAGTATAAAAATAGAGAAGTGCTGTTGCAATTGTACAGGGCATTGGTGAGACCTTATCTGGAGCGATGTGCACATTATTGGTCTTTCGTTTGAGCAAGGATGTGAATACATTAGAAGTGGTTCAGAGAAGGTCCACTGGATTGATTCCAGGAATGAAGGACTTGTCTTATGAAGAGCGATTGAGCACTGTAGACCTATACTCACTGGAGTTTAGAAGAATAAGAGTAAATCTAATTGAGGTTAATAGGATGTTAATAGAATTCTCAATCTCTCCATTACTCTAAATTTGGACTGGGAGACCACACATTTAGCAAGGTTTATGACTGGTATAATGCCAGTCCTAAATTTCCCAAGTGCTTTTCCTAGTGCAATCAACTTGGCGCCAGAATTTGGCACAGTGCTTACTACCACACAGAAATTTGAATATCCATATGATTAGCAGACCCAAGACAGTATTCTCCAGACCTACTAGCATCTCTCCTCCTGCCAGAAGTGGTTCTGTCCAGCAGGATTTACGACTACTCCCCACTAATGGAGTCCAAGCATCCTAACCCTTCTGGTGATAACAGGGGCCATTGAAGCCCCTCCCGGGAAGTTGGAGAAAAGGGAGTTGCTCCTTGGGCAGTGTTAGTTTGGCAATACCAGCCTGACACCCCAGCACTGCCCAAGGGAAAACTGGCACTGCTCACTGGGCACCTTGGCAATGCCCACCAGGTACCAGGCTATGCCAAGGGGGCAGGGCCAGAAGGGGGCGTAGTGATTCTGGTAAAATGGGGCATATTAGGGTGGTGATTGATGAGGACAGAGACACGATCAGTCTGCAATCAGAATCGGTGGGAAAGGGAGGGAGGAGGCAATTGGAACTCAGCATGGAGAGGGAGAGGTGGGTTTCTGGCCAGTCATCAGGGTGGGAGAGGATTGGGGCTGTCACCAGGTAGTGCTGGCTGGGAGTGGGGAGGGGTGTGTGGGGCTGGCAAGGGAGATTAGGGCTGGCCTAGGGAGGTCCAACAGGCCAATGATCTGGGACATGGGGATTCTGGAAGGCCAGCGATCAGTGGGTTTTGGGGGAGGTCCAGCAGGCCGGCAATCTTGTGTAAGATCCCTTGGGGATGAGTGGAAAGCAGGCGATAGGGGGCCAGTGCGCATGTGCCAAATTCCACACTGACAAGTCACGCGTGCACAGTGACCCGCTCAGCACAATGCTGCTGGCCTCTCGGGTGGGAATTATGAAGACAAGTTGTTTGTATTCCCTTGAGTATAAAAGACTGAGTGATCTATAATTGTTATGTTAAAGATGATTACTACTTCCATCCAGAACAAGGGGGCATAACCTTGAAAAAAGAATTACTGAGGTCAGGGCGATGTTGGAAGCAATTCATGACATAAAGTCAAGTAGAAATCTTGAACTCCTTCCTCAAAAAGCTGTGCTGGATAGATCAATCGAAAATTTCAAAATTAAGGCTGGGATTTTTCAGTCCCAACATCAAAAGGTGGTGTTATGGCTCTCCAAATCTTTTCATCTCACCCTTGGTGATGTCCGCCAAAAAGAGAGGAGGGATTCCAGAGAACAGCACAATCACTGGGCTGTTACGGTGGCACAGTGGTTAACACTGCTGCCTCACAGCACCAGGGACCCAAGTTTGATTCCTGAGTTAGATGACATCAGTGTGGAGTCTGCATGTTCTCTTCGTGTCTGCATGGACAATTATAAGGGCCGAGGCTCTTTCATTACTATCTTGTGGATCCCCATACCTGCCTCGTTCACAGACACACCCTCCCTGATCACAAACCAAATCTGATGTACCTAGTCTAAGGTGTGTGACTGCCTTCTGGAACAAAGTGTCCAGGTAACATTCTACCTTTCTGGTACATTGTAGTGTCTGAAACCTGGATGCCAGCTCATCAACCCAGACCCTAAATTCTTCCTCTGGATGCTCCAGTTTCCATGATGTAAAGATGCTGGCGTTGGATTGGGGTGGTAAGAACTTGCTCCAGTTTCCTCCACAGTTCGAAAGATATGCTGGTTAGGTGCACTCATCTAATAAAAATGGTACAGAACGAGGCCATCTGGCCCATCAGTCTGCACAAACCACAATCCCACCCAGGCCCTCCCCCTATGTCCCTACACATTTACCCGCTAATCCCTCTAACGTACACATGTCAGGACATTAAGGGCCAAATTTAGCATGGCCAATCAACCTAACTCGCACATCTTTGGACTCCCTCACTGTATCCCATCAGGTGGCAGAGTGTGGCGACGAGGGGATCTTCCCGGTAACTTCATCGCAGCGTTAATGTGAGCCTACTCGTGACGCGAATGAATAAACTCTATTTTCTAAGCTTCTATGACACAACACGGTATGATAGGGCTCATTTTCCTCTACAAGTCTACATCAGTGTAAGCATTCCATGATGCATATAAAAACATCCCGCAGAAAGTTGCAAACAATTGTTTTTAAAGTTAAAAGAATAACCAATGTTACAATCAGAAAGCAATGGGTTTGCAGACCTCTGGGCAGGGTAACGGAGCGGGGGGGGGGGGGGGGTAAATGAGATGTGGAGCTGCTGGTGGGGGGTGGGGGGGGGGGGGTTGGGAGGCATGCGCAGTGAACGCCGACGGGCACTTCGTCGCAGGTTATAAGAGGAGGGCGGAGCGCGTGCTAGAACTGAGGCAGCGGCTCTTTCCTCAATTTAAAAGCGTAAACTGATGGCTTCAACCTCGTCAACTGTGATGAACGGAGCCGTGACCTTAGTGCCAACGGAGGTGAGAAGTTTATAGGGGGGGGGAGGGGGGGAAAAGAGAAGCTTTCGCTGTGCGACTGAATTATTTTCATTCCTCGTTTTAATTCTAACCCCTGCGCCGCGGCAAAAAAAAAACCTTGTTAAAAGTTCTGTTTGTGTCTTTCCCGCAGGAAGAGAGCTTACATCAGGTGCCGGCTTCCTCGAGTGGTGGTGAGTAGGCTTTATTTCACTGTGATGTCGATGCGGCCACTATTTATTTTTAAAGGAGGGTAGAGGGGCGGCCTCAGGCCTCTAACCCTCACCGGGCAGGATGTGCACGCCCCAGCCCTTAACCTCCGCCAACTGCACCACTCACCCTCTCGTATAAAACTACCATTTTTTCTTCTCCGCCCCCCCCCCCCATTTCTCCCTTTTTTCTTCTCCCGCCCCCCCCCCCCATTTCTCCCCTTTTTCTTCTCCGCCCCCCCCCCCATTTCTCCCTTGTTCTTCTCCGCCCCTACCCCCGTTTCTCCCTTTCTTCTCCTGCATGTTCCCTTGGCACTGTGATTAACACTGCTGCCTCAGTGCCAAGGATCTGGATTCAGTTCCAGTCTTGGGTTACTGGTGTTTGTATGTTCTGTATTCTCTGGATGCTCCTGTTTCTTCCCATAATCCAAAGATATCTAGGTTAGGTGGATTGGCCATGCAGAATTGTCCCTTTAGTGTCTGAAGATGTTCGATGGGTTAGCTATGTGTGGCTTCCCTCAATAAGGCCATTGAATCTCAGAATCCTACAATGCAGAATATAGCTATTTGGCCTGTCAAATCTGCACCAACCACAATCCTACCCAGGGCATAACCCCATGCATTTACCCTGGCTAGTCATCCTGACACTAAGGGGCAATTTAGCATGCCAGTCTACCTAACCCACACATCTTCGGACTGTGGGAGGAAACAGGAGTACCTGAGGAAACCCACCCAGACAATGACCAAACCCAGGTCCCTGGCATTGTGAGGCAATTGTGCCATCATGCTGCCCATTTAGCCCAAATGAAATTTGTTGAATTCATTCAACTTCCTTCCTCCTCCACTTTTCTCCCTCCACTTCTGCACATGGTGTGGTGATGGGGGAGGAGGGGGTGCACAGCACAGACGCAGTCTATTTGGCCATCAACTCTGTGGTGACTGTATAAAATTCAGTTAGTCCCACTCCTCCTTTCCCCATAACCTTTCAAGGCTATTCACCTTGAATGTCTTTCAGTTTCCCAATTGACCCCTTCTTAGAGAGAGAGTTCAAGATCATTGCGCAAATAGTTCTTTCTCATATTTGTTCTGCATTTCGAGTGCCACAGTGGTTAGCACTTCTGCCTCACAGCTCCAGGGACTTGCACTCAATTCCTGGCTTGGGTCACTGTGTAGAGTTGCAAATTCTTCCTGTATTTGTGTGGGCTTCCTTCGGATGCTCCGCTTCAGGCCTTGGTTGACTGTGTGGAATTTGCATGATGACTCCATGTTTGCATGGGTTTCCTCTGGTTTCCTCCTATAGTCCAAAGATATCTAAGTTAGGTGGATTAGTCATGGTGATTGTGCGGGGTTACGGGTATAAGGCAGATTGGAGCGCCTTTGGACAGTCGATGCAAACTGCGCTGAATTTCCTCTTTTTGCACAATAGCGATTCCATAATCAAAACATTAAATATGTGCACCATCAGTTAATGGGAACAGCTTTCCTTTGTCTGTCCCACAAACTTATACCTGTATCAATTCTGCTTTGTTTCAACATCACCCTGTAGAATCCTTTATCTTACACCATTCTGATCAATCTCCTCTGCATCTTCTCAAAGACCTACACTTCCTTCCTGAAGTGGTTTCAGGAACTGAATGCAATACTTTAGCTGTGACCTAACCAGTGCTTTATATATTAAAGAATTACATAGATTTCTATTTTTCATGCAGTGTAAGTTGTACTATCTAGTTTTTGCAGGTTTGCCCCGAATGGTGATCTTTGGATGATCCTAATATTAGCAAACCATAACACTGAAAATCTCTAATTTAGCCTGTAGGTGTTTTAAAAATTGCAGGTAAACATGGATACTTTTAATAATGTTGTCATCCATCAGATTATGTTGAAATAGATGTTATGAATATAATTTTAAAATTGAATGTTCTGATTGTCTCATTCTTTCTACAACATAATATGAAAATTCATAATGATTAAATAGCTTTATGTCTGATCTCCAAGAATTTTGTATTATCAATTCTACACCTTTTTATCACAACAGAAAACAAATTGTTCCTTTATACTTGAGGTGCAAAGTGCATACTGTCATGTTTCTTGATGGCTTGAATACAGTGCCTGGGGGCAGTTGTGCATTAATGGTTTTCTTTCCCAGATTTGTAGTTTTTCACTGGTTCTGCAACTCTTCTATTTAAATACTTTTTTCTCCTGAGGTTTTTTATAGAATACTATATTTGGTGGTTTAATACATGGTAAGGAAATGGTAGAAGGTAAAAGTAAAAGCTAATTTCATTCTGCTTTGAGGGACAAGAGGTCCAAACCTTTGTCCCAGCAAGTGTGCAGATGTTATGTCTGCCTTCTTCATGTTCATCTTAAGAATCTTTAGGTTTTTTTTCCCTTTTTTTAGCTTTGCCATCATACTTCATAACTGTGTAACTCTTTCTTAAAATTAAAACATAATCTTGTTTTTTTTTTAATTTTCTGATCAGAGATCTTCACATCACCAATGTCAGCTGTTAAGTTACACCATTAATACTCAAATTATTTGGCTGTGTAACTCATTAGACATGCTAACTCATTTGAATTAGATTGGTGATTAACTATTTAGATAGTTCAGTTTGCTTCAGCACAGTAGACCTAGTGAGGATTGTGCAGGGGAAAGGGAAAGCATTTGTGTCAGTAACTAATTATCTGAAAAATCTGCTAAAAAGTGACTGCTGAAGATGGAATCGAGCTGGATTGAAATGGTCAAACTTCTCAACGCTCCAGATTCATGAGAAGAATGACTGCTTGAATGATGTACTGGAGGCTGTGGAACTATATCTAAATAAATCACCTCCTTTGGGAAAGAATGGAAGAAATTCTGCACCGAAAAACTAAGAACACTGTTAACCACATCAACACTAATTTATTTTTGTATATCTTATTAAATTCATACATTGCTTGTAATACTAAATGGAAATATTTCTAGGAAGTTAATAAATCTTGCATTCCAACTTGGCCTTTTTTGTCTGTACCAGGATCTTGCTTAAATCGCTGGTTAATCTACATTAACTTGATAGAGTTCATGTATTCTGAGGTCTGCACTTCTGAGTAAGGCACCTGCATCCAGTCTCTCTAATTCATAACATTTAGCTTTCAGAATCTTCTTTCAATACATAGACATGGGAAGGATGCTCATAATGGCTAAAAACATTTACTCCACTGTAGAATTGATGTGGCTTTGTAGCATATGATTAGTTTTGTGTTTTCATTGTATTGTTGTGTTATGCTGAATGTAATTCAGAGCAAGAATATATAACCCAGATTGTTTTTCAGTGTGGATGCTACAGAATTCTGGTGGATTCTAGATAGTGAACTTGATCAGCTGACTTAACTCTTTTTCTTGGGTTTTCTTGCATATCTAATTTCATACTTGTTTGTGAATTTTTTTTTTTTAAACTTGTATTGTTCCACAAATAACCTAATCTGCTCTCCTTATTGGTGGCCTATCGCATTTACAATTTAATAATTCGCCGGGCTACATGCACTTCAGATCCACACTTCTGCAGTTGACTGTCCTCTGAACTGGCCTGTTGGAGGGTTCTCTGGAGGCTAAGTATTGCCAAAACTTCAGCCAGTACAAAGACTCAAGAAAGCCAGTGTCCTGGTAAAAGTTGCATCTTTATTAATCAACGATTTGAAGAGAGTGATAACATTGGTTAGTCCAATTCATCTCTAGTAGAGAAGGCTCTGAACTTTGAAGTCAAAAGATCTCAATTAAGCATTTCTTGCATCAAATGTTCCTGCTTGTATTAATTCTGATCAAATCATCTTCAATATAAATCAATCATTGATAACACTTGTCACATACTTTAACCAATTGCATTCTACCCTCTGAATTATAGGTTTTCATTGGTCCGTAGAATCCTGATGCCTTTTTCCTCTGTTGCCTGACACTTAGCTACAAAGGTCAAAGTTGAGGTTCCCACCAACTTCTGCTACGTCAAACCAGACAGATGTACGTTCTCACTGAGAAGAGACCTATCTTAACTGGATAATGTGAAAAACCTTATTCTTAAGTAGCCCTGAGAATCAACTTCCGCTGATAAGAACTTGCCATTCTGCAGTTTAATTGTTTACAAAGAATGTGGTTCTGTATGCTAAGATTTCATCCCATCATCCTTTACTGCAACCTGGCTAAAATGCACAAATTTATAAAGTACAGTTAATACATTTAAAATGCCAAAATAATATTTGAATCAGAACTACAGAATTTAAATCTAATACTTATTTAAATTTCCTATTGTGTTCCTCTGTTAGACTGAGTCTGAAATGAAGCCAATTCAGTGTCAGTGGTTTGATTAGTGTCTTAAATCCCTAATTATTTAAGATTTCTTTAACCGACTAGGATTTCTTTCCAACATGGCCTAACAAGCTACTTGGCTTATATCAAAGCACTTGTCTGTATGAACTATAGTGGTTCAAGGAAGTAAGCCACCACTTGTTGGGCAAATGAAGATGAGTAATATGACACCTGCATTCAAGAGATGAGTAAGTTGCCACTTTTTTGTTAATACAGCATTATTCAGCCTGTTTATAGAAAACACACTTGTAGAAGTGAAACTGATGGTGAGCAATAAGAAGAGTTAAAAACCAAAAGCAATTTTTGAAAAAATGTTTTGAAAAAAGCTGACTAGCAGCATGGTGGGGGCATTAAAAGTTTTGTATTATAGGTAAGATGGTGGGAGCCTGTGCTATCAGTGAAGAAGGGAAAGATGCACAGGCCAAAGTTCGCTGAATCAAAGGCACAGGCTGGAGGACACAAGGTAAGATGAAGCCAAGAGAGAATTGTAAATATAGATGAAAACTTTGAATTTTAATGTTCGGGGAACTGAACTAATTTATATTTGAGAGAATAAGTGCTCTGGGACTGAGAGAGAACAGGATTTGCAACAGAGTTTTAAATTGGTCACTTTACAGTTTGGGGATTGCATTGAAAACATATAGTTATAACAAACATTAAATTCTTGTATAAAACAGTAACATTCAAGGGGCTCATGAGCAAGTAGACCACCTTGAGCAACACTTATTGGATATTGTTATCACATAAATAACTTGCAATCTCATCTTTGATTATAGGAGCTATAATTTTAAGTCTCGAGTTCAGAAATGTTTTCTGAACTCTAATTAGTGAACAATCACAAGTGTGGTTTACATTCTATAAAAATCCAGAAACATTGCAAGTGGGTAAGATTTATAATCAGATTTTACAGCACAAAATGCTATTTAGCCTGTAGCAGATATGCTAAATCTTTGCTTTAACCATTTGAAAGCAAATTCTACAATTCTTATGTCTGTCTTGTCGTGTATAAGGTACATTAGTCAATGTCTCAATTATTCCTTGTAAAGAATTCCAGGCAGCGACCTCTCTGCAATTCCCTCCTCATTCCTAATGAATTTCAACTAATCAAGCAATCAGTTATCAATGTGTTGTGCACCAGTTCATGCAGTTATCTGATTATTCACTGCCATAGAGGATTGACTATGTTTCACGGCCAACTTCTATTGTAATGTTGATTTACTTCTATCATAAAGCCGATTTTGTCCCAGATAAACTTTTTTAATAGCTATGTGCCTATTCAAAGGAGAATAATCTAGGCTAGGGAATAAAAGAATATTGACATGGATTGGAGTGTGGCATTCAAAACTCAAGCAGATCAAGCATGATCTTAGTGAAGTACAGAGCAGGCTAAAGGGACTGAATGGCCTACTCCTACTTCACATATAAGCAGTTAACTATTATAAATTTGAGTTGAGCCCCTCCTGGAGATGACTTCAACAATGAAGAAATCATCATAAAATGTGAATGTGCTGCCATCTTCCTGAATGTGACAAGGATGCTTCATACTCATGAAATAATAGTACTAACTTTTCTCCAGTAAAGACCACCACAAAGCATAGGTGGTAATAAAGATGGTTGTTTGTGTTATGATGGTCTACCTTGTTAAATATTGCCTTGTGACTCGAGCCCTTGTCTGCTTTGGTAGTCTTTGTTATATTTGCTTCAGAAGGTGTCACTGGGCTAAGAAGATGCATGATTTACTGATCTGTGTTTTCCCCAGACCTCTCAGCAAGTTGAGCTTTACACTTATGCTCGCCTCTTCCAATGCATTTCCAAGTATTTAGCCTACAGAGGTTATGGCTCTGTGATTGTTGGTTTATTTATTAGTGACGAGTAAGCTTACAACACTGCAGTGAAGTTACTGTGAAAATTCCCTTATTGGTACACTGAGGATCAATTAGCATGGCCAGTGCACCTAACCAGTTCATCTTTTGAACTGGGAGGAAACTGAAGCACCCGGAGTAAACTCGTGCAGATTGCGCAGAGACACAACCCAAACCAGGAATTGAATCCTGGTCTCTGCTGTCAGACAGCAGTGCTAATCAGTGTGCCATCCATTCAGTTGTCTGTCACCTGCATATCCCATTTGTAGATTAGCTTGAGCAGATGTACAGACACCCAGGAAGTTATGTTCTAGTGTCCTATTCACATCACAGATAATCTTTGTTTGATGGATGGAGGCTGTCAAAACATGTGACTAAGTCAGAGCAAATGTTGCCTTAGCAATGAGGGTATGCTGATGGCATTCACGTACCTAGGTTCTTGTGTTGAGGATAGCTCTGAACCAATGAAGGTAGAAACTGTTCAAATTTTTCTCCTGCTTAGTACGTGCTGTACGTGCCTTGTGACTAGAGGAGTACTCAGAAGAAGCAGGCTTAGTAGACTTTGGTGTTCAATCAAGTTGTTATTCAAGATTCAGCTTGGAAACAGCCACTGTTTTTGCAATGTGTTAATTTCGTCAAGTTGCAGATTGTTGGTGATTGTGGCGCTTAGATATTTGAAGCTCCTCACCCCTTACTCTGCTCTGCCATGGGCTGTCCAAAATGTCAGGGTTTCCTATTTGACCTTCCTAGTTGAGCCCAAATAATATGGGGGAATGCATTTAGCGTCAACTTGTTTACAGTTTCTAATTTACTAGTGTCACAAGTAGACTTGTATGAAGACTACAATGAAGTTGCTGTGAAAATCCCCTAGTCCCCATACTCCAGCTTCTCTTCAGATATACTGGGGGAGAATTTAGCAAGGCCAGTGCACTTAACCGGCATGTCTTTCGGAAATGTGGGAGGGAACTGGAGCACCTGGAGGAAATCCATGCAGATGCGAGAAGAACGAGCAGACACCACACAATGACCCAAGCTGGGAATCTAACTGAAATTGTAAGGTAACCACTATGCTGCTCAGATGGATGTCATATTTAGACATCAGTCTGCATTTGGGCTAATAAAAAAAATTTTTTTTATGATTTAGTTGCTTTGCCATTACTTCCCGAGGTGTCCACAAAGCAGTAGAGCTATTTTCCCATTGCTGGTAGTTTGATCCATGTTGCCCACGAACCAGTGGGCCTGCGTAATGCACATTTGGAGGCCAAACATTTTCTGAAACTTGAAGCTGGGTCCAAGCAAGACTACCACAATGAGACATACTTGGGAATTGGAGGGGATGTGCGCTGACATGGTTCTTGCATATTTGGCTTCATCTCTTTTCCATTTCTGCAAGCTGACAATGTGAACTGAAAATGAGTAGCACGATAATCCTAATAAGGAGGATGTGCAAACACTCTTAATGTGCTGTTCTGCAGCTGTGATCCCCACAGGTTCATCTTTCCATTTTTCCACTCTTCCATTCAAACTTCTAAGTTCCTGAAATTATTTTTCATATAGAATTGAGCATAGGAATTTTTTCTTAGGATGTTGGGCTTTGCTTGTTAGGGCAACATTTATTGCCCTGGAGAATAGTGTTCCAGGAGTTTGATCTGAGAGAGTAAAAATAACAATATAATTCTGAACCAGAATGTGACTGAGGGATGGGGAATTCAGTGGTGGTAATGTCATTGAATGTAATAAGATCATTCCTTTTTGTTGGAGGTGACTGTTGGTCATTTACAAGTGACTGTAAATGAAACTTGCCCAAGCCTGAATGCTGTCCAGATCTTGCTAGTATGAACTAAGATTGGTAGTCAGTTGCAGCAATTGCAATATTCTGTTTAGTTGTGAATTGCATATTGAAGCTCAGTTAATATCCCTGGTGGATATGTGCTATTGTGACATCATTTGCTATCTTTTAATGGCATTGTCTACAGAGATTTATTTGGTCTTTTTGAAAATTGCAAGTGATATAATGAGTAGTTAAAACCATGAAGTATTCAAAATGAAATTGTTGATCAGTAATAACCCACATTTGTTTGTTTGGAAAATAAGGCTTTACTTCCATAATGCCAAGTTCCTCAGATTAATGCTTTTCAACTTTGGATAATTACATGCTTTTCTGTAAACTTCCTTTCTTGTGAATGTAATGATTTGTTCCAAGAATTATTTCAGTGGCGGGCACTTTGCTTAAGAGGCAATACTTTTCCTTTTGAAGTAAGTTGGTGACTATTTAATGATATCATAGTCAAGTTTAGTTTTGTGAAGAATTTCCCAAACCTTTTTTTGTAAAGTTTGATTTGAAGGTGAAGAATTAATTCAAGGAAACAATGCATTTAATTTTTGGGACCTAGGTTCAGACTTGACTTGTAATATCTATACGCCAGTGATTTTTGTGATTTCTTCCCAATGCTTTTAGTATACACACCTGAATAGGGACTAACTTGATAGATGTGCTAACAGTAAGATTTCAGATATTCCCACATTAGTATGTGCTTGCAAATCACTAGGATAATAATGGAAGCATGTAATATGCACTCAGTTGAACAAGCCCGGGCAGTCCTCAACACTTCCATCAGGAGATGGTGAATCTTTGAAATTTTCTCCCCCATAGGGCTGTGGGATTGGTGGCAAAAGGCTTCTAGATACTAAAGATATCAAAGGGTTTGGGATAGTGCAGGAAAATGGCTTTGTGCTAAATCAGCTATGATCTAGCTGGATGGCCAAGCAGGCTTGAGGGACCAAATAGTCTACTCCTGCCCCTATTTTTTACGTTCCTGTGTTTAAAATATCTATCTTTGACTAGAGAGAAGAACCTATTGGGCACGCCTATACTCATAACACATTCTATCTCTCCATCTCCCAAGCCTGAAAAGCAGCAGCCACACTAGGAAGCATGGGAAATATGCATGCCTTCAGGTGAGAGTCTCAAGCCCCACCCACTCTCCAAAAGCTTACTCCTGGCAAATGTCTAATCTCTGGAAAATAAGCCAGACTCATTTTTCAAAGAGATATGTGGGACTGCTGTGTGCTCTATTTCACAGAGACATGGCTTGCTCCTATGTCACCGGACAGTGTCTTATAACTAGAGGGCTTCTCAATCTGCCATATGAACCGTATGATGGCTGAAGGCTAGGGGAGGTGGAGATACCTCATGGTATCTAGATGTAACATCACTGGTGAGTTTCTAGTTCCCAAACCTAGAATACTTGATGTTAAAATGCTGCTGCTTCCGTGCAAGTTCACCTCCATGATCCTGATGGTAATTTATATCCCAGCTGTGGATATGAAGATCGCGTTGAATAAAACATACACTATTGCAAATAGCCTTGATGAAACATCCTAAGGCCTTGTTCATCATGGCTGGCGACTCCAATCAAACCAAGCTCAATAGCGTCTTGCCAGGTTACTGTCAACATGTTTCCTGTTCCACCAGAGGCACAAACATCCTAAACACCTACACAAATAATGTCTACGGCTATATCTCCTGCCCATACTTTGGCAAATCAGACCATAAGGCTGTGCTCCTGCTCCTGGCTTACAAGCAAAAACTGAAGTGGGAGAATTAGTCAAGGAAAGCTGTGCACTGTTGGTCTGACAAATGACATGACAATCTACAGAACTGCTTTGAGTCAGTGGACTGATCTGGTTTTTAAAAACTGACCAGTCTGAACGAGTACACCACTACAGTGAGTGACTGTGTAGAAGGTTGGGTGCCAAAGAGGCAAACCTATGTGTTTCCCAAACAGAAACCATGGATGAACAGGGATATTCACTCTTGCTGAACTGAGGTGTTCAAGTTGTGTAACCCTGACCTATACAAGAGAGCCAGAAATGATCTAAGGCGATCCATCAAACATGCCAAAAGACAGTACCAAACCAAGCTAGAGTCCCAGGCTAACCCTATCAACTATGGCAATGTCTGCAAGACATAATAGGCTTTTAAGCAAGAGATCAGTGAGAGCACTCCACCCCAGAAACTTCAGATGTACCTGAGGTCACCATTGCAGATGTCAGAGTAGCCTTTTTGAAAGTCAACCCATAGCAACTAACCCAGATGGTTTACCGAGATGAACACTTGGATCCTGCACATATCAGCAGGCAGGGGTATTAGCAGACATTTTCAACCCCTCTTCTCAACTAACTGAGGTCCCTATTTGCTTCAAAAAGATGACCATCATCCCAGCACCAAAGAAAAGCCGAGCAGCATGTCTTAATGACTGTCTAGCAGCTGTGATATTTATCAATATGAAGTTCTTTGAAATGGCTCAAATCAATTCCAGCCTCCCAAATTGCTTGGATCCATTACAATCTGTCTTTTGCAGTGACACATCCACAGCAAATGTCATCTCCTCCATAGCCCTGCACTCAACCTGGAACACCTAGCTAATAAAGACACATATTAGATTCCTATTTATTGACTACAGCTCAGCCTTTAACACCATTATTTCTACGAAACTCCTGTCCAAACTCTGGCCTGGGATGCGGCTCTTCCCTTTGCAACTGAATCTTGAACTGCCTAAAGTCCGGCTGCAATCAGTAAGGATAGCCAATAATACCACCTCCATGATCATCCTCAATGCTAGTGCCCCACAAAGCTGCGTTGTTAGCCACTTTTTTATACTCCTTCATACACCTATGATTATGTGGTCCAATTCCGCTCCAATGATTTTCAAGTTTGCCAATGACATCACTGTAGGTTTCGGATATCAAAAAATAATCCGAGTACAGGAATGAGGAAGATAAACTGGTGTGATAACAATCTTACCCTTTAATGTCAACAAATTGAAGGAGATTGTCATCGACTTCAGGAAGCGTATTGGATAGCATCAATAGGGATGAAGTAGAAAGGGTCAAGAGCTTCAAACTTTAAAGTGTCCAGATCACCAACAACCTATCCCCAGTTCCCCTCCCATTATCACCCCTATAGTTCAGAACCACCAGTACAAAGAACAAAACAGCACGGCCCTTCGGTCCAACCAGCCCGCACTGCCACCCCACTGTTCCCACTCTACCTGCGATCTATGGATTACAAACCAAATTTGAGACAATTTAGGGAGAATTTTGTTTTGCCAATTAGCCTAAGAGCACATTTTTGGGATGTGGGAGGAAACCGGAGCACCCGGAGAAAACCCACGCAAACACGGAGAGAATACGCAAACTCCCGCAGACATAGGCCCAAATCCATGTATCTGCCCAGCACAGCGATAGTTACTGAGCTGTCGTGTTGCCCCTTAAATGGTCTAGGTCAAGCATACACTAATAACGAGGAGCACTAGGATACTCTTGAAAAAAATCCAGGAGCAGCCCTCTCACGACCCATCGTGTGTATGCCCCTTGCTAGTCAAGTTGGACCAAAGCACCTGTAGGATAAAAACAAGTACATCAATATCATCCTCTATTTATACACTTTCCAAGAACTCCCAAGGCTCATGATCCCTGTTTTAAATCAGTTTTCTATACCCCTCCATTCTCATTCTGTTCATATGCTCATCCAAGTATTTCTTAAATAACTCCAGAGTACCTGCCTCCACCACTTCACTTGGCAGCACATTCCATACCCCCACCACCCTCTGTGAAAAAACTCCCTCTAGCATCCAAATTATACCTTACCCCCCTCACCCTAAGCCTGTGACCCCTCGTGCTATTTGAGTCCATCCTAGGAAAAAGCTTAACCCTGTTTACTCTATCTATACCCCTCATAATCTTGTACACCTCTATTAGATCTCCTCTAAGTCTACGTCTTTCTAAGGAAAACAGTCCCAATTTGCCTAACCTCTCCTCGTAACTCAGACCTTCCATACCAGGCAGCATCCTGGTAAACCTCCTCTGCACTCTCTCCAGAGTCTCCACGTCTTTCTGGTAGTAAGGCGACCCAGAATTGGATGCAGTATTTCAAATGAGGTCTAACCAACGTTTTATACACCTCTACTTTCTCAGAGTAAGGAAATTTGGCATTTCAGACTCCAACTTTTACAGATGCATCATGGAAAGCATTCTTTCTGGTTGTATCACAGCTCGGTACAGCTCCTGCTCTGCCCAAGACTGCAAGAAACTACAAAAAGTCATGAATGTAGCCCAACTCATCACGCAAACCAGCCTCCCATTCATTGGCTATCTACTTGCCTCTGCCTCAGAAAAGCAGCCAGCATAATTAATGGCCCCATGCACACCGGGCATAGACTTGTCCACCACCTTCTGTTGGGTAGAAGATACAGAAGTCTGAAATTGCATACCAACTGATTTGACAGTTTATTCCTTGCTGCCATCAGATTTGAATGGACCGACCTTGCATTAAGTTGATCTTTCTCTATACTAGCTATGAACGTAACGCTACATTCTGCACTCTTGTTTCTTTCTCTATGAAGAGTATGCTTTGTATAGCATTGCAAGAAAGAGTACTTTTGACAGTATGCATACTAATACATGTCACAATAATTCAGAGGACAAAGCCAAGCAATTTTTTTTTTTTTTTAACAGCTACTACGCCTCTTAACTGATGAAAATAAATCAGTAATTACTGAACGCAATTTGGAAGAAGCCCTTAAGGAAAGAGAATAATAGAAAATATTCTAAATGAACTTCATTGCTTAACATTAAGGCTGACTTAGCACTATCATCATAGTGTGATAAATATAACTCTCAAATGGGACTGCATCTGTTAGGGAATTAGTTTTATTGAACAACCTCCAAGTCCTTGCCAAGCTACCTGACATAAATTTGCTGCTTCCTATTACGTTTTCAGGGGTAAGCAGTCCTTCCTAAAAACAGGATGTTCTCTACTATAAGAAGATAACTCTAAACTAATTGTTCATAGTTACCTAAGCCATCAACAGCAAAATTGTATATTATAACAACCTATTATCAGGTGACCTGATGTATCATTAGAACCATCAGGCATACCATAAAAAGTGAACCACTTTAATGAAGCTAATGTGTAAAACAAACACCCATACTGTCCCATGGCCTATCGATCAAAATACTCAGTTGAGAAATTTATCATTTCATTCTTGGGATGTAGATATCGTTGGCAGTGTGTTCTGGCATTTGTTCCTCATCTTTGATTGTCCTTAAGAACGTGATTTTGACTTTTTGGAATTCTGGTCAGAATTCTATAGATGCTTCCATGTGGGGACTTCTAGTAAATTGGGAAAGTATGACTTCAAAGGTGGTGATATTCCTACAGGACTGAAGAAAAAAAATCCCCCCCCCCCCACCACCACCACCACCACGAGACACGTGGAATTTGTTACCTCAAAGCAGTTGAGGCCAAAATATTGTATCTTTTCAAAAAGTTAGATATAGTTCTTGGGGTAAAAGAGATCTAAGAATATGGGGGTGGGGAGGTGGTGGGAGGCAGGATCCAATTGTTGAATTGGATGATCAGCCACGATCGCGATTTTTGGTGGAGCAGGCATGGAGGGCTAAATAGTCTAGTTCCTATGTTCTATATTGCAAGTTTGCTTGTTTCCTTGATTTCAGTGCTAATATGGCTATATTTGTGGTCAGTTTAGATACCATAAATTGATCAATGTTGCAATAGTTGCAGAGTGAATTGTCACATTTCCAAAACTTGCTATCCTTGTAATGGATATTGTACTCTGGGTGTGGGAGATCTATTCTGACCAAGGCTGACTTACAAGAATATTACAATTTTGGATATATGGCTGCAACAAGGATCCTTACAATCAGCTGAACAGAGAGAAGGACCAATAAAGTTGCCTGCAAGAAAATAGGATTCCTAACATTTCATGGGCTTTTAGATGAAATGAATTAGAAATTGAGAAATATGTCAGGAATCAGGAAATGAACCACGTGCCATGGAATATGCATACTCTCCATGTCTGCGCGGATTTCCTCTGGTTCTGGTTTCTTCCCACAGTCCAGAGATGTATGGATTAGGTTGATTGGCCCTGCTAAATTGACCTTAGTGTCATTTTTTAGGGGATTAGCAGAGTAAATATGTGGGGCTATTGGAATAGGGCCTGGATGGGATTATGGTTGGTGCAGACTCAATGAGTTGAATGGCCTCCTTCTGCACTGTGGGGATTCTACAATCTTTGTTCCTCTATTCATCAACCTTTTGCATCTAGAGCTAAAGAACTCCCAGCGGTAGTGTCTTGGAGCATAGAGGTCTGATGAGCATCGCCATCGGGTGCCTTAACCCAGCATTCGGTTCATCCTGCAGCACCAGTGCAGCTTATCAAAAGCAGCCCAATAGCCCACGAGGCACTTGCATTTTACACCCAACTCCAAGCCAGCGAGTTCTTACCTATTTAAAGTTTAAGAATAAGTTGAGATCGTTTTGGCTCCAAGACCTCTAGTCATTCACTTTACAGGGTAAAACTGCCCTCAGAACAGCGTTTGTCTATCTCTTAGGACTGACTGACATGTTCAATTGCTGTTCACGTGGGACCCTTCTTCACTTTGGCCTTCAGAGTTCTTGTTTGAATATTTGCTGCTACTACCACCAAGATCTGCACTAGTGGTAGCTGCACCCGGGCCCTCGCCTGAGCTTCTGATTGTGCTACTGATTTCCTGCTCTTGCATGCTAATCAAGTAATGGTTCTGGTTGAGTTGGATGGACTTGTGAAAAGTTATTGTAATTATACATTCATGTGGTCAGCTCACTTGTACAGCAAGATAAAAGGATGGAAAGGTTGCTAGACAGTGGGTTATTTAAGCTGTTAGTCGAGCTTTATTAGATAGCTATTGCTGGCTCACAGTTAAGGATGGAAGAGGGGAAAAAAAACCTGCAAATGTCTCTAATGTCACTACATATCATGTGATTAATCAAGCAAAAATGCATTGGCTGACAATACATAACATCCCTCCTCCTTTCAATAGTATGATATTGAATCTTAGACATTAAGACTTGATTACTATGACCAATAGGTTACATTATCAAATATATACATATGTACAGTTAATACAAGTCTTTTTGGTCAATTTCACTTTGGTAAGATATGATCTGCAGTTTTTCATATCCTTGGGAGTCTTCAATAACCTCAAGTATTTCATCTTATGAAGTTGCTTCCTTGTCAGGTTTCTAGATGTGGGTTGTCTCCCAGAGTAGAATCTGAAGTAACCCTTGGTACAGGAATTTCACAACTTGGGTGCTTGATATAAGCCTTTCCGATACAGACTCTGCTAATTCACTCTCTGAAGCAAGTATTGTATGTGTGTGTGTGACATTGCCAGCGATTTTACTTTTGTGTTGTTGCATCAGCAGTATTCTGATAAGGTATAAGAAATTTGTTTATTCTCCTGGATAATGAGCCATCACTTTAATAACATGCTTCAGTGATTGTAGAAGTGTCTCCAATTCATTAGTGGACAAATTATACGACGTGCTGTTTACCATTGGTCTTGGGACAATCAACAAATTCCATTGGTGTAAATTGTGATCTGTTGTCACTGATTACTTTACTTTACTTTTCAAGCTTTCTAAATCTAACCTCTGATTCTTTGTGTCGTGGTAAATTTCATCATCATGACTTTGGGCCATTTTGAATGCACATCATCTAGGACAAGAACCATGTATTCTTTGATCGGTCACAAAAATATTCTATTTTTGGCCATTCCCACAGAAGAGGTGGTTGTAGAGATGGAGTACTTTCGTACTATAGCACAGAACTGGCACGTTTATTACATGACCTAGATAATTTCAAAAATTTCACATTAACATTGTGCATCTCTAGATCCTCCACTATTTTTTCCTAAGTTTTATAAATGTTCCTGTTCACTTTTGCCTGTGGTTAGAATGCTTTCCTGGTAATACTGGACATTTTTGAGTCCATTTACGATTTAGCATGGAATTCTCACATCTCAGCTGTGACGAGAATCGTAATGAGTGGGACATGGACCATGCAAAGGTCTATTGAGCTTGGATGAGATTCTCTGGTTTTGGGATAAGTGCGGCTTCAAAATCCCACCTGTAGATTTTTGAAGTAAGGCTGGTGCCGATGTTGTTGCAAACGGGAGGCATTTACACTGGAACAACCCTTTGTGTAGCAATCATTAACAGTTGCCACCTTCATTTGGAGGAATGCTTGGGAAGCAATCGTATTGAGCTACTGACTCCCAAACAATCCAGAGATAGGCCCTCAATTAATAGTAAGGAGTGAGGTAGACACAGCACTGAATTTAACATTGTCTTGAGGTCACTACAAATTCTTATAGAAACTTCTGGTTTGGTGATGGACAATTAGGGTTGCCCAGTCATTCATGATTACCTGTTTAATCACTCCATCCTTCATTAGATTATTCAAGTTTCACTAGTATTCGGAACAGGAAGGGGTTAATAACTTGGCTTAGGTGTTTTCTATAGGCTGCCCAATAGTAACAGGGATATTGAAGAGCGGATAGGGAAACAGATCCTGAAGAGATGTAGTAATAAGAGTGATGGGAGACTTTAATTTCCCAAACACTGATTGGATTATCCCTATGATAAGGGGTTTGGATGGGAGGACTTTGTTAGGTGTGTTTGGGAGGGTTTCCTGACACAGTATGAGGATAAGCCTACAAGAGGAGAGGCTGTATTCCATCTGATACTGGCTAATGAACCTGGACAGGTATTGGATCTCTCAGTGGGAGAGCATCTTGGGGATAGCAATTAAAACTCTATCTCCTTTACAAAAGCATTGGAAAGAGATAGAATCAAGCAAGCTAGGAAAGTGCTTATCTGGAGTAAGGGGAAATATAAAGCCATCAGGAAGGAAATTAGATGAGTAAATTGGAACGAGGTTCTTGAGGACAAATACCGAAGTAAAGTGGCAGATTTTCAAGGAATGTTTGCCTGAGCTCTGCATGACAATGTTCCCATGAGACAGGGAGGTTTTGGCATCACGAAGATTGTAACGAACTTAGTTAAAAAGAAAAGAAAAGCTTACAGAAGGTCCAGAGAACTAGGCAATGTTAGGGATTTAGAGGAGTATATGGCTTGTAGGAAGGAACTTTAAAAAGGAAATTTAGGAGAGTCAGAAGGGGTCATGAGAAGGCCTTGGTAGCTAAGATTAAGGAGAACCCTAAGGTGTTGTACAAATATGTGAAGAGTAAAAGGATGAGATGTGAAGGAATAGGACCTATAAAATGGGAAGGTGAGAAAGTTTGTACGGAACTGGTAGAAATAGCAGAGGTGCTTAATGAATACTTTACCTCGGTATTCATGGTGAAAAAGATCTGGGTGGTTGTACTGCAGGCTTGCAGTGGACTGAAAAGATTGAATATGTGGACATTAAGAAAGAGAATGTGTTGGAAATTTTGAATAGCATAAAGATAGATAAGTCTCCAGGACCACATGGGATGTACCCTAGCTTACTGTAGGAGGCCAAGGAAGAGATTGCGGAGCCTCTGGTAGTGATTTTTGCATTGTCGATGGAGATGGGAGAGGGGTTCTAGAGGATTGCGGATGTGATTCCTATATTCAAGAAGGGGAATAGAGATACCTCAGGAAATTACCAACCAGCAAGTCTAACCTCAGTGGTTAGTGAGTTACATAGAAAACTACAGCACGAACAGGCCCTTTGGCCCACAAGTTGCGTTAATCGAATCCCTACCTACTAGGCCTATCTATAACCCTCAATCCCATTAAATCCCATGTACTCCTCCAGAAGTCTCTTAAAAGACCCTAACAAGTTCGCCTCCACCACCACTGACGGCAGCCGATTCCACTCACTCACCACCCTCTGGGTGAAAACTTACCCCTGACAGCTCTTCTGTACCTATTCCCCAGCCCCTTAAAACCTGTGTCCTCGTAGTGACCATTTCAGCCCTGGGAATAGCCTCTGAGAATCCACCCGATCTATACCTCAACATTTTGTAAACCTTTATCAGGTCACCCCTCATTCTTCGTCTCTCCAGGGAGAAAAGACCTAGCTCCCTCAATCGAGCCTCAAGGCATGCCACCCAAACCAGGCAACATCCTTGTAAATCTCCTGTGCACCCTTTTCAATAGCTTCCACGTCCCTCCTGTAATGAGGCGATCATGACTCAGCAGTGGCTTTCCTTTTCTCTAGATCACATCCTTATTTCTGGAAGGTTTTTCTTGTTCACTTTGTTACATCTACTGGTCTACTTTAATTACCTTGAGTTGATTTCCTGCCTCTGACTCTCCATGCTTTGTGATCGTGGTCGAGTGGAAAAATAAAGGTAGGGTCGGACCTGATTATTTATCAAAGACAAGGAATGTCAATTTTTTTTTAATGCCTGATTCCCATGGTCTGTTTTACTGGTCTTCTGGAATCATTCCCTGACACCAAGTCCAGGTCTGAGCTGGTTTTCTTTTGGCTGTTTTGTTGAAAACACTTGTCACCAGTTTTGTCTAAAATTGGATGTCATCTATATGGATTTCAGTAACGCGTTTTACAAAGTCCCTCATGGCAGGTTGGTGGAAAAGGTTGAGGCTCATGGGATAGAAAGAAAGGTGGCTAGATGAGTAGAGAACTGACTTGGCCACAGGAGACAGAGGGTATCAGTCAAAGGGTCTCTTTCTGGTTGGAGGTCTGTGATCAGTGGTGTTCCGCAGGGCTCTATACTAGGACCTCTGCTATTTGTGATTATATATAAATGATTTGGAAGAAGGTGTAACTGGTGTGATCAGTAAGTTTGCGGATGACCCAAAGATGATGTGTCTTTGATCGCGTTGAACGTTGTCAGACAGAACTGTGGTAGAACTAATGTAGGGGGGAATTGTACAATAAATGGCAGAACCATCAAGAGTATGGAAACAGAGGGACCTAGGTTTGCAAGTCCACAAATCTTTGAATGTGGCAGCTCACGTGGAGAAGGTGGTGAAGAAGGCATATGGCATGCTTGCCTTTATAGAACGGGTTATAGAGTATAAAAACTGGAGTCTGATGTTGTAGCTGTATAGAATGTTGGTTAGGCCATATTTGGAGTAGTGGTGACCAGACTTGGACACAGATTACCAGAAGGATGTGGAGGTTTTGGAGAGAGTGCAGTAAACAGCTGTGAGGAGAGATTGGTAAACTGGGTTGTTCTTCCTCGAAAGACAGAATGAGGAGAGACCTAATAGTGTCCAAAATTATGAAGAGTATAGATAGGGTGAACAGTGGGAAGCTTTTTCCCAGGTCGGTGGTGACAATCACGAGGGGTCACAGGTTCAAGTTGAGAGGGGCGAGGTTTAACTCTGATATCAGAGGGACAATTTTTACAGAGTGGTGGGGGCCTGGAATGCACTTCCAAGTAAGGTGGTAGAGGTGGACACGCTAGGATCGTTTAAGACTTACCTGAATAGTCACATGAACAGACTGGGAATAGAGGGATATAAACAAATGGTCTGGTTGGTCAATGAGTGGCACAGGTGTGGAGACCCCAAGGGCCTATTTCCTGTACTGTATTGTTCTTTGGTCTTTGTCAATGATCTTGCCAGAAAACTGACCTTATTGCCAGTTTGTTGTCAGCTCACTTGTACCGCAGGATAAAAGGATGAAAAGATGTCCAACATGGTGCATAGTTGAGCTTTATTGAATAGGTATGGCTTGTTTATAGTCCAGGATGGAAGAGAGGAGAAAACCTGATGTCATATGATGAATAAAACCGATATATTGGTTTATAATAACTAAGTACTGTGGCCGTGTTGTCAAGATTTGTCCTTGAATTCCTCACAAATTTCAGAGATTGCATAAATGGTATCTGACCCTTTTTGGAACTTAGTTCTTGTATCCATATTTCATCCAGATCTCAACTGAGATGAGAATGAGCCAGCTGGCCTTGGTGCAATCCAAACTGCATTGATGAACCAGTTATTGCAGAGTGAGTGACACTGGTAGCACTGTTGATGAGTCTGTTCATTCATTGATTTGCTGATTGAGAATAGGGTAATAAAAATGCTTGTCATGCTTTTTGTGAATAGGATGTACAAGAGCAATTTTCCTCATTATTGGATGAATGTCACTATTGGACCAGTTTTGGCTTGTTCTGGATCACAGGTCACCTTAGCTTTGCAGTGGATGGTGTTCGTATGGTACACAATTGTTTTGCTGCAGACCGGCATCTGTGCTGGTGGTGATATTGGAAGAAGACTGAGAAATCTCTTTCACTCCCAACTGAAGATGGTTGAAAATATTTTAACCTGATCCATCACACACACAATGGACTTGGACATCACTGAGGGCGTTCATTGAGTTGTCCTGATAGTTGTAAATGAGAATACATTAAAACAATAAGATGCTGCATTGTTCTAACCTGGTCTGTTGGATGAGTTTATAATATCCTAACTTGGTGGGGGGTTTAACAAAAAGAGAAGAATGTGGTTTACGTACACCGATCCTAATGAAAATGTTCTCTGCAGAGTACAGCTGGAAGTAAAACAACACTTTTTTAAAAAAAAATTAACATCCTTCCATCTTCAGTAATCAAGACGAATTACTGCAACTTATACGTACGATCAATAATACTCTACACACGTATTATGCATCATTAATCATGATACACAGTCAATCAGGAGGACATCGATTCCTCATTGGTTGTATACAATGTTCTGGAATTTAGCTGTTCTTGACTCTGGAAATATGTTTTGAAACTTCAGTACTTGTCAAGCTAGTTCTGCATCATTTTTGTGTGGTATGGACATTAAGACACAACCAGATTCAATTACAGTTTCTGATATGATTTATTGTCACATGTATTAGTATACAGTATAAAGTGTTATTTCTTGCATTCTATACAGACAAAGCATACCTTTCACAGAGAAGGAAGCATTGGAGTACTGAATGTGGTGCCACAGTCATAGCTAGAGTGCAGGGAAAGAACCACTTAATGCAAAGTGGATCTAATCAAAAGTCTGATGGCAGCAAGAAGAAACTGTCCTTGAGTCAGTTGATACGTGACCTTAGACTTTTGTAACTTTTCCTTGACAGAAGGTGGAAGAAAGAATGTATGGAGTCTTTAATTATGCTAGCTATTTTGCTGAGGCAGTGGGAAGTGTAGGCAAGTCAATAGATAGGACAGCATTGACACTTGCCCACTTTTTCGCCAATCTGAACATCCAGATCTGGCCACCAAAAATAACCGTGCAAATTCCTTCATCCTGACTGGACGAGGATGTCCTTCATATAATTGTTCAAACAGATGCGGATGAATGATCATTCAGATTCATCAATAGATACCCACTTTCCAGCCCAGGCTTTCTTGACGCATGGTTCCAAATCAGGATGCAGACCAATGTGTTCCAGCTGTTGTTCCATTCACTATCATGTCCATCAAATCCCCATTACAGGATAATCTTCGGCATGCCTGTGAAGATGAGAAGCTGTTACAGGCAAACAAGATGGTTGTTGATGAAACAGAATCTTGATTTGTTGCCAATTTGCATGCCCTAAACGTGGGGTGCAAGTTTTAGATCATAGAATGCTACAGTGCAGAAAGAGGCCCTTCACCCCGTTGAGTCTGCATGGAACACAGTCCCACCCAGGCCCTATCCCCGAGATCCCTACATATTATACTAATCCCTCTAACTTACACATCCCTAGATACTAAGGGGCAATTTCTTAGCATAGCCAATCAACTTCACCAGCACATCTTCAGACTGGGAGAAAACCAGAGTACCTGGAGGAAACTCACGCAAACGCGAGGAGAATGTGCAAACTCCACACAGACTGTGACCTGAGCCAGGAATCAAACCTAGGACCCTGGATCTGTGAAGCAGCAGTGCTAACCACTGTGCTACCATGCCGCCCTTTAACAAAAAGAATGTGATTTACACACATTCAAAAGAACGTACAACAGCTTTAATTGAAAAAGATGTCCTGCTTTTAAGCTGAAAGTAAAATAGCAGCCTCTGTTTACCTAATGATTAGCACTACTGCCTCAACTCCAGGGACTCAGGTTTGATTCCGATCTCAGATGACTGGAGTTTGCATATTCTCCTCATGTCTGCATGGACTTCCTCCACACTCTAGTTTCCTTCCACAGTCCAAAAATGTGCTAGTTAGGTAGATTTGCCATGGAAGTTCGGGGGGTTGGTGGTGTCTTTGGGAGAGTCAGTGCAGAATCAATGAACTGAGTGGCCCTATTCTGCAGTGTAAGGATTTGGTGGTTCAATAATCATCAAAATATATGGTTAGCTCTTAAATCAACCTGCAACCCTCCTTAAATATATAACAGGGTTATATTGCTTTGCCTGTACCATTTTGTTTTTTCTCTTGTGTAATGCTGTGAAGTATTTTCTCCAAGTTGACAGCTCATTTTTAATGTATGCCTGATCACTGCTACTTTTGAGTATTTCATTGAACCCAGACTGGCTTTCTGGATGGTAGTAATGGAATGATAAAAGGCATTGTAGAGTCATTCGCATCTTTTTTGTCTTGCATGTGCTTTCATCTCAATTACTACTTAAAAGAAAAATCAAACTGACCAACTCCTGCATCTATGTCTCATGTTACAGATTTATCCAAGACACAACTCTCATATTCCTGTTTTGGGTCAAAACGTTTTTGCATACACACATCATAGGCAGCACTAGATAAAGAGTAAAATCAAAAAGGAGCACTTCGGGTATGAGAAATAACTGATGGACAATAACTAGAAACCACATTTGCTGTGTGATCTTCACAAATCAAAACAAAAACAGTAGGAAAGCCCAATAAACTTAAAGAAAGCAAGCAAAGTACGTGAACTTAGAAGAGCCTTCAAGCTGCATGAAATTTGTATTAGAAAACAGATGTTGGGTACTGTTCAGCATTGGAACGGCATAAGGCAGCAGATGAAAAGCTAGAGAGAACTTGAGACCTTACAGTTTCATTGTCTAGACCAGGATGCAGTCGCAGATTCCAGATATTGATAGTTTATTCAGAATGGAGAAAAGCAATACTTTTTGTCAAAAACTTTTGAATATATCTCTATTAAAGTTCTTGTAAACAAACTCTTTTTTGAAAGAAATTCAAGTGGGATAAGTTTAATTTACATCTGGGCTGCATGTCAAATGTGTTGAATTCACCATACCAAGAAAAGTCTATTTTGGAATATTTGCAGATGCTGCCTGACAGAATTTTCTGGTTTACAGCATCGAATATTTCGCTATGCAAGTATTGCATGTTGATCATGTGTTGCCAACTTTATTGTCTGTATTTCAGACCTGAATAATGCTGAAACAAAAAATGAGGAGAAGCAGAAAAAGGTCACTAAATTTGACAAGAATAAGAAAGATGAGAAAAACAAGAATTCAAAACACAACATACAACCTGGGCCCAAAAATGAGAGTGTACCAAGTGACAGGTAACATTTGAATGAATTAACAAATGCTGTTAGTGCAGAGAAGAACTTGATTAGTAGTTTAGTTATTAAAGAGTTAAAGATTTTGTGACATACTTTGATTTTGGAAATTCGACTCATGATTTGTGTTTGCCCCTTTATTGTCGTTTTTATGAAGGAAACGGAAAAATAATCTGGCAGGAAATGACCTGAACAAAAAGCACAAGGAAAACACCTCAGAGATACAAATCAACAAAGAAGTAAAAATTGAACAAAAGGTACATTGTGGTGGAAATTAGGCTGCTGGCTTCTATTTTTCCCAGCTTTCCAATACTCTCTTTATTTTCTAAAAGTGCAGTTGTCAGTTTGCAGTTTTCATTGTGCTGCTTACTCGCTTGTACTGATCTATTTTGGTATTTCTTTCCTGTGATCCAATAATGCAATTTTATCATGGAGACTATCAAGGCCAAGCTTAATTTTCAATTGATATTCAGTCCTCTTCCAATGATGCTGAAGCAATTATCGCATTCCAGCTACCTAATCAGCCAATTTGGTATGCAATACAGATCAAACATAAAACATTTTAGCTTTGGGTATACTGTTGAGGTATCTTTATCCAATAAACCATTGGGAGAGCTCTGAAAATGATAATTGCAATTGAGTAGGGCTTATTCTGGGCCAGTGTGAGAGAAAGATTAGAGAAACATTTTAGTGATCGTATAGCGTTTTTACTTGGAACTTGGGCAGATAGTTGGGGTAATGGAAGACTTGGGATTTATCTGGTCACTCAAGACCAATATTTGTAAGAGTAGTATCTGATACCTATTTTGGGTTAAGATAATTTCCATGAGATGCTTTATTATATAATTTCAAAATAGTTCGTTGTTTATTACAGGAGAGCTATGATTCTACAGAAACAAAGCTGAAAGGAAACTTGTTGAAAAGGTAAAAAAATAATTTTTGTGCAGTATGTTTTAAAATTAAAAGTGAGATTTTTTAAAAATAAACTAACACCAGAAGTAGGCTGTTTGCCCCGTGCTTTTGGTGGCTGAGTTATCCATTGCAAACATATCTTTTCCTATATTCTTTTCGTTAAATTGAGTGAGTATTTATCTACTTCCCTTTCTAAAGAAATGTTATGGATTCTACTTTCGTCATTGTTTCTGGTTGGACATGAAAAGCTTTTCTTTCAGCAAAAAAAAACTAATTTCTTCCTCTTTGGATGATGACCTTGTATCCTTGTTAACAACTGTCCACCGAAGAGATTTTCCTGTCCAAAGTTTTCATAATTTTCAGATCTTCTGAATTCTAACAACAACAGCTTGCATGTTGTGGTATTGAAATTTAGCTTGAGGACATCTTTGTTCATTCAGAACTGAATGTTAGTCGTGCAGTCTGACAAAACCTGACTAATATGGCGCCTTTTTAATGTAATAAAATGTCCCAAGGCACTTCTTGAAAGTTTTAAAGCAAAATATGGCACTAAATATCAAGGAGATAGTAGAGATGATGACCATCATCAGTGGAAGATTTTAAGCAGTAGAATACACGCTACCTGTCAAATTGACATTTTCCTTTTCCTTCAAGTTCTCTTTGCCAAATGAGTGTTGTAAATGGAAAAGTTGTTAGGCCATTTTAAAACCATCAGTTAAGTCGGTGCATGAATTTTGTGGATCTTTTTTTGTCAGGTCTACGTGTCAGGAATCTTTTGAAGATATGCTCATGGGTATGGATGAACAGCTCAAAGAATTTTGTGCCAGAAAACAGAAAAATAAGGATAGGAAACACAAAGAAAGGGTAATTATGCATCGTGTAGAACAAGAGTTTTGCTCATCCAGCCCTATTCTATTTGGAGACTATGTATTATTCCCTTTCAGGATTCTTCTTTCCATCCCGTTGCCACAGCATTTAGTTTCCTTTGAGAGAACCAAAGTTTCTCCCTTATCTACACAAGGGGATGGTGACAGAAATCAAGTGGTTCGATTAATGTCTCTTAACTCTCATTTTTCTTTCCTAATACAACAGATCAGCTTCCCCACCCCTCACCCCCTTCCGATAAGTGTGTTTCAGTCTATGCTTGCATTTGCTCACTTTGAGCATCAAATGGAAGGATTGGGACATGGAGTGTCAGATCACAATGTAATATTCACGTTCACTGTAGACTAATTGAGTTTCTGAAGGCAAGGAACATTTTCATGCATTTTGAGCCAAAAGATGTGTCCTTGAGTTCCAATTGTTATGTAAGTAGTTACCTATTAAATGTTGGAAGGATTAAAATTACTTGTAATATCTGGAATAACAATTGTACAATCATACATCAACAACGTGCTAGACCCCCACCGCCACACACCTCCCCGTCCCCCCACAAACCTAGTGTGTGTCTTCCTTGCATCCAGCTGAGCTACCCTGAACTCCAGACACCAGGGACACACTACACATTGCTGTTAGAATTGTGCCTAGTCTGACTCAGTAGGTAGGGCAAGATAAGATTGAAAACAAATTTGGGGTAAGAAAGTAGGAACAGAGTGGTAATCTGATTCTGATTGCCACTCTGCGTGTGTTCAGGCTCATTGAGAATCAAGATTGAACTGTAAAGTGATGTAGCCTTCTGTAATGGATTCATGGCAATGGGTACAGACTCAACCACTTGAAAGTATATCAGTGTTTCAGGCAGTTTGTCCATGGGGATCATGTTTTTGGTAGCGCTATTCACTTGTATTTTTTTAAAGTGTCTTTTCAAATGGTCAGAAAGATTGCAGAGGTACCACAGCCTTTATCCACTATTGTCAGCTGACCAAATATACACAAGCAATGCCAATCGCTTGTACTTTGATAATATGCAAGTCTAATTAGAATGAAGTTCAGATGAAATCAGTAAATGAGAATGGGCTTTACTTTACCATTTTGATTCAAAATTCTGGGCAGACTTGAAACAGTGTTTCAGATCTGACTCTGATCCATTCTGAGACATCCCCATATAATTCTGCCTGCAAAAATGTCAGCAATTCCAAATCGCACTGCACAAGCCTTGGGCGGGGTTTAGCAATCCAAAACCTTGCAGCTTTGATTGGCACCTCCAACTACGCATGCTCAGGAAAAAAAAATGAAAGAATGCTGTTCCCCTGCCGTAACCCTCCTGGGCTGGATAATGCATTTCCTAGTCCCCACTTCGATATCAAGCAGAGAGCCATCCAACACTCGCCATCTACCTCCTGACTAACTGGGGCGCCTGAATCTGCCTTTTATAGAGCTTGCCTGTTTTGTACCGTTTCTGGATAGGCAAATGTAATGGTAAAGCGGAAAGTGCCAGTAAGGTTGGGTGTGCAGCCTATTAAGTCCTTTTATTTACATGCAAATAAATTTAATTGGCCACTGCGCCCATTTCGGAAATGCTCCCAATCGTGGCCATTTTTGGGGGAATCTGTGCAGCGCATGTTGCATTACTTGCGTCAATCCGACTTTGCGCCCCTTTTTCGGGCACGAAAACTTGGTAATGTGATTATAAAATTGTGCCTAACGTTTTTTTAGAAAATCCAACTTCGTCATAAAAGTTCAACTTTTTGCAAATAGCTGTTGTTCACGTGTATTATTATCAATAACAACACATGAAAATACATGTGTGAAGAGTTTGGCAATGTTATGTGAAGTACACTATTTACATGCAAATAGTATTCAGTATAAAATTATTTTTACAGGAAAAGACTATTTCCTCCAGTAAACAATACAAGGAGGAAAACATCCTTGGCAGGTAATATTTTTGGCTACTGTGATTTTGAATTATTTTTATATGGCAATTTTTATTATCCATTTTACAGATAAAATAATAGTTGTAATCTGGTTTACTCTGTTCCCATATTCTTTCACTGCTTTTACTTCATCTATTCAATATAATCTTAAATGTTGACAATCTCTGTTTCGACTTCCAACATAATGTGAATTCTCTATACAAGGCTTTGCAGGAAGAAAATTTGCTGTCTTTGCCTACTCCGATCTACATAGACTCCAGAGCCACAGCAATGTGACTTGACTCTTAACTGTCCTTTTGAAATGGCCAAGCATGCCATTCACTTGTAAGTAGCATATCAGCACTTGCAAGGGCAATTTGGTGTGGGCAATAAATGTTTATGTTGCCAACAGTCCCCTCATCCCAAGAACAAATTGAAAATATCATCTATAATTATAAACATTATTGTCCCATAATCTGTGTTCTAACAGAAGGCAATGTAGTTTTTCAGTGTTTGGTCATCTGAATTAAGTTTGAAATGTAATGGATCAGGTTTGAAAACTCCAGTGTTTAATGAGGCCCACCTGAATCTTAAGTTTTGCATCTTGAACTTGGCTAGGATAAATATGATCTGAATCACTCCTGAAGTGGAACACAAAACCCATTAGGGAACTTTTATCAAACAAAGTTTATTTAAGAATGTAATTACATGTATAGTAAGAAAGTTAGCAAGAACTTTCATCAAGTACAAACAAGAAACAAAACAATTACTATAATATATAACACTTAAAGATATCTACAATGTTCCATTCTAACCATTCCCATAGACAGAAGACCCCTTCCATGTGTTTAACACCACACAGACTAATGCTAATGTAAGACTGGAAATTGAGTCTTTTGAAGTTGTAGTTCTCTAGATTCATTCCAAACAGTTTGAAGACAAGTTAGCTTTCCAAAGTACCAGAAAGATTCTGATTCAGGCCCAACAATAGCAGATTTTCACCCTTCAGGAAAACAAGAGAATTTCCAAAGAAAAAAGACAGGGGGGAAAACACTTCAGCTTGCTGTCCCTTCTAAAACTTCAACTCAAACCTGCAGCTCCAAACTGAAAAAAACTGTTCAAAAACATATGACCGCCCTCTTAACAATGCATGATCGTAAATATAATCCCAGAGTAAAGACAAACAACCCCATTTAAGCTACTTAAGTAGCAATAAAAGGACTCATCATAGTCAGCCCAGAACATAATGACATGAGCTGAGAAACACTGACTGAAAATTGTAGAGATCATGATTAAAAAGAAAATCTTTTAAAGGTACACTAATATCACGCAAACTAGAATTCTAATGAGAACCAATATACAGTTGCCCTAGTGAACAGCATTATTGAATACTCAAGTGATGCTCACTACAGTTTTAACAGATCAGTAAATTGCATTTACCAACCCAGTTAAAAATTCATATTATCGTTTGTTTCTGCTGTGAATGCTGATTTTGATTTTTAATCACTGCTACTTCCAAGCTTACAGCCTCTTTTAAAGATCTCCTTATAATTAGGCTGCCCTCTGAGTGTTGACTGTCCTGCCAATTTTAAATACGGCTATGACTATTAGTTTAGTAATCAATTGTTTCCTGAAAAATTTTACAGCTTTTAATTTGAAAGCTTTTTTGATGATTTGACCAAGTATATATACTTGTACTTTTAGACCAAATGATGACCTGAAATCAGTAATCAATGATAGAGACACAGCTGAAAAGCAAGCAAACAAAGGAACTCCAGAGGAGGAAGATGAGCTTTCTGAGGAGTAAGATGAGAAATCTTAAACCTATCTTTCTGCTTGTTAGTGGTGAGGATTACTGTCTAGTGGAGTGTATTGATAAATACAACATTTGTTATAGAATTGAGATCATTCACATAATTTCTTGAATCTTTTCCAGTTCTATGATTTTTCTTTATTTGCTAGTTTCTTGTTATTGGACAGGGAAGAATGCAAAATGGGCATTATACCCAGAAGCACTTAGGGCTCTGTTGTTTTGAGACTTACCACCAGATATCTTCATTCTCTCCTTGAAACTATACCTGATGCACCTCATCTCATCACTGCTGTTCAATAACGAGATTGGAAATGGAGAATGGAACAATCACTTCTGGCTCTCCTCTTGATGTGGCTTGTTATATTTGTATCTCTAGTACACTGCTTTACCTTCTTTTAACTGTTAAGATCCCAGTTGATATAATTGGACGGAAAGATCCCACCCTGATTCAAACAACTGTAACTTTTACTTTTTTAGTAAGTGTGGATCAACAGGATTGCTTTTAACAAGGAAAAAACATTTATTAAACCTGGAAAATTTAACTATAACACACTTTTTTCCTTCACTTCCCCTTTTATCTTCATAAATGTACTCAGATTTCAAGGATTAACACAGTTTGCACGATATCTCTTATGCAGTAATGTTCTCAATAACACATCCACTAACCTAACAGGCTAACTGTGGTCAAACAACACCCCACTCTGAAACCCAGCGGCACATGCAGCTCAATCAACCTTCTGTGGGTTTATCTTTGAGATTCCCCATCCCCACTGATTATCACGCAACTATTTCCAAAACTCGCACTCAAAAAGACACTCTTTTCTTTCTAACAGTGCTTTCCCTAGCTGTTTTCATCAAGGATTTGCCTCATAATTTTTCAACTTTCTTTTCAGTGTTCCTTTGTCTTGAGTATTTTTAAGTTTCTAACAAACTGAGATCTAACCGCTAACTATTTCAACCACTGCTTCACAGGCTGTAGTAAAATGAGTGAACCTTAGGATCACTTTACTGTATTTGGCTTCTCACAAGCCAATTTCTTAGCTGTATCTGTGACTTCGCTGATCTGTTCCAGTTTAATTTCAAACTTCCTGGAAACATCTTTGTTTTCCAGTTTCCTTAATTCTTTAGATTTCTGGCACTTGCTTCCTTGACCCTTACATATTTTTTGGTTTTTCTATCAGCAGAGTTGTGAATGATGTTCCTTGTCTCACTGCTAACTCTTTCTACCCTTGCTTACAGTTAAAATCAAACAAAACTTTTTCCCCCCCCTTAATGTGACCCTTGGTCAATAAGCAACAGCACATTCAAAGAACAAAGAAAATTGCAGCTTAATAACAGGCCCTTCCACTTACTGAGCCTGCAGCCACCATGCTCCCCGACTTAACTAAAACCTTTTACCCTTCCGGGTACTATATCCCTCTATTCCCATCCTATTCTTGTATTTGTCAAGACGTCCTTAAAAGTCACTACTGTATCTGTCTCCACTACCTTCCCCGGTAGCGAGTTCCAGACACCCACCCACCCTCTGTGTGAAAACAAAAAAAAAAATTGCTTCGTACATCTCCTTCAAACCTTGCCCCTCGCTCCTTAAGCCTGTACTCACTAGTAATTGATTTTTCCACCCTGGGAAAAAGCTTCTGATTATCCACACTGTCCATGTCTCTCATAAACCCCAAGCTAATCCCAATTGCCTGCATTTGGCCCATATCCCTCTATACGCATCTTATCCATGTAACAATCTAAATACTTTTTAAAAGACAAAATTATACCTGCATCTACTACTACCTCTGGCAGCTTGTTCCTGATACTGTCCTCTATGAAAAAATTGCCCCTCTGGACACTTTTGTATCTCTCCCCTCTCACCTTAAACCTATGCTGTCTAATTTTAGAGTCCCCTACCTTTGGGAAAAGATACTGACTGTCTGACTTATCTATGCCCATCATTATTTTATAGACCTCTATAAGATCACTCCTCAGCCTCCTACGCTCCAGAGAAAAAAGATCCAGCCTCTCCTCCTAACTCAATCCATCAAATCCCAGTAGCATCTTAGTAAATCTTTTCAACACTCTTTCTAGTTTAATAATGTCCTTTCTATAATGACCATAATTATGCATAACTTCAACAAGATGTCGCAACTCCTGTATTCAACGTTCTGACCGATAAAACAAAGCATGCTGAATGCCGCCTTCACCGCTGTCCATCTGTGACTCCACTTTCAAGGAGTTATGAACATGTACCCCTAGATCTCTTTGTTCTGTAACTCCCCCCAATGCCCTACCATTAACTGAGCATGTCCTACCCTGGTTCAATCTACCAAAACGCATCACCTCACATTTGTCTAAATCGAACTCCTTCTGCCATTCGTCAGCACACTGGCTTAGTTGATCAAGATCCTGTTGCAATCCAAGATAATCTTCTTTACTGACCACTATGCCACCAATCTTGATGTCATCTGCAAACTTACTAACCATAACTCCTATATTCTCATCCAAATCATTAATATAAATGACAAATAACAGTGGACCCAGTACTGATGCCTGAGGCACATCACTGGTCACAGGCCTCCGGTTTGAAAAACAACCCTCTACAACCATCTTCTGGGTTTTGTCAAGAAGCCAATTTTGTATTTATTTAGATATCTCACCCTGGATCCTGTAAGATTTAATCTTGTGCAATACCTACAATGTGGTAGCTTATAAAAGGCTTTGCTAAAGTCCATGTCAACAATATCAACTGCACTGCTATCATTCACCTTCTTGATTACCCCTCCAAAAAACTCGTCTCTCAAATTTGATTCATGATTTTCCACTCTCAAAGCCATGCTACCTGTCCCCTAACCAGTCCTTGCATCTCTAAATGCCTGTTGAACTGAAACCAAAATTCCCCCAGACGTTGCAAAACACCTTTGCCTAACGTGAATTTAACTGGAGTTTTCTCTTTCATTACATAGAAACACTGAATTAAACACATTTAATTCTACACCTTATTTTCAATACTTAGCAAAATGAATATAGATCTCTTCACAATCAATTATTAATTTGAAGTTCACACATGAAATGCTAGAAATTCATTATTTGGCATTGTAAAGACACAAAAGTGGAAACATTTCACTTTTTCTTGACTCAGGTATTTACTACCTCCGTTTGTAGGTCCTTCATTTTTAGTTCTTAAAATTTGCTGAGGCTTTTATTTATTACCTCCCTCTACAGCATAATGTGTACAAATCATTGACTTCATTTAAACAAGTAAGATATATTTGTGTGCTGTTCTGATCTTTGACTTCTTCTATATATGGTAGCTGCTTGCTTTCAGGGATTCCAGAAAAGTGAAATTTCACCAGCCTGTAAAGTTAGTCCTGTGCAAAAGAACCAACAAGGAAGGTAGCTGGTATTTTTTTTGAATATCCCTTGTTAGAAGCAATGCTGAATAAAAAATAAAAGACCATCTTAGTCTGCCTTGCAAGGCTGTATTTCAAAACACAATATGCAGTATTGCTAATTTTCATCGCTAGTGCCTGTTAGTATGGCTTCAATCATCTCTTTGGATCGTGCAGACCAAAAGTTCAGTATCATTCTTTGTGTGAAGTAGTAATTTGATCTTCATTATTTTGAATCCATTCATCTTTTGAGCATTACCACTATGCATTTTCATTTAAAAGGCAGCATTTTATTCATCTAGGTGGGTATGAGTTTTTTGATTTGCATTTTTGTTATGCCTGCCACCTGGTATGCTGCATGGATGGGCAGTGTAGATTTGCTCTCGTTGATCTTATAGCAAAATAAGATCAACTTTGTAAGAACTCAGCATAGTTTGTTTTCAAAAGCAACATTTTTTTTCTATTTTCATCTCTGCCTTGCACGTTTCTGCACTTGTGCACCTTATACCAATGGATAGGCACGTTCTTCCTAACTGGTGTTACTCTGCTTAACATTGAGATCTCCTCCCACCCCTTTTCCTCATTAATCAAGTACTATGTCTCAAAACTGTTTGGCAGTGACATTGTGCTGGACGTATCCCCGCTGTACTCAATCAAATTGAAATTTCTTCTTTAAATAGTCATGATTTGAATGTGAAATCAAAGCCACAAATCACAAAGGAAGATTCTGGAATTCCTGAAAGCAAGCAGATAGAAAAAAATGATGATCAGAAAGATGAGGATCCTTCTGTAAAGTGAGTGTTTTTTTTTAATGGCACTTTTGTAAAGGTGATGGTTCACTGCATGCAGTCTAGAAATAAAGGTGTTTCCTGGTGTTTTTTAAAAAAAAAACTTTTTTAATCAGGGATTGGAATTATTGCACCTGACATTTTTCTATAGTATATTTATTCTACTTCAAGTTGAGAACAAGGAGATGTATTTCAACATTGACAATAGAGCTGTAAATGTACAGCATGTCAGAACCATTTGATTGTTTCCATTCAAAAACATTTTTTCCATGGTGGAGATGTTGTCATAGTGGCAATGTCACTGGAGGCCCAAGCTAATGCTGTTAGACACAGCTTTAAACCCTACCATCCCTTAGTAATCAATCTTATCCTTTTCTGTTTCCAGGACATTGTTCTCTTACCTCAGTAATCAAGATGTGAATATTACTGTGGCCAAGCTACAACATGAATATCGTGCTGATTCAGTGATCTTGGGCTTTGTCATTTTTGGAAGTGTGCTGCAGAATTATTCTTGCAAAATCAGAGAAGAACACACAAGGAGATCATTGATCTGGCATGTCTTTGCCAGTTGTGTGCAAGAGCAATACACCTAGTGCCCTTCCCTGCAATTTTTGTACTCCAAATGATCCCTGTATCTTGAAAGGCATGATTGGATCTACCTTCACCACTCTTGTGTGGGATATTCCAAGCTCACTGTTTATTTTCTAGATCCTGTTGATCACTAAGTGAACATGGTTAATCTTGAATTTAGTTTTACATTCAAAGCTTTCCTTTCTCAACCTCATTTTCCAGTAATTTTGTTACAATTTTTAATGTTTTTTTTTTCCCCACGCAGGTGCACATGGTTTCAGTTAACTGAACTGAATTTTGATTGTTTTAGTCCCAACTATTTATAAGTATTATCTATGATTTTTTTTTTCCCCATGCCATCTGTCCAGTTTACTAAAATCTTTCCAGAATACCAATTACATGCCAGAAACTGACGGCAAAAGCAGGTTATTGTAATAATTGTATTTTAGAATGAAGTAATAACAATTAAACAAAGCTAAATCTACAGAACTGCGAACTTCTGTGTGAAGATGAAGGTTTGTGATGGAATGAAAGGCTAAGATAAATGGTACACTATGGAACTGTGAAATAAAAACATCAAAGCCTGCCTAATCTGATAATTTTCATTATTATCATAGGTTGAGTGAAGAACAAAATCTGGATAGTGATGAGACTCCTATTGAAAAGAGTAAGAAACTGAAAAGGGTCTACTGTAATGTCAGTTCTGACCTGTAAGTGTTTAATTGATATGATTTAGTAGCCAGAATTTGATCAGTCTTCAAGCTATCAGAACTTATTTGTAGAGCACAGTTTGTTTTTTCTCTTTTTTCCCTTTCTATGTGAAGTCATAATTTCCTTGAAAACCAATGCTTCCTCCTGTAAACGTATCAAACAATAGATTTTGTTTATTTGTTCTTCACTTTTGGCCAATGCAGCTATCTTGGGAACAGGAGTAGGTTATTCAGCGACTTATTGATCTGCATTTCCACTTTAACTCACATGACCATCTCTTTTATTTATTCATGGGACATGAGCATCACTGGCCAGCATTTATTGCCCATCCCTAGTTGCCTTTGAGAAGGTGGTGGTGAGCTGCATTCTTGAATTGCTGCAGTCCATGTTCTGTAGGTTAACCCCCAAGCCATTAAGGACAATACCAAGATTTTGCCCCCCGGCTTTGAAGAAATGGCAATATATTTCTAAGTCAGGAAGGTAAGTGGCTTGGAGGGGAACTTGCAGGTATTGGTGTTCTCATGTATCTGCTGCTCTGTCCTTCTAGATGGAAGTGGTCATGGATTTGGAAGGTCTTGTCTAAGGATCTTTGGTGAATTGCTGTAGTGCATCTTGTCAATAGTATACAGTGCTGCTACTGAGTGTTGGTGGTGGAGGGATTGAATGCTTGCAGATGAGGTGCTAATCAAGTGGATTCCTTTGTCCTGGATGGTGTGGAGCTACACACATCCAGACAAGTGGGAATATTCCATCACACTCCTGACTTGTGCCTTGATAGTTGGTAGGCTCTGGGGAGTCAGGAGGTGAGTTACTTGCCACAACATTCTTAACCTCTGACCTGCTCTTGTACCTAGTGTGTTTGTGTGACTCTAATTGAGTTTCTGGTCAATGGTAACTCCAAGGATATTGACTGTGTGGGATTCAGTGATGGTTACACCATTGAACATTAAGGGGCGGTGGTTAGAGTTTTGTTATTGGTGATCATTGTCTGGCATTTGTCTGGTACAAATGTTATTTGCCACTTGTTAGCCCAAAACTGGATATTGTCCACATCTAGAAGGACAAGAGCAGCAGGGAATTACATCACCTTGAGATTTCCCTCCAAGTCATTCACCATCCTGACTTGGAAATATATTGCTGATCCTTCACTATCACTGGGTAAAAATACTGGTATTCCCTCCCGCAGCACTGTGTACGTACCTACACCTCAAGGATTGCAAGAAGGCAGCTCACCACCACCACCACCTGAGGGGCAACTAGAAATGAGCAATAAGTGCTGACCTAGCCAATTACACTCTCATCCTATGTATTTTTTAAAAATTTCAAAAACTATCACGGAAAGTTCTGCTAGAAGTTCTTCATGCCATGTGAACTTAGTAATATTATTGCTGGGTCAAAGTCTTAACTCACTATCTAAAACAATTTCTCGATCCCAGAAATTCATTGGTTAAGGCAACAGAATTGTCCTGTTCACTCAAGTTTGAGATTACCTGTTTTCTCTCACTTTCACTGCAATCTTGTCAAATTGACTTTTCAGCAACTTGCCATTCAAAAAATTTAAAAGCTTAGACTTGCTCTTGTATTTAATGTAAAGACTTTGATCGATGCCCTACTACAGCAAGATTTAGGCCTGTTCCCATTATATTCAATCAAATTTGCAGTACCTAAAAGATATGTTGGAGAATTCTTCTGAAGTTCTGAATAAAACTTCACAAGGCAATTGCCCAGAAGAGCTAACTTCCCCTGGACAATTGTGCTGCACTGTTAATCATCCAACAGTGATTTAAATCACTAGCTTCAAATAGTTCTGTCTGTTCAAAACTGGCAGTTACTCTGAAAGAGTTAGAAGAAATAAAATCACTTCTGATTTCAAAATAACTAATTTAAATACCCAGGCCAAGCCTTGCACAGACACCCCAACACTCTGGAAAAACCCCCTCAACTAATCAACTTCAGTCGCACAGGACTGTCCTGCTCCACCAACCTGCGGGCTTTCCTGTGTCCCCTGCCAAACAATCCCTCATTCTGACTTCTTGCCTCCCAAAGTGGACCTGCATCCTGCAAGCAGACCCTCCACTGGCCACAATCCACCCACTTGCCTTCTCTGTGGCCTGTCAATTTTTAAATATACCTACTTTCCAGCAGCCAGTGTAATTAAAAAAAGTAGTTAACACCTCTGAGTTCACTGGAGTTGTACTGCACTCTGGCCTGCATGGACTCTCACTGCAAGCTCCAGTTGGTTTCCGCCAGCGTAGGGTTGAATGTCATTTTCCAGAGCAGGTAAGTGCGCTTTAAACTCTAATTCTAACAGGACTTAACTTGCACGTAGCGACTTTGTGGTCTATAATCTAAAGCGTACAGATCTGTTAATGAAATGTGTGTGTTGACATTGCCTCTTCAGACTTCATTGTCCAGACAATGTCATTCCCATGGCCTTTTACTGCCTTGATGACTGTTGTTCCATTGTGGCTGTTGAAGACTTGTGGACTACTGAGATTGATGATAATTCTGCACTCAGTACAGCGATGAAATCACTTCTCCCTGACCACTCAATTGCTGTGAAGGAACAGCTTCGTGCTATGCTTCAGCACTTTTCTTGCTTTTGCTTCTTCTTGGGGATAATTATACACTTTCCTTTGTATAAAATGTAGTTCGTCCTGATAATTATAGGTGTGTCCTTTATATTCTCCAGCCATCCTTTCAACACTCTACGTGTAATACTTGTAAATTTGCATCTTGTTGGGAGGTTTGCTTGATTTGAGTGTGGTGCTTGTTTGTCTCTGCTTGGGTTGATTTCTTCCAAATCATGTCCAGTTGCTGCTTCACATTGAGTTTGGATTATGTCACATTCTAATGTGGCGTCTTCCACTTTATTCATGGGGTGCAATGCTCTCAACCACGTGTCTGCAATGCATATCTGGTTTCCTTACTTGTAAGTCACATCCCAATATCTTTTGCAAAGTAACATTCTTTGCAGTCGCTTGGGAGTAGATAGTGGCAGTTTATGAAAAGTGTTTTGAACGGGCTTGTGGTCAGACTCCATAGTTACTTTGTTTCTCTCAAGCATGTATTGCTAATAATGCTCACAAACAAAAACAGTAGCCAGGTACAATCTGAGCATTGTATCGTCCTGGATATAGCATTGCATCAGAGTTGCTCCCAGACTCATCTTGCTGCTCATCCCACTGCAAGGTTACTTCAAAGATTTTAGTACTTCTGCATTGACTTTGTTATTGTTTTCAATAGTAGTTTGAATGCCATTTCTTGCTGAGTTCCCCAATACGACAGCACATCCTTGGCAGTGAGATGATTCACATTTGGCTGACAAATTTGGAAAAATTTGGCTTAATAGTTCATGAATCCAACAAATTGTTGAACTGCTTTTGCTTCTGTTTGTTACTCCGTTGCTGCTACTGTTCTCATCCTGTCAGAATCCAGACAAAGGCTAACTTGCAAGTTGTTCTTGTTCACTTCCAGGATTCAACTGGTGGGCTGTCTTCAGCAGACATATTAAATTTTAATCATGGCTTGCTATGGCCTTTTCTATTGTGTCTCCACATAGTAGACCAGTCACTCATCCACTCCAAGAAGATCAGCATGGATTTATGAAAATGCTTAACATCATGCACAACTATCAGTATCTCCTGAAAAATGTCCACAAACTTGCTTGAATCCTTGGCAGATGCTGAATTGTTCTTGCATTCTTATCTTTATGATACCTCAGCATACATTCCAACCCTGCCAACAAATCTTTGTACTCTTCTAGGATTTGTACCACCATCAGTGGTTTTGTGTGCTATGATACTTTGTGAATTATTGTTGGCATATTCAGGGTTACCATTCAAGCTTCATATTTGCTTTAGCTGAAATGAGTGTCTATATGGTGCCACCAGTGATCCAGAACCACAGATTGTCATTTTTGCCATTGCATTGCATGGTTAGGCTAATCTGTCTTGATATGAGTATCTTGCCATCATATAGTCTCAGTCTTTCTTTTGAGGCAGTTATTTTAATCGCCATGTTCAGTCATTTCAGACAGACCTGTGAAAGTAAGGGGCAAAATGATGATCCTGGGTCTTTCTAATGCTGTTTGGTGGCTTGATACTGCCCCTCTGTGGTCATCATTGTAACAGTCACAAGGTATTTGCCTCCTGTAGATTGGATTGAACTAACTTCTTGTGTTGTACCATTCTTCATCAAACTCATCTGCTGATATTTCTCTTGTGGCCTGTTTTGCTTCTTTTGAACCAAACAATTACTTGCAAAACAATGGTACTTCATGCATTTAAAAAACTTGTGCTAGGCTTTTCATTTGTATACTGTCCTCCTCTACAGTATTTGCCCCTGCCTTTGATTGCACGTGGTTCGATCTGTCTCAGCATACTGTATCTTCTGATCTGATCTGCCATGCAATGCTTTACCTGATGTTTTACAACTTAAGACATGTCTGTTGCTTTCTTTAGCCTCAGTTCTGTAGACTTTACTTTCATTGAGTGAATGTCTCATGACTAAGATTGTATTTAATCTTTAATCAAATTGTCCTTGTAGCTGTCAAAAATCTGTTTCGTCATCTGCATTACTATAGTCATGTACCTGTCAGTGAGCTCATGTTCATGATGAAAGTGAATAAATCTTATTATAAGCAACATTCATTCTGTATTCAAGATGTTTAAAATCTCTTGTCTGTTTTCCTTGCTCGATTAATGTTACAAACCCCCCATCCCAAGTGAGGTTTCCAAAAACAAAATTTATTTGTCACCATCTGGTTAAGGAGGTATGAATTTTCTCCCTCTATTAAATTCCTTCCTGATTGTAGCAACAAGGTTTCCTTTTTCCAGGCCCAATAGTTATGTTTAAAAGGAGCCAATTTACCCAGGTTTTCTTGAGTTAAATATGGTGAGTTTATTAATTGTAAAAAGTTAAGGAACAAATGGTAAACTACTTGCAGATATGTTCATACAAGTTGGAAGTGAGAATTGAGCCTAATAGTAAATAAATATAAATAAAATGTTATCTGGAATAGTCTTAGAGTTGCAAGGCGTAAATGATGAGCATTGCAGCTGTTATGGATTGATTCCAAAATAGTTGACTTCTGCAGGTGAATAGTTAGTTAACATAGAACAATACAGCACAGAACAGGCCCTTCGGCCTTCGATGTTGTGCCGACCAAAATAAAAAGCAATGCCCCTCCTAACTAAACCATTCCCTTCTCATCCATATACTTATCAACTAACCTCTTAAACGCCACCAAACTTGGCGCATCTACAACAGCTGCAGGCAGGGCATTCCACTCCCTAATCACTCTTTGAGTAAAGAACCTACCTCTGATATCCGTCCTATAACTCATACCCCTTAATTTAAAGCTGTGTCCCCTCGTGCTAGCTTTCTCCATCCTAGGAAAAAGGCTATCACTGTCCACCCTATCTAAACCTCTAATCATCTTATATGTTTCAATAAGGTCCCCTCTTAGCCGCCTCCTTTCTAACGAAAACAACCTCAAATCCCTCAGCCTCTCTTCATAAGACCTGCCCTCCATACCAGGCAACATCCTGGTAAACCTCCTCTGTACCCTCTCCAATGCCTCCACATCTTTCTTATAATGTGGCGACCAGAACTGCACACAATACTCCAAGTGCGGCCGCACTAGAGTTTTGTACAGTTGCAACATGATGCTGCGGCTCCTAAATTCAATCCCCCTACCAATAAAAGCTAAGACTCCATATGCCTTCTTAACAACTTTATCCACTTGACTGCCTACTTTCAGGGATCTATTGACACATACACCAAGATCCTTCTGTTCCTCAACACTATTAAGAGCCCTACCATTAGCCCTATACTCTACACATTTATTGTTCCTGCCAAAGTGCATTACCTCACACTTTTCCACATTAATCAAATAAATCAGTTCTTTTCAGTTCTTTCAATTCAGGGGTTCAGTAGAGAGATTTCAGTTTTTTTTAACTGCAATCCTTTTTGCTGGTTGAGATGAGATTTTTACAATATTTCTGTAAAAGCTGGCTATTTTGGCATGGCTCCTGCAATAGTAATTGTATCATATACTTTTAGGGTGGAAAACTTCCTGCTGCTTTTTCTCAAAGCGCACAGACTGAGATACCAGCAAGCCAGGAGCAATCAGGCTTTCAATCCTTTCCTATACTTATTCCAAGTCTCATCTAGGCAACTATATCCAAGGTCTTTGAGAGTGGATAACGATCCTTTGTCTTTACCAGAGATGGTAATCAATCTTTGGATGCTTTTAGAAATACCTTGGCTGAAAAACAAGGGAGGATTCCATTATCACTTAGGAAACAACATGCAGCCATTTTGTCAATGGCCAACTGCATGTTCCTGACCATCCTTTGCGTTTGTGTCCATTTTTTTAAAAAAGCAAAGTCAGGTCCTTGAAGTCCAATTTTTTTTTTTTTGTGTATGTTTCTGTTTTTCCTCCATCATAGCTGTCTTTAGTGGAGGTGGTAATCAGTCTCTGGATAGTTTTTGTAGCATCCTCTCTGGAAGTAGAGAAGTGTTTTTTTTTTTGAGAATTGCCCTGCAATATAAGTCAGTGACGTATGTGTACATTTCCAGCCATCTTTGAGTTTCTGTCCAGTTTTTGTAAAATCTCTAGTCTTTTCAGTTTCAATATTTTGTAATTGTATTTTTCCCTGCATGACACCGGTTAGATTTTGGAAGGCATACACTCTGTAGCATTCTCTCTCTGTTTTCCCGGCAAGTGCACACCCACACCACCTCCCCCCCACCCCCATTTTTACGCAACATTCATGTGAATATTGCATACAAACAATATTCACTTTCATCATGAACACCTAGCTCATTGACATAGAACGTAGCACAGCACAGAACAGGCCCTTCAGCCCTCATGTGCCAAACTATATCCAAACCCAAGATCACATTCCCACTCCCTATCATTCTGGTGTGCTCCATGTGCCTATTCAATAACTGCTTGGAAGTTCCTAAAGTGTCAGACTCCACTATCACAGCAGGCAGTGCATTTCCACACCCCAAATGCTCTGAGTAAAGAAACTACCTTGGACATCCTTCCTATATCTCCCACCATGAACCTTATAGTTATACCTCATTAACAGCTACATCCACCCAAGGAAATAGAGTCGATGTGCAGAAACTATCTATCCTCCTCATCATCTTATAAACCTCTTAAGTCACCCCTCACCCTCCTCAGCTCTAAAGAGGAAAAGCCCCACTTCCCTCAACCTTTCCTCATAAGACCTGCCCTCCAAACCAGGCAGCATCTGGTAAATCTCCTCTGCTCTCTTTCCAATGCTTTCACACTCTTCTTATAATGAGGTGACCAGAACTGCACACACTATTCCAAATGTGGTCTCACCAAGGTCCTGTACAATTGCAGTAAAACCCCACGTCTCTTAAACTCAAACTCAAACCCTGTTAATAAATGCTAACACTTAATATGAGCCATCTTGATGGCTCTATCTGCTTGACTGGCAACCTTCAGAGATCTGTGGGTATGAACCCCAAGATCTCTGTTTCTCCACATTCCTCAGTACCCTGCCGTTGACCTTGTAATCCGCATTCAAGTTTGTCCTATCAAAATGAATCACCTTGGACATATCATGGTTAAACTCCACCTGCCACTTTTTGGCCCAGCTCTGCATCCTATCAATGTCTCTTTGCAGTCTTCAAGAGCTCTCCACCTCATCCACTACTTCACCAATCTTGACGTCATCAGCAAATTTACTAACCCACCCTTCAGTCCCCTCTTCCAAGTCATTGATAAAAATCACAAATAGCAGAGGACTCAGCAGTGACCCCTGTGATACACTGCTGGTAACTGGCCTCCAGTCTGAAAATTTTCCCTCCATCACCACTCTCTGACTTCTGTGAGACAGTAAGAGGTCTGGGAACACCAATTTTAAATCCAACTGATTTATTTGATAGTAAACCTGCTAGCTTTTGTCGTTTGTGCCTTCGTCAGGCGAATGAGGTGTTCTGGTCTCCAAAAGCGCACACATCAGCTTTTGGAGACCAGAACATCTCATTCGCCTGACAAAGGCACAAACACCAAAAACTAGCAATTTTACTATCAAATAAATCGGTTGGATTTAAAATTGGTGTTGCCAGACCTCTGAGTTTACCCCAGTCCAACGCCGGCATCTCTACTACATGACTTCTAAGAGACAGCCAGTTACTTATCCAATCGGCCAGATTTCCTTCTATCTCATATCTCTTTCCTTACTTCGTGAGCCTACCATGGGGAACCTTATCAAACACTTTACTAAAATCCATATATACAACATCGCCTGCTGTACCTTCATCTATACATTTAGTTGCCTCCTCAAAGAATTCAGTCAAATTTGTGAAGCAGGACTTAGCCCTCAAAAAATCATGATGACTATCCCGGATTAAGCTGCATCTTTCCAAATGGTCATAATTCCTATTTCTCAGGACCCTTTCCATTAACTTACCGACCACTGAAGTAAGACTAACTGGTGTATAACTATCAGGGTCATTCCTACTTCCTCTCTTGAAGAGAGGAACAACATTCGCCCTTGTCAGTCCTCTGGCACAATTGTGGACAATGAGGACCCAAAGATCAAAGCTAAAGGCTCTGCAATCTCATCCGTTGCCTCCCAAAATATCCTAGGATGCATCTCTTCTGGTCCAGAGGACTTATTGATCCTCGGGTTTTTCAAAATTGCTAATACAGCTTCCCTCAGAACATCTACCTCCTCCATGATATCAGCTCTATATCACATTCTCATCCTCAAAAACATTGGGCCCTCTCCTTAGTGAACACTGAAGAAAAGTATTCATTCAAAGCCTCTCCTATCTTTTCTGACTCCATGCACAAGTTCCCACTACTATCCTTGACTGGCCCTAACCTCACTCTGGTTATTCCTGTATTTCTCATACAAGAGTAAAAAGCCTTGGGGTTTTCCTTGATCTGACCCACCAAGGACTTCATGCCCTCTCTTAGCTCTTCTAAGCCCTTTTTTAAACTCATTCCTAGCTATTTTGTAACCCTCAAACGACCTAACTGAACCTTGTTTTTTCATCCTTCTATACACTTTGTTTTTTCTTTGCCAAGACATTCAACCTCCTTTGTGAACCATGGTTCCCTCACTTCGCCATTTCCTCCTTACCTGACAGGGACATACCTATCAAGGACATGCATTATTTGTTCCTTGAACAAGTTCCATTTTTTGTCTGTGCCCGTATCTGCCAGTTTCTGTTCCCATCTTATGCTCCCTAATTCTTCCCCAATCGCATCATAATTACCCCTGCCCCAATTATAAACCTTGCCCTGCCATATGACCCTATCCCCCTCCGTTGCAATAATGAAGGATACTGAATTGTGGTCACAATCTCCAAAGTGCTCTCCCACAAACAAATCTAACACTTGGCCTGGTTCATTACCCAGTACCAAGTACAATGTGGCCCCAGCTTATCCACGTATTTGGAAACCTTCCTCCACACACTGTACAAAACATGTCCCATCTGAACTATTCAACTTATAAAGATTCCAATCAATATTTAGAAAGTTAAAGTCAGCCATGATAACTACCTTGTGACCTCCACACCTATCCATATCTGCTTTGCCATTTCCTCTTCCACATCTCTACTACTATTTGGGGGCCTACAGAAAACTCCTAACAATGTGACTGATCCTTTCCTATTTCTAACTTCAGCCCATATTACCTCAGTAGGCAGAAACCCTCAATGCCTTTCAGCAGTAGTTAAACTATCCTTGATTAACAGTGCTACTCCACCACCTCTTACCACCTTCCCTACTCTTACTGAAACATCTATACCCTGGAACTGCCAACAGCCATTCCATCCCTGTCCTAACCATGCCTCCCTAATGGCCACAACATCATTGTCCCGAGTACGAATCCACGCTCCAAGTTCACCTATCTTATTCAGGATGCTGCTGGCATTGAAGTAGATGCACTTCAACACACTATGCTGTCTGCCTATACACTCCTGTGATCTTGATATGTTCCTCAATACCTCATGAGCCTCAACACTAGCTTTTGGGCTACAGCTCATTTTCCCATCCCTCTGACAAATTAGTTTAAACTGCCCCAAAGAGCCATAGCAAATTTCAAAACCAGGATATTGGTGCCCCTCTGATTCAGGTGCATATGGTCCTGCTTGTACAAGTCCCGCCTTCTGCAGAACGTGCTCCAATTATCCATATAAATGAAACCCTCTCTCCTACACCATCCCTGCAGCCACGTGTTAATTTGCACTCTCTCCCTGTTTCTCAACTCATGACAGGTACATAAAAATTTACTGCAGCTCTTTTTATTTGATCTATTTACTTGCTGTCTCTTTTTCTTCCTTCAGCACCTCTTTTTTTGCAGACTTTAACCTTTCATGCCCCCTGAGTTCTCAGTATCTTTGCTTTGTTTTCACAGTTGAAAGATCTATTTTTTTTCTCTACTTGTGTGCCATGTTTCATGTACTGTTTAATTCTTTTCAGAGAGCGATGGAGGCAGAGTCATTAAACACCCCGTCACATGTCTGTTAATCAAAACATCCTTCAGGAAAGGGCTGACTGGAGGACAAGCAAAGTTGCCGGCCACCATGGAAATGAGCACTGGACATGTGACCAATGCAGAAATAGAAGGGTTGAAGAGTTATAACATAACTAATGTCCCTCCCATTTCTCTCCCTGCAATCACTAACTCAAACTGCATATTTTAAGCAAACAATATTGATCGTTCCCACTTCCTTTACTGCTGTTTTGTAAACTTATCCTGGATCATAACAACAATTTTTCACTGTTCAAGGAAACTTACTGGCACGTCTGGCCCTGCCACTGCACAGAGACCAAACTGCTCAACAACATATTAATACAATTGTTGGTGTGCTATCCCAAGATTAACTCAACCTCAAAATTATTCAAAGGGTATAAAGGTAGACAAAAAAAGAAGTTAAGGCTACAATCCAACATATCCTACAGGTGCTTCGGTCCACCTTGTTGTCTGACAAGGGGCATACACATGATGGGTCATGAGAGGGCTGCTCTTGGATCTTTCGAGAGTAGCCTAGTGCTTCACGTTGTTACTGTACGCTTGAACTGGACCAGTTGATGGGCATCACGACAGCTCAGTGACTATTCGCTGTGCTGTGCAAATACATTGATTTGGGCCTGTGTCTGTGGGAGTATGCACATTCTCCCCGTACTTGCGTGGGTTTTCTCCGGGTGCTCCGGTTTCCTCCCACAGCCCAAAGATGTGCTCTTTGGCAAAACAATTTCTCCCTAAATTGTCTCGCAAATTTGGTTCCAGTGCATAGATCTATAAACATAGGGATCATGAGTAGAAGTGGGAACATCGAGGTGGCGGTGCAGGCTCGTTGGGCCGAAGGACCTGTTTCCTGTGCTGTTTTGTTCTTCTTTAACCTTGATCTTATCAAATAGTGGAGCAGGCTCAAGGAGCTGAATGGCCACCTGCTCCTAATTTGGAAACTCGTATCCAACATGCATTTAAGGAGATCAGAAACCAGTTAATTGCTGGGTTATTTCTTCTGGCAATTGGTGCAAGTATGTATGTTTTTTGAGCTTTACTACATTAAATTTAACTAGTATGCTGGGAGTGAACTGACTGTTGCTGAAGTATTTTACTGGTTCTTCAGACATGGGTGCCCTGGTTGGGCTGTTTCTGAGAATTGAACATGATCAAGAAAATATACAGGACATGTATAGCATGTAAGCTGCTAGAAGAGAGGAAGGAAGAGAGGAGTAGGAAGCATGCTAGGAAATGGAGGAAGTCAAAAGCTGATTACAATGTAGACAGCCTCTTGCTTGGGTCAATGGGATTAAATAATTCACACTTATAACCTCAGTCTCATCTTCTTATTCACACTCTTCCAGCTTCTTCCATTACATCTCCTTGATGATAACATAAATTTAAGACCATTCGAGAATACATACTACAATCCAACTTTTGTAACTTCAATCATTTATTAGTAATCGACATTGTGTTCTCCCTTAGTAACTGTTTTCCATGCATCTCTTTGGATCCAGCCCTTCTGCAAGGTGCTTCCTGAGTGGCTGTAGCATAGATTGTGAAAAACTGCTGCCCTCCTTTGAGACTCTAGGTGGTCTTGGAGGTGACCTAGAGAAATTATTTGGAGATTGTACCATCTTGGCCTGGGTTGCAGAAATCTAGGCTTGCTTAGGTAAGGAAACTGACAAAGGGGTAAGAGTGGGAGCAGGAATCCTGTCAATCTGATCATGAAACCATTGCCATTCTCTTGGGATAGCACATCAACAATTGTATTATATGTTGGCTAGTTTGGTCTCTGTGCACTGGCAGGACCAGAAGTCCCAGTAAGTTTCTTTGAACAGTGAAAAATTGTTGTCATGATCCAGGATAAGGTTACAAAACAGCAGTAAGGGAAGTGGGAACAATAAAATCATTTGCTTAAGATATGTAGTTTGAGTTAGTGATTGCAGGAAGGGAGAGAAGAGGGAGGGACGATTAGTTATGTTATAACTCCTCAACCCTTCTAGTTCTGCATTGGTCACGTATCCAGTGCTCATTTCCATGGTGGCCGGCAACTTTGCTTGTCCTCCAGTCAGCCCTTTCCTGTTGTCCCCTGATTATGTGCCACTTTCTTTATCAATAAGTGCTGGAATGTTTAGGGAATCTGGCTACCTTAGTTGAATAGCAGCCAGTATATAGGTGTGGATTTAGCAGAGTTGCTACTTGGATGAGGGGAAATATATGGATTGTCGGGTTAAGAATTGATGAGGTTATTGGTAGGTGATGGTGAATTGAACAACAGATAAGGTTGAGTGTAATAGAATATCGCATTCTAATCAGCAATCTGTGACCGTCTGTGCTGATATGTGTGCTATTGCAGACCAGAACACTGCATTTGCCTGATGAAGATGAAAAGGACAAAAGCTCGCAGATTTACTATCAAATAAATCGGTTGGATTTAAAATTGGTGTTGCTAGATTCTTACTGTAATAGAATATGCCATTGGAAGAACTTAGTTGCCATGAGAACTCACGTCAGATCATTAAACTGCATCCGTGCTTTTAAAGCTATACTCTTGGTACTGGCTTGCATTGTTACTTCTTCTTATCAGCTCCTGTATATATGTCTGGCTTCCTGCCCCCATTGATTATAGAATATATCTCCTGTACATAACTTGAAGCAAAGCCTCCAGTGTATTGTCAGAAAGTATTATAATAATCTTTTGACCAAGTACTATAGCTCAGATTAACTTTTCAAAAAATTACTCTTGCTACTCTTCTTTAAGGTACAAGCTGCCTTCATGTAGCACTAGCTACTCCTGTATGGGATCTCAGGCAATGCATACAGCCAATGAATAATACTAACAGCATGCAGAAGGCATTTAAAATAGCAGATGACATAAATGTGCCATCTGTCACAATGATTAATTGGTTACTTTGATTCCATACCCGTGCTCTCAGGCATTCACGATAAATGCATACACGCTAGTGGTATCCCACTACCTGGCACACTCACCGCCGCATTGCACACTGTCCCTCCCATTACCACTTTGTCTGTACCTGCTTGCTTATCTCTTCTGAAAGGTACAGCTCTCATATGTCCCTACAGACTGACTTGATTACTTGCGAGATAATTTAGCTTGTTCTTTCATGGGTGTTTAAAATGACGATACAGCCTCCTTTAGAACTAATTGAACAGTGATCTGTCACATTGCATGTAAATATCTCCAGGTAATGTTCAGATGTCTTGAGTTAGAGTTGAATTTTTCAAGAGTTACCTTTTTTGCATTGCTGAAATAGCAGTGCAAAGACCCAGTTCTTGTTCTTGACTTTGTGTTTAACTTGAGTAAGTAGTGCATAATTGAAGCACGTATTGACAGTTCAGCTTGCATGGTCCTTTGTCTGCACCTAAATTATAAATTATCTGACTCAATTTTAATTTCACAAATTGCTATGAGTTTTAACTCCTGACCTGTGATGTCAAATCTGTACTATAACCACTAGGTACTGCACTCAACTATCCTGTCACTAAATATTTGAGGAGGTAGTTCTGAAAATTTTTAAGATCCAATCGAACTTTTTGTGAAGTTGTATTGATGTCACACTTGGCAAGGTGACTTCAGTTTTAATTGAGAATGCATGACATGAAGTGTGAAGAAACCAAGGCAAAAGTGGAATGAAATAGTTTAGGGTGTGGTGCTTGCAGAACTTGATTTCACGCTTTGTTTCTAAGGGATGTAGGAACAAAAAGGAAAAGCGTTATTTTAATCAGCGAAATAGAAGAGCAGAAGAAATTGCATGCCATTGAGGCATCGTGAATGAAGACCATTACATCAATACAATAACTTAGAGCACAGAAATACCTGGAAAATGAACACGAGTACCAAAAAATGAGCCCATTGTAAGCATTAACTCTTGGAAGTGGGCACTAGCAGCAGTCCCAGAGATCAATGCTTACAGACAGACTTAATGGTTCTCCTTGCATGCCTGGATGGATAGCATTCTACAGTGATATTCTAAATGCTTTAAAGTTGGTGAAGGGCTGATGCCTCCATGCTAAAACACCCACTCTTATTTTACCATTCATTTGAAGGTCCTTCTGAATCTTGAGCCTGCCTATGGGCCATAATTGTACAAAGTACCTGCCTAAATGCAAAATAAGAGCCTCCTCCATGAAAATCCCTGACAGCAAAATTTTTACCAACTGCATAAGAGTTTTCTCCATGTGCTCTGGTTTTCCCTCACGGTCCAAAGATCTGCAGGTTAGGTTGATTGGCCATGCTAAGTTGCCTCTGAGTTTCGGGGGATTAACGGGGTAAATGTGTGGAGTTACAGGGATAGGGCTTGGGTGGGATTGTTGTTGGTGCAGGCTCCGTGTGCTGAATGATAACCCCTATGGTGCAGGACATCAGCCTATGCTCACTGACCTACACTTGCTTTCATTTTAAAATTCTCATCCTTGTTTTCCAATCCTTCCATTGTCTCACCACTCTATCTCTGTAATATCTTCCAACCCCCTGATGCTTTAAGATATCTGTATTCTTTTAATTTTGGCCTTGTGTGCATTTTAAGTGCTGTATCACTGGTGGCCACTCCTTCAGTTCTTTCGACTCAAAGCTCTAGAATTCCCTCAACACCTCGCTTTCCTCCTATATAATTGTTTCCTACTGTGGTCATGTGTCATATTTTATTTTATAATGTTCCCATAAAGTTCCCTGGAATGTTTTATTATGTTAAAGGTGTTATCTAAACGTAAGTTGTTGATTCTGTGATTCCAAACATGCTTTAGTAACTTGGATAAGTTGCCATTCTTTCTGTATGAACCCAGGCAAATGACTGTCAGCAATCCAACCGAATGGGGGCCTGACACTAAATCTTTTCAATATGTGCCATTTTGGTGTAATGATATTATCCCTCTCTCCTCATCTCCATTTTGAAGTTGCTACTTTCATTCTAGCTGACAATAATTCATAAATTTAATTCTCATAGTACTTTCTATACAGAATCATTCTGATGTAGTACGATGAATGTCCAGTTGAACTTTTTGCTGCCATGTTGCTTGAGACAGGAATATTGGCAATGGCATTTTTAACACACACCTGAAAGGTATAGAAAAGCTTTATATAACAATCTGACTTCTTCAGTGCTGGAATATCAGCCTGGAATGGGATGTGAATTTGAAAACTTTTTTATTCAAAAGGCACAAATGCTATCAACTGAGCAATCTGACACTCCTAAATACATTTCTCCAATATGAGTCAGTAGTAGTGTTCCCTCTTAGCTGCATGACCCTGCAGCAACATGCAAGTTACCATGCAGGCCAAGTACAAGGTGGTCACTTCTAGTTGCTATTACTGTGCCACCAATTAAAAGAAGTAAAGCACTTGTGCACTTAAATAATAAATCATGCATAGCAGCAACAAATTAGAAAGTTGATTGATATTGTTTTAAGTTTCCTATTCTGTTTTACTTTTAGTTCAAATGACAAACTCAAGAAACCAAAAGCGGAGGAAGCTGAAGAGGATGATATACCTCAGGTATGTCGTCATTGGTTTCTATTACCAATCGCATTGCTTAAAGTAACTTTTACGTTAGTCTGATTTCTATTTCTCATACATATAAGCAACAGACCACCATGAGTTGCCAGCAGGTCTATTATTTTATTAATTATGCAACTGCTGGAATAGTAAAGGTTAACTGGGTGAAGTAGTTTGCCCTTTTTTTTTTCCCCAGTGTTAAAATGAGGTTTAGTGAGCTACAGCATCATTTGGTGTCTGACCTACAATAATCTATGTTGTAGTAATTGACCTCATTTAGTGTTACATTTTTGGATTGCTACTTATTAGCCTCAAAAATGAATAAATATAGAATTGTAGAATGAGACAGAATAGAAGAAAGTTGCTTGACCTATAGTGCCTATGTTAGTTCTTTTGTACAGCTAGCCAATTAATCCCACTTCCCCCAGTGCTTTAATTCTTTTGCCTTCAAATTTTTATCCAATTCTCTTTTGAAAATTACTGTTAAGTCTGATTGCATTCTAAATCAGAATACTAATTGACATTATATTTAAAAAATATTCCCCATGTCACTTCTCATTCTTCATTGAATCATTTGATTACTATAAGCAAAAAAAAAAGTTTCCATTATTCTATCAAAACTATTCATATCCTTGACTAATTGTCAAACAATTGTTAAATCTGTCCTTGACCACCTCTGTCTTAAGAAGTACAACTGCAGCCTCTTGAGTCTTTCCACTGTTTCTCATCCCTAGATAACATCCCAGTAAATCTCTTGTGCACCCTCTCTAAGACTTGACATCTTTCCTAAATTAAGCTTAATATTTAGGCCTAATCAATGATTTCTAAATGTTTAATTTGACCTTGTTTTGAAACTGCCATGTCAACTTGTCAACAATGTTTCTATACTTTCTAAATTGTACAATTTGTTTTCAGTTTACATATCTGCTTATTTTACCAATCTGTCTTGAGTCTTCATAAAAGTATAACTTTGTTATAAAGCCCCTCAAGCCTGTTGTGCCATTCAGTTCGATCAAGCTGATCTTTTAACCTGAGTTCTACTTTCCTACTTAATGCCTGTATCCTATGATTCGCTGAGTCCAATATCCTTAGAACTCACATAGTTAATTCAGTTGATAATCATCCCACTTCTAAAGTTTGGCAAATGTGGATTCACCTCCCACTCTAGGACTTGAGCACAAGTCAAAGCTGTCATTTCAATGCAATACTGAGGAAGCTGCACTGTCGGTGGTGTTGAACCAGAAAGATCTCATTGCATATTTTGGAGAAGAGCAGGGGAGTTATCCTTCTTTACCAGGCCAATTTTTAACCCTTAATCCAACTGATCACCTGATAATGTATGTATCTCATAATTTGCTGTGCAAATTTACTGCTATGTTTCCTGCATTACAGCAATAACTATATTTGAAAATATACTTCAGTGGCTGTAAAGAACTTGGAATGTCCTGCAGTTGTCAAAGTTGCTTTAAAAATGAAAGTCTTATAGCTCTTAAATATAGAATTGTCAATCTTTGAAATCTTTTTATAAGGGATTTTTTTTTCTTCGAGCCTATACAAATTTCCCCTGTCAAACCCTCTTAATTCTTGGATGTTTCAATAATATCAGTTGATACACTCCATTTCCAGAATATGGATCCAATCTATTTGATCTTGCTCATTCATTCAAGGTTAGTGTTTCTTGGGTGTGCTGCCTCTGAAGCTAGGATATCCTTTCTTGGGTGCAGAGACCAAAAAGATACGTGGTACTCCAGGTGTGGTCTCACAGCAGCCTTGTACAGCTGCAGCAAGAATATAGCTTTACACCCAATTCCATTGCAGTATACCATTTGCTATTTCGGCTTCTATACTTGCGTGTTCCATGAACAAGGACCCAAAATCACCCAAACATCAGCATTTAATAGTTTCGCAATAGTTTAAGTTACTGCCTTTCTATTCCTCATATCAAAAGTGAATAGCTCACATTTGACGATATCAATTTGCTTCCTTGCGCACTTGCTGAACCTATTTGTATCCCATTGCAGACTCCTTAGATCCTCTACCGATCTTCAAACTTTGGTATTGCACGTAGTCCCTTCGTCTAAGTCACTTATGCAGATTTTAGGTAGCTGAGGGCCAGCACAGGAATACAGCCTGTCAACTTGAAAATTATTTGTTTTATTACAACTGTTTTCTGGCTTTTAACCAACTTTCTATCCATGCTACTATATTGCTTCTCTCCCACTGTTTGCGCACAAAGCGTACTCAACTTTAGTTTAGTCTCTTGTGAAGGAATTTATCAAATGCCTTCTGGAAGTCCATGTTAATCGCAGCAATTTGCATTTTCCTACCTATTACTTGAGTTACCTTTCAAAACGGGCAACTGGAGGTCAGTTAACCCAAAATGTGCAATTTGGAAAACATTAAAGTCTGTTATTTAAGGGAGTAACAGCAAAGCATTAAAAAAAGTTGATATAATTACACAAAATCAACATAGACATAATTTGTTAGGTTTTTTTTTTCAACAGAAATTTATTGATTTTTTTTTTGAGGCTGTGACAAGCAGGGTTGATGTGGAAATCAGGATTTTGTATTGTATTTGGATTTCCAAAAGCCATTCAAAAGGTGCCACCACAAAAGATTTTACCACACAGTTAAAAGCTCATGAGTGTTGGGCATGGTATATTAGCACAAACAGTGGGAGAGAAGCAGTATATTAGCATGGATAGAAAATTGGTTAAAAGCCAGAAAATAGTTGTGATAAAACAAATAATTTTCAAATTGACAGGTTGTGGACCCGTGCTGACTCTCAGCTACCTAAAATCTGCATTAGTGACTTAGGTGAAGGGACTATGTGCAATATACCAAAATTTGAAGATCGGTGGACGATCTAAGGAGTCTGCAATGGGATACAAATAGTTAAGCAATGGGCAAGGAAGCAAATTGATATTGTCAAATGTGAGCTATTCACTTTTGATATGAGGAATAGAAAAACAGTAACTTAACTATTGGGAAACTATTAAATGCTGATGTTTGGATGATTTTGGGCCCTTGTTCATGGAACATGCAAGTACAGAAGCTGAAGTGACAAATGGTATGCTGCAATGGAATTGGGTGTAAAGCTATATTCTTGCTGCAGCTGTACAAGGCTGCTGTGAGACCGCACCTGGAGTACCATGTATCTTTTTGGTCTCTGCACTATGGCAGTAAATAGTTGAATAAAAGTTCATTTTTAAGTTGGTAAACTGCAAGTAGCAGTGTGCACCATCCATCACTGTTGGGACTCAAATATTTACGATCTATATCAATGACTAGGAGGAAGGGATTGACTGTATTGTAGCCGGATATGCTGACGATACAAAAAGTGGGAAAACGAATTTAGAAACAAAATAAATCTATAAAATATATAGGTTAGATGAATGGACCAGAAGTTGGCAAAGTACAAGATTTTTGACTTTGCTGGGAAAATTAGAAGAGCAAGTTATTTAAGTGCAGAGATATTGCAGAATTGTGGTACAGATGGATCTTCGTATCCTTGTTCATTAGTCAGAAAATTAACATGCCGATACAGCAGGGAATAAGGAAGTCAAAGTGGAATTGAATGGAGTATTAAAGTGGGGAAGGGTGCAGGGCATGGTGAGACTGCATCTAGAGGCCGATGTATGTCTTTGGACTCATGATGGATATACTTTGGAGGTAATTCAAAGAAGATTCACTGGATGGATTCCTAGGTTGTCTTATGAAAAAAGTTTTGAGGCCAAGCTTGTTGAAGTTTAGAACAATGAGTATTGATATTATTGAAACACAATATGCTGAGAGATGTTTCCCCTTATGAGGGAATCATGAACTACAGTGCACAGTTTCAAAATAAGGGCCTTTAGGTTTTTTAAAAAATTCCTGCTTCTCTCACCCTTTTAAAAGAGAGGGTATGGACATTCCTTCGATCAGAAGGAATTGCTCCTGAATCAAGAGGACTTTTTAAAGAATAGAATGTTTTTGCCTACTTATTTTAAAACCGAGATTAAAATCCCTCTGCTACCTGCAATGTGTCACAGAAAGGAGGCAGAACCATCGCATATGCCTACAATCAATTCATTTCAGGGCGTAACTGATGGAAGGGTTGTGGGGGGGGGGGGGGGGGGGGCGGAATTCATCTTAGTTCTAGAAACCATATAAAACCATATCCAATTCTACAAATTGATTATGAATAGCTGAGGAGTATACATTCTATCTCTAACTCTGAGGAAATGTACATTAGAGCAAAAAATGGCTCAGACTTTTACAGTATGAGTTTTGATTTAGAATTTTGCTGTTATGCTTTATTACCAATATTTGGAAGAGAGTTTGAAATAACGTGAATGGGATTTGAATGAATTAATGAACCAAGAAATGGCAGTATCTTTGTCAATAATTTTGGTGGGAACTGGGTTAGATGGTTTCTTCATACAGTGATAATCAAGAGAGTGACGTGGTATCAGAGGAACATAAATATCTTAAGAGAAACTACTTATCCTGTAGAGGTTAAATCTGTGATATGCTGATTCCCTCCATGACAGGCTGACCTACTTCACACTCACTGCTTCCCCTTCCCATAGCACTTTTCCATGTGTGAGGAGCAGCATCTGCCCTTTCTCCTTGTCCCTTGCCATCAAAGACCCCAAATGTTTCCTGATGGAACAGTGAATTCCGTATTCTTTTCAGTTTAGTGTGCTAACAATCCTGTCTTGCCCACCAAAGGGAAGACCAAAACGTAGGTAACAAGACCACTTTGCAGAACACTTTCTGTTCATCCTGCAAGCATGACACTGAACTTCCAGTAGCCTGTTATTTTAATCTCTACCTTGCGCTCTCTCTCTCTGCTTCCCCTGGAACACTGCAGGAAGTTCAGAGTACTCTATAGGAAGGGTATCACACCTCTTTACTAGATACTTCTACAACTTTCTCGACTCAGCATGGGAGTTCAATAACCCTTTCCCCCATTTTGTTTCCTTTCTCTTTACCCAGAGTTTTGCTTTCATATAGCAGCTGTTCATCATTGTGCTATTCACACCTACTTTAGACAATTCTTCTGTTCCTTTACTTGTCTCTTTACTATTTCATATATCACAGATTGCTTTGTCATTTAGTCTCATCTGTCATCCACCCTACCACAGGCCTTCTCTTGTCACACTCTCCCAAATCACACTGGCTTTCTCAGTATCTAATAATCTGCCTGAAATATTAACTCTGTTAGGATTTTCATCTTGGAAGTGGAAATGAGAATTTAGGTGATTTTCCTGAGGTTGATTGCTCACCCATGCTAGAATTGTGGCATGGATAGGTTCCGGTCAGGACCACTATCTCGCACAACAGGCCATAGATGGAGGTTGGGAATACCAAGATGGCCAGATTAAAATATGTGCGCCTCTCTCCCGTCGTTTCCTGGTACATTGGCATCTCAGAAATGTGCGTAAGGCTCTTAACACACTCCCTTCCCCCATCTCCTCTAACTGAGTATCCACAATATGGAGAACCCATGAGTCCTGTAATATCATTGAGAAATCTTTGGGGGATAAAATAAATAACAGTATTTCAAAATCCATTTGGAAAAAACATTGGACAGAATTTTCCCACCTGGGACTAAGTCTCATTGCAGGACAGTTACATGGAGTGTTTTCCTATGCAGAGGCTGGTGTGAAATTGCACTTTATCTTCCTGACCCCCTTAATTATGCACCCAGGGGTTTTGTCATATTTTTCGGCAGGGTGGGTATGATGCCATCATATCTGGGTGTTACATTGAAAAGGCATCCAACCTCATCCCTAAATTGGGGAAACAAGACGGATCTCCAGGAGCTCTGATGCTGGAGGATGGGCTTCCTCATGGCACTGAATCTGGAAGTTCAGTGCCATGAGGATGCTTGTAGATGCTTTCCCATTCACTGTTTGGTGTTTGGTCCAGGGTTGCTTCTGGCCTCCATCCAGCATTCCTGGGCAATCCCAGACATTAGGCGAGGTGAGTCTTGACTTCACGCTGGTTTGGTCAAGTCTTTTGCACCGGCGTGTTTTCCTGCTGTGTAAAGAATCTGGAGTGGGAGCAAAGAATCGAGTTGGGCCTTCATCAGCATTTCATTAACAGAATGCAAATCAATTTCACTCGAGCTCCCAGGCGGTTTCCCTGTCTGCCATGGCAGGAATGGATGAAATACCCAGTGGGAAATCTCCGCTGGCATAAGAGTTTTGAACTTGTAGCCCATATAAATTTGGGACAGTGTTTGAAGAGTTCCTTCAGTAGTTATTTGAATGGGCTATCTGCTACTTTGAGCGGTAGCTGGTGGAGTTTAAAATTCAGTGAATAAACCTGGATTGAAAAGCTGGTGTTGGCAATAGTGACCATGAAGTCACTGTCATTTATCTGGTTCACTTGGAAGGAAACCTGTCATCCTTACATGATCTGATCTACATATGACTCCAGATCCACAGCAATGTGGTTGCCTCTTAAATACTCTCTGAAATGGCCTCACAAGAAACTCGATTTGTATTAGCAATAGTACAAAATCTACAAAAAGAAATGTAGCCAGATGGATCGCCTAGCATTGACCTAAGCACTGGAAACCAGGGGAAACTCAGACCTGCCAACCATGCAAAGTCTTTCTTCCAAACATCAGAGGAATTGTCAGAACTGGAGGCTGCCCTACAAGACTAGTCAAGCAACATTCTGACTTAGTTATACAATAACTTACAGGTAGTTTCTCAGACGCCAGCACCATCTCCCTCTGGTTTCCCACTGCCAACACAGTGGTATATAATCGAAATATAATATTCATCATGGATTCTGAATCCCATGAAGTTTTGTGGCATCAAGTCAAAAATGGGAAAGGAAATCTCTTGTTGCCACCTACTGCACCCACACCCCACTGCCACTTTCTACTGATGCTGTGTTGGAAGATACAGACTATGGTAAGGGTAAAGAATATACTGTGAGTAGAGTCTTCCATGCCTATTGCTAAGAGTGGCTCGGTGCCACCAGCACTGATTTGAACTGGATCAGCCCTAAAGTACGTAGTAGCTAGACTAAGTTTTCAGCAGAAGTTGAGGGAATCAGAGAGGAAAAACCCCACTCAACTCCACCTTGTTAATTTACTACTTATGGATGCATTTGTCCATAACAGTATTAGTGAGAATGACCTTGCATGTTTCCTTGGGACCCCAAATATAATGGCTGATGAAATGAGGTCTTATGTTCAAATGAACATAGGAACAAGCAATAATGGCAATATACTCTTATACTCATCTCCATCACGAATCAATATTTGGAATAAAATTCCTGAAAGGATGCATAGAACCAGATGCAAAAGGGATTAGGGAAATACGAATCGATAGAACTGTGGGGAAAGAGCAGGGGATGTGACTAATTGAATTGTTCTGTGAAGGAGCTAACACAGGCATGCTCCTTCATGCCTGTTAAATGACTGCCTTCTATCCTGTAGCATGTACCAGAATAATGAGTAGGGTTTTTAAATTTGTAAAGCATTTTCCTATGTAGCAAAGTAGGCTAGAATCTTGTGGGTCTTGGCTGCCAGCTGAAGAACATCAGGACCCCCTTCTTTTCAGGAAGGTCTACCACATCTTTGCCACTCAGACACTTGCAGGTTTTTAATTGATAGTTTCATGATTATTGAGACTAATTTTATATTCCAAATTTATTAATTGAATTTAAATTCCATTTCCTATGGTAGGATTTGAACCGATGCCCTTACAGTAAAAGCATGGATCTCTGGATCACTAGTTCAGTGATAGTGCCATCATTTCCCCAATCTATATTGTGAATCTTTGTTGGTTTACATAAGTAAAGAACTTACAGAAATATGAAAAATGAATGAATTGTATGCTGATTTTATTTTGAGTACATTTTGGAAAAATCTGGTAGTTTTACCAGATTTGCTGCAGCCTTTACAATAAAGTATAGTGTTCTTAACATCTAGGACATATGTGGCAGCATTTGTGCTTGCTCTTTAGTTTTGGAAAAGGAAAAAGAAACTTCACTAAATTGGATAGTAATATTTTCGTTTTGATCTCACTCTTTAGTATTCCTGAATATGATGTTATGCTCATTGTTGTAGAAAAAGTTTGTATTTTTAATTTTCAAAACAGACATCATCTGCATGCAAGGCAGCAAGAAGAAATTCAGAGGAGCTGAAAAAGAAAGTGAAGATCACAGGCCAAGAAAAGGAGACGAAGCAGAAATTGAAGAAAGAGGAAAAAAGCAAGACCCAATTGAGAGAAGAGGAAGAGAAGAAAAAAGAAGCAGAAAAATGGAAATGGTGAGATTGTTGGGTTTGAACTGGGGCAAAGGATTGTCCAAGTTCCATATTTTTTTTCTTAAATTCATGTTATTTTTGATCCCATCTCCACTTCCTTTTTTGTACAATATCTATATGCAGGGTCTCAAAAAATAAATGGGATTGGTGAGTGAAGCTGAGCTTGTTTGGCAATGTGTTGAGAGGAGTATTTTAATACATGAGAATTCTAATAAGCTAGTTTTTCTCATTTAAAATGATGGATAAAAAAAGAGAACAGCATTAAATTTCCAGCCTTTTCTCACTCCTCTGCCCATATTCTTAATTGGCCACTAAACATTTTTCCTATTAAGTTTTTAGTTTAAAGAAATAAGAAATAGGAGCAGGGTAGGCCATTTATCCCCAAAGCTGCTCCACCATTCAATAAAATCATGGCTGATTGTGGTCTTAATTCTACCTTCCTGTGTGCTTCTCCCCTGCTCCAGGACCTCTGATTCTTTTTTACATTGAGTCCTACATGAAAAAATACATTCATGCAGTCCATTTCCTGATCATAGAATGTCTCCAAGTATTCGTAAAAAAAATTACTAGTTTAAAGTAGAGAATGCAATAGCCAATTTGCATACAGCAATATCTCACAAATAGAGGAAAATAAATTTTTGTAGTGCATTTTGAAATGATATATACGGCTGTCACAGTTCATCAGTGGTGGATGAATTGAATGCTATCCTTTACGCAAACAATCAGGCTGGTTGCTTTGTCCTGAATGGTATCAAGATTCTTGAGTATTGTTGGAGTTGGACTAATCAAGGCAAGTGGAGAATATACTGTACGTTCCTGAGTTGTCTTTTGGGGCTCAGGAAGTGAGTTAATATGTAGGGTTCCTTGCCCTTAATACTGTGGCTACCAGAACAGGTTTATGTGGCTAAATTTGTTCAGTTTCTGGTCAATGGTAACCCCAGGACGTTGAGGGTGGGGGATTGTGCAGTGGTGCGCCTTTAACTATCAAGAGGCTGCTGCTTCAAGGCTGACATATCCTATTCTACAGAATTTGTAGAAAAATTTATTAAATTCTTTCAATAAGCCTCAGCTTTACAGAGAAATTCATTTAACGCCATTATGCATTAATTATTCTCAAGCAGATATTGCATTAGTCAAAACTACGTTTCACAAACTGTCAACGTGAGTTTGTAAAGGAATAAGAATTCTACTAAAATGATTCAATGAACCTCATTATCAGTGAGTTAAAAAGTATTTTTTCTCTACTTTTGAAAATATTCTCTAATAAATAAGGCTATTTATTCCCTCCCTTGTTATCCTGATTTTTTTCTTCCCCTCTGTTTACTTTCACAAATAAAAACTGACAATCTTGCTAGGAACTTGCTTATTCTAATCTTAAGATCAGTCACATTATGCAGAAATTTGTTGTCGGTGGGAAGGAAAAAATAGTGGGACCACAGGAAGTGTTACCAGGTTGAAAGTTCAAAATGAAGCAGTAATGAGTGCAAGTGAAGCAAATGTTTTGTATTGGGGCATTTTTAACATGTTTTAAAGCAAGCTAAACTCTGGCAGTGTGTTTTGTTATGTTCAGATGTGTGGCTACAGTGACAAAGGTAGCTTTTAGTAATTTCAACATAAAACACATCAATTTATTTATTAGGACTTTAAGATGCACGGGTTTGGATGCTCAGAGAGCAAAGTTTGCAAGGAAGAGGTAGGTTACGATCTTCAGTTCTGTAGTCAGGTGAGATAAAATGGGAATATCTTCAAAGTTTTATATTTATTTACTGGTTAAGTCTTAAAATTTACCAATCTTTCACCCACCCTTGAGACCATGTGCACGTTGGGCTCGCTGGTTTTATCTTGTGTGTGCAATAATCGATTGGAAGTAAATAAATGATAAGGTGGGGAAGTGTGGTCAGTTTGTCCATGTTGTTGAAAGTGAGGCTTTGAAGACTTGAATTTTTAATCAAGCGTTGCTGAAAATAATGAAAGCAACTACAGTCCTCCACTGACACTGTAATGCTCTGAGACAACAGGATTCCAGTTTCCATTAGAACAGTAATTGAACCACTGTCAACTTTGTTTCTCCAGAAAATTGGTCATAGTAGCATTGGCCAATGATTGAAGTTTGTATGCAGGCTTGCAAAAAAAAATTAAAGAAGTTATGGGAAGAAAATAGAGACACTGCAATTTGTTCTCCTTCAAACGGCAAAGGTTAGAGCAGTGTTTTTCAAACTTTCTTGTCCCAGGATCCACTTTTGCCAACTGGCCAAACCAGCTTCAGGATCTCTGCCAGATTCATTTAGCTTTAGTATAACAGGTGAGCTGCTTGTTCCCTCAGTCTCACTCTAATCAGGTTCACAGGATGAACAAGCAATGTGCAGAGTTCCGCCAGTTTCTTTGTGCTATCTTCACCTTCGTGAGAATGGAAAATCCCATCTCGCCCATGTAAGTTGTCATGAAGGGCAATTTCAGCAAAACACTTACTTTACTCAGCACTGAATACTGCTGGGAGATGCTGTTTCAGAATGATAACCTCATGGACTTGTTTTTAACATGCCCCCCTCAAGTCAGGTGCAGCAGCTCAGTCTTGTTTGGAGTTGGCTATAAGTGAGTAACTGACACTAGGCTCTCAAACTCAGATTTATTATCCACCACTTTTTCAAAATCTGAATATTTTCTGGAAAATAATGACAAAAATTGTTAATCAGTGTCATCTCTTGTGACTGAGTAAGGCTGGTTGGTCTGTTGACAGTTTCTTACTGTTCAATGTGCCATAGCTGTGAGGGGAACATGGCTTTTTACTCTCACTTGCCAGACTTCATGATATTCAGAAAGCATTTATTTATTCCCAGTGCTGAAAGCAATCCTAATTGTTTCCTCGAAATTTTAGGTTCAGTTTGCTTCACGTCCAACTTCCATCATCAATCAGCCAGAAGGGACAGTTTATTAGGAAGGAAAGTATAGATTTCATACCTCAGTTTGGAATCTCCCACAATTGCTTGTTAATCCCCTTCAAAACGCTTCATCCCACTTGAAGGTTAAATTCCATTTGTTACTTCCCTGCCCATCTGACCGGCCCATCTATATTATCCTATAATTTGAGGCTTGCTTCCTCACTACCACACCACCAATTCTCATGTCATCTGTGGACATGTTGATCGTACCTCCTACTTTCATGTCTAGAGCAGTAATGTATACTGTAAGCTGCAAAGGACAAAGCAACAATCCCTAGGATACACTACTAGACACAAGCTAACAATGTCAAAAACTTGACCACCACCCTCCACCTGCAATTGAACCAATTTTAGACCCAATTAGCTAAATATTCTGGATCCCCTGGTCTTTAACCATCTTGGTCTCCCATCTGGGACTTTGTCAAAAGCCATATTGAAGTCAATACATCAACTGCATCACTCGTATCTACACACCTAGTCACCACCTCAAAATTCAATCAAATTTGGTAGACGTGATCTCTCCCTGATAAAGCTATAATGATTCTCCCTGATTAACTCTGTCCGTCAGAATTTTTTCCAATAATTTTCATATTACTGATGCTCAACTCATTGGCCTGTAATTACCTGATTTATCCTACTTCCCTTCTTGAATAATGGTATATTATTTGCCCTCCAGTCTTCAGACACCTCCCATGTGGCTAGAGAGGATGTGAAAATTAGTGCCAGATCCCCTGCAATCTCCTCTCTTGCCTTACACAGCAGCCTGGGATACATCTTGTCCGAGCCTGGGGATTTATCCACTTTTAAATCTGCTAATACTGTTGGCACCACCTTGTTCCTCCGTCCCTCCCATGCTAATTTATTTAATTAAATTACAATCCCCTGATTTATGTACCTACATCATCCTTCTTCATAGTGAATACATGCAAAAAAACTAAGTTCAAATGCTGTGCGTCTTCCAGCTCCACACAGATTTCCACTTTGGTCTTTTATGAACCCCACTGTCTTCCTGGTTATTCTCTTGCCCTTAAGTACGAGTAAAACACCTTTGGATTTTGCTTTATTTTGCCTGCCAGTACTTTTGTTTGCCCCCCTCTTCGCTCTCCTAATTTCTCTATTGTTAAGGCTGTTTTGAACTTCCTGTATCTACCATAGGCCCCTCTTTCTTACATTATGCAATCCTGTATATCTCTCATCGTGAGCTCTCTGCACTTGGTCCCAATCTTTACTGGTAAAGAGTGGGACTGATGTATCCACTGAAGTTGTACACTGGCACTTTGTTTGAGGATGTGAAAGAAATTGCTTGTGAGAGTCCAAAGTGAATTTAAGCGTCTTTATGGCTGGAGAAACAAGGATGCACGTCCCCACAGTTTACAAGGATCAAATGTGTGATTTTCACGATGCCATCTGCAATCGTGAAGGCATCGACTCGTGAACTTTCTAGATAAAATTACTGTAAAATAACTGCCCAGTGTTGTGCGAATGATGCATTTAATTTAAAGAATGAAAGAGTAAGTAACAAGTAGCTTCTCTTGTTCATTACAAAATATTCGCTGTTAATTTTTTTATTCCATGTTATCAGGTGGGAAGAGGAGCACTATGAGGATGGTGTAAAGTGGATGTTTCTAGAACATCACGGCCCATTGTTTGCACCTGACTATGAGCCACTTCCTCCTGGTGTTAATTTCTATTACGATGGTAAGTACCAATGTTGACAGTCATTTTTAATGTGCCAATAGGGAAATTATCAATAAAAGGTTCATTTTTAATATTGTATTTTGTTCATTAAGCTAACTAAATAGCATGTATATTAAAATGTTATAGTGACATAGGAGATATCTTTCTGTAGATTTCTTCAATTCCTGTAATGAGTTACACTCCCTCAATCATTACAAATGTTCAGGGTTTTTAAGTAGGAAGCTGATAAGATGCATAATAAAGAACAAATTCAGATTCCAAAGAGTTGCACATCAAGTAACTTTGAGCACCATAACAACTTTGACTAGATGCTATGAAATTGCTCAGTTGTGGGATAAAGGATAAACTACCTGCACTCCTCCTACTTTCTTTCTGATTGGTGCGTTATTTGAACAAAAGTTTTGTTCTGTAATGAATTTGTTTGTAATATGTCAAATTTACAACAAATATATAAACAGGAAAGAAGTAGATCTTTCTCTCCTGCTAAATGTAAAGGATGTGGTATTCAATCAAATTTTTGTTACAAATATTACTGTTAATTTACATGAATGCCTTATTCTGTTTCTAAGTGTTGTGAACCTAAGAATAGGTCCACATCAATGGCGCAGTTTCAGTTGTAGAATGGAACAATGCAGACTAGGGAAGTCCCTGATTCAAAGAACCGTAGAAAATGATAGCTCAGAAACAGGCCTTTTGGCCCTTCTTGTTTGTGCTGAAATATTTTTGCCTAGTCCCACTGACCTGCACTTGGACCATATCCCTCCACACTACTCTCGTCCATGAACCTGTCCAAGCTTTTCTTAAATGTTAAAAGTGACCCTGCATTTACCACTTTATCCAGCAGTTCATTCCACATTCCCACCATTCTCAGTGTGAAGAAGCCCCCCCTCCTAATATTCCCTTTAAACTTTTCTCCTTTCACCCTTAACCCATTGCTCTCTAGTTTTGTTTCTTCTTTAGCCTCAGTGGAAAAAGACTGCTTGCATTCACTCTATCTAAACCCATCCAAATCTTATGCATTTCTATTAAATCTTCTCTCAAAGAACAAAGAAAATTACAGCACAGGCCCTCCAAGCCTGCACCGACCATGCTACCTATCTGAACTACTATTTTTCGTCAGTATTCACGCAGGAGAAAGACAGTGTTGTCGGGGAGAATACTGCGATACCATAGAACATTACAGCGCAGTATAGGCCCTTCGGCCCTCGATGTTGCGCCAGCCAGTGGACCCTCTAACCTAAACTATTCCAATATCATCCATATGCCTATCCACCGAACATTTGAATGCCCCCAAAGTAGGCGAGTCCACAACTGCTGCAGGCAGGGCATTCCACGCTCTCACCACCCTCTGTGAAGAACCTGCCTCTGACATCCATCCTATAACTACCACCTCTTAATTTAAAGTTATGTCCCCTCGTGTTGGTCATCACCATCCGAGGAAAAAGGCTCTCACTATCCACCCTATCCAATCCCTTGATCATCTTATACGCCTCAATTAGGTCACCAGGTTGTAGACTGGGCAGGATTGAGGTTCATAAGGAGGAGGTGTTAGCGAATCTTGAGGGTATGAAAATTGATAAGTCCCCTGGGCCAGATGGGATTTACCCTAGGATTCTCTGGGAGGCTAGAGAGGAGATTGCAGAGCCTTTGGCTTTGATCTTCATGTCGTCGTTAGCTACAGGTATAGTGCCGGAAGACTGGAGGATGGCAAATGTTGTCCCTTTGTTCAAAAAGGGGAGTAGGGACCATCCTGGAAATTATAGACCAGTGAGCCTGACTTCTGTTGTGGGCAAGGTCTTGGAAAGAATTATAAGGGATAGGATTTATAAGCATCTAGAGAGGAATAAATTGATTAGGAATAGTCAGCACGGTTTTGTGAAGGGTAGGTCGTGCCTCACAAACCTTATTGAGTTTTTTGAGGAGGTGACCAAAGAGGTAGATGAGGGTAAGGCAGTTGATGTAGTGTATATGGATTTTAGCAAAGCGTTTGATAAGGTGCCCCATGGTAGGCTACTGCAGAAAGTGCAGATGCATGGGATTGAAGGTGATTTAGCAGTTTGGATTAGGAATTGGCTAGCTGATAGAAGACAGAGGGTGGTGGTTGATGGGAAATTTTCAACCTGGAGTGCAGTTACAAGTGGTGTACCTCAAGGATCTGTTTTGGGGCCACTGCTGTTTGTCATTTTTATAAATGACTAGATGAGGGTGTAGAGGGTTGGATTAGTAAATTTGCTGACGATACCAAAGTGGGGGGAGTTGTAGACAGCGAGGATGGATGTTACAGTTTGCAGAGGGACACAGGTTGCAGAGCTGGGCCATGAGGTGGCAAATGGAATTCAATACTGATAAATATGAGGTGATTCACTTTTGTAGGAATAACAGGCATATAAAATATAGGGCTAATGGAAGGATCCTTAATAGTGTTGTCGAGCAGAGGGATCTTGGGGTACAAGTACATAGCTCTTTGAAAGTTGGCACCCAGGTTGATAAAGTTGTTAAGAAGGCGTACGGTGTGTTAGCTTTTATTGGTAGAGGGATTGCATTTAGGAGCCGTGAGGTTATGTTACAACTGTACAAAACTCTGGTGCGGCTGCACTTGGAGTATTGCTTACAGTTCTGGTCGCCGCATTATAAGAAAGATGTGGAAGCATTGGAAAGGGTGCAGAGGAGGTTTACCAGGATGTTGCCTGGTATGGTGGGAAGGCCTTATGAGGAAAGGCTGAGGACCTGAGGTTATTTTCATTAGAGAGAAGAAGGTTACGCGGTGACCTAATTGAGGCGTATAAGATGATCAAGGGATTGGATAGGGTGGATAGTTAGAGCCTTTTTCCTCGGATAGTGATGACCAACACGAGGGGACATAACTTTAAATTAAGAGGTGGTAGTTATAGGACGGATGTCAGAGGCAGGTTCTTCACACAGAGGGTGGTGAGGGCGTGGAATGCCCTGCCTGCAGCAGTTGTGGACTTGCCTACTTTGGGGGCATTCAAATGTTCGGTGGATAGGCATATGGATGATATTAGAACAAAACATAGAACATTACAGCACAGAACAGGCCCTTCGGCCTTCGATGTTGCGCCGACCAATATAAAAAGCAATGCCCCTCCAAACTAAACCATTCCCTTCTCGTCCATATACTTATCAACTAACCTCTTAAACGCCACCAAACTTGGCGCATCTACAACTGCTGCAGGCAGGGCATTCCACTCCGGAACCACCCTTTGGGTAAAGAACCTACCTCTGATATCCGTCCTATAACTATCACCCCTTAATTTAAAGCTGTGTCCCCTCGTGCTAGCTTTCTCCATCCTAGGAAAAAGGCTATCACTGTCCACCCTATCTAAACCTCTATAATCATCTTGTATGTTTCGATTAGGAATATTTGAATAGTTTAGGTTAGAGGGTCCACTGGCCGGCACAACATCAAGGGCCGAAGGGCCTGTACTGCGCTGTAATGTTCTATGTTCTAAAACCCTCTACCCTTCTGGGGACCATATCCCTCCATTCCCATGCTATTCATATATTTGTCAAGACTCCGCGTTAAAAGCCATTATCATATCTTTTTCCACTACCTCCCCTGGCAAGTGAGTTTCAGGCATCTACCGTTCTATATGTTTAAAAAAAAAATTGGTTTGTACATCTCCTTTAAGCCTTGCCTATTGCACCTTAAACCTATATCCCCTAATAATTGACTCTTCCACCCTGAGAAAAAGCTTCTGACTATGCCCTTTATAATCTTGTAGACTTCTATCAGGTTATCCCTCCACGTCATGATTCCAGTGAGAACAAACCAAATTTCTCCAACTTCTCGTAGCTAATGATGTCCTTACCAAGCAACATCCAAGTAATTCTATTCTGAACCCTACCCTTCTGGTAATGTGGCGATCAGGATTGAACACTATATTCCAAGTGTGGCCTAACTGTTCTATAAAGCTGCAACATGGCTTGCCAGTTTTTAAACTCAATACCCGACCGACGAAGGCAAGTATGCTATAAGCCTTATTGAATACCATCTCCACCTCTGTTGCCACTTTCAGTGACCTGTGTACCTGCACATCCAGATTCTTCTGCTTATTAATACTCTTAAAGGCTCTGCCATTTATTATATATTTCCCATTTGTATTAGACCTTCCAAAATGCATTACCTCACATTGGATTAAACTCAATCTGCTTTCTCTCTGCCCAAATCTCCAACCAATCTATATCCTGCTGTATCCTCTGCTGGTCCTCATCGTTATGTACATTTCCACAAACTTGATAGACTAATGGGACTGAAGGTAGACAGGTCTCCGAGACCATATGGAATACATCTCAGGATTCTGAAAGAAATGGCAGAGGTGGTAGCAGATACCTTACTAATTATTGATCAAAATTCGCTGGACTCTGGGGAAATGCCGGAAGATTGGAAAACGGCTAATGTTACACTCTTGTTTAAGAAAGGTAGCAGACAAAAATCAGAGAATTATAGCTTGGTTAGTTTAATGTCCGTAGTTGGAAAAATGCTAGAATCCATCATCAAAATAAGAAATGGGGAGATACCTAGAAAAGAACAGTTTGATCAAGCAGGCGCAGCACGGATTCGTGAAGGGGAAGTCGTGTTTAACAAATTTATTGGATTTCTATGAGGATGTGACTAGTGCGGTAGACAGAGGGGAACCGGTGGATGTGGTGTTTTTAGGTTTCCAAAAGGTGTTTGATAAGGTGCCTGACAAAAAGTTGCTGCAAAAGGTTAGGGTGCACTGAGTTGGGGATAAGCTGTTAGCGTGGATAGAGGATTGGTTGTCTAAGAGGAAGCAGAGAGTTGGAATCAACGGGTGCTATTCTGGTTGGCAGTTGGTGACTAGTGGAGTGCCGCTGGGATCGGTGTTGGGGCCTCAGCTGTTTACCATTTACGTAGCTGATCTGGAGGGGGGTGCTGAGTGGAGGCTAATGAAATTTGCTGATGACACGAAGATGAGTGGAAAAGCAAATTGCATGGAAGGCGCGGAAAGTCTACAGAGAGATCTGGATAGGCTGAGTGAGTGGGCAAGGACCTGGCAGATGGAGTATAACGTTAGCAAATGTGAGGTTATCCACTTTGGTAGAAATAATAGTAGGAGGGATTATTATTTAAAAGGCGAAAAGCTGCAGCATGCAACGGTGCAGAAGGACCTTGGGGTCCTTCCACACAAATCGCAAAAAAAACAATCTGCAGGTACAGCAGGTGATCAAGAAGGCAAATGGAATGTTGGCCTTTATAGCGAGGGGGATAGAATATAAAAGCAGGGTGGTCTTGCTGCAACTATACAGGGTACTGGTGAGGCTGCAACTGGACTACTGTGTGCCGTTTTGGTCGCCACATGTGCGAAAGGATATATTTGCCTTGGAGGGAGTGCAGAGAAGGTTCACTAGGCTGATACTGGAGATGAGGGAGTTAGCCTATAAGGAGAGATTAAATAGACTGGGCCTGTACTCAGAGTTTAGAAGGCTGAGGGGGGAATCTTATAGAGACATAGAAAATAATAAAGGGGATAGATAGGGTAGAGGTAGAGAGATTCTTCACACTTAAAAAGGATAGCAGAACTAGAGAACACAGCCTCAAAATAAGGGGTGAAGGTAGTTTAGATCGAAGTTGATGACGAACTCCTTCACTCAAAGGATGGTGAATCTCTGGAATTCTCTTCCCATTGAAATGGTGGAGGCTACCTCGCTGAATATATTTAAGTCACGGATAGATAAGTTTCTGATAGACAAGGGAATTAAGGGTTATGCGGAGGAAGCGGGAAAGTCAAACTGATCCACTTCAGATCAGCCATAATCTTATTGAATGGCAGGGCAGGCTCGAAGGGCTAGATGGCGTACCCCTGCTTCTATTTCTTATGTTCTTATTGTCTGTCCACAAGTTTAGTAATCAAACCAGTTACGTTTTCCTCCAAATCATTTATATATATAATAAACAGCAAAGGTCCCAGCACTGATCCCTGAGGGATGCCATCAGTCATAGCCCTGCATTCAGAAACGCACCCTTCCACTGCTACCTCTGCGTTCTATGACCATCTTGCTAATTCACCTCTGATCCTGTGTGACTTCTAGTTCTGCACCAGTCTGCCATGAAGGATCTTGTCAAAGGCCTTACTGAAGTTCATGTAGACCACTTCCACTGCCCTACCCTCATCAATCATCTTTGTCAGTTCCTCAAAACTCGAACAAGTTAGTGAGACATGACCTCCTCTTCAAAAAACCATGTTGCCTCTCAGTAAAAAGTCCACTTACTTCCAAGTGGGAATAAATCCTGTTTTGAAGAATTCTCTCCGATAATTTCCCTACCGCTGACGTAAAGCTCACTGGCCTATAATTACCTGGATTATCCTTGTTACCGTTCTTAAACAAACAAACAACATTAGCTATTCTCCAATCCTTTGTAACCTCTGCTGTAGCCTGTGAGGGTACAACAATTTCTTTCAAGGTCCCAGCAATTACCTCCCTTGCCTCTGTCAATATTCTGGGGTATATCCCATCATGCCCTAGTGACTTGTCTACCTTTTAATGTTTTTCAAGATCCCAGTACCCCTTTTTCTGATCTTAACATGACCCAAATTATCGACATACCCTTCCCCAGACTCATCATCTGCCAGGTGAATGCTGATGCAAAGTACTCATTTAGTACCTTTCCACTGGTTCCACACATAGATTCCCTCCCTTGTCCTTGAGTGAACAATGTATTGCTAGATGCATTTGGGTAATCTGTGTTAGTACCCCAACTCAAAACCTGCTTTTGAATGAGATTCATAGGTCGATCCTCATTTCAGTCAGGGCAGTGTTCATATCGTTGGATGATGTTGAAAGTGTCCAGCTTTTTATTACGTCATTGGATCCTCAGTGGATTTTAACGTTAATAAGTAAGCAGATTTAACAGGACATGACTGACCAAATAGGAGATCTCCCAGCTAGTTGAGATCAGAGTGCACAGGTATGAATGCAGGATTCATTCTCTGAACAGATGTTCAGAGGACACAGAATGACTTTGAGGACTTGGGGAAATGAATCCATAATATCACCCAACTTTACTCTTCCTTGAACCTATTGACAATTAAAGACTCACAGGCGTGTCTTCCTTCCTCCATGGTTTCAGCACCCTTAAACTACCCCTCAGCATCCCACTGTGCTTCCTAAACAATCTGCGTCTTCACATTCTGGAGAGTTCTAACTCTCCAGTTCACTCTCTGGCAAGGGCCAATTACTTTCAATAGCCAGACTGTGAAGGGCACAACACACATCACACAGGAAACTCTCTCCAGAGTGTGTTATAGTCAACTACCTGAGCAATCCTGAGCTAGCACGAGGGGACACAGCTTTAAATTAAGGGGTATGAGTTATAGGACGGATATCAGAGGTAGGTTCTTTACTCAAAGAGTGATTAGGGAGTGGAATGCCCTGCCTGCAGCTGTTGTAGATGCGCCAAGTTTGGTGGCGTTTAAGAGGTTAGTTGATACGTATATGGAAGAGAAGGGAATGGTTTAGTTTGGAGGGGCATTGCTTTTTATTTTGGTCGGCACAACATCGAAGGCCGAAGGGCCTGTTCTGTGCTGTATTGTTCTATGTTCTATGTTCAATCCAAGCATCTGAAATGCATTTTCAGAAGACCCTATGCTCTAAGGGAGTGTGTGGAGCTCTGTGCAGCATTATACCTCTCCTAAGCAGGAAAGTCAAGTACTGGAGTCATCAGTCAGTGTCCCCAAGCAACCATCCACGTAGACGTTCTGGCCCCTCAAAGATCCCAAGCAGCTGAGTGGCTGAGGCTGTAACAGCCTTGTGCACTGTACCCTGAGAGTTGCCACGTGCAGGGTGTGTTTGCGACAGTCACATGTTAGCTGCACTTTAACAGCAAGGGCTACAATTCAAGGAATAAACGTTATGGGTTTCTACCATGGAGACAGTATAACCATGTGGTATAGTCTATTACATCCTGAACTTTTGGGAAGCCTGAGATGGCTGCAAAGCCAAAGAGTTTTTTTGAGTCAGTATCTTCATCCAAAGCAAACCTGACGTAATCAAGGAAGGCCCTTCATTCTATAAATGACTTGGAAGAGGGAGTAAGTGGTGTGATCAGCAAGTTTGCAGATGACACAAAAATGGCTGGACTTGGGGACATTGAGGAGCAGTGTCAGTTAATACAGCAGGATATAGGTTGATATATTGGACAGATAAATGGTTGATGGAATTTAATCCTGATAAATGCGAGGTGATGCATTTTGGGAGAAATAATATAGGGGGGAGTTATGATATAGGGTAAACCTATTAAGAGTATAGAAACGAAGAGGGACCTGGGGGTGCAAGTGCACAAGTCTTTGAAGGTGGCAGTACAGATGGAGAAGGTTGTGAAGAAAGCTTGTGGTATGCTTTCCTTTGCAAAGAACAAAACCGCATGAGAAACAGGCCCTTCGGCCCAAAGAGCCCGCACAGCCACCTTGATGTTTCCATTTCTACCTGTGATCTCTGTCTGTTTATAGATCAATGCATTGGAACCAAATTTGAGACAATTTAGGGAGAATTTGTTTTGCCAATTAGCCTAAGAGCACATCTTTGGGATGTGGGAGGAAACCGGAGCACCTGTAGAAAACCCATGCAAGTATGGGGAGAATGTGCAAATTCCCACAGACACAGACCCAAATCCATGTATCTGCACACACGGCGTTAATCACTGAGCTGTCATGTTGCCCATCAAATGATCCGGGTCAAGTGTACACTAACGATGTGAAGCACTAGGATACTCTCAAAAAAAAAAAAAATCCGAGTGTAGCCCTCTCACGACCCATCATGTGTATGCCCCTTTTTAGAGAACAAGGCAGACCAAAGTACCTGTAGGATAAAACAAATACATCAATGTCATTGACTATTTACACACTTTCCAGGGAAATTCCAAGGCTCATGATCCCTGTTTTAAATCAGTTTTCTATATCCCTGTATTCCCATTCTGTTCATGTGCCCATCTAAGTATCTCTTAAATAACTCCAGAGTACCTGCCTCCACCACTTAGCAGTGCATTCCATACACCCACCACCCTCTGTGTGGAAAAAACTCTAGCATCCAAATTATACCTTATCCCCCTCACCCTAAGCCCGTGACCCCTCGTTCTATTTGAGTCTATCCTAGGAAAAAGCTTAACCCTATTTACTCTATCCAAACCCCTCATAATCTTGTACACCTCTATTAGATCTCCTCTAAGTCTACGTCTTTCTAAGGAAAACAGCTCCAATTTGCCTAACCTGTCCTTGTAACTCAGACTAATACAGGAAGGGGTATAGAGTACAAGAGCTGGTGTTTAATGTTGCAGTTGTATAGAATGTTGGTTTGACCTCATTTGGAATACTGCATCCAGTTCTGGTCGCCTTACTACCAGAAAGACATGGAGACCCTGGAGAGAGTGTAGAGGAGGTTTCCCAGGACGCTGCCTGGTATGGAAAGTCTGGGTTATAAGGAAAGGTTGGGCAAATTGGAGCTGTTTTCCTTAGAAAGATGGAGACTGAGGGGAGATCTAATAGAGGTGTATAAGATTATGAAGATGATAGAATAAATAGTGGTAAACTTTTTCCTAGATTGGAAACAAATATTACGAGGGGCCAAAGACTTAGAACGGGGTGGGGGGGGGGGGGGGTGGTATAATTTGGACGTTAGAAGGAGGTTTTTCAGAGGGTTGTGGGGATATGGAATGCACTGCCAAGTAAGGTGATGGAGGCAGGCATGCTGGAGTTACTAGAGAGACACTTAGATGGGCACATGAGCAGAATAGAGATGGAGGGATATAGAAGACTGTGTTTTAAATAGGGATCAAGAGCCTCAGGATGTTCTTGGGAATCGATTGATTCCTATGGACCTTCCAACATACTTTTCTGGCTCATTTATTCGACTTTTGAGCTTCTGGGGATTCCCTTGAATGTGTGCATAAGATGTGCATGTTATTGATGTTTTTCTCTTTTATTCCACAGATACTTCAGTCTGCCTTGTCGCCCAACAAGGGGCATACACACAATGGGTCATGCAAGGGCTGCTCTTGAATTTTTTGAGAGTAGCCTAGTGCTTCATGTTGTTAGTGTACGCTTAAACTGGACCAGTTGATGGGCAACGCGACAGCTCAGTGATGATCACTGTTTGTTGTGCAGATACATGGATTTGGGCCAGTATCTGTGAGAGTTTCCACATTTCTCCCCATGGTTGCCTGGGTTTTCTCTGGGTGCTCTGGTTTCCTCCTACAATCCCAAAGATGTGCTCTTAGGCTAATTGGTGTAACAAACTGTCCTTAAATTGTCTCCCCAATCTGGTTTCCAATGTGGATTTCCATAAACATAGATAAGGGTCATGGGTGAAAGAGGGAACTTGCGCAGTTAAAATGGCAACGCGCGCTCGTTGAGCTGAAGGGCCTGTTTTCCGTGCTGTGTTGTTCTTTGTTCCTGTAAAGGGCATTAGTGACCTCCATTATGCATCTGTGTAGCAAACTGAGAGATGTCTCATAGAACACTATAGCACAAACAGCCCTTCGGCCCACAAGTTGCACCTATCGTACCCATATCTATAGAACCATATAACTGTCTGAAACTCCTAATCCCATGTACTCATCCAGAAATCTTTTAAAAGACCTCAGCGAGTTCGCCTCCACCATCACCGACGTAGCCGATTCCATTCACTCACCACTGTCTGAGTGAAAAACTTACCCCTAACATCTCCTCTGTACTTGCTGCCCAGCAGCTTAACCTGTGTCCTCTCGTAGCGATCATTTCAGCTCTGGGAAGTAGCTCCAAGAATCCACCCTATCTACTCCTCTCAACATTTTATAAACCTCTATCAGGTTGCCTTTCAACCTTCGTCTCTCCAGGGAGAAGAGACCTAGCTCCCTCAACCTATAGTCATAGGGCATGATTCCCAATCCAGGCGACATCTTTGTAAATCTTGTCTGCACCCTCTCAATAGCTTCCACATCCTTCCTATGGTGAGGCAACCAGAACTGCACACAGTACTGCAAATGGGGTCTGACAAGAATCTTATAAAGTTGTAGCATTACCTTCCGACTCCTAAATTCAATCCCTCGATTAATGAAGGCCAGTACACCGTATGCCTTCTTGACCACAGCCTCCACCTGAGAGGCCGATTTAAGAGTCCTATGGACTCTGACCCCAAGATCCTTCTGCTCCTCAACACTGCTAAGACTCCTACCCTTCTACTCCTTCATCTCATTGTTCCTGCCAAAATGGACCACTACATTGAAGTCCATCTGCCACTTTTTCACCCATTCTTGCATCCTATCTACGTCTTGCTGCAACTTCTGACATCCGTCCAGATTATCCACAACACCATCAACCTTCGTATTGTCGGCGAACTTACTAACCCATCCTTCCACTTCCTCATCCAGGTCATTTATGAAAATGACAAACAGCACAGGTCCTAGAACAGATCCCTGGAGCACTGCACTGGTGACTGATCTCCATGCAGAAAAGACCCATCCACAACCACTCTCTGCCTTCTGCAGGCTAGCCAATTCTGGATCCACAAGGCCAAAGCCCCTTGGATCCCATGCCTTCTCACCTTCTCAAGAAGTCTTGCATGGGGGACCTTATCAAATGCCTTGCTGAAATCCATGTAGACCACATCCACCACTCTTCCTTCGTCAATGTGTTCAGTCACATTTTCAAAGAACTCCACTAGGCTCGTAAGGCACGACCTGCCCTTGACAAAGCCGTGTTGACTATTTCTGATCAAGCTAAACTTCTCTAAATCCTCATAAATCCTGTCCCTCAGGATCCTCTCCATCAACTTACCAATCACTGAGGTCAGACTCACTGGTCACTAATTTCCTGGGCTATCACTGTTCCCTTTCTTGAAAATATGTACCACATCTGCAATCCTTCAGTCCTCTAAGAGTTATTGGCAGCAGGGAGGTTTCCAAACCTATATGGCATCAAGCCTTCATAAATAATGTAACACATGTAATGTGTGAGATCTTGTTCATTTGTAACTAGGATACTCCAACGGTAAACTCTTCATGAGGCAGTTGCCTTTCTCTATTTGAATCTCTCCTCACCCTCCTGTTCATGCTGTAGCTCCACATGGTGCTTTTTGCTGAAGCTCTGTGGTGACACCTCCCAGTCCTTTGCCACCTCCATTGAATGAGGACTCTGAGAAACATTGCATTGAACCCTGATCTCATGAGCATTGAAGGTACTGCACTCAAAACGTCAAAAACGTGGGTTCAGTTCCAGCTTTGGCTGATGATCTGTTAAAATTTACACTTGTTGGTCTACATTTTGTGCTGCAGTCCATAGGTAGGGCATACTGTGATTTTTCAACCTAAACTAAGCTTACTTTATTTTGAAAACCTAACACAAAGCTGAATAAATCTTTAAAGATCACTTGCTGAAAAACCATGACATTATATTCCTCACACCAGCTAAACTGATAATGTTTGCCAATTTGAAAGTGGGTTAATAATTCTAAATTCTCTTGCTATTGTAACTCAAAATGAGCAGATACTTGCAACTAATTCGTATGGATGAGATTACAAAGAACCATGTTCTAATTACTTCTGGTCCTTTATCTTTTTGAACTATTAGTTAGAAATTGTGCATGGAAGTTATTTGAAGTTAACTTCTTAAGAGCCAAGTATTGTGAATGTTAGAAATCTAAAATAAAAACAAAATATTCAAAATACTCATTTTGGGGAGAAAAATCACTGATTGGATTCTTTCAACATAAATAGTAACTCTTGTTTCTCTCTGTTTGCTTAAGTATTTCTAATACCTTGTTCTTATTTCAACGTTTTAGTGCAAGCAAATAACTTTGTTCCTTTTTCTGACAATGGAAGTGCACTGTTAACCCAGCATTTCCCAGTTTTATTTCTATATGCATTTCAACAGTTAGCATATAGTAAGTTATCTTTACCTCTCCACATTTGATGGCCTGTTTTGTAAATCAATTTTGATTTATGTAGGTAATCTGATGGCATTGAGCCCTGCAGCAGAGGAAGTCGCCACTTTCTACGCCAAAATGCTGGATCATGAATACACTACAAAGGAAATTTTCAGACAAAACTTCTTTCATGACTGGCAGAAGGTGTGTGCTACTTTTTTAATTGAGAAACCTAGATGAAGGGTAAAATCCAAAGCTGAAGAACAGATTACAAGATGGTTACAATCTTACTAAATATCGATTAGATGATGCAGAGTACAGTCTTTCAATCCACAAGCATAAAGTCCAAGGAAGACAAAGATGCTTACAGTTTTGAGTCTTGAAGAAAAATTTGTTTCTATAATTTTAAGTCATTGACAATAGTTTCCTTTAAAGTATCAGCATTTTTTGTTTGATCAGATGAACATAAAAAAATAGGAACAGGAGTAGGTCATCTAGCTTCTTGACCCTGCCGCGCCATTCAATAAGATCATGGCTGATTTGATAGTGGTTCAGTTCCACTTACCTGCCTGCTCCCCATAATCTTTAATTCCCTTATTGGTCAGAAACGTATCAATCTGTGACTTAAAACAGATTTAACATGGTAGCCTTCACTGCTTCAATGGGCAGAGAATTCTGAAGATTCACTACCCTCTGAAAGAAGAAATTCCTCCTCAATTCTGTCCTAAATTGATTTCCCCTTATTTTGAGGCTATGCCCTCTAGTTCTTGTTTTCTTTCTAAGTGGGAATAATCTGTCTCTACTTTGTCTAGCCCATACCCTGTTTAACCCCTGTCTAGGATGAATGTATTTGATCAGAAAAGTGCAAGTGTGACTTCAAACCTGAAAATACTATTAAGTCTGTCAGCATCAATAAAAAGAAAAGATATTACAGATTACTATTACAGATTTAGAAACTTAAGAGGAATCATGCACAGTTCCATTTACATCCTGTCTTTACTGCTGCAGGTATTAGTCCCAAGTTATGTGGGGTTTTTTTTGCCTTTCCTTAAAGATTCCAGTGTTGCTGGTGGAGAAACTAATCACAATCATTTGGGGATAACAATTGAGTAGACTTAGTGGTCTGTTTGTCATTTTAATATGTTTCTATTCCACAAATGGCGTTTGCCATATTATGAAATTCTTGTACAATTCACCTACTGAGTTTGCCTATTTATAATAGTCACTGCACTTCAAAAGTAATTATTGATTTATAAGGTGCTATGCACATGCATGTTACAACTTTTTGTCCATCACGTTTGGATGTAGAGATGCCGGCATTGGACTGGGGTAGTAAGAACTCAGTAAGAATCTAGCAACACCAATTTTAAATCCAACCGATTTATTTGATAGTAAATTTGTGAGCTTTCGACCTTTTCGTCTTCGTCAGGCAAATGCAGTGTTCTGGTCTGCAATAGCACACATCAGCACAGACAGTCACAGATTGCTGATTAGAATGCGAATCCTTACATCTAACCTGCTATTCAAGTGTTAAAGTGGCTAACAATGTGTGTGAAGGGAATCCTGAGCATTGGTTAGAGAATTGTGTATTTTCTCCAGACAGCACAGTAAGTGAGGTTTTTTGCTAACCCAGGCAAGTCACGGAGGTTACAGATAGTGTGACATGAAGCCAATATCCCTGTTAAGACCGTCCTCGTGTGCGGAACTTGGCTATCAGTCTCTGCTCAGCGACTCTGCACTGTTGTGTGCCATGAAGGCCCTCTTGAAGAACATTTACCCGCAGGTCGGAGGCCGAATGCCCATGACTGCTGAAGTGTTCGCCCACAGGAAGGGAACTGTTTTGCCTGGTGATTGTTGAGCGATGTTCATTCATCCGCTGTCGTAGTGTCTGCATAGTCTCCCCAATATACCATGCTTCAGGACATCCTTTCTTGCAACGTATTAGGTAGACAACGTTGGCCGAGTTGCAAGAGTATGTACTGTGTACCTGGTGAGACCGAGTTGCAAGAGTATGTACCGTGTACCTGGTACATCATGTTTGGTACAGTTTTGCATAAGTTCTGTTGAAACTGAAAGTTTGTAAGCTGCTCAGAATAGTAAATTTTGTATTACTGTCAATGGAACCGATTCACTGCTGTGGCTTTCCTCTCAAGTATAGGAAATGACCAAGGAAGAAAAAAAAATAATCACCGACTTAAATAAATGTGATTTCTCACAAATGCATAAATACTTCACTGAAAAAGCAGAGGCCAGGAAAGCTTTGCCCAAGGAAGAGAAACAGGTGAGAAAATATTTTAAGTGGAAGATTATTTTTCACTGTCTCTGCTGAGAGTTTCCTCTGGGTGCTCTGGTTTCCTCCTACAGCCTGAAAGACATGCTGATTATTATGCAGTGACTCGAACAGATGCTGGAGTGTGGTGACTAGGGCAATTTCACAATAACTTCATCACAGTGTCAGTGTAAGCCTTGATTGTAACTTATAACTAAACTTTAATTTTGATAATGCTCTGCTATAATCTAACAGGTTTTGACACCCCATCCAAATAACCATTCTTCACTTGTAAGTGAAATCTACATAGTCAATGCAGGCAAGCTATTCAAGCAGGCAATTGAGCCTAAATATTTCCTTTTAGGTATGGAAATTGTACCATAGGGTTGGAGGTAAGCCACCTCTGCTCAGGAAGGGAGAGAAAGTTAAAATGAGTGATGAGACCAGTCACTCTGGCATCAGTTGTTAGTCATGGGGAAAATGTGTTTGTAAGACTTGGTATATCAAAAATCCAGCCATTTTGCCCATCATTACAGAACTGTATGGAGATTTAGCTTCCTGCTTTCATAATTGTGCAAGGGATTATTGATCAGCCAACATAATGCATTAAAAGTAAAGCCATATAGTCCTAGAAGACCACAGGCTGCTGTCCCTTTTTGAGGGAGAAAGCTGACTGGTGGTGATTTTAATCTGAGGATCACCACACCTCAGGACAAGGTTTCACAAGACTTTGTGAAGTTAGCAGGTACAGGAATTGAACCCATGCTATTGGCATTGCTTCGCATCACAAACCAGCTGTCACACTAACTAAGCTAACCAACATCCACTGCATTAATAAGACCCATGAGATAACCTGGCATGTGAAACTGGATTTCCTTTAATTTTAGTACCAGTTAATTGTATAATGGATAAATGTTTTTGCTTAGATTGGCAAGGAAAAATCAACTTGTACTCTATCCTAATAAACTAAGGTTTTGGTTTGTTAATATTAGTACTCCTATACATAAATCAGATGCCTTAAAGTGTATTCTGTTTCCAGTCGAGTGGCATAATTTATAATAATGTGAAATATAACACCAGATGTGTTATGTTCTCTACCTACTTAGTGTGTCAAGTTAATACAATAGTAGGGAACATATAGATAGTCTCAGCACCGTAAGAGTCGGGAAAACAAATTAATGCGACTTGCTCGCTCCTGATACATTGCAGCAAAAGTCATTTTAATAGTTAATAGTGAACTTGGAAAATAAAGGATTGGCCTTGACACTGAGATTTAATAGGCTGACACCATTCATTGTCAAGTTTATATTTAAGGAATAACTACTTGGCTGAGGTGCCAATAGGCTGTTATTGTCCATGGGTCTTTCTATACCTCTATCGTAAGTGATGGGCAGAGTATGAATAAGTTAAACAACAAAGACAATGAAATTAAGCTAAAATTTAAGTCAACTTATTGACTCGTGTAAAGAATTGATTAGGAGGTTTCAAGATTGGACCTCTTAGGGACAGAGGAGGGGATCTATGCTTAGAGCCTGAGGGAATGGGGGAGATCCTGAATGAATACTTTGCGTCGGTATTCACGCAGGAGACTGGACAGATGTCTGTGCCTGATGTTGACAAAGTTGAGGATCGGTTGAGGGAAATAAGGATTACGAGGAAAGAGGTGTTGGGGCTGTTAGGCAGCTTAAAGACATATAAAGCTCCGGGGCCTGATGGCATTTACCCCAGGCTGCTAAGGGAGTTGAGGGAAGACTTGGCTGGGCCTCTGACGCAAATCTTTGTCTCTTCCTTGGACACAGGTGAGGTCCCAGAGGACTGGAGGATAGCAAACGTAGTACCGTTGTTTAAAAAAGGTCAGAGGGATCACCCAGGGAACTATAGGCCGGTGAGCTTGACTTCAGTTATAGGTAAGCTAATGGAGAGGATCCTTAGGGACAGGATGTATGAGCATCTGGAGCGCTGCGATCTGATCAGGGATACGCAGCATGGCTTCGTCAAGGGGAAGTCTTGTCTTACAAATCTAGTGGAATTTTTTGAAGAAGTGACAAAAACAGTTGATGAAGGACAGGCTGTTGATGTCGTCTACATGGATTTCAGAAAGGCGTTTGACAAGGTTCCTCATGGTAGACTGATAGAGAAGGTGAAGGCGCATGGGATACAGGGTCGGGTATGTAGATGGGTCGAGAACTGGCTCGGGAGGAGGAGACAGAGGGTAGTAGTGGAAGGCTCTTTTTCCGGCTGGAAGCCTGTCACTAGTGGAGTGCCACAAGGCTCAGTACTAGGTCCTCTTCTATTTGTGGTCTACATAAACGACTTGGAAGTAGGGGTAGGTGGTGAGATCAGCAAATTTGCTGATGACACCAAGATGCTTGGATTGGCGGGTACAGAAGAGCAGTGTCAGGCAATACAACAGGACATAGACAGGTTGGTAGACTGGGCAGATAGATGGCAAATGGAATTTAATCCGGATAAATGCGAGGTGATGCATTTTGGCTGGAAAAATGTAGAAGAGAGTTATAGGATAAAAGGTAAAACTATACGGAGCATAGAGACGCAGAGAGACTTGGGGGTGCAGGTTCACAAGTCTCTGAAGGTGTCCTCACAGGTGGAGAAGGTGATAAAGAAGGCGTATAGTACGTTAGCTTTCATAGAAAAGGGTATAGAATACAAGAGTAGGAGTTTGATGTTGCAGTTGTATAGAACTTTGGTTAGGCCTCACTTGGAATACTGCGTCCAGTTCTGGTCGCCGTACTATCGGAAGGATGTGGAGTCCTTGGAGAGAGTGCAGAGGAGGTTTACCAGGATGCTGCCTGGTATGGAAGGACTGTCTTATGAGGAACGATTAAATAGACTGGGGTTGTTTTCCCTTGAAAGACGTCGGCTTAGAGGGGATCTCATAGAGGTGTATAAGATTATAAGGGGTATAGATAGAGTAAATGGAGGTAAACTTTTTCCACCTTCAGAAATGGATAGGACGAGGGGTCATGGCCTTAGGGTGAGGGGGGCTATGTATAAGACGAATATTAGAGGGCAGTTTTTCACACAAAGGGTAGTGGGGGTGTGGAATGCACTGCCGAGTAAGGTGGTGGGAGCAGGCACGCTGGGGCTGTTTAAGGGTCTCTTGGACAGCCACATGAGCGGTATGCAGATAGAGGGATATATTAGGACTGTTTAACTACGGCTTTTTTCCACAGGTAATTCGGTCCATACTTGACCAACATTGAGCATGCATTCGGCAGGTGGTGCGGGTACAGCTCTTGGATGTTGATTCATGGGTTGCCTGGTACCTCATGTCGTAAATGAGTGCTTTATGTGGACCATCTGAAGGGCACCATGACAGCTCAGAGACTATCGATGTGGCTGTGCAGACACTTGGAATTGGGCCGGTGTCTGCGGGAGTTTGCGCGTTCTCCCCGTGGTTGCGTGGGTTTTCTCCGGGCACTCTGGTTTCCTCCCACAACCCAAAAATTCGCTCTTAGGCTGATTGGGAAACAAATTGTCCCTATAGTGAAAATTTTCCATATTAGGAATAATATATATATTATTATATAGGAATATTAAAATAGGATAATGTATTTGCTACTATATAGAATGACGGCGGCGCGGGCTCGTTGGGCCGAAGGGCCTGTTTCCCGTGCTGTTGCTTAAAATAAAAAAAAAGATAGAAATTGAGACTTTGTTGGAAGAATTTCCTAACAGTAATACATTTGTCTTCAACTTGAATTTGTGCCCCTTTTCCTGTTGAAATTTGGCTTGGAATAGTGTTCCAAATCTAAATGATCCCATCAGCTCTTTGCTAATGTTAAAATGTAACCATTGTTTGGATGCCAGTGAACTAGTTTTTTGTGGAAATACAATTTGGGCCTGTGTGCCTAGTATCATCCTTGACGTGTACAAGTCTCATACATACTTATAACTATATCATAGAATCTTTTAAAAACATAAATGCTAGAGAAGTCTAAAGCCCAAGCAGCATCCTGGAAATTGTAAGTGCTTTCGTGGAAATTGCTGATGCTTTAATCATCATCTCTCAAAACATTCAATTCTGAAATTAACCTCTTAGTTTAAAAAAAAGTCGCTCTACTATCTAAAAGCTGGGAAAGGAATTACAGATCTTTGTTAGATTTTAGACTGATAATCTGTTAGAAAGATCAGAGGGCCTGATTCTTGGGTAAATAGAGTAAATTCCAGTCTTTTGCAACTTTGTGTTTCATGTACCATTGTACATTCTGTAGTGTGAGCAGTGTTCACTTATCTATGTTTGAATTTTGCAAAAGATCTTTTATTTTACAAATGCACAAATCAGATTTGAGTCTCAATGTAATTTTATTGTAGGTTATCAGATTTTGGGAGAACCAATAAAGATGAGTTTAAATAATCAATTTGAGAATAGGAATAGACTGGATATCAAATCATTTGTCTTTCCTCAAAGTGGTGAAACTCGGCAGTGGAATGCAGACTAGTGTCGTAGGTGCTCTTGAATATTTTCCATTGGAACTGGATTAGTTCCTGCTGAGGACCAAAACCACACAACACAATAGAATGCAAGTGCCTTTGTGGCCCTTAGTTTATATGATCTGTCTGAATTGGTTTTAGTTACCTGGGGGGCCTAAAAAATTTTCCAGGGCATACTTTATCTCTTGTTGGCCCTGGGTTTTCTCTTTTTCATTAACTGTGATGTTTAAGTAATTTTAAATAAAACTGCCAGTGCTAGAAATTGAAAACAAATAGAATGGTGGAGTATACGCAGCAGATCCAACAGCTTCAGTGAAAAGAAGCACAAGTTATTGTAGAGTCAGTACTCAAATCAGTATTGCCCTCGCATAACTGTAACCGATGTAATTGAATTCCATTTAAAACCATGTTCCTCCTTCACAATTTCTCCATTTGTCAAGTTTTGCAGGAATGTAACCCCCGCATATGGCAGGTCCTTTTTGTATGAACTAGTCCAAGTCAGCAAGGATTTGTAATGTTAAATCGTATCTGCTCAATATTAAAATTTCTGAGGAGTTTGCTATTGTGGTAGTAAAAGAAATGTCTGTGGATGTTGTTTATTTGGACTTGCAAATGGCATTTACTGAGATATGAACAAAAATAAAAAGTGTATGGAATTGGAGTTAATTTATTGATGTACGTGAGAAATTTTGTCAGGAGGTAGGAGACAGATTAAGATTATAACGGGTATGTACTCCAGTTGTCATAACATTATTAGTGGTGTCATCCACAACTCTATATAATAGGACTTACTTGGATGAAGGAAGAGAGCTACATAGCCATGACTGCCATTGACATTAAATTAAAAATGACACTGGGTGAAGTGTAGATGGGAGCAGAAAGTTGTAAAGGAACACCAGTGAATTAAAGTTAACAGGTGAAATTGTTATGGATGGAGCTTAATATGGAGAAGCATGAAGTCATCTATGTTAAATTCATGATTGATCAAAGTGTTTTCTGAAGTGAGAAATTAGCAACTGAATGAGCCAAAAAGTTTCACGATCCATGGACAGAAATCACTAAATCTAGTGGATAATACAGGGGGAGAAAAAAAAAGGCAATAGCATTTTGGCCTTCTGAAGGGGCTGGAATACAAACAGCATATGTTGCAGTTGTATAATGCACTGGTTAGACTGCAGCTGGAGTACTGCATTCAATTCTGTGCCTCAAAGTGGGATAGTTTGAGCTTAGGGGCGATTAGGCTGCTTTCGTTGCAGCACTTCATTCTGCCACAGATTTTCCTTTCTCCCTGTCAGAAGGTGCAGGTGAGAGCAAATCCCTTTGATGTCTTTTGACAGAGGAGATGTCAGTTTCACCTGCTGAAGGGAATCTTCTGCACAGCTGTACACTCAGCCCCAGTGTATGTATACTGCATTGATTTGAAATTGCTCAGGTTTCCTAAAGAACTGAAATCTATGAAACTCTCTCCATTCCAATGGAACACTTTGATCTCTAACAAATTTAATGTGCAGTGCCTTGAAAAAGATTGCATTAACAGCTCAATGGATTTCTGCTCCAGTCACCTTTGCTTATGTTCATTTCCCTTCACACTAGAATGGATCTCAAGTATCCTATTGGTTCTGTCCGCAATGTTGACAAATTGAAGTCTGTGGTTTTACTGTCTCTTTTACAAAACACAGTTGCTTTAAACAAATCATGGATTGTCAATTGGGCTTATTCCTCTGGTGGAGGACGATGGAAAATCTCTGCTGCAGAATGAAGAACTGCATTGATTTAAAAGCCTCTGAGGTGACATGGAAACTAAAGTGACCTGGCCACTTCAGAATTATTACTAACCTGCATTCAGGACTGCCTGAAATCTCCATGCCAGGACGAGTGGTGATGTCAACCCCTTGCCCTGCCCCAGCCTGAGCCCATCCAATTCTCAGGACCCTGAGGGTACCTTTCCTCTGCAAACTGGCAGCACAGAGGGGCAAATTGCCTTTGAACTGGCTTCCTTGGGACCCAAAATACCAAGCCAGGGTATCATTACTAGGGGACAGTGCATCATGGACACTGCCAATGCATGTGGTCTGAAGGGGACTTAAATAGGAGAACTGAGGGGGAAATGGCCTAAGATGAGAAAGGGGAAGGATCAGGTTGTCCTCAGGCTTTTTTATGGGGGATGTTGTCTCTGTGACGCACTCCCCTGGTCAGTTGGGCGGAGAGGACAATTTCATTTTTTGGCAGGGAGGGAGAGAGGTCTGAGCACAGAGATCAGGCAAAACACTCATTTTCCTGCAGAGTGGACAGTTAGCTCATTTGGCTCAATATCATTGAAAAGATGTGATCTAGCTATTGTTTTTAGAAAAATTAAAAGATTTGATAAAGTAGATGTCCAAAATCAGAGGACAAAACCTTAAACTAAAGACATTTTAAGGAATGCTATCAGCAACACTTCTTCCCACACTGGGTAGTAGAAATTGCCTTTTCCCAACTTCCTACACAGGGTAGTGGAAATTGCCTTCTCCCAAAACGTGTTGAGTCTATCAATTGGACATTTCAAAACTGTTATTAATACCTTTGAGGGATGTGGAACCAAAGTGGGTAAATGGAGTTGATGCAAATAGGCCATTTTCTAATTAGTAGAAGAAAACAGGAAGAGAGTATACTATACAGCCAGTCAAATAGATTATGGCTGATCTGTATCTTGCTCCATTTTCCTGCCTAGTTTCCACATCCCTTTAGATTCCAAATTGAAAAGATTCAAGCAGCTGAGTGGCCTGTTCTTTTCAAAAGAAACAGGCCACTCAGCTGCTTGAATCTTTTCAATTTGGAGTCTAAAGGGATGAGAACAGAAATTATCACGTTTGGCATGGACTGAACTCGAATGGATATTGGACAGAAATGTTTTTTTAAATGAAGCCCATGATGTGAACAGAACATGCCATGATTCTTAGGTTGCTCTTGCCCTTTTAAAACTGGGACCAAATGATCAATACTAAAAATTTAGGAATGAATACTTCTGCTGTTACAGAGAGGCAAGTTGGCATTTTAGTTTGAATTCCTGTTATTAAAGCTGATGTTTTACAACTGATGAAGAAAAGCTTACCAAATTCACGGTAGACTAACGGAAAGGATAGAGCAGACGTTAAATAATCCATACACGTGTAAAAATCATTTTTAAAAATGAAAACAAGTGAAACTGTTTCAAGACCCCAAGTTTAATCAAACTCTTGGGTTACAGTAGAGAGAATATTCATCTTGGCATCCAGGCCTACAAAACTGACAAATGACAAGGGTTCTGGCTGTAAATATTATTTGAAAGTAGACTTCTAGAGAGTTGGAGACATCCATAATCAAACACTCTGAAAATACATAATGTTTAGTTTCCTACATCAAGAAAGGAACTCTGAAAGGTGCCTATTCACCTATACTCCATGCAGGAGGAAGGAAAATATTAGATAGGACCAATTTTAAAACTTTTCACTGAAAATCTGGTCTTTTCTTACAGAAGCTAAAGTTAGAGCAAGATGCAATTACTGAGATTTACGGCTACTGTGTAATGGATGGACATCGAGAGAGAATTGCCAACTTCAAAATTGAGCCACCGGGGCTATTCCGTGGTCGAGGCGATCATCCAAAGATGGGAAAACTGAAAAAAAGGATCATGCCTGAAGATGTTATAATCAACTGCAGCAAGTAAGCAGTGTACATGATAAATGAGGGAAATAACGATAGCGAATTCATGAAACCCTGTTGTTTAGGTCCTGTCTTGTTATTAGCTTTCCATTTTGTTTTCCTTCTCTGGACCAAGTCCAGATTGAACATGTCTAAAAGTCAGATCTGAAACACTCCCAGTTTCACGCTCAGCACTTAAAATCAAAATGGTAAAATGGGCCCATAATTTGAGCTAGTCTAACCTGTTCAAACTTGTCTGTTTTTCACTTTGTTTTTCTAAAATAAGCTTATTTTATTCAGAGATTCCAAGATTCCAGAGCCCCCAAAAAATCACCGGTGGAAGGAGGTACGTTTTGATAATAAAGTAACCTGGCTGGCATCATGGACAGAAAATGTCCAAGGGCTACTTAAGTACATCATGCTTAACCCAAGCTCTAAACTTAAGGTATGTATGCTCTGACAGAGGCTGCCTATAATTTTCATCTTGATTTAATGAATTTAATCTTAATATAAAATTATCACACCTTATTCTATCTTGTACTTTCTTAGGATCATAAATTTATAGAATTCTTACCTTTGTCTTCTTGATCTTAGTGGCATGTACGTTCCATTTAACTTGGCCTTGTAGGTTGAGACTGTTTTTGTGAAAAGGTTTGAAAGAATTTTGATAGAATTGTTTCAAATTGAAACTTTTGACATGATGAATGGATGTGGTGAAGTGGCTAATGAGTTAATACTAGATAGTATAGAATGACTAGGTTAGGATAATTGAGGGTGGTTCAAGAATCTGGTTGTCTGAATAAGAATTGTTTTGGAAGCAGAATGCATAATATCTCTTCAAAAGGAAGGGTGTGCATAAATATCTGAAACAAAGGTCTTGAAAGGGGATTAAGGAATAGAATTAAATGGATATTTCAGACCATGAGTTTTTTGTGATATAAAAATCTGATCTATCATTTTCCATTCAATGCTGCTAACAGCCTCAATTATGAAACTTGACCCTGCAGCTTTTAAGAAAAAGCACAAGGAGTGCAGCTGAGATACTAAATCTCCAGTCAGTGCTGAGCTATCCCTGCTGAGATTGCATGTGCGAACATTTAGTGAGGACCCTTGATAGTATATTGAATGTGTTTGAATATATGGAGGCGGAGGCATTAATTGAGGCAGTATTTAAACACACACACAAAGGGACAGATTGAAATCTGTTATGGTTCATCAGGATGTGTATGATTGCAATGTTTCATTCTCTAAATAAATGCAAGACTGAGTAAAGATTTGACCAAGTACCATCCTTCATCAAATGGCGACCTAGAGTAAAACAGGATCAGAATTCAGCTGTAATGTTCCCTTCAAGTAAGCTACCATCCATTCATCTCATGGGTGTCCCTATTAAATACGTTACGTGGACTGCAAAATTCAATACAGGATCCATGATTTTCTCAGGACAACTATGGATGGGTAATCAATGTAATGTGAGTATCATAGATCCTGAAAATTCATTTAAATAATTTTATATATAAATTAAATTTAAAGAAGCTAAGATACTTTGTGTGGCAGTAAGTCCTGGATAGTGGGACAATTAGAATTGGTCAGGACTATTACTCCTGATTTGCTATGCATAAATTTATATAAATGAGCATTAGGAAGCCTGGAGATGGTTAGAATGGGGGTTGGACTACATGAACCTCTATGGTAAAATAAAGACTTTTATTCCTATCTAGTCTGCGATTAATGCGTTATGGTGCCAGACTGCTGCTTCTATTTTTAAAAAAAAAAGTACACCAGTCCAAGGAGTTCAATGTCATCTGTAAACACTTTGTCTAATTTATTTCACTTTAATTATGGTCAATCCCCTATTTGCAATGAGTTTATGTAAACTGGTCCAGTAAAGTTACTCCAGTAGGTATAGCTTACTTATAGTTTTAAATCAGTGTTGCTCACTTAAGTTTGGATGCCCTAATGCAGTTTGCTGGTGTTGGAATGCAGATCAGCATCTGTGATTCTCAGATGCTGATTTCAGGCATGTAGCTATAAGCATTTGGAGGACATGCATCCCCAAACAGGAAGAGAATGGGGAAATAAGTTCAGGAACCACTAATTCTGAATAAAAATTCCTACTTTAACAGGACTATTTAGCTTGGTGTATGGAAATGAAGAGAACCATATCGCAAATTGCATTCTTTTGCTGCTTCTAATTACATATTAAGAGCAGGACAGCACTTAATCCCAAATTACTAATTATACCACAGATGGTGAAAGGAGCCGAAGGTCACTCAAGGGTCAGAAGTGTACGTGTCTCCCAGCATTGCACCATTGTGCTGTTTGATTATTTTAATTTTTTCACATCCTTCATATGCAGGTGAACATCATATATTTATCACCCTTTTGTGGCCAAAACTTTACGTTTTAACATTGTCCTAAACAGCGAGAATGGTGCCAAATCTCTGTGCCAGGTTTTGGGCCATCTTTCACTGCACTCCATCCTGATAGGAAACAATTGGTTAGGAAGCTCCTGTGGAGAAAGGAAAAACATTAACACTTCAAGTACAACCTTCATCAGTGAGTTTGTTAGCTGCACTCAGTTAATTCAATTGACTGATATCTGAGTCATGGCATTTGTTTGTTTGTTTCTTTTGTGGGAATGCAATGCATCAGAGGTTGAGTAACTCCAGTACAAATAGTGCTCGTGTTACACTTTATTAGTGTCAGTTTTTCTATGATCTGCTGATGGTTTCTGAAGCATACAGAAAAGAATGCCAGATATAAAAATTAAAATCATTGTGTGAGAATAAAGATCTTTTCTTCCCATTTGTCAAATGCTTTTTCTTTTCAGAATTCAAACTACATCCATATTCTCCTATCTCCAAATTTTAAATTTTTCCTTCCCATCAGTTGTGAATCCAGACTATTTTCTGTGACTTTTCATCATAAGGGGTGTCAGATTTTTCCTAATTTAATACTGCACTTCGATCCATCATTTTGAGCAAAAACTTCAGTAAGATTGCTCCCAGCAAGTGACGCATCAATCTAGAACAATGGGTCACAGTCTCAGGGTACAGGATAGACTATGTAAGACTGAGATGAGAAATCACTTTTTTCAAGAGTGGTGAACATGTAGAATTCTCTACCGTATAAAGCTCTGGAGGCAGTCACCAAATGCGTTTAAGAATGAACTACATTCCTAGAAACTAAAGGGGTAGGGCAAAAACACATTGAGGTAGAGCAATGATCACACTGAACAGAGGAACAGGCTTGATGGATAGAATGGCCTATTATTATTTTTATTTTTATATGCTTATAATATGGAAAGACATTATTTGCTTCCCTTCTTATCTTTACAACCCCAGGATGCTTTGCAATCTTGATTGAGGTTCCACACTAACTTGAGATTGAATTTGGCATTTTTATTTGGTTCAGTTCCACAACTGGAATTGAGATGTGGAAGGTGAAGTACTTTGTGCTGCAGAGTTAAAGAAAATGGGTTCAGTTAAATGGTATGTCCTGTCTTAACTGAAAAAGACTTCATAATGTTATCTATTAATGCTTTCAGGGTGAGAAGGACTGGCAGAAATATGAAGTGGCCCGCCGCCTGAAGGACAAGATTGATGCAATTCAGACTCAGTATCGTATTGACTGGAAGTCGAGGGAAATGAAATCACGACAACGAGCAGTGGCACTCTATTTCATTGATAAAGTATAATATTCTAGTGTTTATACTGTATCTTTTTTATATAATTTTGAGGTGAATGAAATCAATACATGTGAACATTTCATAACACAATAGGCTACACAGCATGAACAGTGTTCAGTGTAAGCGGTTAGTTGGGGAAAAGATTGTGCCTAGAAAGTCTCCAAAGGGCTGCTGCCTTATAGAGCTAGAGGGTATGATTGAAGTATTAAATGAATGTGTTGCTTCAGTCTTCACAAAAGAAGCATAATAATGTGAAGGGTATACTTGAGGTAGTATACTTGAAATAGTAAATAAAAGCCTTACAAAAAAAAACTGAAAGAAGATGAGTCATTTGATCCAAATGAAAAATGTTCTGAATGAATAAAAAACAAAGGTAAAATTAGAATTAATAGCTGTAACTTGAATCTAATCTGCGAAATCTGGATGCAGAGGACTAGAGGTTCTAGAGTTATAACTTGGTTCAAGAAAGGGAAGAAGGATAAACCAGGAAGTCAGCCTAACATTGATGGCAAGAAAATTATTGGATACCATAATTGGGACTAAAGCACTGTTCAAAGAGAGCCAGCAAAAATTTTTTGCAGGCAAATCATCCTAGCTAACTAGCATTGGAGGGGAGAAGTATTAACAGTTAAAGCAGACTTAAAAGTGGATAAATCCCCAGGCCCAGACAAGATGTATCCCAGGCTATGGTGGGAGACAAGGAAATTGCAATATCTCTTACGTTAATTTTCAAATCTTTTCTGGATAAGATCTGCTAGTACAAATCTAATTTGTACTACAGCTAATGTGGCACCATTGTTCAAGACGGGAAGTAGGGATAAGTCAGGTAATTACATGCCAGGGAGTCTAACATCAGTGGTAGGGAAATTGAGCTTCAGAATTAATCTCCACTTGAAGCAGAAATTGTCAGCGTAGCACTGTCAGGGGGAGATCATATCTAACAAACTGCATTTTTCGAGATAACTAGATGCATAGATGAGGGCAATGCATTGGATGTATAGACTTCAAGTAAGGCTTTTGACAAGGTTCCACATGGGAGACAGGTCAAGAAGGAAGACCCCATAGGATCCAGGGAAATTTGGCAAATTGGAGTTAGTTTTTTGTGACTAGAAGCCACAGAGATTGACACTGTGTCCCTTTCTGTTTGTAGTGTCCATTCATGATCTCAACACAAAAATAGGAAGTATGATCTGTAGGTTTGCAGGTGACATGAAAATTAGTGATGTGAGTAGCTAAGAGAAAAGCCTTGGATTGCAGGATGAAATGGATGGACAGAATAGCAGAACAGTGACAAATGGAATTTAATCCTGAAAAGTGAGAGGTGGTGCATTTTGTGAGGACTAACGAGGAGTCTTGGAGTACCGTCCATAAATCACCTTATCCAAGAAAGGTGGATAAGTGACTAAGAAGGCATGTGGAATACTTGCCTGTATTTGCTGAGGCATAGAACATAAGAGCAAGGAGGTTATGATGGAGCTGTATAAAACACTGGAGAACTGTGCGTGCAGTTCTGGTGGTCACAGGACAGGAAGGATGCACTAACCCTAACTGTACTAGCAAGCTTACAGAAGAGATTCACCAGGATCTTGTCTAGGCTGGAGCATTTCAGCTCTGAAGGGAGGCTAGTTAGGTAGGGTTGTTTTCCTTGGAGCAGCAAAAGCTGAGGGGGGAACCTGTGCAAAATTGAGGTATGTGAATAGGAAGTAACTTTTCCCCTTACTGGAGGGGTTAATAATCAGGAGGCCTAGATTTAAGATAAAGAGCAGAAAATTGGCGGGGGTGGGGGGTGGATTTGAGGGAAACCTTTTTCATCCACAGGGTGGTGAAAATCTAGAACTCTGTCTAAAAGAATGATAGAGGCGGGAACCCTCAACATTTCTGATTGTTTGAAATGCCATAGCAGGCAACAGTGTGGACCAAGTGCTGGAAAATGCATATAGAGTAGATAAGTTTTTGATGGCCTTTGCAGACATGGGCCATAGGGGATATTTTTGTGTTGCAAAATTCTGTGACTGACTATGCAAACTTGATTTGAATTCCTTGAGATAACAAGGTTGATCAACTGCAGTAGATATATATAAGGACATTACGTAGGAGTACTAAAGTGTAGAGTATTCATTCATCACCTTTAATTATGCCCTTGCCTCAAAAAAAAATCTTTTTGACTCTATTCCTTTAACTATCCTCTTTTATGTTTTTAAATATTTTGTGTTTATTTTTATATTACCTGCATTATCTTCATTTCTTTCACCTTCCCTGTTGCCAGTTTCATTTTCTTCCTATCACTCTCTATTTTATACTCTTCCGTAACTGCCATTTGTCTGCTTTTTCAATCATGAATAGATCTTTGTTTTGTCGTCTAGGACCCTAGGTTTGGATATCCTATCCTTTGCCTTTGTAAAGATCTGCTTGGTTTATGCCTGAACTAAGTCTGTTATTGCTCGTTATACTATTTTCCATGGCAATCCTTATAGTCCACATGCCAAATCACTGAAATTGGCTTCCAGTTGGGCATTTTCACTTGACTTTTTCTTTGTCCCTTTTTCCTAATTACACTAAACTCAGTTGTGATATAATCACTGTCACCTAGATATTCTCACACTGAAACTCACTCTTTGCTCTACTTCATTTCCCAAAATTTAATCCAGCACTACATTATTTCTCAGTGAGCTAGTAAAAATTATCTACAATCAGATGAACTGCAATGGTCCAAAAATGCTCACCATCACCTCTTTGAGGGCAATCGGGAATGAGCAACAAATCCTCATCCTGCCAGTGACATTCGCTTCCTAGTAAAACTCTTATGTACATATTTTCAGAGTTCTTCACTCGCTACTATTTTTTCCAGCCTTTGTGAGAGTATCTTTTTTTCGACTGTTTTTTTCCAATTGTCTACAGATTTGCTTCTTTATCACTTTTTTTGGTGTTTGGGTAGCTATAATAAACATCTAGCATTTAAACAGTTTTATTTGTTCTGTTCCTTTACTCTCGGATTCAAAAACTGAGTCTATTTAAGTATATTCACTCTTATAGAACTGTAGTATTAACCTTGATCAGCAGTGTTATCTCCTCCCCTCTTTTTCTCTTTCATATCCCCTTTGAGTACATAGACAGATGGCAACTAGATATTCCTAATAATGTTTAAACAGGGTTTCCTGTGTGGCAACTTGTGCCTATAGCTCCATGAGCTTATTTGCGGTACACTTCCCATTAACACACAATGTATTTCAGCACCATGCCTCTTTTCTGCTGTTCTCTCAAATCATTCTTCTGTTGTTTGTCCATTTCAGTTGTCTGTTTGCCTTTTCTTTGCCTTTTCTTTCTCCTGCTGTGTTTTGTGGTCTTCTACGTAAATAGATGACATTGATGTACTTGTTTTTATCCTACAGGTGCTTTGGTCCACCTACACGTGATGTGTTGTGAGAGGACTGCTCTTGGATCTTTTTCGAGAGTATCCTAGTGCTTCACGTCGTTAGTGTACGCTTGACCTGGACCATTTGATAGGCAACATGACAGCTCAGTGACTATTGCTGTGCTGTGCAGATACATGGATTTGGGCCTGTGTCTGTGGGAGCTTGCGCATTCTCCCCGTGCTTGCGTGGGTTTTCTCTGGGTGCTCCGGTTTCCTCCCACATCCCAAAGATGTGCTCTTAGGCTAATTGGCAAAACAAATTCTCCCTAAATTGTCTCAAATTTGGTTTTTAATCCATAGATCTATAAACATAGACAGGGATCATGGATAGAGATGGGAACATCGGGGTGGCGGTGTGGGCTTGTTGGGCCGAAGGGCCTGTTTCCCGTGCTGTTTTTGTTCTTTGTTCTTTGTTCTAACTTGGTTTAAAGATACTCCAGCTTTGGATCAATACCCATCAAGGACATTAGTACCAGTCCTGTTCAGGTTCAACATTCCTAGTTAGCACAGGTGCTTCCTGCCCCAAAGCTGGTCCAATGCTGCACAAACTTTTTTAAAGTCTCAGTCCACCTACATATTTATCTGTCATATATCCATCTGTCTATATGCTGTTTCTCATTAATAATTCTCACGAGCACTTGGAATAATCTCGATTACTCTTTTTTTGGCAATCTTGATGTTCAGTTGTTAACTTTATGTGCAGATGTTTTTCAGTTTTAGTTTTACAACTGCAAAACTTAGGCCATAGTCATCTCAATAATAGAAAATTGAGTAAATTTCTTCAAAACATGCAATGCATGGACATTGATCACATAGTAGTATTTCATCTACAGTTGGCTTTGAGAGCTGGGAATGAGAAGGAGGAAGGAGAGACTGCTGATACAGTTGGTTGCTGCTCACTCCGGGTTGAACATATTAAATTGCATGCTGATGATGGAGGACAGCCATGCGTGGTGGAATTTGACTTCCTTGGAAAGGACTCCATCAGATATTACAACAAAGTTCCAGTGGAGAAACAGGTACACAGTGTTCCCAGTAAGAAATGCAAGTATCCTACGTAAAACCATTAATCATCTGAACTGGCCTTAATCTGGCCATCTCAGTTGTTGCAATAATGATTGTTTTGAACCAAAATACAATTGTTTAAATTGAGCAAATTCCTTGAATAACTCAGTTGTGAATGTATCAGTGGCGTAATGCTGAGCTACGCTGATGGGCTACATGCCCTCTGAATTTTGAGGGGGCTATAGTGTGATCACTAAATTGATCTTGATATCTGAGACATCGAAGAAAATCTGATAGTGGAAAGTGGGTGTAGTCGTGATCTGGCTCAGTCTTCTTGGATTGGTGACAAAGTTTGGTGGAATTTTTGTTAAAAATAGCACTTGGAAGCTATACCTGCCATATATATCAACCATATTAAATCAAACACTTAATTCAAGTCAGACCATGATTTTTGGCGTATTCTTGATCACAGTGGAACATGACACCCAAACTGAACCATGCATTTGCATTCTCAGTATAATTATTGAAAGATGATTAGTAGTAAAAGGTTTAGCTAGATATTGTTCTTGTTTCCTCAAAGAGGAGGATTCCAAAACCAGTTTTTAATTTCTTACCTTAATGCATTTGCAAATGATGACAATAACACACAGTTCAAACCCTGATGTGCATGACTTCATAACAGTTACCTGCTGAAACAAGATACAGCAATTCAGATTGTGGATTTAATGTAAGATACGATCCAAAGCACAGCCTGCATCATGGCATTGTATTCATGCTGGGTATATAAATGCAATGATTCTTGAGCTGGGGGGGTCATGGATCCCAGGGGTGTCTGTAGGGATTCTCCAGGGGATTTGCAAAATTAATACAAGAATTTTGACTGAGCGTTTAAGCATGGGGCAACACTCGGAGGCGGTCGTGATGTGAACTGGGAGTGCAGCCACGTGTTCCTGCAAATTATATTTCTTGATGTAGGATTCTGAATTTTTTGCGCATTGAGTCAACTCTTTAATATCCAACTTAATTGCTTTCCTCACTTGTGTTTTCTTGACTCAACAGCCCAGCATCTCTCCCTGGATGTAGTCACATTTTTGCCAGGTTCTATTGTAAATTGAATTGCAAGACTTGGCATTTGTGCCTATCACAACTATGAGAATGACTGAATGAAGATGTGTGCCATCTTTTGCCAGTTGATTTCAGTCTAAACCTTTGGCTAATATAATCTGGCTTTGAAATTTTTGGACAATAGGTGATCACTGGATTGAAACATGATAGCTGAGCCAGTTTTGTCCTCATCCAAAATCCCATATTCAGCAGAGTCTCCCCAACGACCATCAGAAGTGCGAAGCTGAATTTTTGTTTCCTTCACCTCCCATCTGTCTTCTAACTCATTGAAGATTAGATGGGTCATCTGGCTAAATCATCTGAACCTTTTGAGTAAGATTCTTTAAGTTATCATTGCTGGTTATTTCTGACACTTGTAGCCTGCATTCTTAGTTCAATGAAGTGGCATCCAAACAGAGCCCAAATTTAGGAGAACAGTATCTATAGAGTTCAGAGTATTTCTTTGTACTTCAAATAACATAATAGGAATATTTCATTTGTCTATTTTTTGAACTTTAAGATTCTATTGAGAATATTAGGGTATCCTAATGTGATTTCTGTGTTTCTAATCCTGGATTATGAAGAATTACCCTGCTAGTCACATGATCTTCCCTCTTTGTCTGACTGTGTCTGCATGACACAACTCAGAATGTCAGCCACGGCTCAGGTGGTATTCTTCCCTGAGTCTGTAGATTGTGGGCTCAAGCTACACTGCAAAAACTTGAGCACATAATCTACAGTGACACTTCACAGCTGCATTATTCAAGGTGTGACTGAAGTCGAACAGAGACCCTATCTGTTGCTTGAGTCCACGGACTATTTGATTTTTTTTGTCCCGTGTATTGGGATACAGTGCAAAGTATTGTTTTTTGCATACTATACAGTCAATGCATGTTGTTCAGAGTACATAGTGGCGAAGAAAAGAAGATGGTGCAAATGTAGCATTGCAATTATAGCTAGGGTGCAGATAAAGGTTAGTTTAATGTATAGAACACAGAACACTACAGCACAAACAGGCCCTTTGGCCCACAACTTGCGCCAATCAGATCCCTACCTACCAGACCTATCTATAACCCTAAATCCCATGTACTCATCCAGAAGTCTGTTTTTAAAAAAAAACCCAACGAGTTTGCCTCCACCACCACCACTGACAGCAGCTGATTCCACTCACTCACCATCCTCTGAATGAAAAACTTATCCTGATGTCTCCTCTGTACCTACTCCCCAGCACCTTAAAGCTGTGTCCTCCCATAGCACAGTAAGAAGTCTAACAACACCAGGTTTAAGTCCAATCGATTTATTTGACAGTAAACTCACACAAGCTTTTGAGGCTCTGCTCTTCGTCAGGCGAATGAGGTGTTCTGGGTCTCAAACAGCACATGCAATAGACTGTTTGCAGATTACTGATTAGAATGTGAATCTTTACATCTAACCTGCTATTCAAGTCTTAAAGTGGCCGACGATGTGTGTGAACTGAGCAGAGGTTAAAGAGATGTGTGTTGTCTCCAGACAGCACAGTAAATGAGGTTTTTTTTTGCTAACCCAAGCAAGTCATGGGGGTTACAGAGTGTGATATGAAGCCGAGATCCCTGTTGAGACCGTTCTCATGTGTGCGGAACTTGGCTGTCGGTCTCTGCTCAGCAACTCTGCGCTGTCATGTGTCACGAAGGCCCCCTTGGAGAATGCTTACCTGAAGGTTGGAAACTGCCTATGACTGCTGAAGTGTTCGCCCAGCAGGAAGGCAGTTGTCGGCACTGAGTACTGTGGCAGTTTCAGCAATGCCATCGTGGTGGGGAACGGCCATGGGGAAGCTACGACATCATCTTCGGAGTCTTCAACATATCGTTGAAGATGAACATCTCGCTAGGGCCATCCCCACACCCCCACTGGTGATTGTCGAATGATGTTCATTCATCCGCTGTTGTAGTATCTGCATGGTCTCCCCAATGTACCATGCTTTGGGACATCCTTTCTTTTAGGTAGACAACGTTGGCCGAGTTGCAAGAGCATTTTCCCCTAATGCTCTTGTACCTCGTGGATGGTATTATCACATATGATGATGTTATCCATGTCGATGATCCAGCACATCTTGCAGAGGTTGCTGTGGCAGGGTTGTGTGGTATTGTAGTCACTCTTCTCCTGAAGACTGGGGAGTTTGCTGCAGACAATGATCTGTTTGAGGTTGCGCGGTTGTCTGAAGGCAAGAAGTGAGAGTGTGGGGATGGCCCTGACGAGATGTTCGTCGTCATCAATGATATGTTGAAGACTCTGGAGAAGATGTCATGGCTTCTCCTCTCTGGGGAAGTACTGGACAACAAAGGGACAACACTGTCCACCGTGTCCCATATTTGGCTTCTGAGGAGGTAAGTGCAGTTTATCGCTGTGGCGCATCGGAACTGTCGATCGAGGTGTCGAGTGCCATATCCTTTTCTCATGAGGGCATCTTTCAGTGTCTAAAGGTGTCTGTCACAATCCTCCTCATCTGAGCAAATTCTGTGTATACGGAGGGCTTGTATGTAGGGGATGGCTTCTTTAATGTGTTTAGGGTGGAAGCTGGAGAAGTGGAGCATTGTGAGGTTGTCTGTTGGCTTGCGGTACAGTGAGGTGCTGAGGTGACCGTCCTTGAAGGAGATGCGTGTGTCCAAGAATGCAACCAATTCTGGAGAACAGTCCATGGTGAGTCTGATGGTGGGATGGAACTTGTTGATATCATCATATAGTTGTTTCAATGATTTTCACCATGAGTCCAAAGGAAAAAAATTGTCATCGATGTGTATAGCTTTAGTTGAAGATCCCATGCGATGAAGTCTTGTTCGAACTTGTGCATGAAGATGTTGGTATATTAAAGTGCGAAGTTGGTACCCATGGCCGCTGTGTGTGTCTGGATGAAAAACTGGTCGTTGAAGGTGAAGACATTGTGGTCCAGGATAAAGCGGATGAGTTGTAAAATTGCATCCGGAAACTGGCAGTTGTCGGCACTGAGTACTGTGGCAGTTCATTGATGTGGATGACATCATCACACATGGAGAATACCATCCACCAGGTACAGGGTACATACTCTTGCAACTTGACCAACGTTTCCTACCTAATACGTTGCAAGAAAGGATGTCCCGAAGCATGGTACTTTGGGGAGACCATGCAGACACTACGACAGTGGGTGAATGAACATCGCTCGACAATCACCAGGCATGACTGCTCCCTTCCTGTTGGTGAACACTTCAGTCACGGGTATTCGGCCTCCGATCTTCGGATAAGCATTCTCCAAGAGGGCCTTTATGACACACGACAGCGCAGAATCGCTGAGCAGAGACTGATAGCCAAGTTCCGCACACATGAGGACAGTCTCAACAGGGATCTAGGGTTCATGTCACACTATCTGTAACCCTCATGACTTGCCTGGGTTAGCAAAAAACCTCACTTACTGTGCTGTCTGAGACATTACACATCTCTTTAACCATGCTCAGTGCTCTGTCCACACACATTGTCGGCCACTTTAAGACTTGAATAGCAGGTTAGATGTAAAGATTCGCATTCTAATCAGTAATCTGCAAACAGTCTATGCTGTTATATGTGCTGTTTGAGACCAAAACACCTCATTCACCTGACGAAGAGCAGAGCCTCAAAAGCTTGTATGAGTTTGCTATCAAATAAATCGGTTGGACTTAAACCTGGTGTTGTCAGGCTTCTTATTGTGTTCATCCCAGTCCAACGCCAGCATCTCTACGTCATGACTCCTCTTGTAGCAACCATTTCAGCCCTGGGAAATAGCCTCTGAGAATTCACCCTATCTATACCTCAATATCTTATAAATCTCTTATCAGGTTGCCTCTCAACCTTCGTCTCTCCAGGGAGAAAAGACCTAGCTCCCTCAATCTATCTAATGTATGATAGGTCTACTCAGAAGTCTGGCAGCAGGGAAGGAATTGTTCTCGAGTCTGTTGGTACATGATCCCAGGCTTTTTATATCTTTTTCCTAACAGAAGAAGGTGAAGGGTGTATGCCCAGGTTACATGAGGTCCTTGATTATGCTGGCAGTGAAAAGTGTAGATGGAGTTAATGGATGGGAGGGTGCTTTGTGTGATGGACTGGGCTTAGTTCGTAACCTTTATAGTTCCTTGCAGTCTTGATCAGAGCGGGAGCCGTACCAGGCTGTGACACATTCAGAAAGAATGTTTTCTATGTTGCATTTATTAAAAAAATTGATGCGCATTGTTGTAGACATGCCAAGTTTCCTTAGCCTCCTGGGAAAGTAGAAGCGTTCATGGGCTTTCTTATTTGAAAAAGAGCAAAGGAACTCTTTCTCCAGTGTCCTGACTAGTATACAATTCGCAGCCCTACTAATAAAAAGGCAAAATGGTTTGGTCATGTGTTACATTGCTGTTTTGGACAAAGCTATGCGTAATTTTAGGAGCCTTTTTTCCTGCGTGACAAAAGTGACTATTCTTCAAAAGTAGTTAATTGATTGTAAAACATTTCTAGATGCCCTGAAGTCATGAATGGTTCTTTATAAAGCCACATTCTTTGCTTCTTGTACTTGGATGTGTTTGTACAAAATATACAATTCCATTGTGACATGTTACTTGTATTTCTTTCTCCCAGGTGTTCAAGAATCTGAAATTATTCATGGAGAATAAGGATCCTGGAGATGACCTGTTTGACAGATTGAACGTATGTTTTGTTTCAATAAATTTACATTTGTAAGTTTTTAAGTTGGGCCGTTGCATCAACTCTTGTGTAACTATAGGAAAGTGATGCAGAGGGTAACTGTCGAGATCAGATTTTCCTACCAGCTAAAGATCAGACATTTTTCTGGAACTATGCAAGAGAACTAATACATTTTCTCTTTTTAGACCTCTGACCTGAACAAGCACCTTCAGGAGTTAATGGAGGGGCTTACTGCCAAAGTGTTTCGAACATACAATGCCTCCATCACATTGCAAGAACAGTTAGCAGAATTGACTGACCGTAAGTGAATCGTTACCCTAATATTGAACCTTTTTGTTGACATAGGTTGATAGCACTCTCATCTGAGTCACAAGTTCCATTCCAGGGCTTAAGCACAAAAATCATAAGAGAATGCACTGCAGCACTGAGGGAGTGCTACACTATTGGAGGTGTTGTCTTTCAGATTGGACTTTAATCTGGGTGATTGTAAAAGATTCCGTGGCACACTTCTAATTTCTCATAGCGATGTGTGAAAACTCAAAATTATTACAGCATTGAAGGAGGCAATTTGGCTCATGTCTGCACCAGCCCTCCAAATGAAATGTGGTGCAAATGTTACTTGTTACTTGTCAACTCATTATCGGGGGACTAGCTAGGGTAAATGTATGGGTTATCGGGATAGGACCTGGATGGGATTGTAGTTGGTACAGACTGGATGGGCCAAATGGCCCCCTTCTGTACTGTAGGAGTCTGTGATTTTTGTGTTGTTGCGTATGGATACAAATTGTTTCACTATGAAAAGATGTGAATGGTGCTGTGCATTATGTAATTATCAGCGAACAACCCTACTTCTAACCTCACGATGGGAAAGTCACTAATAAACAGCTGAAAATGATTGGACATCACCCTGCAGAGCTCCTGCAGTAATGTCCTGGGACTGAGATGACTATCCTTCAACAGCAACAATTATCTAGTTTTGTATTAAGTATGATTCCAAGTAACGGAAGTGGCCAATCCACCTAACCTGCACATATTTGGATTATGAAATGAAACCAGAGCTCTCAAAGAAAAGCCACACAGACATGGAGAATGTGCAAACTCTACATAGTCACCCAAGACTGGAATCGAACCCAGGTTCCTGGTGCTGCAGTCTAATCACCATGCAATCCTATTCTCATGGTTTTTGATTCTTGTCAAAAAGTCATTGCTACATAATTCTGACTCTTCTAAACTCTTGTCTGAAACTTAATTTATAGTGAATCAATTATTTGATTAATGACATTATATACTTTTCACAGCCGATGAAAGTATTTCAGAAAAGATCTTGTCCTACAACCGAGCCAACAGAGCAGTGGCCATCCTTTGCAACCACCAGAGGACGCCCCCAAAAACCTTTGAGAAATCCATGAAAAGCATTCAATCCAAGGTAGATTTCTTAATGGCATGAGCAGAAAATGCGTATCAAAATAAACAAAACTCATTCATTTTGTTGTTGTTGATTGGTCTGGCACAAAGTGACTATTGTGTTTCTTACATATTCTCTAATAAGAGCAGGGTATTACTGCAAGGAAATTGCTTCTTCTATAAAACTTGCCACAGTATTTCTTTGAGAAACATTTGAAATTGTGTTGCAAATACATTTATATTATATTCATTTATGGTCTTTGAATAACTTATCCCACAATAACTTCCACTGAACTGCGCTACATGTTCTAACTTATTCCTTTGTTGACTTTTATTCAAAATCTTCACTTGAGTGATCAGTTGGTATAAATTACTTTTGCCAATTCCCTTGATAGTTAAAACTTCAGTTAGGCAATCTATCTCTTAATCAAGCATGATAATGTTTTTGAATAATTTTCTGAGGCACTTGCACAATAAACTGGAGCCACCCCTTTCACTTGTTTTCAGCTGACTTGTTACTCCATTTGTTCGGTGTGACTTTGCAGGTTACAATCTGTACAGTATAAAATAAATATGAAATATGTTTGAAGTGTACATGACAAAGTGAAATAATCATGGACATGATTGAACTACTTCAGGAAACAGAGTAACATTCTAAAGAAGCTCTTTTCAGCTAGAGGGCTGAAGAATCCATAACAATCTTAATCTACTATGCTTGTTTTTTTTAAAAGTAGAATCATAAAATTTTACAGCACAAACCATTTGGCTCATTGTGGCTTTATCTGCACAACTTGAAGGCAAATCAGGAAGAGGAAAAAGAATACTAGTTTCTCACTTTTTTTGACAAATAATGACACTAATTAATGTTTGGGATGTTGATTTATAAACTCAACATTAAAAATTAAGCTGTGATTAGAATTCATACTTCTCTTGGCAGATTGAAACCAAAAAGGAACTTATTGTAGAGGCTAAGCACGATCTGAAAAATGCCAAGGTGGATTACAAGGTGAAAAAAGATGAAAGATCAAAACAGTAAGTATTTCCAGGATCATACTTATTTATTGAACAACTTCATATTGAAGCAATGGCATTCAGTTAGATCAGTTGCAGTTTTGGTATTTTCCATTGGCATAGCCCATAGCTGCTTGAATGAGAATTCCAACTTTCTACTGCTGTCACCACTGAACAGCCTAGCTCAAATTTTAAGATTGTTTTCTTGCCTGGATTTTTCCATCGGAGGAGAGAGTTTCAATTTTTCTGACATGTAACTCTCAAAAGATGTCTACCAGTCAGTTGATAATGGGAGCAGGAGTAGGCCATTCAGCTCCAAGTCTGTGCCTCCATTCAATATGTTCATGGCTGATTGGACATGTCAGTGCCTTTTACACACACTATGCCCATAACCCACTCTTTACTGTAAACATACTTAATGATTGAACTTTCACAGCCTTTTTGGTAGGAAATTCCAAAGACTCATAACAGTGTAAAGAAATTTCACCTCATCTCATTCTTAAGAGGGATAATAAATATAGAACAGATGTCAGAGGTAGGTTCTTTACTCAGAGGGTAGTAAGGGTGTGGAATGCCCTGCCTGCAGCAGTTGTGGACTCGCCAACTTTAAGGGCATTCAAATGGTCATTGGATAGGCATGTGGATAATATTGGAATAGTTTAGGTTAGAGGGCCATTAGATTGGTTCCACTGGTCAGCGCAACATCAAGGACCAAAGGACCTGTACTGCACTGTAATGTTCTGTGTTCTAAGTGACATCCCCTTCGTTTGAAATTGTGCCTGCTGGTTCTAGACTACCTAACCAAGAGAAACATCTTACCTGCATCCACCACGTCTATTCCTTTAAGTATTTTATAGATTTCAATGTGATCTCTCATTCAAAACCTTAGAGAATACAGACTTAGTTTGCCCAATTTTTCTTAAGATAGTCCTGGCTCCCTGGAGCAAAACAAGATGAGACTTTGTTGGACTCCCTCCCTGGCAATAATATCCTGAGATAAAGGGACCAAAATTGCATATGGTGTTTTCGATGCGGTCTGTCCAAGCTTCTGTACAATTGATACAGGATCTTCTCAAATCAGCTTGCAATAAAAATGTAACATTCCATTAGTCTTTCTAATAGCTTGTTGCACCTTCATGTTAGTCTTCAATAACTTATGATTATGGACACTCTTGTTCTTTTGTATACTTAAACTTTCTAAATCTTTACCAATTAAGAAATAGACTACACATCTGTTCTACAAAAGTGGGTTATCTCGTTTTTTTTTCCACATTATATTCTATTGGCCATATTTTTGCTGAATCCTCCTATAGCTGCTTTATATCAACACACATTTCTATCTAGTTTTGTATCATTTGTGAACTTGGAAATATTACATTCAGACCCCACAAAAATTTTTTGATATATTCTGAACAGCCAGGGCCCAAGAACTGATCCTTGCTTAAACCATTCTTTAAAAAGGGTAGTAGGGATAACCCTGGAAATTATAGGCCAGTGAGTTTGATATCAGTGGTAGGGAAGCTGCTGGAAAGGATCCTTAGAAATAGGATGTATATGCACATATGTATATGCGTTGTAATCTGATTAGGGATACGCAGCATGGCTTTAAGGCGAGGTCATGCCTTGCGAATCTGGTAGAATTTTTTGAGGAGTCGACAAAAACAGTCGACTAAGGACGAGCCGCTGATGCCATCTATATGAATTTCAGTAAGGCGTTTGACAAAGTCCCTCATGGGAGGTTAGTTGAAAAGGTCAAGGCTAATGGAATACAAAGCCAGGTATCTAGATGGATAAGTAACTGGCTTGGTAATAGAGTAATAGTGGAAGGGTGTTTTTCTAGCTGGAGGTTGATCAGTAGTGGTGTGCTGCAGAGCTCAGTACTGAGACCTCTTCTATTTGTAATATACATAAATGACTTGGAAGAGGGAGTAAGTGGTGTGATCAGCAAGTTTGCAGATGACACAAAGATGGCTGGACTTGCGGATAGTGAGGAGCAGTGTCGGGCATTATAGCAGGCCATAGGCTGGTAGATTGGGCAGATATCTGGCAGATGGAATTTAATCCTAATAAATGCAAGGTGATGCATTTCGGGAGAAACAATGTAGGGGGGAGTTCAATGATAAATATTAAGAGTATAGAAATGCAGAGGGACCTGGGGGTGCAGGTGCACAAGTCTTTGAAGGTGGCAGAACAGCTAGAGAAGGTTGTGAAGAAAGCTTATGGTATGCTTGCCTTTATAGGAAGGGGTTTAGAGTACAAGAGCTGGTGTTTAATGTTGCAGTTGTATAGAACTTTGGTTAGACCTCATTTGGAATACTGTGTCCGGTTCTGGTCGCCTTCTGGTCCACCAGAAGGACGTGGAGACCTTAGAGTGCAGAGGAGGTTTACCAGCTTGCTGCCTGATACGGAAGGAATGGGTTATGAGGAAAAGTTAGGCAAACTGGGGCTCTTTTCTTTAGAAAGATGGAATCTGAGAGGAGATCTAGTAGAGCTGTACAAGATTAAGAAGGGTATAGATAGACTAAGCAGTGGTAAACTTTTTCCTAGGTTGGAATCAGATATCACAAGGGGTCACGGGCTTAGGTGAGAGAGGCAAGGTATAATTTGGATGTTAGAGGGAGGATTGTGGGGGGCATGGAAGACACTGCCAAATAAGTGGTGGAGGCAGGCAAGCTGGAGTTATTTAAGAGATACTTAGGCCCATGAGCAGAATAGGGATGGAGGGGATATAGAAGACTGATTTAAATAGGGATCATGAGCCTTGGCACATCCCTGGGAATTGCACAGGTTGTGCATGTTATTGATGTATTTCTCTTTTATCCTACGCCTTGTTGCTCAACAAGAAGCATGTGCACGATGAGTTGGATTTTTTGAGTAGCCTCATGCTTCATGTCGTTAGTGTACGCTTAAACTGGACCAGTTGATGGGCAACACGACAGCTCAGTGACTATCACTGTTGCTGTGCAGATACAGGGATTTGGGCCGGTATCTGTTGGAGTTTGCGCATTCTCCCAGTGCTTACATGGGTTTTCTCTGGGTGCTCCAGTTTCCTCCCACATCCCAAAGATGTGCTCTTAGGCTGACTGGCAGAACAAATTGTCCCTAAATTGTCTCCCCAAATTTGGTTCCGATGCAGATTCCCATAAAGATAGACAAGGGTCATGTGTGGAAATGGGAACATTAAAATGGCAGTGTGGGCTCGGGCTGAAGGACCTGTTTCCCATGCTGTGTTGTTCTTTGTTCTTTGTACCCCACTAGTCACAGTTTGCCAATGTGATAATGACTTATTTATTCCAACTGTTTTCTGCCTGTTAGCCAATCCTGAATTCATGCCAATATATTGCCCCCAGTCCCATGCACTTTCATTTTCCTAATCAACCTGTGAGGGAAGAAGGTGTACTTTATCAAAAGCCTTCTGAAAACTAAATATATTGTGTCCATCAACTGTTAATTTTATTATTTGTCAGTATATCTTTTAAAAACTCCAGGTTGTCAAATATGATTTCTCATTCACAAATCCATGCCGACTAAGCCAAGCCATCAAATCATTATTGTACTTTTTTTGCATCCTTTATAATAGATTCTAGCATTTTCCTTAACATACTTGTTTCCTTTTTTCTCTCAAATAGTGGGGTGACTTTTGCTACCTTCCAATCTTCAGGAAACATTCCAGAATCTTCAGAATTTTTGAATATGATCAGCACTGCATCTGCTATATCTAGCAACCCCTTTCAGCGCTTTGGAGTGCATAATGTCAGGTCCAGGGGACTTAGTAACTTTAATTCTCATTTATTTCTTCAATACTACTTCCCTTGAACTCCACAATTGCGCTAATCTCTTGGATCTTTGCATCAGAAAGGTTTCATGAAAACAGGCTCAAAGTAATCATTTAGCTTCTCTAATTTCTACCATTTCTCTAATCCCCATTATGAATTCTCTGACTGCCTGTATTGGACCCACGTTTGTCTTGGCAAAACACTTCCTCTTTTAATCCATTATTGGACATGGGTGTTGCTGGCTGGTCAGCAACTATCCATCTCTAGTTGCCCTTGTTCAGAGGGTGGTTGAGAATCAACCACATTGCTGTGACTCGAGTTACATATAGGCCAGACCAGGTAAGCATGGCAGATTTCCTTCCCTAAAGAACATTAGTGAACCAAATGGGTATTTCTGACAATCGATAATGGTCATCAGTAGATTCTTAATTTCAGATTTCTTCTTTAATCTAATTTCTTTAAGAATCTTTGGGCAGCAATCACATGTTTGAAATGAGGAAGTTCAGAAAGGTAGGGTGTTAAAGCTGAACAAAGAAAATCATGAAGGCATGAGGGACAAACAAAGCTTTTACAGTAGTGTAAAAGCACAGTCTTTTTATGCTTTTTGCTAGAATGCATTCCTATTTTGTTCTCCTTTCTCTTTTTAGTTTCTGAGCCTTTAATACCTTCCAATCTTCAGGATTATTAATATTTCTGGCAACTTGATAACCTTTTCTTTTAATCTTATACGATTCTCAGCTTCGTTTGTCAGCCATACTTGACTGACTTTATTTGGCTTTTTGTATTTTGTAAGTTACGTCATAGCTTTTGAAGTCTGTCCATTGTCAATGCACAGTCATACTTTTTAATGTATTTGCACAATCCAGCTAACCCAGTTTGTCCCTCATGCCTTCATGACTTCTTTTGTTCAGCTTTAACACCTTACCTTTCTGAACTTCCTCATTTCAAACATGTGATTGCTGCCCAAAGATTCTTTTACAACTAGGTTATTAGTTACATAATAAATTTTAGAATAGCCTGTCCTCTATTTGGCTCTTCAACATGCTGTTTGAGAAACCCATCCCTATTACACTCTAGAAATTCTGTCACAGCATTAGTCCTTAATTGATTTGACCAGTTTACGTGCAGATTGAAATCACTAGTGATTACTGTATTGCACATGCTAGATACTTCTGTCATCTCATTATAAAATTCTAATTGGGAACATTCTTTCTGAATCTACCTTGTGGTGGGGGAATCCAAACTAGGGCCCATAGTTTGAGCATATGGCTTAAACCTTTTGGAACTGAAGTGAGGAGAAATTTCTTCATCCAGAGGGTGGCGAATGCATGGAATTCACTACCACAGAAAATAGTTGAGGCCAATACATTGTCTGATTTCAAGGAGAAATTAGATATAGCCCTTGGGGCCAGAGGGATATGAGAGAAAGGAGCAGTCAGAGTATTGAATGCGATGGTCAGCCATGACCAAGATGAGTGGCAGAGCAGGCTCGAAGGACCAAGTGCTCTACTCCTGCTTCTAGCTTCTATGTTTCCATCTGCTGATAAATACCGTGCCCCACCTAACCATTACTAGAAACAACTCCAACCAATTTCCACTGCCGTTCTACTGTTTCTTAGCTCCATCCAAACAGATTCCACACATTGTTCTTCCAATTGGAGATTCTCTCTCACTACTGTACTGAACCTAGCCTTTATTATCAGCACAACTGTACCTCTTCCATTCTTGTCTATCCTTCTGAAACAGCAAATATCCATGAATATTCAGCTCCCAGACTTAATCGCCATGCAGGCATATTTCCGTAATGGCAATCATATTGTATATCCATTTATCTCTATTTGTGCCTTTAAATCACCTATATTGTTATGTATGCTGCATGCATTTGGGTAACGTCCTTAACTTTTTTGACATCATTCTTTATAGAACATAGAACATAGAACAATACAGCACAGAACAGGCCCTTCGGCCTTCGATGTTGTGCCGACCAAAATAAAAAGCAATGCCCCTCCTAACTAAACCATTCCCTTCTCTTCCATATACTTATCAACTAACCTCTTAAACGCCACCAAACTTGGCGCATCTACAACAGCTGCAGGCAGGGCATTCCACTCCCTAATCACTCTTTGAGTAAAGAACCTACCTCTGATATCCGTCCTATAACTCATACCCCTTAATTTAAAGCTGTGTCCCCTCGTGCTAGCTTTCTCCATCCTAGGAAAAAGGCTATCACTGTCCACCCTATCTAAACCTCTAATCATCTTATATGCTTCAATAAGATCCCCTCTTAGCCGCCTCCTTTCTAACGAAAACAACCTCAAATCCTTCAACCTCTCTTCATAGGACCTGCCCTCCATACCAGGCAACATCCTAGTAAACCTCCTCTGTACCCTCTCCAATGCCTCCACATCTTTCTTATAATGTGGCGACCAGAACTGCACACAATACTCCAAGTGCGGCCGCACTAGAGTTTTGTACAGCTGCAACATGATGCTGCGGCTCCTAAATTCAATCCCCCTACCAATAAAAGCTAAGACTCCATAAGCCTTCTTAACAACTTTATCCACTTGACTGCCTACTTTCAGGGATCTATTGACACATACACCAAGATCCTTCTGTTCCTCAACACTATTAAGAGCCCTACCATTAGCCCTATACTCTACACATTTATTGTTCCTGCCAAAGTGCATTACCTCACAGTGCATTACCTTATCTGACACATACTCAGTGCTTCTCCTGCCAAAGTGCATTACCTTATCTGACACATACTCAGTGCTTCTCTTTGTTTCTCCTGCCTTCTGGTCCCACTATTTCCTGTTAGCAACTTTACTTCTTTGGACCAGACTTTTGGTTCCGATCCCCCCGATAAGCTAGTTTGAACCATGCCATCTGGCAAGATAATGAAGAGCAGGCAAAAGAACTGTATTTTCGAATCAGTCAAGAAAGTGTTTGGGATGGGTGCAAGAAGAATTGAGACAAGAGATTGGCGTTGAAACATTCTATTACCTCCCAAAGAAATGTGAAATAGCCACTTGTCATATTGGGGCAAGAAGATGGGAAATGAGGAATAACTCTCCTGTTCTGAAAGGAAACTCATAAAACTTCTTTATGCAGGGTGGTGGAGAAGAAGAAGAAACTATTGCAGAGGTTAGAAGAACAACTAATGAAGCTGGAAGTTCAAGCAACAGACAGAGAGGAGAACAAGCAGATTGCTTTGGGCACGTCCAAACTCAATTATCTTGATCCCAGAATCACCGTTGCTTGGTCAGTAAGAACTAAATACAATTTATGACATATAGTGCTGCTGTTGAGATATGGGATTGATGTAATTTGTTATCCTGAATAATCTATAATAAACAATATTAGTCAAGTCTGTGACATTAATGTGCCAAATAGTTTGAAGTAGAGGTGATATTTTAATAGTGTTGCACCCCATGCATCAAATTCAGTTTTTCAGGTATATGGGATGAAGACATAAACTTGAAACCCAAAATCTGATTTTTGTTCTGCCAAAGTTTCTTCCCTCAACTTTAATTTGTCCCTCCACCCTTCACGTACTGATTTGATTGGTATATTTCTGATTTTTTTATTTTCAAATTAACATTTTTAAAATATTCCTAACAGAAGCCTTTTTGAGATCTTTCTGCCTCACCCTCCAAATATTAGGACTTGGGCCCTGACCTACTCTTTGACTGTTTTCCATTTGGCTTGTAATTCTGTCATTGTTTTTATCTTTTGTGTAATCTTGCATATTTTTGAAATTGCAATTAAATTACTGACTAAGTAAAATGTTTACCCATTTATCTCCTGCCTTTGAAGGTGTAAGAAGTGGAATGTTCCCATTGAGAAGATTTACAACAAGACACAGAGAGAGAAATTTGCCTGGGCCATTGATATGACTGATGAAAACTTTGAATTCTAAAACAGAACTCATCCACAGCACAAAAAATGATTGTACAATACCTCAGGGAGCCAAAAAGATGTCACATTACAAAAAATCTGCACTTGAACACTTCTTTGAATGTGTTTCTTGCAATATGTTTATATATGCAAATTTATTTTTTAATTTGCTTTGGTGCGCACTTGGGTGAGAAATGTTCAGTGGAAATAATTAAGATGAAAGTAACTGAAATATGTGAAGCTTAATGAAAGTACAAGTTTTTTGTTTAATGGTGCCGTATTGCACCATGTGGCAATGACATGATGAGCTTCTAAACAAAAATGAAACATGCAATTATATAATATCTCAGTACATCTCTCAATCATCCTTATTGAAAAGTTCTTGATATTACCTGCAAGTATTCTCCAATGTTTCTTTGCAATAGTAGGTGATTTGTTTTAAGTGTATGGTCTATTGGGCCAATTTTGTTTGACTTGCATGGAAACTTGAGAGCTGTTGCACAGTGTAAAAGAAATGATGGTTATCTGTAAAGTGCACCACCTGCCACACAGCAATGCAGCATCTCCAATTAGCTTGAGCCTTTAACAATAGCATAGAACAGGCATCTCCAAACTACGGCTCGTGGGCCGCATCTGGCTCGGAGTTTGGAGACCACTGATATAGAGCAAAAACAAGTGAGTATTAAGATGAGCATTATAAGTCAGTTGAACAGAAACCCAAGTCCAATGAGACTAGGTTAAAAAATTAAAGTAACTATCCCTTCCATTTGTAGATTGATGCTATAGTCTCTGGATTCAGGCTCAAATAATCCCTATGTTTTGGGTCTAAGAAAATGGGAAACTGCTCAATTAATTGTACGTTAAGAATGGTACGCAATCAAACATTCTTTTTTAAAAAGTGTGCCTCTAGATGGCACTGTGTAATGAATCTTAACATGAGTTAAGGATGAGGCCACATAACTGGAAATTTCATTTAAGCAGCATGAAAATGACAAAACAATAAAATCCTTACCTGCTGCAGAACTAGCAACTGGAGTAAGATTTATTGATGAATATATTTTTTCTACACAATACTATCCAAAGGACAAATAAATCTAAAGAATCAGAATAGAAATCTGAAAAACTAGCAGGCTCTCACAAAAAAACACCAAACTAACTTCATGCCACATTTTGCCCACTTGCATAACACCATGCAAACAAAAAGAGAATATTTCTCTCATTTATAACTGAAAAATATAAGTCCAGTTTTGCATGTGGCTTATTTGAATTGATGTTTATTAAACCTTAAGCTGGTTGTGTGATATTTGCCTACAAGGCTAATATACCAATGTAATTAACAAAATGACAAATGCACAGCTTTCAAGAAGTCATCTCTAGAGTTGGATGTGATTTGACAACTGTTATTCAAGTGGCAAATGTGATGTAGTGTGATAAAGTTGGTTCACAATCTCATCTGGTTATACAGTTCAATGTCCAATTAACTTTTGTTGTTTACTGTCCTGCAGTGGTTTAAGTTCATATTTGCATACTAACTGCTAAGACCCTTAGTTTTATAAATATAGAACTTGAATATTGCTTGACAGAAAGACAAGTTGAAGCTCTTTGCGTTGCACTCATCCAAATACTTTTTCATCAATGCTGTTAATTTTGTAATTATTTCAAGATTCTTGGAATAAGTGTGCCAATATTTTGATATGTCATACATAATGCTTAACCTTTTTTTCCCTGCCTACTCATTTTAATTCAACTAATTTTGTAACTTTTGAACTGAATTTACTGCCCTTGCCAGTTTAAAATGCAAATGTAATCTCTCCATTCACTTCTTAGTAATCCAAAATCTTTAGTTGCCCATGCAAAAACATTTTAAACCCTACGAATTGGCTTTAGGTACTTCAAATGAATCGCTTCCTATTTTAGACACTGTAATATTTCATATATTACAAGTGTTTATATTTCAAAAAGTATGTAATTATCTGTAGGTTGACTTTGTGAGAATGTTCTGAGGTTGTCAAAGGTGCTATATAAATGCAAGTCTATGTAAATATCCACTCACCCTTTCACCTTGCCCCATCATTCCCGTCTTTTCCTTTCAACTATGTTTCCAATATGGCTTATGTTTGCTTGCTGTTTCCTCAAGCAGATTAATGCATTCAATAAAAAAGATTGAAATATCCAGTGAGCCAGGCAGCATTCTGTGGAGAGAGGAATGGAGTTAATAGGGAGGAGAATTGTATGGAATAAAAGTGGGATATGTGGTGGTATGAGATGCAAAGGTCATGTTTTTGCTGTTTCAGGCCCATTTTTCTCTGACATACATTTGTAATATGTGTATACATAGAATTCATTAGCATAATATTTCTACTTAATAAGGTCCTACCTTCATGCACTAGAATCACATTGCATTCTGTTCATGTTTGATTAAAGAGTACATGCACCATCCAGCTTTTGCATAACTTTGAGGTCAGGTTTTCCTTGTTGAATTCTACAGCACAAGAGATAATAACTGGACAATGGCAGCTTATTTGGAGACTTGGGATTTACAAGGGTGAGTTAGGTATGGAATTGGTTTGAGGGCATAGAGGATTAAAAGAGCAACTCAAGAGGATGGGGTCAGGATGAATAGAAGTGGATTCAAAGAAAAACAGAAGTTGGTGTGGAAGAGGTTAGGGCTGCCATTCTGGGTGTGTCAGGACTATCAAGAAAATGAGGGCCTTATGGGGCACTCATTGCTGTCTAATGTGGGGCTGTCTCTGGGTGTTGAATAGCAGAGTCCTTGCTGGGCTTTGTGTTCACGTACAACCTTACAATAACCCCTACTGTGTGTGATCTTGGACATTGTCTTTTACAACACAGAAGGGAAGACCAATTCAGCCATGACCACAGTGATGGTATAACACTGGACACTAATATGAGCAATCAATGAAAAATGAACAAAAAAAGTTGCTTCCTTCAAAATGAAGAAAATAGCTTTAGCCAGCTGTTTATTGCCAGTATATTATCTGGCTAAGCTAGTCTGAACAAGTAATGATAACACACACAAATAAAGTAAAACAAAGTTAATGTGAAATATTTACAAGAGAAATTTAAATTTGAGAAAACACCTGTCAACTTTGTGCCCTCTGAGTTGTACAGAAAAATATTGACCATGATAGTGTCTTTCTGTTTGACCCAGAGCCTATTTTAGCCCAGCCTGGTTGCAATACTATCAGCTGATAACAGGTTTCACCACTAAAAAGCAACCCTGGAGTGGAATTTGTATGTGATAATTGAGCAGGCTGCTGCCATTTTAATTGTAATTGTGTGGGAATTGGAAAAGGCAAGTGTGCAGAAGAAACACATAATGCCAATTTTTTTTCTGACAGCAGTTGTTGATAGTGATCCTGTCTCTACTGTTGGAAATGGCATGCACTTACAAAATTCAGTCCAATGTGTCAGGTCAATAACCTTTCATCCAAAGATGCAAAAGATGTAACAGGATTTAAGCAAGTAAGTAAGGTGTGGAAAAAGATTTGTCATGGAAGGAAGAAATTAATTGCCGAGAGGGATGAAAGTGCAAAGCCAAAAGGATCGGCAGTGAGCCAAGTCTAGCAGCAAATGATGGGTCTAGAGGAGGTGTAAATAAGAGAATCACTATCAACAACTACTGTTGGTGGGGGGGGGGGGGGGGGGGGAATGGCATGGTTATGATTGTTGAACTCTATCCTGAAAGGCAGTAAAACACTTCATAAAACATCAGGTGCTATTTTTCAAGCTCAGATCAAACTTAATTAGAATAGTGTAGGCCACTGAGAATGGAGAGATCAGAGTGGGGTGGAGAATAAAAGATCTTCGTGGCTATGGAAGGGAGGGATTTTATAGAGCCTGCAAGAGCAAGAACCATGATTTGTGGGGTAGCTGAATTGGGTGGGATGTGAAATTTTGATTTCCTGATGGTAGGTTGAGAGGTAAGTGTAACTGGCTAGTGGGATAATTTGCATCCATGAACATTCATCACCATAAAATGTATTTTTTGATAAAGTACCACCTCCGAGTTGAAGTTGGCAGTGTATGACAATCTTACTGGATGAGGTTGACATTTAATGGGAGTATGCACTAGTCCTCTTTGTACAGTTCTGTCTGAGGTCACTGGTTTACCTTGTTGAACTTTGGCACAAGGGAGGGGAGCAGAATGATGGGAGCTTGCATTCAGCAGTTCTTTGGTAAGCAAATGGAAGTAGAATTTTAATTTTGCTGAAAAGTACTAATGACGGTATTCATTATAGATGCACATTGCAATGTTCTTTGTAATAAACTGTTTGCATAGTTTATTATTGCCAAATTACATTTTTGATTACCCTTATGCTAGAAAGAATTTCCCATCAAAGTGAATAATCTCACATTTACCGACACAACACTCTCTTTTTCCCTTTAGGCAAATCACTAGTGTAGGTTGTAAATAGTTGAGGTCTAGTGCTGCTCTTTTTGGCATCTCACTAATTACAATTTGCCAACCTGAAAATGACCAATTTAGCCTGATTTGTTTCCTGTTAGTTAACCAACCTTCTATCCATGTTAACATATTACTGTCAACAGTGGAGTTCTTATTTTGTACAGCAACATTTAATGTGTTATCAAATAGGGCAGCACTGTGGCACAGTGATTAGCATTGTGCCTCACAGCACCAGGGACCCAGGTCTGATTTCCAGCTTGGATCTCTGCCTATGTGGAATTTACACTTTCTCCCTGTGTCTGTTTGGGTTTCCTCCAGGTGCCTCTTTTTCCTCCCACAATCCAAAGGTGTGCGGGTTAGGTGGATTAGACATGCTAAATTGTCTCTTAGTGTCAGGAGGCCTAACTGGAGTAAATGTATGAGGATAAGGCCTGGGTGGGATTGTGGTCGGTGCTGTCTTAATGGGCCGAATGGCCTCCTTTTGCATTGTAGGATTATATAATCAAATGCCTTTTGCAAATCCAATTATAGCCATTGGTTACCCTTATCTCTTTTGTTCGTTGCATCCTCAAAGAAGTCTAATTTATCAAACATTATGTCCTTTCAGAAAACCACATTGACTGTGCCAGATAGTTTTCTGAATATCCCAGTACTACTACTATTAATGATTTCATTATTTTATCTAATAAGACACATTAAGCTATTGGCCCACATTTTTCTTTATTCTATGGGGAAATTAGGAAGATTCGAATCGATCACTATCTCTGCATCCACTTCTTTTAAAACTGTAGGATGCAGCTATCAGGCCTGGGAACTTGTCAGCCCTTAGACCTATTAGTTTTCCTAACATTTTTTCTCTAGTGATAGTGATTGTTTTAAGTTCCTTCTTCCCTTTTCCCCTTGATTTTCTACTGTTCATTTCTGCGATGAAGACTAATACAAAATACTTGTTCAAAGTCTACCATTACCTTGGTTCCCATTATTATTTTCTGTTTTATCCTTTTCCAAGTCACCAACATTTACTTTAGCTACTCTCTTCCTTTCTATGTACTTGTAAAAAATCTTCATCTGCTTTTGTGTTTCTTGCTAACTTTCCCTTGTATAGTAATTTCTCCCTCCTTTATTTCATTCTCCTTTTGCTGGTTCCTAATTTTTTTTCCCAATTTTCTAGCCTACCACTAACCTTCACAGCATTGTACATCTTCCCTTTTAATTTGATACTACTTGTAATTTCCTTTGTTAGCCACAGTAGTAGCCACTGTACTTCTGAAGTCTTTCTTTACCAGTGGAATATATTTTCATCACAAGCTTAAAAAGTATCACCTTAAATTTCACTACCTGTTTAGTATTTTATATTTCAACCATTTTTTCCAGTCTATTGTTACTCCCTCTGGCTTGACACCACTATTTCAGAGACAGGTTTCTCACCCATTAACAGAATGTGAAATTTTATCAAGTTATGATCACTCTTATCTAAAAGATCCTTTACAATAGCTCTTATTAATCCTGTCTCATTAGACATTAAGAAAATGTAAAATGCTACAGTGCAGAGAGGGCATTTGGCCCATTTGAGTCTGCACAGATCACAATCCTGCCCAGGCCCTACCCCCATATCCCTACATATTTATCAACTAACTCTTCTAATCTACACATCACAAAATACTTTGGAGCAATTTTAGCATGGCCAATCAACCTAACCTGCACATTGTTGGACTGGGAGGAAACTGGAGCATCAGGAGGAAACCCATGCAGCCACGAGGAGAATGCGTGGAGTTTGCATAATGACCCAAGCCAGGAATTGAACCTGGGTCCCTGGAGCTGTGAAGCAGCAGTGCTAACCACTGTGCTACTGGGCTACCCAAACATCAGGTCTAAAGCAGCCCATCACTGCTAGAATGCAGGACATATTATTCTAAGAAACTATCCTAAACATACCCTATGAACTCATCTTCAAGGTTGTGTTTGCCAATTTGTTTCATTCAATCAATAGGAAGATTAAAATTTCCCATGATTATTGCAGTACTATTCTTACAAACCTCCAGTATTTTTTGATTTATACTCTAGGCTGCAGAATAGCAATTATTAGGATGCCTATAACCACCCACACTAGTGACTTCTTCCTTTTTTTTATTTCTGTGATGTTAGTGGGTCTTTAAGAGTTTTTGTTAAATCATGGTCACAGTCTTGATGTTGTTGCTGGAAGAAGAAAATAAACTGGGCAAGTCAGGTGACATAAGTTTTTTTTTCAGCTTTCAGTTTCATTTTGGCTGCAATGTTAGGCAGTCTTAGAAACAAGCTAGAAAAGAAGTCTCTTTCTCCCTTTGAAAATTTTACCAGTTAGCTTAAATAAAGGTTTGTTGCCATGTCGCAGTAAAGAATCTCATGTTTTAGGAAGCTGTCTTCAAACTGATCTGAGTCTCAAGACATTGGACTGCAAAATTCAAATAGCAGCCTCAATTCTAGTATCATGTTAACATTAACCTGTGCTGTGTAAATCCTGTGAAAAGGATCTTTTGTCTATAGAAGTTGGTTTTGATTGGGACAAGCTCAATATATTCATTTGAGGATTAAACATCATGATTGTTTGTAATTGATCATTTTCTTACTATATGTGTTAACTATATTCTTAAATAAGCTATTTGATTAAAGCTCCTAGTGCATTTTTTGAATCACATCTGAAGTGAAAACAACTCATGCTTAGTCTAGCCAAATTCAAGATGCAAAAGTTATGATTCAGGCGGGTTTGTAAAACACTTTGGAGTTTCTAACCTGAACCAAGATGCCACTTAAACTAACTCTAAATATTGATCTGGTGATTTTTTTTTTTCCCTACTATACTAATTTCAACCTTCATTAAAATCTCCACCTCCTATTTTTTCCATCTGTCTGAAATGTCAGATGCCCTTGAATATTGATTTATCAGTCTTGGTCACTTTGCAACCATAATTCTGTCATGGCAATTAAATTATGTCAATTTATTTCTATCTGCTATCAATTCATCTATCTTGTTACAAATATAGCATGCATTCAGACAAAGAACCTTCAATTGTGTATTTTTACCATTTTTCCACACTGATCCAATTTGCTAATGTGCTCTCATGTATAGACAATTTATCCCTTCCTATAATTATCTTTACCCATATTGCTATAGGAAATCCATGCAGCAGAGAATATGACCGACGTAGTGACCCGAGCTTAGAATCGAACCCAGGTCCCAGGTGTTGTGAAGTTAAAAATGTGGCCATTTGTATTGGCTCTGGCTTATTAATTGAATGTGTTGCAATTTAATTGTATTGCTATTGCAAATGGAAAAATTCAGTTCTACCACATTGCCTCGATTTCGATCGGAGGTGAGAGGGGAAAGTTTATAACCATGTTAACACACCCAGCATTTTATTTGTAACTTCTGGTTTGTGTTTGTTTCTCCCTTTTTCAGCAGCTTTTGGCAGATTTGAAGATGTCTGTGTGCCTTTCTGAGCTGTTGTTTCTCTGCAGAATTTCCAGGGTTTCAAAACTTGACTCTATAAATGGAGAGAAGTTATAGAGCAATACAGCATGGAAATAGGCTCTTTGGCCTAACTGTTCATGCTGACCATGGTGCCTTTCCAGCTAGTCTGAATTGTCTGTGTTTTGTAATGTTAAAAAAAACAGCAATACTTCTTGGTGTCTTTCTTGGCATGAGGTCTTTATTGAACTGTTGAAAGATAACAGGTTACAGTGGTCACATGACTACATAAATTACATTGCATTATATTTCAAATCTCATAATTCAAGGTCGTTCCAATCATTCTTGCCAATATTCCAGGGGAAAAATCTAACTGGCACTAAAGGAATAAAATATAAATACTTATCAGCTGCAACAACTTTAGTTGTTGGTGGTGATATTAGCCACACTACCATCCAAAGCATGCAGTGCTTTTAACTGATTAACCAACATATGTACACACCCAACCACTGTTGAAAAGAGATATATAGATTAAGTCCTGGTGCAAAAAAAATACTAAAGACCAGTTTAGAAACAGGTAATACTACTTTCAAATCTACCTTGGGCAATGCAGCATATGTAGAAAACAATCACAAGATTGAGTAATATAGTTTTCTTATTGTGGATTTGAATTGAGAAAGAGAAATCAGCATGCAAAAGTTATGGGCTTTCTTAACATCAGTTTTGATTTATTGTTGTCATGTATTAGATACAGTGAAAAGTATTGTTTCTTGCGTGCTATAGATAGAGCATACCATTCAAAGAGAAGAAAACGAGAGTGCAGAATATAGCGTTGTAGTCATTGTTGTGGTATAGAGAAAGATCAAATTAATGTAAGTTAAGTCTGTTCAAAAGTCTGATAGTAGCATAGAAGAAGCTGTTCTTGAGTCAGTTGATGATGACTTCAGACTTTTGTATCTTTTTCCCAAAGGAGAAGATGGAAGAGATAATGGTGGGTGGGATGGGGGCAGGGTGGGGGGTTCGGGGGGGTTACATTAGCCTGGAACTCTAGCTTGGTCTTTTGGTATCTTTGATTGTGTCTGGCTTTCTTATATAAATCAGGGTCACCTGACTGGAATGTCTCAGAGCTAATGGATATCCCTGTTCATCCACAGTTTCCGATTGGGAAATACATGCATTTGCTTCTTTGTATGGCAGTCTTCTACACGTTGCAAAACTTTGATATATAACAAAGTCCACGGTGAAGGATAGAACATTACAGCGCAGAACAGGCCCTTCGGCCCTCGATATTGCACTGACCAATTAGGAAAAAGCAATGACCCTCCAACCTAAACCATTCCCTTTTCGTCCATAAACTTATCTACTAACCTCTTAAACGCCACCAAACTTGGCGCATCTACAACTGCAGCAGGCAGGGCATTCCATACCTAACCACCCTCTGGGTAAAGAACCTACCTCTGATATCCGTCCTATAACTACCACCCCTTAATTTAAAGCTGTGTCCCCTCGTGCTAGCTTTCTCCATCCTAGGAAAAAGGCTACACTGTCCACCCTATCTAAACCTCTAATCATCTTATATGTTTCAATAAGGTCCCCTCTTAGCCGCCTTCTTTCTAACGAAAACAACCTCAAATCCCTCAGCCTCTCTTCATAAGACCTGCCCTCCATACCAGGCAACATCCTGGTAAACCTCCTCTGTACCCTCTCCAATGCCTCCACATCTTTCTTATAATGCGGGGACCAGAATACTCAGTATTGCACACAATACTCCAAGTACGGCCGCACTAGAGTTTTGTACAGTTGCAACATGACGTTGCGGCTCCGAAATTCAATCCCCCTACCAATAAAAGCTAAGACTCCATGTGCCTTCTTAACAACCTTATCAACTTGATTGCCAACTTTCAGGGATCTATGCACATATACACCAAGATCCCTCTTCTTCAACATTATTAAGAGTTCTATCATTAGCCCTATACACATTTGTTATTCCTGCCAAAGTGAATTACCTCACACTTTTCCACATTAAACTCCATTTGCCATCTCTCGTGCTATCATCTCAGATAAATGTAAATGAAATAGAATAGCTACATTTGGCTTCAGTATCCATGTAACTGACCGCGAAACAAAACCATCAGCATGTACACCATAAGAATAAACTTGGTAGAGTGAATGTGCATGTTTTCTCCACTTCCACCAGCACTGAATACCAGGCAGCAAGTTATACACTGCAATCTAATTGTGGCCTTAAACTGATTTATATTCAGAATCAAGAATACCAACAATGAGTTAGGGATGAGAATCTAATTGAGGAATTCAATTGTGTTTTTCTAGGAAATGATGGATATCTGGGACTAAGTTAAAGGCTAGGATCTATATATAGAATACATCATGTCCAAGTGGTTTATATATAGAATACATTATATCCAGAAGTGAGTTACACCTAAAATTCAATTGGAAAGTTTGGTTTATAAAGGAACATTACAGAATGCGTTCAATTTAATCAAAGAGTTCAAATGGTTTATCTAATAGATAAACCATTCAGGCGTTCAGAATGGCTAAAAATAGTGGGCGATCGGTGGATTGGGAAAGTTTCAAACACCAGCAAAGAGTGACTAAAAAAGTGATTAAAAAAGGAAAGATGGAATATGATGCTAAACTAGCTCAAAATATCAAAAAGAACAGTAAGAGTTTTTATAAATATATAAAGAATAGGAGGATGGCCAGAGTTAATGTAGGACCCTTGGAGGATGAGAGGGGAGGGAGGGAAAGGGGAGGTGGGGGGGGGGAGGGGGGGTGGGGTGGGGAGGGAGGGGAAGGGGGTGGGGAGGGGGGGGGAGGGGGGGGTGGGGTGGGGGAGGGAGGGGAGGGGGGTGGGGGTGGGGGAAGGGAGGGGAAGGGGGGAGGGTGGGGTGGAGGGGGTGGGGTGGGGTGGGGGGGTGGTTCACGCAAAGGGTGGTGAATCTTTGGAATTCTCTACCTTATGAGGTGGTGGAGGCTTCCTCACTGAATATGTTCAAGTCAAGAGTGGATAGGTTTTTGATTGACAAAGAAATTAAGGGTTACAGGGAGAAAGCGGGAAAGTGGTACTGAACCACTATAGATCAGCCATGATCTTATTGAATGGCGGGGCAGGCTCAAGGGGCTGCATAGCCTATTCCTGCCCCTATTTCTTATGTTCTTATAGATATTAATCCACATGCACCATATAATAATAACTTAGTCTACAGGTCATTTAATATAAATAGTATGGTCAAAAAACGTGTCATTCATGTTTATCAATTCTCTTTGCCTGCACTGGGTGAAAAATAAATACCATTCCAACTACATAAACTCAAAATTATATTGCAGATATCATTCCTTCCAGATGTGGCTGTTGTGATAATTCTTCACCAACTGGAATTAACAACGCAATTAACACACAATCAAATCATTCAGAGCACCTCCAACCTCCCACACAGTGATTCCCTCCCCAGTGTAAAATTGACAAACTACCTGATTGCAGATACACTGCCTGTGTAAACAGATATCATTCTCTGATATTGTTTTCTGCTAGAACGTCTTCCTTGGTTCACCTTGCTGTGTCACAGAAGGCAGCTTTATAGGGACTGTACAAAATGAGCTGCAGTCAATGTACACTGAAGCAGGATTGAAAAACTTATATAATCCTGTAATGGAGAAGTACAGGTCGCAAGGAGAGGTTACAAAAAGGAAGAGTAGTGAATACAGACAGGTTGATGGTGAGGAGATGTTTTACTTTGTCACTACTTGCTCTTAGAATAATGTGGATTTGATGAGGGTTAATGATGGGAGGAGTGCAATTACAGCAGGGGATTTTCACAGTAACTTCATTGCAGTGTTAATGTAAGCCTTCTCATGACACTAATATAAAATAATAATAAATAGACTAATTGAATGATTGAAAGAGGAAGAGCTATATGGGTTGTTAAGGGAGCAAAAAAGTATAGAAAGGGTAGAAAGTAATTGGAAGATACAAGGATAAGAACACAGTCGACACAATAGTGAGAAGAAGCACAGGAGACTATAGTGATGGGAAATGGTCATCCGAGGAATGTATTTTCCCAATAGCATCCTTCCTAAAAGCTGCTGGTAGCTATTGGCTTTCTTTTCTACCATTTGTTAGTGACCAAGCAGGAAAGAGCAAAGCCAAAGAGGACTAGAGAAAGCAGAAGAAAGAGAAGGAACATTGAAATACTATAAGACAATAAAATAGAGGAGCAGAATTAGGCCACTCGACTCATAAAATCTGCTCCGCTATTCAATCACAGTTGATATTTTTCTCATCCTCATTCTCCTGTCTTTTCCCCAAAACCCTTGCCCCCCCCCCTTATTAATCAAGAACTTATCAATCTGTTTTAAAGACACAGAATGATCTCGCCTCCACAACCTCCTATGGCAAAGAGTTCCACAGATTCACCACTCTGGCTGAAGAAATTCCTCCTCATCTCTGTTTTAAAAGATCCTCCCTTTAGCCTGAGGTTGTGCCCTCTGGCTTTAGTTTTGCCTACTAGTGGAAACATCTTCTCCATGGCCACTCTATCTAGGCTTCACAGTATTCTGTAAATTCCAATAAGATCATGCCTCATTCTTCTAAACTCCAATGAGTACAGATCTAAAGTCCTCAATCATTCCTCATATGACAAGCTCTTCATTCCAGGGATCATTCTTCTGAACATTCTCTGGACCCTTTCCAAAGCCTGCACATCATTCCTTAGATATAGGGCCCGAAACTACTCACAATACCCCAAATGGGGTCTAACCAGAGCCTTATACGGCCTCAGAAGTACATCCTTGCTCTTATATTCTATTTCTCTTGAAATGAATCTAATATTGCATTTGCCTTGCTAACTGATGACTGAACCTGCGTATTAATCTTAACAGAATTTTGAACAATGAATTCCAAATCCCTTTGTGTTTCTGAGTTCCTAAGCATTTTCCCATTTAGAAAATTGTCTATTCCTCCATTCCTCCTTCCAAACTGCATAACCTCATACATTTCCACAGTGTATTCCATGTGACACTTCTTTGCTCAATGTACTATCTGTCCAAGTCCTTCTGCAGCTCCTCTGCTTCCTCAATATTACCTGTCTCTCTAAGTATCTTCCTATCTTCTGCAAGCTTAGCAATAGGTCCTTTTGTTCCTTCTTCCAAATCATTAATGTATATTTGAATAGTTGTGTCTGAACACTCACCGCTGAGACACAGCACTAGTCACCAGCTGCCATCCTGAAAAAGACTACCTTATTCTCACTGTCTGCCTTCTGCCAGTCAGCCAATCCTCTATCCATGCCAGCATCTTACCCCTAACACCATGGGCTCTTATTTAATAGTCTCCTATGTGGCACCTTGTCAAAGACCTTCCAGAAATCTAAGTAAATCATGTCCACTGGTTCTCCTTTATCTAACTTCCTTGTTACCTCCTCCAAGAACTCTATTAGGTTTGTTAGACATTTGTCTAACCTGGACATCTGGTCCAGGTGATTTATCCATCTTCAGACTTTTCAGTTTCCCCAGAATCTTCTCCTTAGTCATGGCCACTACACTCATCTGTGTCCCATGACTTTCGTGGAACTCTGGCATCCTACTGATGTTTCCCACCATGAAGACTGATACAAAATAACTATTCAGTTTCTCTGCCATTGCTTTGTTTCCTATTGTTACTTCTCCAGCTTCATTTTTCCAGTGGTCCAGTGGCTAATTTTGCCTCTCACCTTTTATATGTTGATAAGGAAACACTTCCTATCTTCTTTTATATTATTAGCTCGCTTACACACATATTTCATCTTTCAACCCTTTTGCTTTTTTAGTTGCCCTCTGCTGGCTTCTAAAGGCTTCCCAATCCTCTGGTTTCCTACTAATCTTTGCCACTTTGTATGCTTTTTCTTTTGCTTTTATGCTGTCCTGGACTTCCCTTGTCAGCCATGGATACCTTGTCCTCCCCTTAGCATGTTTCCTCCTCCTTGGCATGACTCTTATCTACAGATAGATAAGATTCCTTCTCCTGTTAGGTGCATTGACCCAAACAAGTGCCAGACTGTGGTGATTAGGGGAATTTCACAGTAACTTCATTGCAGTGTTGATATAAGCCTTACTTGTGACAAATAAATCAACTTTATTATTACTATCTTTTACCATATGCTGAGCATATAATAGCATACAGATTAAATAAAAGCCAGTGCATAATTGTAGCAATCTTATTGTAATAGATCTGATGAAAGGTCATCAAGACTAAAGCAACAGATTGCTGAAAATCTGGAATAAAAATAAAAAATGCTGGAAATATTCAATAGGTGGGGTAGCATCTGTGGAAAGAAACAGAATTATTCATTCAGGTCAAGATGATCTTTCATCAAAACTTTTATCATAGACTGCTTGACCTGCTAAGTATTTGCAGCTTTTATCTTTTGTTTTTTATTCCTGATAGTTATCTATTTATTTCTTCACATAGTGTTTTCTAGCACTTTTTGGCTTTGTTTTTTTTTGTCTAAATGTCAGTGATAATATATTTACCTCTACTTTTGTTTTGCATTCACTTCCCCACCTGTGTGTCTATTTCACTGCATCAGAATCTAAGAATTCATCTGATCCTGTGACTAACAACAAGAATCACTAATTTACTTTGAATCGGGTGTTTCTAATTTCACTAGACACACCGAACAAAGGTCATGACACAAACGGCTTCACCGTGTCTGTACACGCAGAAATTCATACGTTGTTTGGCAATTATTGTGAGGCAGTGATGGAGCCTCCAAAGGTAGGACCATTGTCACAGGAATGGCCCTTTAGTGTTAAGTAGCCCAACAGTGGTTCCCAACGAAACCTCACCTTTTGTTTTGTAAATTTTTCCTGTTTCTCCACTGGCATGTTTTCCTTGGTTACACTTAATACATGGCCTGTGTGCATTGCCTGTCCCCCATAACTTACCGCCCCCCAAAAAACTCAGCTGGAGGCCTGTGTTTGTAAGCTGTCAGCATTATATAATGGTTATCCTTGAATGCCTGCCTCCTTCACGCAAGACTAGCATTAACAGTTGTCCTATTTAATATTCGCTTTTGCCTCATATATTTCTCTTCCACACACCTTCCTTACAGTCTTTAATCTCTCTAGATGTCGCTGTTTTTCATTCTTTCTCGCACTCTTTTCCCCCCCTTCTCTCTTCCACCCCCTTCCTCCCCGGAGCCTGTAATATTTCAGATTCCTGTCTCTGATCCCTTTCCGGCTATGTGTGTATGTGCTGTTTCCTTTGGGCTCGGCTGTGCCTTTCGACCGTGTCGATTTCACTTGGACTGAAACTGACAAAACACAACAAAAAAGAGGGGATTATATAATATGTACATGTATGTGTGTTTGTACGTATGCCTGTAGAGAGATATATATAGAGAGAGGAATACTCAGCCATCTTCAGTACGTCTGCCAATGCAACCGACGGTTTGACAGCCAGAGGAACGTTCAGACATCCAGGAAACAGGCAAGGATCCAACACCGCATCACTGGAGCGATTTCTACTGGCATTTTATTTTCCACGTTTAATTGTACCGATACGTATTAGAGAAGGGAACCCCAGTATCCGCTTACTTAATCGCCCTGGCCAACAAGGAGACTGACTAAACAGCGAAAAATCAAGACAAGAGTGAAAAAGAGACAGTTTGCCAATCCTAATTAAAACACGCGTGATCTCCATCGGATCGAAACTTTACCCACCTCCAGATTTTAAAATAATCTCCTGGATGATGCTCTGAAGATGTCAGTGTCCAGGGTGGGTTTTCCAAACGGATTTTTGCTGGAAGATGGGAGGATGGAGGCAGAAGTTAGCAGGATGGTTCGCAACTTGGAGCTGGGGACCGTCATGACTTTGTACTATCAGAAAAAATCCCAGCGACCAGAGAGGAAAACTTTTCAGGTTAAACTGGAAACCAGGCAGATCACCTGGTGCCGGTCGTGTGACAAGATCGAAGGAGAAAGTAAGTGAAACATACAAGCAGTTGGCATGATGATAATAGATATGTGCAGCTACCAGCTTAGATAGAAGCATCAAAACCAGATGACCTAAGCGTGTCCTCCAAAGTAGGAGAGATACAAACTTTAAATTGCTTAGCTCCTTTGTGTATGTGAATAAAGTCACTTGATTTGATTTATTATTATCACATCTATTAGTTTCCAGCGAATAGTATTGTTTCTTGCATGCTGTACAGACACTGCATACCGCTCATAGAGAAGGAAAAAAGATGGTGCAGAGTGTACAGTCATTGCATTGTTTACGTAAACAGGATTACTAATATTGGATAGCTGGCTGAATCATATATATTGAACAGAAACTATGTTCAGGGAAATATATAATAGATATAACCAGTTCATGTGTCTGTGTACGTGTGTGTGTTGGTAAAATATGTTCAACACCATATTATGATCACTGCTAAAATAATTTCTCCAGTGAAGAAAGAGATATTGAGGGTTCATTCTTAATTAGTCAACATCAACGACAGTAAATTACCTAAAACCTTTAATTACACCGAGAGTACAGTGACTTCCAATTATTCAATATGTAACAGCAATCATTTAATTTAAGTCAAAGGGATGTTTTGTTGATCTTTTTATTTGATTTGATTTATTATTGTCACATGTATTAACATACAGTGAAAAGTATTGTTTCTTGCATGCCATACAGACAAACATACCACTCATATAGAAGTAACGGAGAGGGTGTAGGATGTAGTGTTACAGTCATAACTAGGGTGTAGAGAAAGATCAGCTTGTTATGAGGTAGGCCCATTTAAAGTCTGTTGGCAGGAGGGAAGAAGCTGTTCTTGAGTTGGTTTGTATGTGACCTCAGACTTATGTATCTTTCTCCTGACGGAAAAAGGTGGAATAGAGTATGTCCAGATGCCAGAGGATAGGCTTTAATTTTTTTTTAATTAACACAAATTTACAAAGGTTATAGCAATAAAATTGTGGATCCCAATAGGTTTGAGAATTCATTTATTTTTCTATTTGGTTCTGCTATACAGATCCAGATTTCTCTCTCCTTCAATGGGGGTGAACTCTGGTTGTGGTAGAGATCCAAGATGCATTGATTTCTCACTTGGTACTTCACACTAATGGCCATTCTTCAATATAAGCCCATTTGGTTAATGTCAACTGTGCATTCAAGCACTGAGGTTAACTAATTCAGGGCACGCTCTTAGATAGCATTTGCAACACAGAAAGGGGCTGTTTAGCACCAAAGATCCAAGCTGATGTTGATACGCTACACAAGCCTCCTCTCACCCGTCTTCATCTAACAGCATTAACATCTCCTTCTCTTCCTTTCTTTGTCATGTAGTTATCTCACTTCCCCTTATATGCATCTATGTGACTCAACTCAACTGCTTCTTGTGGTAGCGAGTTTCACATTCTAACCACACTCTGGTTTCTCCTGAATTCTGTGTTAGATTTATCAGGGACTATCTTACAATAATAGCCCCTAGTTTCAATCTCGCCACAAACTGTGTGGAGATCAACTATCATTAGATAGAGTTGTCAAGAGACTGAGAGAACTGCATGCATATTATTAATTTAATAAAGTGGATTCAAAAGTGGCTTAGTTACAGGAGGCAGAGGGTGGTGACAGAAGACTGCTTTAGTGATTGGAAGCCAGACTCCAGTGGCATATCACAGTGATCTGTGTTGCGCCCCCCATTATAAATCATTTATATAAATGACGTAGGACTGGTAAGTTTGTGGATGACACAAATATTGGAAGGGTAGTTAACAGTGAGGTAGAGTGTCTTGGGCTGCAAAAAGACATAGACGGAATGGTCAGATGGGCAGATAAGTGGTAGATGGAATTTAATCCTTAAAAGTATGAGCTGATATACTTTGAAAGGAGTAATTTGACAAGAAAGTATCAATGAGTGGTGGGACGCTAGGAAGTTCTGTGGAACAAAGGGACCTTGGCGTGTTTGTCCACAGATTTCTGAAGGTGAAAGGGCATGTTAGTAGGTGGTGAAAAAGGCATATGGGACACTTGATCAATCAAGGCATAGATTACAAAAGCAGGAAAGTCATGTTGGAATTATATAGAACTTTGGTGGGGCCACAGCTGGAGTACTGCGTGTAACTCTGGTCGCCACATTATTGGAAGGATGTGACTGCACTGGAAGGGGTGCAGAGGAGATTTACTAGGATGCTGCCTGGGATGGAAAATTTAAGTTACGAAGAGAGATTGCGTAAGCCTGGGTTGTTTTCGTTGAAGTGCGACTTGATCAAGATGTACAAGGTTATAAGAGACATGCACATTGTGAATAAGGAGCAGCTGCTCCCCTTAGTTGAAGGGTCAGTCACAAGGGGACATAGCTGCAAGATGAGGGACAGAAGTTTAGGGGGCACATAAGAAAAATCTTTTTACCTAGAGGGTGGTAACAGCCTGAAATGCACTGCTGGGAGAGTGCTTCAAATACTTTAAGAACTTGGCACATCATAACATTCAAGGCTATGGGCTAAGCGCTGGTAAATGAAAGTTCACGTGTTTCTAATGTGTAGATCCGGATTTGATGGACCGTAACGTCTCTTCTGCGTTGTATGGTTCTATGATTCTGTTCTATTATATTTCCAAAGTTTCTTTTTCCTTTGGAAATCTATTGCAGCAGATGTTCAGAGTTTGCCTGCAATAGATTGCGTGAATAGATTGCCTGAAACCCAGGTCTGACTACAGATTGAAATGTTTTGAATAAAACTGAAGGCATTTAGATTTATAAATAGTCCTCAAACTCATCTGTAGAAGTTACTTCATTAGTCGGCTAATGCATTCTTATTAATTCTTATGAAAGCACTTTTTCATAGGCCGATGAAATGGAATACGGAGCTAGGGAAGGAATCTACTTCCTAGGTAGTCAGCAGTAGATTACTGCTGACGTTTATTAGGTTGAGAAATGATTTAACTCCCAGCTGACAAATAACATGTGTATTTATATCTCCTTTTCATCTTCAGTGTATCTCTATCTTTGGTCCCATTCCTGCTAGCGAAGACATTGGTCCCAGCCCAGTTAAGGGACAACTGTCTAGTTCGTACAGATTCCACCTTCTCCAACCCAGTTCCAATATGCCAGGAATCTAAAATTTTTCCTCTTATACCAGCTCCTCAGCCACACTTTCAACTGCAATATGATTTTTCTTCAGAACTTTGGAGGGATTCTGAAGAATTGATATTAGACTCGAAATGTTAACTGTATTTCCCTCCCCACAGATGCTGCCAGTCCTGTGTTTTTCCAGCATTTGCTGCTTTTAATTCAGATCTCCAGAATCTTATTTTAAGTATTTTATTTTAATTACACATTCAGCTGTGCTATCCTTTGCTTTCTATACTCATCAGTTCATGACTCCCAGTGAGATTAATCTAGAGCTTGCTATCTTTGAGGTTCTGCTTATTGAATTTTTTCCTAGCTCTCTGAAATCTGCCTGCAAGACCTCATTCCTCCTCCTCCAGTGTCATTGGTATGGATATGGATCCTTACTTCTGAGCATTCCCAGTTTTCCGTTAGAATGCCAGGAGCAGCTCAGTGATATCTTTGTCTCTGGCTCCAGAGAGGCAATTTTCCATCCTGGAGTCAGGTCTCCAACCACAGAAATGTCTCCTTATTCCCTGAATTATTGAAGATCCTATTGCTTCTTCTTTCCTGATCTTTCTCCTCCTGGCTATGTCTAGTTGTGCCACACAGTGTGCTGTGTGACCTTGGCTCTGGTCTTTGGAGCAATCATCACCCTCAGTAATATTCAGAACTGAATACTGGTTAGAGGCGAAGAACCACTCAAGGGACTGGTAGTCTATACACATCTGCTCCTCATCCATTCTGCTGGCACTAAGATCTAAGGATCGTAAGAAATAGGAACAGGCATAGGCCATTCAGCCCATTGAGCCTGCTTTGGTATTCAGTAAGACGTTAGATGATTTGACTGATTTGGATTAAGAAGGAAGAAAAATAAAGCTTGAAATAGAAGGCAGAAAATAGGTAAATGGTAATGAAAAGTGAAGGAAATGTAAGCCAGAAAGTAGACAACTGTGATTCTGTTTTCAGTGATTTTGTTGGTATGTACTTCGATGCAAAGAGTCTCGTGCAGAAGGTAGAGCTAAGGATATAAATAGATACTCTCGGAAGTATGAAACCATAACTGTTACTGAAACTTGGATGAAAGAAGAGCAGAAATGGTAGATCAACATTCTTGGTTACAGAGATTGGACAGAGGGGAGAATAGAAAAGGAGGAGCAGTTGCAATTTTGTTTTAAGAAACAATCACAGTTGAGAGAAGGGATAATGCAGTAAAAGAAGCATCAGCTGAGGTCATATGGATTGAAGAAACAAATAAAAGGTCAATTGTACCACTGGGAATATAATGTAGGCCCCTCATCAGAGGGAGCTAGAAGGACAAATAGGTGCATAAGTTTCTGAGAAATGCAGATATAACATGGCAGTAACAGATTTCAACTATCCTGCTATTAACAGGGATAAAATCAGTCTGAAAGGTAGGGAGGGTACAGGATTCTTAAAATGCATTCCAGAGAATCTCTTTAGTCAGTCATTAGCCAAGTCAACAAGAGAAGGGGAGATCTGAATTTAGTTTTAGGGAATGACTTCAGGTGTGGAACCGCATGATGGCACACTGGTTAGCACTGCTGCCTCGCAGCTCCAAGGACCCAGATTCAATTCCCAGCTTCGGTCACTGTCTGTGTGGAGTTTGCACATTCTCCCTGTATCTGCCTGGGTTTCCTCCAGGTGCACTAGTTTCCTTCCACAGTCCAAAAATGTGCGGGTTAATTTGATTGGCCTTGCTAAATTGACCGTAGTGTCAGGGGATTAGCAGGGTAAATATGTGAGTTCATGGAACTAAGACCTGGGTAGGATTGTTGTTGGTGCAGGCTTGATGGGCCATGTGGCCACTTGTGCACTGTAGGGATTCTGTGAAGCTGAAATGAGTATAAATATGACAGCACTTTAGTGTTAATGAGCACAATTCAATTAGATGTGGAGTAGTTATGAAAAAGAAGTACAGATAAAACCAAGTTTTGAAACAAGAACAGAAAATGCTGTATTAACTCAGCAGGCCTGGTAGCATTACTGTGGAGTGAGAAGCACAGTTAACGTTTCAAGTCCATTGACCCTCTTGCATTATATTAGTACAAGTTTTGTAGACCAGTGTTACGACACTGAGATGTGATTTGACAAAATGAACTGGAAACAATTACTTGAAAGTAAGTCAGTGTCGGCGCAGTGGGAGGCATTCGAGGAGGAGATAAAGAGAAAAGATCCTGAAAAATATTTTTTCACAAAGAAAAAGGGTGGAACTCCCAAATCCTGATCCCTCAGATGTCTGGGAGCTACAAAGTAAGATAAGGCGAAATGTTGCTGTGAAGAGCTCAATACTGCAGGAAGCCTGGAGGAGAATTGAAAGTGCAGAGGAAAAATTAAAAAAATATGTTGGGAAAGCAAAGTAAAAAAAATTGGTAAGGAAAGTCAAGGAAAGCTAAAAGATGAGATACAGGTAGATTGCTGAGGGCAGAGGTAGGAGAAATTTCTTCACTCAGAGTCATCATCCAATAGAATTTGCTACGACAGAAAGTCATTGAGGGCGTGATCTTACTGTCTGTTCTTGCCATGCTCCTGTTGCAACAAGGTTGGAGAATTTGTAAGGCAGCTAAATCTGTGTTCACTGCAGCGGGATGAGAAAATCTCCACCACCGCTCCTCCCCTTGAAGGAATGGTGGTAACATTCTGGCCTGATTGCTTTCAAGAAGCAGTTAGATATAACATTTGAGGCAAAGGGGAATTAAGAATGTGGGAGGAAGGCAAATCAGGCTATTGAGTTGGACGATCAGCTATGATCATGATGAATGGCAGAGCAGGCTCAAAGGGCCAAATGGCCTACCCATGCTCCTATTTTCTGTGTTTTTATGTATCCATGAATGCCTAATGAGCAAGTGGATAATGAAGGAAAGAATAAGGCCTATTAGAGGCCAAAAATGTAACTTGCATGTGGAGATGGAGGACATGGGTTTGGTTCTTAATGAATTACTTGCATTTGTTTCCATGAAAGAGGTGGATAAAACAGACATTGTCGTTAAGGAGTAAGAGTGCAAAATACTGGATTGGGTAAACATAATGAGGGAAAAAATACTATGCTGTTTAGCATTCTTAACACTCGGCACAGTGAACTGTATCCCAGACTAGTAAGGTAAGCAAGGGAAGAAATAATAGAAGTTCTGATCATCTTTTTCCAGTAGTCTGTAGCTACAACCATAATGCCAGAAGACTGGAAAATGGCTGTGAAGGGAAAGAATAACCCAAGTAATCTAAGGCCAATTACCCTGAACTTGGTGGTGGGAAAGCTATTGGAAATAAATCTGACAGAAGAAATTGTCATTTAAAAAGCCATGGACTAATGAGGAACAGCCAGCTCTGAAGCCAGGCTCACCTATGCGTTTGGCGAAGGGTTTTGTAGGCTTGAGACATTGACTCTATTATCTCCCCACAGATACTGTCAGACCTGCAGAGATTTTCCAGCATTTTCTGTTTTTGTTGCAACATGTTACTTTAGATCAAATACTGTGTACTAAAAAAGGACTCATTAATAATCTTATTGTAAATGTGCCTTTAGAAAAGAATGCTTTTATTGTGATCTACTTTTACATTGAGATTGAAAGTGATGTAGTTCAAGCAGAAACTAGGGTCTTAAATCTCAGCAAAGGAATTACGAAGGTATGAATGACAAATTTGGCTACTTTGGATTGGGAAATCACACTAAAGGAAATGATTGTAGATGATCAATGATTAAAGAATTAATACATAATCTATTGCAAAAATATATTCCTTTAATGCACGCAAACTCAGCAAGGGGTGTGTTCCAACCGTGGCTAACAAAAAAAATCATGGATTGTATTGGATCAAAGGATCCAATATAAAGTTACAATATAAAGTTGTATATAAAGTTACAAAACCAAATTGGGAGCATTTTAGAATTCTGCAAAAGAGGAGCAAGAAAAAGATTAAGAAAGAGAAACTAGAATATGAGAGTAAACTAGCGAGAAACGTCAAAAGCTTCTATAGTTATATAAAAAGGAAACGGCTAGTAAAAACAAATATGGCTCCATTACAAACAGATTAAGGAGAATTTAAAATAGAGAATAAGGAAATGGCAGATGAACTAAATAAGTACTTGGGTCTGCCTTCACGAAGGAAAATACTAAAAACCTCCCAGAGGAATGGAGAATCAAGAGAGTAAATAAGAAACTGTAAGAAAATATTTTTTAAGAAATGCTAGAGAAATTACTGGGAATTAATCTAGATAAATCCCCTGGACCTGATGAACTATATACCCTCTGGGTTTTGAAAGAGGTAATGGGTATGATCTTATCAGCCCGCTGTGCCGATTGATTGGCTTGGCGAGCCAGGAGGAGGCCAAAAACATGTCGCGCCCAAACCCTTTTGAGACCCAATGTCATCTTCCTGGCCCTATTTTGTTGGTGGGATTGGATAGAGACCATTCTAATTGGAATATTAATGTCATGCTTTGAATAACATAAGCAGGGATGGCATGGCCGCTTCCAGCCTGTCAGATGCTGCCCCCTTTATTGGTGCCATGACCATGCCAGGAGGTGTGGGGGAGGGATCGGAGGCCATTGAAGGCCAGTAGTATTTGGAGCACGTTTGGATAGTGTTCATTGAGCATTAGGTGCCTGGAAGTGCCTATTGGACACCCTGATGTGTCCAGTTGGTACCATAACTGTGGTGGGCCTGAATAGTGTTGGGGCTATGATAGGGGGAAAGCTTGAGTGGAGAGAGCTCTGCATGGAAGGGGGAGAGGGGAATGTTTCAAAGTGGGTGATTGGCAGGGAGTGTGTTTGCAAGGGGGGTGATTGGCAAAGGGATTGCGTGCAGTGTGGTGCTGCAGAGTGGTTGGGCTACAGTGATGTTTGTGATGGGGGACTCATCGGGAAGGTTCTGATGCCGGTGATCTGTATTTGCATAGGAGAGGGGGTTACATTGCCACTGATGATGGAATGGGAGGATGTGCCAGGAAATCTGCCAGCGCACTGGGAGATTGGGGCACCTGCGCAATGTAGATGCAGTTTGTAGATAACACAATACTAGGTGGAAGTGTAAGGTGTGAGGAGGTTATGAAGATGTTTAAAGAGGATTTGAAGAAATTGAGTGTGGGCAAAAATTTGGCAGCTGGAACACAACATGAAGAAATGTGAGATTGCCCACCGAAATATTGAGTCTCCTTTAAATGGTGTGAGGCTGGGAGATGTTGAAAGGTCTAGAAGTCCTTGTTCCTGAGTCACATGTAAATACAACAAGTAATTAAGAAGGCAAATGGTACGCTAATCTTTAATATAACAGGGTTTGAGTATAGAAGTAAAGATGCTTTACTGTAATTATATAGATAAAAACAGAAAATGCTGGATAAACTCAGCAGGTCTGGCAGCATCTGGGAGGGCAAAGCAGAGTTAATGTTGCAAGTCTATATTACACTCCTACAGAACTGAAGAGGGATAGGAATGTAATTATATAGTTAGAGAGGGGGTGAATGGAAGGCTAGTGGTAGGTCAGAGCTGAGAAGAGATTGATAAAGATATCATGGACATAAGACAAAGGGAGTGTTAATGGTACCATTAAGGAATGAAAAGATGCTAATAGGGAATAAAGGTAAGTTAGCAAATATATAGAGCCTTGGTGAAACCGTACCTGGCAAAGCTATATAGCTTTGGTCACTTTCTTTAAGGAAATATATACTTGCCCTGGAGAAAGTGTAACAACAGCTCACCAGGTTAATCATCTTGAGTCTCAAACTTAAGAACATTGCTACAAGATAAAGGGCCATTCATTTAAAACTGAAGTGCATAGAAATTTTTTTGAACAGAGGCTGGTGTATCTCTGGAATTCTCTTCCCCAGAGGATGGGGTAGGTTGGATCATTAGAAGTATTGAAAGTGGAGGTGAATAAATATTTGATAAATCGAGGAATAGAGGGCTATGGGAAAATGACACAGAAAAAGAGTTGTGGCCGGCACAGATCAGTCATGGTCATATTGGATGGAGAGGTAGGCTTGAAGGCCTGGGGGCCGACTCCTGCACCTATTTCTTGTGTTATTGTGAGTTTAGAAGAGTGAGAAGTGATCTCCTTCAAACATATAAAATTCTTAAAGAGTTTGACAGGGTAGATGCAAGAAGGATGTTTCCCCCTGGCTGGGGGTGTCTGGAACCAAGGGACATAGTCTCAGAGTAAGGGGCAGGCCATTTAGAACTGAGATGAGGAAGAATTTCTTCACCCGATAGTGATGAATCCTTGGAATTCTCTGTCCCAGAAGGCTGTGGAGGATCAGTCATTGAGTATATTCAAGACTAAGATTAATAGATTTCTATAAATTAAGAACATTAAAGGATATGGATATGGCATAGGAGACTGATGTTGAAGTAGAATATTAACCATGATCTCATTTAATGACTTGACACTCTCAAAAGGCTGAAAGGCCTTCGTTCCTGCTCCTATGTCTACACTGGCTTCTGATCAAGCAACATCTTAATTTTCAAGTTCTCATCCTTCTTTTCCAAATCCCTCATGCCTCCCTGTCTATCGTCTTCTTCAGCCCCACTACTCTCTGAGGTATCTTCCCTCTTCTGATTCTGCCTCTCAAACATCCCAAATTTTATTTGTTCACTTTAGGTGACTGTGTCTTCAATTTCTTAAGTGTATTTCATCTCTGGAATACTATCCCTAAGCCTCACTGCCTTGCTACCTCACCCTTGCTATTTGAGATGCTCCTTAAAACTCTTTGACCAAGTTTTTGGTCATCTGCCTTGAGATCTCCTTATTTGTCTTGGTGTCCTACTTTGTTTTATACTTCTCCTCTTTGGAACATTTTATTACCATCAAGATGTTATAGGCGATGTTGCAAAACTTCAAGAAATAAAGAGAAAGAAAAAAAAGAGATAAATGACTTTTTTTTATGCTGCTAGTTAAGCTGAAGGCCAGATGCAAAGGCTTTTTTTTATTAAATAAAGTTTATTTAATTAAGTTAAATCAGCTGAGAGAGCTTAATATCTCATTTGTAAGACAGTATTTCTGTAAGTACAGCCCCATACTGCACTGATCTGCCACTCTAGAATATAAGTTCAAAACCCAGACTGGGATTTCAATCCATAGAATGTCTAACACAGTGGAAAGTGGGGCAGCACGGTGGCACAGTGGTTAGCACTGCTGCCTCTCAGCTCCAGGGACATGTCTTTGATTCCCAGCTTGGGTCACTCTCTGTGCAGACTCTGCACATTCTCCGAATGTTTGCATGGCTTTCCTTCCAGTGCTCTGGTTTCTTCCCACAGTCCAGAAGATGTGCTGGTTAGGTGCATTGGCCATGCTAAATTCTCCCTCTATGTACCCAAACAAGAGTCGGAGTGTGTAGTGGTTTGGGGGCTTTTATACTAATTTCATTGCCTTGTTGATCTAAGCTTACTTGTGACATTAATAAGTAAACTTAAACTTAAAACTCTACTACCAAGTCATACTAACATATTAGCACAAAGGGAGAGGACTGATCTTGTTAATTAAGGGTGCGCAATGACCTTTTCAGAGTCCATTGTTTTTCTCAGCACCTATGTCATCTCCAGTCATTCTGTTCTACCAAGAGGTGTACATTTGATTTTCTGAATCATTTCCACAAGTTACGTTTTAGCACAATGCTGTTGACAATGCGCAAACTTAACTTAGAAGAGTTCAAAATGAATTCTGCCCTGGGAGAAGTGTCATTAAAACATAACAAAAGGACATAATGTACATACCAGCAAGTATTTTGCAATAAAGCAAGGAAGTGGGACAAAGCAGGTCAAATTACATTAAAGCAAGACAGCAGGACAATATGACTCACAGACATCGCAAACAGACCTGTTACATTAAATTGTGAGCAAAGCTGTGCCCCGTCACAGATGGATTTATTAAGTTATGGAATGAACAGGAGAGCTCACATCAGAGACAGGCAGACTCGTTACATTTAATTGATACAACAGGACTATAATATCTACATGTAAATGTATACATTTATATAATATCTTTAATAATAGTAAAACATTTCAGACACTTCACTGAAATGTAACAGAAATGGACACCACACCCAAGAAGACGATAACAAAACAAAGTTTGATCAAAGAGGTCGGTTTAAAGGAACAGCTTCAATGAGGAAAGAGAGTGGAGAGGTGAACAGGTTTGGGCAGGAAGGTCTAGCCTGAGCTTAGGATCTAGCCCACTGAAGGCATAGCCACCAATGGTGGGACAAAAGAAAGTGGGATGTGCTTGAAAGTGGGATGTGCTTGAAAGTGGATACCAGAGAGAAACCTGCCTTAATACAATGAAGCATGGTATTGTTTTCAATTAAGAAGGTTTGCTGACAAGACAAACTAACACTCTGCATGCAAGTAATTGCCAAGTTGAAAGGAATATGATAGAAATTGGATGAATGAACAAGTAGTAGCAAGGTGACACCAAACTTGAGTCTATTATAGAAAATGAGAGTTCCAGTTTCCTGTTGCAAGGAATGGTGAGTTAGAAAAGGTGACAAGGTTTTGAATTTCCATTACAGAATGGGAATGTGGAAAACATGCAGAGTAACAACTATGGTATTGACCTGAAGGAGGAGTCTGTAGGAGCAATGGTGATAGTTGTGCCATTAAAAAAACTATATTAAAATATATTAAATACCAATTTAAACAATAAAAGCATGGAGGTGTTATGTTCCAAGTGTTACCTCTTTCAAGGGGACTGGGTGACTGCCAGGATATTGCAGGTCATTATTAAGGCAGTTCGGGTGACACTGTGCAACATGAGAGTAAAAGTTCAATCAATTCATTCATCAGGTTATGTTAGTTGGCGAGAAAGAGAGAAGATCAGATTCTTCCAAGTAATAGATATAAGCGGTAATTTTACAAATCAGTGACACCAGAAATGGAATTGCATATCAGGAATAAGATCAAGATCACGGCATAATGTTCCATTAATTTTTATGTGAGTCATGCAACCAATTTCTCAGTACCTTGGGAATGAAGTCCTTTAGTATGCACGCAAATTCAAAAGTTCACAAATACGCAGATCTTTTAGCTGTGCCCTAAAAGCCATCAGTCTCATTTCCCCGTTACCCCTTTATTTTTAAAGAAAATTCTCATATACATGCTGGAACTCATTCATGGATTCACCCATTGTTATCTGTGTGATTGCCCCCAAACCCACTGAGAATTCCAAATTCCTACAACTCAGGCCCCTTGTTTATACCCTCCTTCTGTCATCTCACTATTGGCAAACAATACCATCAACTGTGCAATTATCAGCAAAATCAATCAATCTATTCCAAAAACAAAATATTGCAGATGCTTCAAATCTGTAAAATCTAAAAGCAAATTAGTAACACATCCCACCTAACTGGTAATCTAGCTCCACCTTCTCGTAATTAGTAGAAATTTGACTAGCAACCTCAGTACCACATATTTTATTAAGTGCACTTCCACCAATTCAAATGATTAAAAACAGCCCCGTTTATTCTAATTAGTAACCCAGCACCACCAATTTAATTTTTTTCATTCATTCATGGGACATGGGTGTAGCTGGCTGGCCAGCATTTGTTGCCCATCCCGAGTTGCCCTTGGAGGGCATTTTAGAGTCAACCACAATGCTGTGGCTCTGGGATCACATGAAGACCAGACCAGGTAACATTGGCAGATTTCCTTCCCTAAAGGACATTAGTGATCCAGATGGGTTTTTCCTGACAATTGACAATGGTCTCATGGTCATCAATAGATTCTTAATTCAATTTTTTTTAAAATTCAAATTCCACCATCAGCCTTAGTGGGATGTGAACCTGGATCCCCAGAGCATCAACTGAGTTTGAGGATCAGTAATACCACTAGGCCATCGCCTGCCCTTCTCTCGCCTTTCATCTTTTGAGTCTTCTCTTCTGCCGCCTCTCTATTCCCTCCTGCTCCTCACCACTTCTGTTCTAAAGTATGTTTATTGACACAATATATTACCTTCTGCAGCCACATCCATTCTCCTTGCCATTCCTAACAAAAAAAAATTGGATTTATAAGTAGACAGGAAATGATTCGTCAGTACACACTAAAGTTAGAACATCAAACCAGACTTCAGTAAATATTAGCACATATCAGACCTTTGCCTTAGCAGGCAATGGGATTTGGGTGTAGTTATATTTGCTTCAATCCTGTCCTTCCTCAAGTTCCTGATTCTAAATGTAGAAACAGTACACAAAGCTTATGACAGGGGAGAGAGGATATGACTGAATTATACAAAAAGCAAGTACATTCATGAAGGGAAATAAAACTCAAATTATCAACATGAACTTCACTCAGTCAAAAACAACAACTCATAAACAAATGTTAGTAACAGTTCATCTCCTCAAATTGGTACAGGCAGTCCTACCTACTTGAAATCGCAATTCCCACTCTCTGCACTTGAACAATTACAGCCCAACTACTCCACTTAGTAAATCCACCTACTCTAATTGCTAACCTACCTAGATTCATAGATCTGCACCTATTCAAATTAATAATCCAGGCCCACCTCTTCTAATTAGCAAAACCCCTTCCCTATACTCTTAATTAGCAACCTTACCCCAATTTATTCTATTCAGTAACCTAAGGGGTGACGTGGTGTCACAGCGACTAGCACTGCTGCTTCACATTGCCAGGGACCTGGGTTCGATTCCCAGCTTGGGTCACTGTCTATTCTCCCCATGTCTGCATGGGTTTCTGCTGGGTACTCCAGTTTCCTCCCACAGTCTGAAAGATGTGCTGGTTAGGTGCATTGGCCATGCTAAATTCTCCCTCAGGCACTGGAATGTGGCAATTGGGGAATTTTTACAGTAACTTCATTGCAGTATTAATGGAAGCCTACTTGTGACAATAATAAATCAATTTTAAAACCTACCCTAAACTACTTTAATTAATGACTTAGCCAGGGTTCTAGCAAGTGATTGATTTAGGTCCACAATTTCACTACAATGATGACAGAAATGGCAGAAGTGGCCAAAAATCATAAGTTCTGGTCCTGAGCAGGGGACATCCCATTTTGATAGGAATGGGAGTGGTTCACTTTTTTGCTCGTGCTGTTTACAGAGGTAGTTGGCTATTTAAAATCATCATTGTCTCCCCTGAAGTCAGATTTGGGTAAGCCGGGAGTGTGAAATCTTAATTTGCAGATTAGTGTCAGTAAAAGCAGGTCTGAAGTTTGTGGATCCATTTGGATAGTCAAAGTATCCCTTTGCTCAAATAGCCGCTCCCAATCCACATTCCCCAGTTTCTGTCTAATTTGGGTGTAATTGGTCCTGCCCAATTAAGCATCCTCGCCCAAGGGCCATTCTTGTCTTTATCCATGATCCATGGCATAGTGGACAGTGAAGAAAGTTATCTCCAATTGCAACGAGATCATTGCCAATTGGTCAAGTGGACTGACAAATGGCAGATGGAGTATAATTTAGATAAATGCGAGGTGATGCATTTCGGTAGATTGAACCACGGCAGGACTTACTCAGTTAATGGTAGGGCATTGGGAGAGTTACAGAACAAAGATATCTAGAGATACAGGTTCACAGCTCCTTGAAAGTGGAATTACAGGTGGATAGAGTGGTGAAGAAGACATTCGGCATGCTTGGGTTCAATGGTCAGAACACTGAATACAAGAGTTGTGACATCTTGTTGAAGTTGTACAAGATATTGGTAAGGCCACACTTAGAATACTGTGTGCAATTCTGATCACCCTATTATAGAAAGGATATTATTAAACTAAAAAGAGTGCAGAAAAGATTTACTAGGATGCTACCAGGACTTGATGAATTGAGTTATAAGGAAAGGCTGGATAGACTGGGACTTCTTTCTCTGGAGCGTAGGAGGCTGAGGGGTGATCTAATAGAGGTCTGTAAAATAATAGGGGGCATAGATTAGCAAGATAGTCAATATCTTTTCCCAAAGGTAGGGGACTCTAAAATTAGAGGACATAGGTTTAAGATGAGAGGCAAGAAACACAAAAGTGTCCAAAGGGCAACTTTTTCACACAGATGGTGGTGAGTGTCTGAAACAAGCTGCCAGAAGTAGTAGTAGAGGTGGGTACAATTTTGTCTTTTTAAAAGCATTTCGATAGTTACATGGGTACAATGGGTATAGAGGGGTATGGGCCAAATGTGGGCAATTGGGATTAGCCTAGGAGTTTTAAAAAAAATAAGGCAGCATGGACAAGTTGGACTGAAGGGCCTGTTTCCATGCTGTAATCCTCTATGACTTAAATGACTCTACCCAAAATCTTATGGAATTATGGTTTCCAAGCCCAAAATGCTACCCCACTGAAACATTGATCACTTGGCCTGGCTCACTCCCCAATACCAAATCTAGAATGGCCTCCTCCCTGTATCAAAACATACTTTTGATACAGTATGTTGACAATGTTGGATTGCCAACATACTGTATCAAAAAGCCCTCCTGGACACATCTACCAAATAGCTCTCCATCCGAGCCCGTGGATGCCAGGGATTCCCAGTCAATATGGAGGAAGTTAAAATCACCCACCGTAACTATCCTGCTTTTTTCACACCCTTTCAGTATCTAACTACACAAACGTTTTTTGTTTATATCCAATTTAATCCAATCAAAGTCCAATTCAAACATTAAGCAAGACTTTCCTGATCCAAGCTGAGGGGTCTTACTTCCTGTCTTGGGCTTGATCTACATGACCCTAGCTGAGTGGAGTAGGCATTGCATCTCCTCCAAGACTTGGTCTCATTTGCATCTTAGCCAAAAGGTCGAGATGCCGCTTTAAAAAATTGCTTCAAATAAAGCCCCTGTGTAACCTCATGACTTCAACCAGCACAGCAAAACTACACTTGATCCTTACCAAAAGACCCAGAAGCTAAACAATTGCTCTTCTGCCTCCTGTGGGCTGTTGGGAGATCCATAGTACACTCCTAACATTGTGATTTCACCCTTCTTATTCCTGAGCTCCATCCATAATGCCTCACTACAAGATCCCTCCAATGTATCCTCTCTCAACACTGCTGTGATGTGCTCCCTAATCAGCAGTGCAAATCTCCCATCTCTCTTGTTTCTCTTTCTGCAATGTTAAGCTGCCAGCCCAGTTGCCTCTTTGATCATGTCACCATAAGCAATGACATCATAATTCCAAGCAGTAATCCAGTTCATCTGTTCATCTGTCTAACCTGTTATACTTCTTGCATTGAAGCAAACGCACTCCAGACCTGTAGTCCCACTAAGCCCTGCAGCTTTCCTCTGCCTGCTCTTACTCTGCACGATGTTTATCTCAGTCTCACTTTCTTCCAGAGTTTCTACACTTACTGACCTGCTGTTCCATTTCTCACCCGTCTGCCACACTAGTTCAAACCTTCCCTCACAGCACGAGCAAACCTCCGGCCGAGGATATTGGTGTCACTCCAATTCAGATGCAACCCTTTCTTCTTGCACAGATCCCACCTTCCCCAGAAGACATCCCAGTGATCTTTATATCTGAAGCCTCTCTCCTATGTGTTCAAATTTGCTATCTTCCTCTTCCAAATCTCATTAGCAGTGGCACTGGGGATAATCCTGAGATTACTACCCTCGAGGTCTTTCTTTTTATCTCCAGACCTAACTCCCTGAATTGTCTTTGCAGGACCTCATCCCTCTTCCTGTTTATGATATTAATACCAATGTGGACAATGACATCTGTCTGTTTATCCTCTCATTTCAGGATGCCTTGTATCCGCTTAAAGACACCCAGCACTCTAGCACCAGGGAGGCAAACGCACCATCCTAGAGTCTCATTTGCAGCCACAGAAATGACAGTCTGTTCACCTGTCTATCAAATCTCATACTACTATCACTCGCTAGGACTTGGCCCAACCTTGTTCTACAGCAGAACCACAAACATCTGGTGCCACAAACACCAGGCTGCTGCTGGTATTTTCCCCTGAGAGGTTAGACCACCCCCCCGCCCCCTCCCCGGCCACAACAATATCCAAAACAGTATGTCTATTTGAGAAGGAAATGGCCACAGGAGAGTTCTGCCTTACCTGCCTGCATCTCTTCTCGGTTAGCTATCTACCTGTCTGAACCTGTGTGTACCACCTCCCTGAACCTAGTGTCTATCCCTTGTATGCTCTGCAGTGTGTCCAACTGCTGTTCCAACTGAACCACATGATCTGTGAGGTGTTGCTGTTGATCATACTTCCTGCAGACATAGTCATCAGGGATCACTAGAAAGCTTCCCTGATATCCCACATCTGACAGGAGGAACATGTAACTGCCCCAATTGCTCTTGTACATTTGAGAAAAATATAAGAATAAGAATCTTACCTTGCTTTTATATTACTTGCCTTCCTTACAGTGCCTTTTTTTTTGGTTGGAAGAGGAGAGAGAGAGGGAAACACTAATGTAATGTCTCGGACTTAATCACTCCTTGACACCAGTTCTTCGGTTACCTGCAATACAATTGAAATGACTGAGTTGACTTCTCCCAGAATCTGCTTTTGCCACTTCTGCTGGACAGCTACAAGGATTATAGACTCTTTAAGGCGGGACTATGAATTCCAATGCAACAGGAAATATAGACAGAGTCCCTGGATGGTATGCTGGTTTGAGTAATTGATTGGACTTCATTCATGACCCTTTGTAGTTTTTTACAGTTTTGGACAGAGTAGGAGCCATACCAAGCTGAGATACAACCAGAAAGAATGCTTTCTATGATGCATCTGTAAAAGTTGGTGAGTCGTAGTTGATGTGCTAAATTTCCTTAAACTCCTGAGAAAGTAGAGATGCTAGTGGGCTTTCTTAACTACAGCATCAGCATGGAGGGCCCAGGATAGGTTGTTGGTGATCTGGACACCTAGCAACTTGAAGCTCTCAACCCTTTCCACTTCATCCATATTAATGAAGATTTGGGCATGTCGTCCATTGAGTTTCCTGAAGTCGATGGATATCTCATTCATTTTACTAACGCTGAGGGAGAGATTATTGTTGCTGGACCAGCTCACCAGATTCTCTATCTCATTCCTGTACTTTATCTTGTCAATGTTTGAAATCTGACCTACAACAGTGGTGTCATCAACAAACCTGAACAGTGATTGCTGTACAAGGAGTACAGGGCAGCGGACACAGCCTTGTAAGGCACCGGTGTTGTGGGAACTTATGGTGCAATGGTGTGGAGTTTGCTTCTTCTTCCTGTGTCTGCGTGGGTTTCCTCCTGGTGCTCTGGTTTACTCCAACAATCCAAAGATGTGTAGGTTAGGTGGATTAGCCGTAGTATAGGTGTGTGGTTCAGAGATAGGGCAGGGGATGAGCCTAAGTAAGGTACTCTGTCAGAGAGGCGGGGCAGACTAGATGGGCCGAATGACCTTCTTTTGCACTGTAGATATTCTGTAGCCACAGTGACAAAGTGATTAAAATTGGAGATGTGGAAAAGGCTAGATTTGGAGGAATGCAGAGTTTGATGGGAGTTTTAGGGCTGCCAGAGTTTACACAGATTGGGAGGAATAAAATCACAGAAGGATTTGAAAATAATGATGAGAATTTTATATTTGGGAAGTTGTTAGGCTGGGGATTAATGTAGGTGAGTGTGTTCAGGAACCATGGGTTGCCAGAACTTTGAAAATGAGCAGCGGAGTGGGCAAATTCCCCTCCAACTCGATGACACCACCATAGTGGTCAGATCTCAAACAATGGGAAAACACAGTACAGGAAAGGCATAGAGAATCACATGGACTGATGCAACAATAACAATCTCTGCCTCAATGTCAACAAAATGAAGGAGATAGTCATCGACTTCAGTGGAGGACATGGAGGCAAAGACATCCAGTGGGTTACCATTGACCAGAAACTGAACGCTTAAGTAGGTCAACAACATCCAGAACAAAGCTTGTCATTTGATTGACACCCCATCCATCAGCTTAAGTATTTGCTTCCTCCACCATTGACAGCAGTGTGTGCCATCAGTAACATGTCACTACAGCAACTCGACAAAGTCTCCTTTGACAACATCTTCCAAACTCATGAGCTCTACCGCCTAGAAGAAGAAGGCCAGCAGATGCATGGGAATACCATCAGCTGCAAGTCTGCCTCCAAGCCATACGTCATCCTGACTTTGCTTTTCCTTCACTGTCGCTGGGTCAAAATCCTGGAACGTTTTACCTAACAGCATTGTAGGTGTACCTACACACAAGGACTGCAGCATTTAAGAAAGCAGCTCACCACTACCTTTCCAATAGCAATTAGGTTGCACAATAAATACTGTTCTAACCAGTGGCTTCCGCATTCCATAAACGAATCAAAAAAGGCAACTTGAGCTTGCCTTCTTCTGCAGACTTTGCCTTCTGAAATTTGCAACTGTCTGCAAATGTGCAATCTTTTGGATTGCAGCCGAAAGCTTCATTCATATGCAATGGCTCAGACACCAGCCAGGGGAGCACATTATGAGGTTACAGAAAGGACTACTGAGAATGGGGAGCAGAGCCAGTTGATGGGAGTGGAGGGGCACTGCTGCCAGGGATTCAGGTTCGACTCCTGACTTGGGTCACCGTGCAGAATCTATACATTCTCCCTGTGTCTATGTGGGTTTCCTTTGGGGCTCCGGTTTGCTCCTACAGTCCGAAAGACGTGCTGGTTAGGTGCATTGGTCATGCTAAATTCTCCCTCAGTGTACCCGAACAAGCGCTGAAGTGTAGCGACTAGGGGACTTACAGTGTAATTTTTTTCAGTGTTAATGTAGACTTACTTGCGACACTAATAAATAAATAAACTAAAAAAAAATCAGGGAAACAAAAGAAACATGGAGTTCAGTTAAAACAGACAGACAACCTGAGGCTGCATTAGTTCCTAACGGCAAGAGAACAGCTCTCAGTGTTAAATTTAGACTGAGGGATAATTAGAACTGCAAATTAATGGGAAATGAATTCACTGGAAATTTAATGATTGAGAAAATAAAATTGGTTTTGGAAAACTTACACAGGTTTGTACAAGCCCTCCACAAACAGACTATTGTCAGTAAAAATTTCTAACTGTTGAAAGATGTGGCAAAATTGCAGAAGCAGGTTATCACTGACCACTAGCTCATTATAAAATAGCAGCATAACGTGGGCTAGCGAGGTCACTAAAACCTCTTACAAAAATCTCTCAGAACCTCAGAATGTTTCAAAGCACTTCACAACAATGAATTACCTTCTAAGTATCATCTCAGGAAATGCAGTAGCAAGGTCTCACAAACAGCAACATAATAAGGATCAGACAAACTGTTTTTAGTCTTTTGGTTGAGAAATAAATATACAATCCAAAAATGTGTGGGTTAGGTGGATTGGCCAATGTCAAATTGACCCTAGTGTCAAAGAGATTAGCAGGGTAAACATGTGGGGTTGTGGGATTAGGGCCTGGATGGGATTGTGGTTGATGCAAACTCGATGGGCTAAATGGCCTCCTTCTGCATTGTAGGAATTCTATGATTAGCTGAGGCATTGTGGAGAACTCCTTTGCTGTTCTTTGAAATGGGATTTCATTCCACGAGATTTCTTGCAGCCACCAGTGAGGGCAGACAGGAAAGACTACCTCATCTAAAAGCTAGTATCACCACTGCAGTGCTCCTTCAGTACCACATCAGTGTGTCAGCCTGCACTTTGTACTTGACTCTCTTTGTACTTGGCTCAGAGATGCAAGTATCATCACTAAGCTGTAGATGACACTTAAACAGAATATTCATATATAAATTCCACTCTTCAACTTAGTATTTCTGATTTAATATTACAGTGGTTATTCCTACAGTTTGAGTTTTATTTATTAAACAAGGTTAATTTCAGTGTCAGATGACACAACCTGAAAATTTCTGGGTGAGGTGCCAGTTCCCATGTACTTGGTCATTTAAATACCTGAAGCCAGTGTACATTATGCAAAAGGTAAAGTTGCCATCGCCCCAGATGAATGAAGAATGAGAGCTGCGGATCACCACACCTCAGGTGGTGTGGGAGATGAACCCCACTCTGTTGGTGTCACTCTACGTCACGAGCCAGCTATCAGCTAACCCGCCCCCACTTCTCCACCTACCCCAAGGATGTGCAAGTTTGGTTTATTGGCCAAACGAAATTGACTCTGAGAGTTCCAATGGTGTATCGATTAGGGGAATTAATGGAGCAAATGGGCAAGATTTTCAGGCTGTGCTCGCCCCAAAACCAGATAATTTCCCTTGGACCCTGGCAAGCTACAGCATTTTAATTTTACAGAGTGTACCATTGTTTCAAAGAAGCTCACCATCTGGAAGCCTGATGGACAGGCTTAGCCAGGGGACATGTCAAATACTCCACAGTGGGATATGGTAGCATTGTGGTTATGTTACTAGACTAATAATCCAGATCCAGAGCCATAACTTCAAATCTTACTATGGCAGCTGGGGAGCTGAAAGGGAATTAATTAAGTATGTTTGAAACAAAAAGCTAGTATCAGTAATGGTGACTGTGAAACTAATGAATTGATTGATAGTCCATGCCATTTTGGGAAGGAAATCTACCATACATACTGTAGTAAATCAAGGCGACTTGATGTGGCAAATAAAGAAAAGGATTTATTGATTCAGAAGAATTATATAAAATGAAGGATTTTAACAGCACAACTCTACAGGTTTTCTCCCGCCAATGCCATGACTCCGACTTCAGCCACCATTCCCAGGAATGCGTACCCTCTCCCCCAATAGGCCCAGGCTCGCATCCCATTGGCTCTGGCCTGGTCACATGGCGTGTGAAGGATCGCTCATTAAAGGAGCCATGCTACCATGCAAACCTTATCTGGTCGGAGCATGAATCCTTACCTACAGCAATGTTGTTGATTCTTACCATCCGCTGAAATAATCTAGCAAGTCATTTATTTGTGTTCCGAAAGGTGACTCACCATCACCTTTCCAAGGAAAGCTGGGGATGGTCAGGACAGGGCAAGGATGCTCACATCCCATGAATGAATTTTCACAAGCATCAGGAGTAAGTCACAGCTGCAGCTATGTTTGTGAAAATGTGCTGGTGTTCAGATGTGTGTGTGTGTGTGTGTGTGTGTGTGTAGGGGGGCGGGGATGAAGTGGGAAGTGGGAGATGGTGGGGTTAGTATGATTGTGGGGCGGGAAGGTCACTTATCCCAGACAGGTCACCTTTGCAGGAGGATTCTTTGGATCCCTGGAGACAGTAGTGAGTAGGGAAGCAGATACAATGGTTCAGCGGGATGCTTCTCCTGGTCAAAACCCAATGCTTTAAGTGCCCTTACTTTTTCCATGAAGCAATCCTGATCCCCTTTCAGCTGTTGGGTTTCCTGAGAACCAGGACGCCTGGCAGCCAGGATTCAACCCATCAGATACCCCAGCAATTAACTTTCGTTGTAAGATGGTTGGAGTATAAGAATATTAAATAAGGAAATCTTACTGAATTACACATGACCTTAAAGAGAGCACTGTGTACAGTATTGTTCTGTTTACCCAAGAAAGAATATAATTGCTTTAAAGAAGAACTGAAGTTCACTAGATTGATGGCTGGACTGTGCTATGAGGAGAGATTTTGCTGATATCACTTAAATGTATGAAATTACCAGATGATTTGATAGATGCTGAGATGCTCTTTTTCCTGGCTGGAGAGTCTAGAGCTAAGGACCTGGATAAATTGGACATTTTGGATTATGATGAGAAGACATGTCTTTCAGATGGCTATGAAAATGTGAAAACCTCTCCCTCAGAGAGCTGTGGATGTTCGTTGATGAGTGCGTTCAAGATTGAGATTGATAGATTTCCAAACACCAATACGGAGATAGAATGTGGAACTGGAATTGATCTCAAAGTTCAGCCTGATCGTAATGGTTGAACAGTCTCGAGGGGCGCTATAGCCTTTCCCTGCTCCTATTTCTTACTTTCTCATAGAATCCATACAGCGCCCATTGAGTCTGTACTGACCACAGTCCCACCCAGGTCCTATCTCAGTGGCCTCATGCATTTACCCTAGCTAATCCCCCTGACACTAAGGGGCAATTTAGCATAGCCAATCCACTTAATCCACACAGCTTTGATTTATTGAGCCACATCTTCCAATCAACGTCAGAAACTTTATTTCTGGCGCTGATCAGACAAAAAGCTGCATATTCATCTTCCTCCAATTCCTCTTCCAATAGGACGGGTTCTGTAAAACCAACTCATTGCAGCAAGCCTCAGATTGTGTAGCCATGAGGATTGGTGTAAAAGCTTTGCCCCCTTTAACAGCATGAGCTGCCATATCCCAGGAGGTGAAGTGTTTAGATGCCCCAATGCTTCTTTGAAAATGTTCACAAAGAGAATGTAAATATGTAAGGTAAGGGGGTAGGGTGGGTGAGATAGGTGGGTAAGGGTTAAGGTGCATAAGGGAGAATAGTAGGAATGGTACGTAGAAAAGAGAGTGGGATGGGTAAAGGAGTAGAGCAACAAATTGATGAAGTGACATGGTGGTAAGTGATTAGGGTGATAATTGATGGGATAGCAGGGAGATGAGGTGATAGATGGGTGAGGTGGGTAGATCGGTGAGGTATATAGGGTGGCTAGTGTGTGAGATGCGAAGAGTAGATGGAGGAGGTGGGTAAAGTGAAATGGGTAGATGGGTGAGGTGTATGGGGTGGTAGTTGGATGACTGAGTGAGGTGGGTAGAGTGGCAGAAGGATGAGATGGATAGGTAGGTGAGGTGTGTAGAGAAGTAGTTGGATGAATGGGTGAGGTGAGTAGGTGGTCATGGATTGGGACAGTAGGTGGGTGAGGTGGATAGGGACGAGTGGGTTCGGTGGACAGAATTACAGAAGGATGAGGTGGATTGACAGTTGAGGTGGGTAGGGTAGTATTTGGATGAGTGGCTAGTGAGTACGTGATAGTGGATTGGGGGGGTAGTCAAGTTAAAGTTAATTAAATTGGGTCGGGGCTAATTAAATGAGGGGAGAGTCAGATCAGGTCATGGCAGGTGAAGGAGGGAGTTGTATAGGGCATGGGAGGTAGTTGAGGTTCAGAGGGGTTAGTCAGGTTCAGGGTGGGGTAGTTCGGGTGGTCAGCGTGTGTGTGTGGGTGTGTGTGTGTGTGTGGTGTGTGGTGTGGTGTGTGTGTGTGTGTGTGTGTGTGTGTGTGTGTGTGTGTGTGTTTGTGTGTGTGGTGTGTGTGTGTGTGTGTGTGTGTGAATAGGGTCAATTGCATAATTATCCAAATGTTAAGGGTCAATTGCATAATTATCCAAATGAAATTGCCCTTCAGAAGCTCAAACTTCTTGGTAATTCTCATGGAGGCCTTGCATTGGGATTTCTGTGGGGTGTTATAGCATAACTTCCAGGGTATGTTGGATCCCCAAAACTGGGATCCTGTTCTTATAGAGCCAAGTAACCTCATTATAATATTTAAAAGATGAACCTGCTTGCTGGGAGTGGGTTTGTTATTTGCCAGCTATCTCGCTAGCAGTAAAGCAGAAAGTGAGCAGGCAAGAGGCAATTTGGTGCTGACTTTGGGATTCTCAAAATTTCAGCATTCCTGGTGATTCCACCCCACTCATTTTCTGGAGTTAGAATCACCCCTATGTGTTCAGCATTTCAAACCCCTTTCTTCTTCCAACACAGTAACATAGCCAGGGAGTTTCAATCTACATTGTACACAAAACAAATTGTGAGTAAAATGATTGAGGTCCCTTTACAGTCTTATTTATTTACAGATAGTACATGTCTTACTTTCCCACGATAATGTCTGTGGGTGTGTAAAGTTCACAAACTCTTCAAAACACTGATTATTATTTTTTTAGAAAGCGGTTTTTAAAGCCACTGACTTTACTATACAATTTATTTACAATAAATTAGTGCAATTATTAAAACCTTTCTGCAGAGGAACAGTCTGGAGAAAATGGGTTTTGTTTTCCTGCCTACCTTAATTCTCTTCCTAAGAACATGCAATGAAGCCAAATGTAGTACCCCCAAAACCATTCTGAGTTGGATCATCCTGGATTTGGAATCAACTAGGGTGGCACAGCAGCATAGTGGTTAGCACTGCTAACTCACAGGGACTCGGATCCAATTCCTAGCTCGGGTCACTATAAGGCATTTGCATTTTCTCCCTTTGCGTTCCCTCCAATGCTCCTCTTTCCTCCTACAGTCTGAAAGATGTGTGGGTTAGGTGGATTGGCCATGCTAAATTGTTCCTTAGTATCAGGGGAATGAGCTAGGGAAATGTATGGGGTTATGGGAATAGGCCTGGGTGAGGTTGTGGTTGGTGTAGATTCAATGGGCCAAATGGCCTCCTTCTGTACTGTAGGATTCTATGAGAACTACATAATAACCCTATTCTATTTTACCGTACCACACAATTGTCTTCTGCTTTTTCTCTTTGTCTCTGCTCTCTTATGATCTCCTCTTTTCTTTCTTTTCCCCTCATCTTTTGATCTGCCTTGTGTTCATTCCTTCCCGTCCATCACTCTTATTCCCTTTATCTTCTGCAAACCAAGACACAAACCTGCAATTAGACTGATGAGTGAAATTTGAATCTAACCTCTTGCCTCACTACACAATTACTAGCCATGTCCCAGTCAACCTTAGCTTGTCCCAATGTTGGTCAGTTAGGGAGTTTAAGGTTGAAAGGGTTAAATTGTGAAGTCAGATTGCTTAAAGCAAGCTTGTATTTCCTTGAGCTTAGACTATCATGATGTGATCTGACCAAGGTGCTAAAACATTTTAAAACTATTTATTTAGAGTACTGTGGAGAAATTTTCCTCTGATGGGGGGAATCTGGATGAAGGAATATAGCTTTAAAATGAAAGTTAGATCACAAGGATGGAAAGATTGAATTCTCCATCGAATCTTTCCCAAAGCAAAGGCTCTGGAGGCTTGGTCAGCTGGAGATTTCCAGACTGAAATCAATAGATCTTTGTACCGAAGGATACCGAGCTAAAATTAGCAAGTGGAGTTAAAGCACTGATGTGCAATGATCTAAGTGAATGTTGGTGCAGCCTTGAGAGGCTTAATGAACTACTCCTGCTCCTATGCTTCTTAGAATGAGTCATGCAGTGAGAGGGATTATTTCCCCTTAGACATCATTTTCCCTGTATTTATGTAACAATATTGTTGCTGTAGGCAATATCATAATATAAGAGGCTGCACCTGGCAATCTGAAATCCCATGGTAGGAAGCGTGTGTTTCCCTGTTGTGTCAAAGACCAAGTGTGCAAATGGCAGCACTAACGCTGTGGTGGTTCGATTTCGTGGGTTATAAGAAGTCAGGAACCCAGACCAGCCTCAGCCCTTACTGCTCTTTGATTTGTTTTTTTTGCAGGATATTTAATGATTTGCTATTCAAAGGTGTGACTCTTTGACAAGTCAATTTCTAAAATGTATAGAAGTCCCGACTATCAAAGTTCAGAACACTAGGTGCCCCACATATTGATGCCACATCTCTGAGTTTAATATTCAGGAAGATAAGCAACCCCTTACTTGAATACAGTTACAGATGGTCATACACTAGAAGAGGTCAGTCACCAGTCCTCCCTCTGCCAGCTTCTAGGTATAAAGCTCTAATGGTATAGTAATGGTATAGCTCTATTGATTTATTATTTAACTAACTGTGTCCAGTCAGTCATGTTAAACATAGAGTATTGGCCCTTACCACCAGACCATTCAGTGTAATTTCACAGGTCTTGCAGACACTATGGGCAGTATTTAATGGGCTAGGGGTCTTGCCCACTGGTTGAAGATCCAGCAGGCACTCCATGTTGCCTATTTTAAAAAAGGCCTTCCAAATTACTAGTGCTACTTAAACACTTAACAGGACAGCAATAGGACTTCCCCGGGATCAAGGACCATGGGGATAGAAGTACCACTTACAAAGACATGCTGGCCAATCAGACACCAGGAACTCTATTATATGGGTGGACTGCTGCTGATTTGACACCCATTCAGGGCACAGGGATTGAGCACAAGAGGATGTCATGCGTAGGGAGGGGGTTAATAGCAAAGGAAGGAGTGATAGCTCCCATCCAGTGCCCCCTTCTCAATCAGGGATGCTATTAAATGATTAGCACCATGAACAAAAGTTTTTGAATTATGGACTACCCACGAAAGTTTGCAAGCAACAGCACAGAGGTTTGTTTGTCATGGTTTTTGTCTGCCTGTTGTGTAATAATAGCAGTGATGGAATGAGGCCCTTAGGTGGGCATTAATTGCTTACTTAAATCCTGAATTGGCAGTGGGGTGAGATGGCCATCATGACCTTCCATCATGGATTTAATCGGGGTGGAAGTGGGAAGCTTGTGGACTCCCCATCTGTAACCATTCCACCTGATTAAATGCTCTCCACCACCAAACCCAATACAGGGGAAAGAACAACCCAGAAGACCTTCAAAAAATGTGGAGGCAACAGAACACTTGAATATGGAAATCACACCTCCTCGTTCAACAGAAATAATTTTTGTCAGTAGGGGAAAGGGTATGATTCGTATATTAATGCCAAACACAACAGGGCCATTTAAACATAGTGTTCAAATAAATCCCATTTGGCATGTTGCAAGGCCCTTAACCCTCAATGTGTACACCACAAATATATGCCACAGACATAAATAGAATAGAAAAGGGGGTAAGTTCTGCTGTCAATGATTGTTGCTGGACTGCTTTGATTGACAAGCCAGCTGATGTAACATTTGTACAAACAATTTCAATAGAGATCTTTGTTGACAAATCTCTAAGGGCTGTTCATTCTGACTACTTGGCTGAGTTTTAAAAGCTACAGTTATCACAAGAGGTGTTCTGAGTTCACAGTTTGTTGACTTTTTAAAGATGCTGTTAAATGATTAGCAATGTGAATAAAAGGATTATTGTCTTTATAAGAGGAGCTTTGATGTTTTCATGAAAGGAAGTTTTTTTTCCCAATATTGAATCTGTATAATGTGAGCTGTATTCCATTTTTATCTGTTTATTTTATTTAGTCTCCAAATGGTTCCTAAATGTTTGCCCATGGTAGATATTGGCAAAGGCTACAAGAGACCATGGGGTGTGGGTGGAAGAGTGAAAAATTATGAGATATGAGGAATAGAAGGTCTACAATTGTCTAGAAAAACTGGGACAAAGTCCTAGAAAACTAAGGCAGGCCCTCTAATCAGCATAGAGTGGCTCATACCCACTCCGCTGACCAATCCCTTGCTTTCAACATCAACGGGCCTGACTCCACCCTACACCTTACTCCTCAGAGTGAAAATCTTACAGTTTGGGGCACCTTTTAATCAAAATAGCTATGTCGAGTCTGGAATCTTTCTGACTTCAGTTGTTGGTTTTGATGGCCAAAATGCAGCCCAATGTCATTTATCACAATAGATTCCTGATGGAGAAAAGTACATGGAGAGTGACTGGAACATAAAGACAAGCAGAAAATGATTTTGTATCAAGGGAAGGTTTTGATCATCAAGTATGAAGCAGTTTGGGAGATTAAGCATTGCAGTAATGTTTGAAAAGAAGGACAGTGTGGTGACTAGGGGATTTTCACAGTAACTTCATGGCAGTGTTAAAGTAAGCCTACTTGTGATACTAATAAATAAACTTTGCTTTGAACCATCACCCTTTCTGTCATTTAATCTGTCCTGCCTTCCATCTTATCACCAAGCTTTTTTAAATTTCCCCCCACCCACTCTTCCCCTGACTCTGTGCTTAATTAAAATCCATTAACAACTTGAACATTTTCAGCCCTGAAGAAAGTTCAGTGAGCTGAAATGTTCTCTCTTTACAGATGCTGTCTGACTTGCTGAGTATTTCATCTGTTCTATTATTACTTCCAACTTGCAGCTTCTATAGCCATTTGCTTTTGTATTTCTTATTATTGAGCTTTCCTGAGACACAAGTGCCCAACTGCTTTGAACCCAACTGCAGTGAACAGAGCCTGATGCCAGTGAGAGATCAGATTAGGTTTCTTTCTGTGTAATGTTTCAGATGTAACTCCTGAAGTTAATTAGAATGTATTTTTTATCACCGGGGATTTGTTTTCTTTAGGCTGCAAATAATTGGTTTTCTTTTTCTATTTTGGGCACTACTTTTAAATGTTTGCAGGTAGAACACTTAAAGAGCAAACTTTCACAAGGATGTGAGGGGTTATTGGTTTACATAGAACACAGGGCGGCATGGTAGCGTAGTGGTTAGCACTGCTGCTCCACACCTCCAAGGACCAGGGTTCAATCCCTGGCTTGAGTCACTGTCTGTGTGGAGTTTGCACATTGTCCTCGTGTCTGGGTGGGTTTTCTCCAGGTGCTCCGGTTTCCTCCCACAGCCCAAAGATGTGCAAGTTACGTAGAACATAGAACAATACAGCACAAACAGGCCCTTCGGCCCACGAGTTGCGCCGATCACATCTACCAATCCACAGACATATCGATAACCCCCTATCCTATTCTTTTCCATGTACTCATCCAGAAGTCTCTTAGGTTGATTGACCATGCTAAAAATTGCCCCTTTGTGTCCTGAGATACGAGGGTTAAAGGAGTTAGTGGCTAAATATGTAGAGATAATGAGGTAGGGCCTGGGTGGGATTGTGGTTGGTGCAGACTCAATGGGCCAAATGGCCTCTTTCTGCACTGTAGGGTTTCTATGATTCCATGACAGTAAGTCCTTGTGATCTGGAATGCACTGCCTGAAAGAGATGGGAGAAGCTGATCAATTATAACTTTAAAATGCAAATTGGGTAAATAGTTGAAAATGGAAAAAATTCCAGGATTATGGGGGAAAGGCAAATTAAAGAACTTATTAAATAGCATGATGGTACAGTGGTCAGCTCTGCTGCCTCACAGCACCAGGGAAAGGGTTCAAGTCCCAGCTTGGGTCACTGTCAGTGCAGAGTCTGCATGTTCTATGCATGTTTGGACAGTGATAGCCTTTTTCCTAGGATGGAGAAAGCTAGCACGAGGGGACACAGCTTTAAATTAAGGGGTATGAGTTATAGGACGGATATCAGAGGTAGGTTCTTTACTCAAAGAGTGATTAGGGAGTGGAATGCCCTGCCTGCAGCTGTTGTAGATGCGCCAAGTTTGGTGGCGTTTAAGAGGTTAATTGATAAGTATATGGAAGAGAAGGGAATGGTTTAGTTTGGAGGGGCATTGCTTTTTATTTTGGTCGGCACAACATCGAAGGCCGAAGGGCCTGTTCTGTGCTGTAATGTTCTATGTTCTATGTTCTATGTTCTCCCCATGTCTGCGTGGGTTTCCTCTGAGTACTCCGGTTTACTCCCATAATCTGAAAGACTTGCTGGTTAGTTGACTTGGCTGTGCTAAATTCTCCCTTACTGTATCCGAACAGAGATTTTCACAGTCACTTCATTGCAGTGTTAATGTAAGCCTAGTTGTGACACTGATTAATAAACTTCTTTCAAAGAGTAAACTCAGAAGTGAGTCCTTTGAGCTATAAGACTCCAGGGTTCACTATCAACTCAGGCATTGAGAGGCAAACTATTCCAATATTTCGTTCCCAATTACGTTATTTTCTTCATGGGAAATTGGGCTTGAGATTGAGTGTCGGGTTGTTGTCTGCTGCATTTCCTGTACCAGTCAAAATAGAAGTTGGTGAGAATCAGGTTGAAAATTTAAAAGTAAGTTCTCCTGCCTCCATTTTGGGTACCGGGAGTGGATTTGCCCAATGACAAAAAAATCCAATCCCAAGTGCCTATAATATAGAGAGATGCATTTTTAATAATCAGTAAGGCTTCTATCATGTAATATATATATTTAATAGGGACAATTATTGCCGTCTTTTCGTCTGAAGGATATTTTTGTCAAGTGGGGCTCTCTCAATTGCCACTCATGCTACATACCGTTAGAAGATTGTTAATTTGGCGTAGATCTGGGTCAAGCCTATTTCTCCTCAATATTGAGTGTCTCAACTTTACACTCTGTGATGCTTTGGCTAACTCAAGCATTTAGGGAGGCAAAAATACAGGGCTGAGCATTTTCACAGCAAGACTTGTTTGCAGTTAGTGGATCAGAGAGGATTGCCTAACGATAAAGAAGAACTTGCATTTATGTAGCATCTTTCATGGTGGAGTACTTTAGATATATCATCACAGTTATAATGTAGAGAAATAAAGCAGCTGATTTGCAAAGCAAGATCCCATAAATAACAATGCCACGACTAACTAACCTGCTTTTTCTTATGATATTGGTCGGAGGAGAAATATTGACATCAGGTTGCATAAAACATCAAGCGAAATTCCCCTGCTATAGATCATTTTATATCCGTCAAAAGAGAATCTTATTTTAATATCTTATCCAAAGGATCTCTGACAGTGGGACATGAAATGTCTGCCCATATTTTTACACTCAGAGCCTTTGAATAGGACTCAAAATCATGATATTCTCACCGCAGAGCGGTGTCCCGGGGGTAAGGTTGATGCTTACAATGCCCATTATAAACCTGGGAAACTATACCATAATCTATCTGCTATCCTTATCGCCCTTTAGAGTTGAGGAAGGTACATTTATATTCCTCATTAGTCAGAGAGCAACAAACAATGGACGGAGCTCCTGAAATGCTGGCAGAAGTGGGCTTGATTAGGAATTCTGCCAGCCTCCTGTCTGAAACGTCTGATCTTGGATAACTTCCCAAGCTGGAGACATTTAAATATTTCTCACGGACGCATTCACAGCACAGCTGGCACAGTCTCAGTTATGGTCTGAGGAGCAGATGGAATATCTCTGTGGTGCCTGACTGCATTGCAGAATGACTGGGTGCACACTTCCTAGCCCAGGCTTCACCCTGGCCACCCAGAATAGTTCACTTTACCAGGGAAACCTGGGGGAAGATTTGGCACTAACATTAGACAAGCAAAACACAGCATCAAAGAGTTGCTCCTTCGTGGCATAACAATTATCAGACACATTCTGGCTTCCACCAAAGTCTGTTGTATCACTTTGTTTGCTCAGAAAATATGAATGACCCTTGCCCCCAAGTGATCGCTTTCTGCCTTGTTATAACTCTATCCGATGTATTTAATCCCTTGAGCGAAGCAGACATATTTTCCAACAAGTAGTTAATCACAAAAGAGTATCAATTAGGCGGCACGATGGCATGGTGGTCAGCACTGCTGCTTCACAGTATCAGGGACTCAGGTTCATTGGCCTTGGGTCACTGTGAGAAGTTTGCATATACTCCCCATGCCTGCATGGGTTTCCTCTGAGTGCTCTAGTTTCCTCCCATAGTCCGAAGATGTGGAGGTTAGGTTGATTGGCCATACTAAATTGCCCATAGGTATCAGGGGGATCAGGAGGGTAAATATGTGAGATTACAGGGAAGAGACCTGTATGGGATTGTTCTTGGTGCAGATTCGATGGGCCAAATGGTCTCCTTCGGCACTTTAGATTCATGATTCCATGAATAGCTGTGAATAGTTGAGTTCCATTGAGGACACTCTTATGGTCATGCCTGGAACTAATACTTTCCACCCACCTTCTGATCACATCCAACTTTACAACCTTCCTGTCCAGATGTGAGTTACATCAGCTCCCTTTTGTTTAGTGAACAGGGCTTTGAGAGAGAAATCTCCTCACGGAGCAAAGTCTGGGAAAGAACCTGGCAAACCTCTGTGTAGTGCAATCCCAGAATGCACTTCTCAGCATTTCCTTCTCCTAAACGCCAAATGTTCCCTTTTATTTTTTTTTTAATCCCATGCGTCCTTGTGGTATTGAAATCAAAATTCATTGAAGTTGGAAAAGGTCATCCCATTTTTGTTTGAAGAACAGTCAGCAGGGAGGGAGAGGGAGCAGCAAGAACTGGAGGCCCCAGCTCACTCAAAGTTGGGCTTTGGCCTCATTTCAGTAAATCAAGAACAAGCTGAGCTTGTGTGGTCTGCCTTGTTGACAGTATGGCGTCTGGTAAGTCACCGGCAACAGGTTGGAAGGGAAATAGCACAGGTTGAGACTAACCTGCAGTAAGACCACAGAGCTCAGAAGAACACTCTAGTTCTCATCGCCACATGAATGTTAGTATATAAAAATGTGCATTTCTGTTAGGATTTTCGGGAATCACTGGTTCAGTTGTATTTGGAACTAACACATTTCCAGAAGGAATTCTCAGAGAGGCATTAAACTCTTGATTTGTGTATACAAACAGCATTTTCAGGTGGGCAGCAGGCTTGCCTAGGAACTTAGTGTTAGCGATATAGTGAAGATCCTAATGCAAGAATCCTAATACAGGCTTCTATGCAGCATCCAGATTGCAGCATTTCATAAACTTACTCTTTCCTACAAGCTCCCCATCTCCCTCAACCTTATTTTCCTACTGCAATTTACAAACCGTTAAAAACCATTCTTGATGTCACTTAATCAAATTTCTTGATGTGCCACGCCTTCTGCCCTACACTTTGCACCCCTGCTAATGACTGCAACATGAACTTCTCCCTTTCACCTTGATTTTTCAGCGAAGATAAAGAAGATGGGAACATGCAGTTGGTTAGACAATTAAAAAATGCGATCCATCTTGTTTTCCTACTTGGAAGATCGAACTGTCTCCTGAACTTCCACTGTGGTTGCCATGATGACTGTTAGATTGAGTCTGGTGTGGCGGTGGGGGATGACGAATTTTCTACGCCCTTGGTTTTCTTGGGATATTCTTTCGTGGCTTTGCAGAGTTTGGTGTCCCATGGGAAGAATGGTTAGCCTGGCTTGCTGAAGGAGACAAATGGCTGTCTGATTCTGTGAGAGTGGGAGAAGCAGCTGAAGGTGCTGTCTGCCAGAAGCTAAGTGAGGTGCAGATTTCTGTTGAGGCGGGAGCTCGAATGAAGAATCTCACAGTGGTGGAAATTCCTGAGGAGATGGAAGAAAAGCTGGATGAGGGTGAACAGCATCGAATTGTAAATGGATAAAAGGAATGTCTGAAGACCAGGGTGAAAGAGAGAGAGAGAGAGAGAGAGACGTGGGCTACATGCTATGGACCTGGGAAAAATAGATAGTTAGTTGACTCCTAACTAACAAGTTGATTTGAAGCAGAGACCTCAATTCTTCGTGGAGCTGTCCATAAATGCATAAGATATAACTGCAGAATTAGGCCACTCGGCCCACCGAATCTGCTCCACCATTTAGTCATGGCTGATATGCTTCTCATCCCTATTTTCCTGCCTTCTCCTCAAAACCCTTCAACCCATTACCAATTAAAAATATGTTGAACTCCTCCTTCAATATAAATGAACTACAAGTCCAGCAACATCCACCCTCTGTAATGAATTTGTCACCTTAAGATAATCTTCTCTACACACATAACACTGCCAATGATATTAAGAGTCACTAAACTGGAGTATTTGTGTTTTTTTTCTTGTGATACACAACGATAATTAAGTTGTTGATTCATCATTGCAATTAATCCCCATCAATTGGTATGCCTAATGCAAGAAAAATCCACCCAGTGTCAGGGAACTTTAAGAACCTGTTCCTTCCAAACATGTTACCCCTTAGCATGTCTCAGATGATTCATGCACCAAATGTTATTTTCTGTGAGAAATCCATCTAATATACATTTGAATGAATAAATCCTAGTTGGTTCTGCAGCTATCTTGGGGAGTCTGATCTGTGGGGTTAACAACCACTTGCTTATTGACACATTGACCAAAAATATCCCCTCCCGCCCGCTGCCGGAATTGTAGCAAGTGAGATAGAAAATTTAGCAAGCAATTTAAAGGTCTGTCGAGTTTGGGCGGGAATTTCCGATCCCGGGGTGCACAAAACCGGAAAATCCCACCCATGGTTTCTGCAGACTGGTTTCGAAGCTTTCCTCCATTACATCATAACCCTATCTTATATGGGCATTCAGAATCCCATTCAAAAAACAACAGGGGCGTTTACTGTCCTAGCCAATAAATATTCCTTAGCTAACATCACTGAATCAAATCCACCGGAATTTTCCCATCCCACCCACCATAAAAGTTGTAGTGGGGGTGGTCAGACCATGCGTTGTCCATTGACCTCAGGCAAACATTCTCCGCATTTGCAGTGAGTGCAGCCGAAAAGTATCATGATCCAATTGCACATTGTTGGTGCTGGGATCTTGCTGGGCACAGATAAACTGTCACATGTGAATACAAGTGCTTGGTGGTATCCTGATGAGGTGCTGTATAAAGGCACATCCTTTATTTTTCACTGGGTCAAACCACTCAGCTCTCAAGTGAAAACAGGCAGTGTCTTCTTTAAAAATCAGAACCTGTTGATAAATTGCTGCTGCAGACAAAGGAATGGGGAGAGAATCCGCTATTAATTAGCTTTAACAAAACATGTGATTAGAGGGGCTTTGGAGAGAATGTTACTATAGTGAGAAGTTGTGGAGTTGCTTTCTGTATTGGTGATGAAGCCAGAAGTGTGGGTGTTCTATGGGGCAGTGTGCTATTATAAGAAGAGCCAAGTGTCTATGAGTACCAGTCTAATTGGAGATGGATTGAGGAGGATGCAGCTCAGCTGGTTTGGTTTCAGAAATGGAAATGCAGACTTACTGGGGAGCATTGGGTTTGGGAAAGAGCAATGTTTATTTCAGATAGCCATTGCGGATCTTTAAAGAGGTTAGGCACAGTGGAGAGTGCTATTGAAATGATTGTGGTGTAGCAGCATTCAGCTGCTCATGCACTTAATGACTATTTGCTGCTTGTGTAGAAAGGGTGAAGTGAGGTGGGTGGGAATAGCAAGACATCAAAGAAGAATGTTCTTTTGTCCAATTATTGCAGATATTTCTGGTCAAGTTTGAAACATCAAGTATATAAGAACCCTAGGGAAAGTTCCACTGAATATAAAATAAAACATCATGAATGATTTATTCAAAGCAAAAAATAGAAAGTGCTGCATGATCTGGCAGCATCCAGAGAGAGAGAAACAGATGGAGGCATGGGGTGAAGTTCTGCCCCTGTTTTCGATAGGTAGGAAAGCCAAAGCAGGTGGAGAATGCCGTGGAATTCCCAGATGCCTTTTGTGCCAGCGGAATTCCCTGTTGAGATTATCCTTGTCCCTCCTGCCATTGATGTCATAGGGTTTCCACCATGAAAGATCAGGCACTCAATTTGCATTCATTTAATTATACCTAGCGGGTTTCCCTGCTGCATTATCCCTTCATTTTATAATTTCCTACCCCCACCCCCCGCCAGCCCAATGTTGCACGGACAGGGTTTACAACAGGGACCTGACAAACTGCGGATGGAGGTGGGGCAGAGCGAAAGGACAGTGTCTGTCAGGGTGTGAGAGGTCCCTGGTGGAGGGGGACCTATGAACATTGGGTGGAGAGGAACCCCGGGGGAATGGGGGTACCATGTCCATGCTGGTGGGGGATCATGGAGGAGGAGAGATCCTGTGTCTTGATGGGTGCAGGGGGAGGGGGTATTAGGTGAAGTCCAAAGGGTGTTTCTGCTTTCATCTTCACTTTTCGTAGAATCATAGAACCGTACAGTGCAGAAGGAGGCTCTTTGGCCCATTGAGTCTGCACTGACCACGATTCCATCCAGGCCCTATCTTCATAACTTCATGCATTTACCCTAGCTCATCTCCCTTTTGACGCTAAGGACAAAATAGTATCGCCAATCTACCTAACCTGCACGTTGTTGAACTGTGGAAGGAAACTGGAGCACCAAGAGGAAACCCACTTCGAAACAGGGTGAATGTGCAAATTGTGCAGACTCGATGGGTGGAAAGGTCTCTTTTGCACTGTAGAGATTCTATAATATGATGATTCTATGACATTATTGTGCTTCCCACTAGGGAATTAAACCAACATTGTTTTTTTTTATATTGTCACATATATTAGTATACAATGAAAAGTATTGTTTGTCACATACTATACAGACAAAACATAGAGAAGGAAAAGGGAGAATGCAGAATGTAGTGTTATAGTCTTGGCTAGGATGTAGAGAAAGATAAACTTAATATAAATAGAAGCATAGAACAAGAGTAAAGATAGAATTAGAGGGTATGCTGGGCACAGCTTGCAAGAAGTCGCCATGCTCCAGTACAATCTTGTGTTAGGCAAGAGCGTTTGTTGGAAATTCAGTCATCTCACATGACTTATTGATTATTTCAATAATGCAGCCAGTGCGCAAGACCAGGTTCCCTACCCTGAGAATGGATCAGGAAAACCAGCCGCTTCTAAATTCACCCGTACTGACAACTTGGCAATTGGTCTGAATTCCTTTTGATTGCATTTGATTTTTGATTGCTTTTGATTGAGGGTAGCACACTGGTTAGCACTGGTGCTTCACAGCTCCAGGAACTTGGTTCGATTCCTGGCTTGGGTCGCTGTCTGTGTGAGTTTGCACATTCTCCCTGTATCTGTGTGGGTTTCCTCCGCATGCTCCAGTTTCCTCCCACAGTCCAAAGATGTGCTGGCCAAGTTCATTGGCCATTCTAAATTGCCCGTTAGTGTCCTGGATGCATCAGTTAGAGGGATTAGTGGTTAAATATGCAGGGACATGGGAATAAGGCCTGGGTGGGATTGCGGTTGGTGCAGACTTGATGGGCCGAATGGCCTCTTTCTGCACTGTAGGATTCTATGATTCCTCTTCTATGATTTGATGGTTGACTGTCTCTACACCACTCTTTCCTCTGACTGTAACTACAGGAGAAGGTGCCTGTGTTCCTCTCCTTTCTGTTTAACGTTGGCAAAATGCCTATCTATTAGATCTCTCTCTCTCCTGTGATTATGTATGAATATTTAGCTTCTTCTACACCTACTCCTCCTTTGGTTGTAATTAGCTGCTGCCTCTTAGCTCCCTCCCTTTTGTAAATTCTGTTCAAGACATGAACTGGGTGCCTGTTGCACCTTTTGATTTGGTTTGATTTGATTTATTATTGTCACATGTATTGGGATACAGTGTAAAGTATTGCTTCTTGCGCACTATTCAGACAAAACACACTGTCATAGAGTACAAAGGGGAGAAAGAAAGAAGAGATGCACAATGTAGTATTGCTGTTATAGATAAGGGGAAGAGAAAGATCAATTTAATATATGATAGCTCTATTCAAATGTCTGATGGCAGCAGCAAAGAAGCTGTTCTTGAGTCAGTTAATAAATGGTTTCAGATGTATCTTTTTCCTGATGAAAGAAGGTGGAAGAGAGTATTTTTTTGTTAATTTATGGGACATGGGCGTCACTGGCTGGCCAGCATTTATTGCCTATCCCTAGTTGCCGTTGGAGGGCAGTTAAGTGTCAACCACATTGCTGTGGCTCTGAAGTTACATGTACGTAGAACATAGAGCAGTACAGCACAATACAGGCCCTTTGGCCCTCGATGTTGTGTCGAGCTTTGCCCAAAGCCAAGATCAACTATCCCACTCCATATCATTCTGGTGTACTCCATGTGCCTATCCAATAACTGCTTGAAAGTTCCTAAAGTGTCCAACTCCATTATCACAGCAGGCAATCTATTCCACACCCCAACCACTCTCTGAGTAAAGACCTTTTTCTTTATACGCAATCTGATTTAATTACAGATTTTCAGCAAAGAACTTTAAGTCACACTTCCTGCTGTCCCCTTTCTAAATTGTAATTCAGAACATAAAACTCCTTGGTGTTGAAGTATTAGCATGAATTACAGATTCACTAACTAATAGATGACAGAGAATTGGGATAAGAGGGGAATTTTCAGGATGACAACTTGGAACTGGTGCAATGTCACAGGGATAAGTGCTGGGGTCATGATTATTTATAATATGCATTAACGACTTGGATGAGAGAAGTGAATGTAGTATTGCCAAGTTGGCAGATGACACAAAAGTATGTGGGAAGACATGTGATCAGGATGACATTGAGGGCAGAATTTTACCAGCACGTCCGCCAGAGGTTTGTACGATCCTGCCCGAGGCCAACAAAGAATACCATTCTCCGATCCTCGACCATCTCTGGAATCGGGACGGGCATGCTGGTAAAATTCCAGCCAAACTGTCCACGAAGACGGATTGACTGAGTGGACAAAAACTTAGCAGGTAGAACATTATGTAGGAAAATGTAACATTATGCACTTTGGTAGGAAGAATAAAGGAGCTGAATATTATTTAAATAGACTGCACAATGGTTAGCACCGCTGTGTCAGGGATCTAGGTTCGACTTCAGCCCTGGGCAACTGTCTCTTTGGACAGCTGCCCGGGGCTGATGAGCTTTTAAGTTCAAACTACCTATCACATATGGAACATAGGCCATACCAGGTAAGGGTGGCAGATTTCCTTTTCTGAAGGGCATTAGTGAACCAGATGGGGTTTTCCAACAATTGACAATGGTAATCTGAAGTGTGTGTAGTCCTTGATTATGCTAGCAGCGGGAACTATAGACAGGGTCAATATATGGGAAGCTGGTTTACATGATGGACTGGGCATTGTTCACAATCCTTTGTAGTTTTTTGCAGTCTTGGACAGAGCAGGAGCCATACCAAGCTGTGATACATCTGGAGTACACCTTGATTGTAGTTGAAAATGCAGCTTTCTCTTAAATCTTTCGTAGCAGGCAATGGGCAGACCATGAAAAAATCTGTTGACCTCGGGCAGATTTTCTGGTTTCGGGGCAAGTGCAGCCAGAAATTCCTGCCCCCCTGTCTCTGCTCATATATTGAAAATGGATACGACTTAAGTCTATACCACCATCTTCAGAAGATAAGTTGCAAATATTGGACAGAAAAGGAAACCCCCACTCTACTCTCATATTTTCTGAAATAAAATCTGGGCTGTCTCTCTCTCTCATTCCAAATCCCTGTTGCTTTCTGGGCTCTCTCTCTCTCTCTCTGCCCAAACACCCACTGCACAATGATTTCTCTCCGACCCTCTGAACTCTTAGTCTGTGCACCTATTTCAGAGTTGAACCAATCAGAAAAAAACACCTGATGAGCTTTTCAGTTCAAACTGCCTGTCACATATAGAAGATTAGAGGAGTAAGAGAGCAAAGTTCAAATGATAGCCATAAAGTATCAATAAAATATACACACAGATGAGTGTCATAATAAGAACGAGAGATCAACCAGCTGATTCTTTAATCAGCTAATGAGACAGAGGCAGTTATGGAAGAATGTAAAAGATCTATGACTCATCCATTAGCAATTTCACAAGCAACACCGCTCATACTCTGTTGGAAACCAAATTGCAAATCAACTTTTGTCTTCCCTACGGCTCTTACCTTTACATTCCAGTTAATTCTTTACACTAGACCAACTGGTTTGGTAAAGCATTTGGATTGTGACACTGAAATAAAACATTATTTACTGATAAGAAGCTATTTAATTTGGATGAATCAGTACTCTCTTTTCTCCCTTGGCCTGCTGCAATGCTTTAGCACAAACTGGAAGAACAGCATCTCATCTTCCAGCCTCCTTTTGGTCTCAACATCGAATTCACCAAGTTCAGATGACTTGCTGGCCACCTTGGCCTGCTTTGTTTTTATTCTACTTTATTTAACTTTTTACTGTTCTCTACTTGTAATTTCTTTGTTGTCTTTCTTTATTTTTCTTCTCTCCCCACTCTTTCCCCCTACTTTAACCCTCTTCCCTTACCTTTTCTCCCCGCCGCTTCCTCTTTTCTACATTCTACCTTTGTTCCATTTTTCCCCCCTCCCCCCAGCATCTTCATCTGTTGCAACTTCTCTGCCATTTGGCTATTCACACACTTTATTCTCTCTGTGGACAGCTATTAGCAGCTTTTCTTTCCCCTGATTTCTGTGGCTATGACTTATCTTCCATTCCCCCACCCAGTAGTATAAGTATCTCCCACTTTTTATGCCTTTTATCTTTGACAAAGGGTCAACTGGACTTAAAACATCAGCTTTTTTCTCTCCTTATAAATGCTGCCAAACCTGCTGAGATTTTCCAGTGTTTTCTTTTTTGACCTCTTTTCTCATCATCTCCATAGGGAGTTAGTTCTAACAAATTGACCATTTGCTCCCGGGATTTAGCGTAAGGCATATTAGTACCACCACCAGCAACACCACTCCCGCCCCACTCCCGACCACAACAACCCCTCCACCCCACCAAATGCCCCTACTGGTTGGAGAACTGCTAGGAGCCTCATGTCACTTGGGAAGCCTTCCATGCAAAAATCCCACCCTCTCAGAGCTGCCAGCCAATCAGAGGGCAGCAATGTGCTCCATTGCAAGTAGCGCCACCAGGAGCAGTGGCTGCAGCTGGTACTTCTGCAAGGCCCAGCCCGTGCATTACCAGTGGATGTAAACCAGTGGATCAGTAAATTTGCAGATGATACTAAAGTTGGTGGAGTGGTAGATAGTGAAGAGGGGTGTTTTAGTTTACAGAGTGACTTGGACAAGTTGCAGAGCTGGGCCGAGAGGTGGCAAATGGAGTTTAATGTGGAAAAGTGTGAGGTAATGCACTTTGGCAGGAATAATAAATGTGTAGAGTATAGGGCTAATGGTAGGGCTCTTAATAGTGTTGAGGAACAGAAGGATCTTGGTGTATGTGTCAATAGATCCCTGAAAGTAGGCAGTCAAGTGGATAAAGTTGTTAAGAAGGCATATGGAGTCTTAGCTTTTATTGGTAGGGGGATTGAATTTAGGAGCCGCAGCATCATGTTGCAACTGTACAAAACTCTAGTGCGGCCGCACTTGGAGTATTGTGTGCAGTTCTGGTCCCCACATTATAAGAAAGATGTGGAGGCATTGGAGAGGGTACAGAGGAGGTTTACCAGGATGTTGCCTGGTATGGAGGGCAGGTCCTATGAAGAGAGGTTGAAGGATTTGAGGTTGTTTTCGTTAGAAAGGAGGCGGCTAAGAGGGGATCTTATTGAAGCATATAAGATGATTAGAGGTTTAGATAGGGTGGACAGTGATAGCCTTTTTCCTAGGATGGAGAAAGCTAGCACGAGGGGACACAGCTTTAAATTAAGGGGTATGAGTTATAGGACGGATATCAGAGGTAGGTTCTTTACTCAAAGAGTGATTAGGGAGTGGAATGCCCTGCCTGCAGCTGTTGTAGATGCGCCAAGTTTGGTGGCGTTTAAGAGGTTAATTGATAAGTATATGGAAGAGAAGGGAATGGTTTAGTTTGGAGGGGCTTTGCTTTTTATTTTGGTCGGCACAACATCGAAGGCCGAAGGGCCTGTTCTGTGCTGTATTGTTCTATGTTCTATGTTCTATGTCTGGATAAAGTAGACTGGGAGTGGATGAGAGTTGGAGGTTCGGAGTCAAGAGTAGGGTGTGGCTTTCACTATCCCACCTTTTCCGATGCTGGGTGCCTGACAACGAGGGATCCCCTTGCGGGAAGCCAGGCAAAGCCAAGACAGTTTGCTGGGCAACCTTACAGGGGAGAGTTCAGCAACTCCTGATTGCGATAAGCTCAGGGATAACTGCCATTGACGAGCTCATGAATGAGGCTAACAAATATCCTGCTACTGGAGGGTGGGATTCCTGCTTTGGTCCTTCTCATCCCTGCTTACTGGTGACAGTTTCCTAACTAGCTTCAGGAGCCCGACACAGATGCTTGCTAGGTTTGCCAGCCCTCCAGGATTGACCTGGAGTCTCCAGGAATTGAAAATTATTCTTCAGCGCACTGCAAAAATCATTGGGACATTAAAAAAGATAATTAGGTATTGAAACAATGAAAACGGAGTGAAAAGAGGGTTCTTTGGCTGACACTCAAGCATCACTCAGTGAGTCTTTTTGCTTTCCAATTGGCATAGTAAGGCAGTAAAGTTTAAAATGTATTTGTTAGTGGCTTAACACTGCAATGAAGTTTCTGTGGAAGTCCCCTAGTGCCTGTTTGGGTACACTGAGGGAGAATTTAGCATGGCCATTGCACCTAACCAGCACATCTTTCAGAGAGTGGGAGGAAACCAGAGCATCAGAAGGAAATCCACAAAGACATGGGGAGAAATGCAGATCCTGAACAGGCAGTGACCCAAGTTGGGAATCAAACCCTGGTCTCTGGGCTGTGAGGCAGCAATGCTAACCACCATACTGTCCTGCATGTCACAAGGATACATGTGTTGGCTGACTAATGGCTAGGGCATGGATATAAGTCATGTGATGAACCTAATATATTTAATTCCAGTTGGCAATCCTGGTACCCAATTTCACCTGAACCTCTCACATCATACTCACTCCAGAAAGCTCCATTAAATTTCACCTATTGTTTCCACAGAACAGTTTTGAATCTATGTCTCTTCAAGTGCAGGTTCTGTCTTCTGACATTATTGTTCTGGACAAGATGAAATGTCTTGTCATAGTTGACTGTATTGGCTTACTTTTATTCAATTAAAATGATTCTCCAAATTGAAACCTGCATTTTTTCATATTGTACCTCATCACATCTTCCTTACACCTCAAGCACTTTACTTTTGAAATAGTCACTGTTGTAACGCAGGTAACTTTGAATTCAATTTGGTGGCACCATGGCAAGGAAGTTAGCGCTGCTGCCTCATAGTGTCAGGGATCTAGGTTCGATTTCAGCCTTCGGTGACACTGTGGAGTTTGCACATTTTCCCTGTATTTGCATGGATTTCATCTGGATGCTCCGGTTTCCTCCCACAGTCCAAAGATGTGCAGGTCGGATAGATGGATTGTGCTAAATTGCCTCTTAGTGTCCAAAGATCTGTAGGTTAGGGGAATTAGTGGGATAAATATGTGCAGTTATGGAATTAGAGCATAAAGTGAACCGTGGGTAAGACGCTGTTTTGAAGAGTTAGTGCAGATGCGATGGGTTGAATGACCTCCTTCTGCAATGTCGGGATTGTATTCTATGAAAATCTGTATACACCAGGGTCCCACAAAGAGAGAAATTCACAAGTGACCTGAAAGTATGTTTTTGATGGGGATTAGTTGATGCAAGAATGTTGTCCAGGATACCCATTCTTGATCATGTTCCTGTTTTGATGAGACGTTAAACTGAGAGATGGACTGAATTTTAATGTCCATCTCTCAGTTTAACGTCTCATCAAAACAGGAACATGGGCTCACAAGTGTAAACACAACCTGTCATGTTATAGTTTTCCAAATTACTCTCAGGACACAGGTTGTGGATATATGTACAAAAAAAAATCACATTCACCTTCCAAACCAATTCACAGCCAGTGAAGTTCCTTCCGAGTATAGTCACTACTGCTTTGTGGAAAATGCAGCAGCCTTGCACTCAGCAAAGTCCCACAAACTGCAAATGAAATGATTCACACATTCATCTGGTTTTGTTGATGTTGGTTGAAGGAGGAATGTTTCCATGACACAGAAAAATAATTCACAGCTGTGTTTTGAACAAGGATCTTTTTGAAATAGTTACCTGAAGGAGAAAATGGACAATCAGTTAATTATCTCATCTGCAAGTGACACCTTCTATAATGTGGCACCTCCACAGACCTCGGAAAGGTTGCTGCCTCCCAGATCTGTGCTCTAATTTCTCGGAATTCCACGTTTTGTTTTATTCATTTATGGGACATGGGTGTAGCTGGTTGGTCAGTATTTATTGCTTAGTCCTAGTTGTCCGAGGGCAGTTGAGAGTCAACCATATTGCTGTGGCTCTGGAATCATATGTAAACCAGACCAGATAAGGACAGCAGACTTCCTTCTCCAAAGGACATTAGTAAATCAGATGGGTTTTTCTGACAATCGAGAATGGATTCATGGTCATCAGTAGATTCTTAATTCCAGATGGTTTTTATTGGATTCAAATTCCACCATTTGCCATGGTAAACCTGGGTCCTAGAACATTAGTTGAGCTTCTGGATTAATAGTCAAATGATAATACCACAATAATCCCCATTGCAATCCCTCCAATCAGTTTTACACCCTACCATAAACAAAACAATTCCCCTTAAAATAACAAATAGCATCTAAAGTGGGGTGGCACAGTGGTTAGCACTGCTGACTCACAGCGCCAGAGATCTGGGGTCAGTTTTGGCCTCTGGTGGCTATGTGGAGTTTGCATGTTCCTCCCATGTCTGCATGCGTTTGCTCTGGGTGCTCCAGTTTCCTCCCACAGTCCGAAGATGTGCAGGTTAAGTTGACTGGCAATGCCCAATTGGCCCTTAGTGTCAGGGAAATTAGTAGGGTAAATATGTAGGGGTTATGAGGATGATGCCTGGCTGAGATTGTTGTCAGGTTCAATGGGCTGAATGGCCTCTTTCTCACTGTGGAGATTCTATGATTCCATGAGTGATAAACTTTCTCTTCCCTTCTAAACCTGTCTGCTACCTTTATGATAGTTGGCCATACTATCCTGTACAACACTTCACCTTTAATTTACTGGCACTGCACTCATCTGGTCACACTCTTACTTATATGACCAAATCGAGAGAATGGCTTGGAACAATCTTCCTCCCATCCATGTACCATTACCTATGGTTCCCCCAAGGATCAACCCTATTGAACTACTTGCTGGTCCTCATGAACATCACCTGAAAGCACATCAATTTCCACAGACAGGTGAACAGTACCCAGCCCTAACTAACCATCACCTCACTCGACCCGGTCACTCTCTCTCTAAATGATCAGATTTCTTGGCCAATTTCCAGTAATGGATGAGCAGTAATTTATTTTAGTTAAGTATTGGGAATACTGAATTCCCAGTGTGTGAAATGTAATTCTTCCTGTGGGCTAGAAGACAATTTAATTGAGTGGGAAGGTGTGAGATGGAAGCTGCTTCCTGACTCCCCTCAATTAAGTGTGGAATGAGACAGCGTAAAGATGGCTTCCCCGCATGGAAACCAAATGAGACCCTTAAGGAGCCACTTACACTTCAACAATATATTTTTTTTCAGCAATACTCAAGTTCTTTCTGTATTACCAAACAACTATTTACCAACTCAAGAACAGCTTCTTCCCTGATGCCATCAGATCTTTGCATGGAACTACCTCGCACTTTCTCTATACCCTAGCTATGACCATAACACTGCATTCTGCACTCTCACCTTCTCTATGTATGATATGCTTTGTCTGTAGAGCATGCAAGGAACAATAGTTTTAATGTATACTGATATATATGACAATAATAAATCAAATCAAATTTAAGACACTTCTTAAAACCTTCCTCTTTGACCAAGCTTTTTGTCATCTGCCCTAATACCTCCTTACATGATCCAGGAGGGAATTTTTCTGTCCTGCCCACCATGGGAATCATAGTGGGCTGGAGGGGGGAAGGGAGGGTGGTGGGTGGTTGGGGTGGACCACAGAAAAGTCCATTGACCTTGAGCTGAATTTTCCAATTTTTGAGGTGAGTGCAGTGGAAAATTCCACCCTATGATTATACGTCATAGACCTCCTGTGAAGTGCATTGGGATATTTTAGCACATTAAATGCACTCTATAAATACCAATTGATGTTGTTGTCCTTTGCTGAATTAACAAATTAGATTAAGTGCTTGAGGGAGGATTACATCCTCAATTGTCTGCGAGAAATGGAAGTGCTATCAACAAAGTCAAACCTACATTCTACAAGTGCTGCATATGGAACATAATGTTTCTTTGGAAGCAACAAAACAATCTCAAAGTAATATAGGAGCAAGAGTTCAAAGTAACTTCACTGATCCCATGCTTCCAAAGAGGAACTATGTTCAAAAGGAATGAAGATAGAAAGCTGGGACAATTTGATGGAGATTTAACTCCGGCTAGCTCATGCACCATAGATGAGCTTCTCTCTTTTGGAACAGTAGGATTATTGAAGCCGTTCATTGATGTTCTTTGTGCTTGGAGATATAGGAAACTTATCTCTTTTGGTACTGGTTTTACTTGACAAGAGCGCACATCAATAGTCTGGGTGTGAAGATAATCATAATTTGAAGTGGCACTGTCTCTAATCTTTTCTTTGGCTAGAGGAGAAGAAAAGTATAAAGAAATTTATAGAACTGTCAACATTGGACTAACTATAGGTGTGAGATCTGCCGTTCCTCTTGCACCACTTCACTCACTTAGTGCATATCTGAGTATTACACTGAATATCGTGATACAAGCTGCATCTGTGATTATGGACCTCTGAACACAACCAAACTGGCTAGCATAATGTTCTCTTTTCCCTGTCTTTCCCCTCGACCCCATTTCTTTTCCTTCCTGATCCTCTCATGATCTCTCTTGCTTATCTTGGACTTAATTCCCCCTTTACTCATTGTGTGTGTATGTCTGGATGTGTATGTATGTGTGTGTGTGACTGTATTTATATATGTGTGTATGTATATTTATGTGTGTATGTGTATGTGTGTGCATATTTGAATTTATATGTACGTATATATGCCTGTGTGTGTGCATGTGTGTATGTGTTGATACATGTGTATGTGTGTATATACACGCGTCCGCATGTGTTCATGTATATGTCCATGTATGCATGTGTGTGGATATGTATGTGTGTATACATGTGTATGTGTGTGCATGTGTGTGTTCTTTTGTTGGCTGACAAAAAATACAAGTTATTGCTAATGATAAGAGGTTGTATTGACATACATGGTGATAGTGAAAACTTTCTGGATTATCATGGAGCTTTTATTGGGATTAATTTTGAAACATCCCTTTTGGCACTGATTTTACTTGACAAGAGCGCATATCAATAGCCTGGGTGTGAAGATAGCTCTGATGCATGAAACTTATAGAGCATTGATTGACCATGCTGCTATCTGTGTCTGAATTCCCAGAGGCAATGGCATAGTGATATTGTTTCTGGACTTGTAATTCAAAGACTCAGGGTAATGCTCTGGGGAATTTCACAGCAGATTGTGAAATTTGAACTCAATAAAAAAATCAGGAATTAAAAGCCTACTGATAACCATGAAACCATTGTTGATTGTCCTAAAAACCCATCTGGTTCATTAATGTCCTTTAGGAAAGGAAATCTGCCATCCTTACTCGGTCTGGCCTATATGTGACTCCAGACCCACAGCAATTGGTTGACTCTTAACTGCCCTCTGAAATAATCTAGCAAGTCACTCAGTTTAAAGGGCAATTAGGGATGGGCAACAAATGCTAACCCAGCCAGCAACAGCCACATCCCATGAAAGAATAAAGAAAAAGTAATCAATACATATTTACATTCACAGCTTAAACAAGATAAGCATTTAGCTGCAGAAACCCTAACTAATTTCTGTTACCAGGGGTGTTAAGGCTAATTGTAGCACCCATACAACCAATCTGGCTGTATAAAACTGTCTTAGCAAAGGCAAGATCAAAACATGGGTTTTTCGTGGACACTATGATATTACTCTTTAATCAGCCAATCCACCATGCAGCATTATAATTTTACTGTCATAGAACTAAAGGAGTAAGCCGAATATTTCCTGTGAGGATTCGAGTATGTTAGACCCCATGTCTGATATAGTTCTCCTAAACAATTTCAAGCCTATGTAGTTCCCAGCTGATGTTGGTTAAGGTCTTAGTCTCAATTAAGCAATTGAGTGGAGTCCCACTTCTCCTCTAATGAATCGTGGACTCAAACCAGTCTTCTAGTTTGAGCCTTATCTTCAAAGTTAGCATTTCTAAAATTCATTCATAGGACATGGGTGTCGCTGGCAGGCCAGCATTTATTGCCCATCCCTCGTTGCCTTTGAAGGGCAGTTGACAACCAACCGGACTGCTGTGGCTCTGAATTGTATGTAAACCAGACCAGGCAAGGATGGCAGATTTCTTTCCCTAGAGGACATTCGTGAACCAGATGGGTTTTTTCCGACAATCGACAATGGTCCCATGATCACCGGTAGATTCTTAATTCCAGCTTTATTTTTATTGAACTCAAATTCCACCATCTGCCATGATGGGATTCGAAACCCATGTCCCCAGGACATTGGCTGAGTTTCTGGGGTAACAGTCTAGCGATAATACCACTAGACCATCGCCTGGCTTCAAGCTTGCTCTCCCAGTGCAAAAAGCATTGCTTCCAAACTTGAGTTCCCCGGTTGAGCTAAAGTCACTGACACAGGCCCTTAGTTTATTCAAGAGCGAATATGGCTGGGCTTTTGCAGTCGAAACCAATATTGAAGGAGTAGTGTAAGCTCGAAAGTTGCTGGGTTGAGTTATTTATTTTCATGAATAAAACCGCAGTTTTGATGGAGTGAATATGAAGAGCACCTTTGATGATTGTAAAGTGAGGACAGGCTGAAAGCCAGTGGGCTGTCTTTGAATAGTGAAGTCTGTGTCATCAGCTTGCATGCATGCATGCATCATTTCCTTGTGGCATCGCTCAGCCATATGTGTGGGCGTGTTTGTGGGGAGGGCTTTTTTTTCCATGTTGTACATTTGTATATCCAGCTGCTTGTTACTGTTGACTGAATCCATAGTATTGACGGAGGATTTGGGAGTGAATTGTCCATGAAAGACTATTGCATTATCTATCTATCTCAGTATCGTTCGCTAGTTTAAAAGAAAAGTGGGAATTTTGGGTAAACTTTTCATTGCTGGCTGAAGAAGAAAGAATGAAATAAGCATTGAAGAGATGACTCTGACTTGTTGAGGTCCCACACAGGCTGAAATGTGAAACAGCCACAAAAAATTTTGGAAGCGCAAAACAGGAATTGGTCAGCTGCTGAAAAGATTAGACTCTTCACCAGAATGACTGGTATCAAAAAAAGACAGATGTCATGTATTTCATGACCTTGATGTCTCAGAATGTTTTACAGCCAGTTCAATACTTTTGAGAGTGACATAGGAAAATCCAACTTGCATACATTAGTCTTTCAGAAGCAACCACTGGTTATGTGTCGGTATTTTCCATTAACTGGATTCTACTGTCAGTCCAAAAAGACAATCCATCCACCAACAACTGAACAAAGTCATTTCTGAATTTCAGTGTCAGTCGGAAACCAGTTATGTAGATTGTGTGCCCTTGTGACTGGCTGGTTGAATCAAACAGCAGCTTCTTCTAGCTGTTTGCGATTGGCAGAGTACAGACTGTACAGTGATCGACTACTGACAAAACTGCAAACAAAACAATGCGGACAAGATTCTCTGGCCTCCCCTCAGCGTTTTTCATGGTAGTGGGAGGTCGCGTGCCTTTTGCTGGCAGCAGGATCTTCTGGTCCCCCTTCGTCAACGGGATTTCCCATTGAAACCACTCCATGCTGCTGGGAAACCCATGGCAGGGGCTGCACTGTCGTTGGGGCCAAAGAATCCTGATGGCATGAACAGCCAAAGAATTCCTGCCTTACTATTTGCTGTGATTCTCCAATTGGGCAGCACTTGCTGAACAATCCTGAGTGGGTTAATAGCTACGCTAACAACCAGTCAAAGATAATCAATCGAGCTCGTAACATTACTCATTTATTCTTGCTAGAAGTGACGTACATTCTCTGCAAACAAAACAAATGTGTTCAAGCATTACCCAATTGCTTGGAGAGTCTATAATTTTCCATTGCTTCCTTGGTCAATCAGAGTTACACGTAGCCCAATCCTCTTGGCTTCTGGGATCAATTGTGATTATTTGAAATTTTCCATTCTTGTATTTGTCCTGATGAGAGGAATATGAAAAGTTTTGACAAATGTCTCTTTTTTCAGCAAAAAAAAATTTCATTCAGAACAAATAATCCATTTTAATGATATTGATTGAAGGTTCAATATTCACCAGGATAACAGAGTGAACACCACTTCTCCTCAATAAAATAGTGTCTTGGATCTTTTAAATCCACCTGAGAGTGCAGATAGTTAAACTCTCTTCATTGAATGCTATCAAGATAACCTTTATCCTGCGCTTGTTTACCAAACCCTCACTTAAATATGCTATTCAATTATCCTATTTGTCTCAACCTATCTATGTAGTGGTGTGTCCATATTCCAACTACTGAAGTTCTATCTGAATTCCCTATTGGATTTATTGGTGACTAATTTATATTCATGGTCCCTAATCTTGGATTACGTGTCCACTGCTATCAGCCTTGCAGATTCTTGATCTCAGCTGTCTTTCTTTGTACAGTGGTCGAATCTGTGAATCTTGGCAAACTATCCATCATTGTGGGGACAATGGGTTGGCAATAGCACAACACTTTGATGTTCCAAACATACTGCTGAGAATTCAGGACAGAAAGTTATGGTTGATCCTCCTCCCCTCCAAAGCCTAAGGGACACTAAAGCCATACTAACTGAGAGCAATGAACTCAGGAATAGATCAGAAATAAATTCGAGGGCATTCTTGATCTTCAATATCACATGAAGCATTAAAGGTGCTCACTGATCCAACGAAGAGGGGTGAGAGCGAAATCCCATTACATCCTTTCATTTCCTTCTTGACTTTTTGCATTTGAAGACTATTGGTCTTAAAATCAGAATCAGAATTCTGTTCTTTGTTGGAACTTGTTTCAATAGCATTTCTCTGAACAATTGACTGGTCTTTTATATAGTTCTGCTATTTTAATGATAGGTACAGGGTGGGATTTTCTGGCTGTGTTCACTCCAAGACCAGAAAATCCCATCCGAGTTCAATGGACCTTTGCATGGTCTGCCCCCTCCCACTACGATTCCCGTGACAGGTAGGACGGGAAAACTCCCCCAATGAATTATCTCCATATAGAGCCATATGACTCTATGGGTGGGATTTTCCTGCTCCTCTCATCCCAAGATCGGAAAATCCTGCCCAAAATCAGTGGACCTTTGTGATGATCCACGTGACTGGGAATTTTCCCAACTCTGGCTACCCATCATGAAGATGAAAATCCTCGCCAGTTATGATTCCCATGGTGGGAGGAAAAATTCTGTCCTATGCTTCTATATGAGGACTCAGGTTCACATGCATGATTTTTCACCAAGTGGACTTCTTACAAAGCAGTCTCCTAATCTTAGCCATTCAATGGCAGACAGTCATTTTCTCTAAACATAGCTAAAAAGTGCAGTCATGCAAGACAAACTTTAATGCATTATTTAATGGGCTGGTTGTAGATTAGTTTTAGTGTAACACGTCAAAGTATAAGAGAAGGGACATATTTCTATTCAGATATCCTTTGTCATTGTGGGATGCAGACTAAAGCCGACTCAGAAAAAACTGCTCACTAATGCTCACTAAAGTCTGAGTTTCACCAGGGTCCTGACCTCATTACAACCTTGGTTGAAATATGGTCAAAGGAACTGAATTCCAGAGGGCAAGGTGAGAGTGACTGCCCTTGACATCAAAGCAATATTTGATAATGTGTGCCATCAAGTGCCCGTGCAAAACGGGAGTCAAAGAGAAGGTGTTTGTAATTATTGGAAGTTAACCATCTCAGTCCCAGAACATTTCTGCAGAAATTCCTCAAGGGAATATCTAAGGCTCAACCATCTTCAGCTGCTTCACCAATGACCTTACTTCCATGATAATATCGGTAGTGGGAATGTTTGCACATGACTGCACAATGTTCTACACTGTTCACAACTCCTCAGCTACTGAAGTAGTCCATGTCCAAATGTAACAAGACCAGGATCATATTCTGTCTTGAGTTGATAAATAACAAATTATGTTCTTGCCACACAAATGCCAGGCAATGGCCATCTCCAAACAAGGGGGAAATCTAACCATTGTTCCATGACATCAAATGATGTTATCATTGCTGAAGCTCCTATTATCAAAATCCTGGGAGTTGCCATTGACCAGGAACTGAACTTCGTGAGCCATTTAAATACTGTGGCTGCCAGGTCAAAGGCTGGGAGTTACATGGGGAGCAACTCATCTCTTGACTCTCCAATATCTGTCCACCATCTACAACACACAAGTCAGGTGTGTGATGGAATGCTCTCCACTTGACTAGATGAGCACAGCTCTAACAACAATCAAGAAGCCTGACACCATCCAGGACAAAGCAGCCCACTTGAGTGTCATCCCCTTTGCAAACATTCGCTCTCTCTACCCTGACGCAAAGTGCCAGTCATGTGCACTAGTTTCAAGATGCGATGCAAATTCCATGATTCCAAACCCAGTAGGATATTTTTCTTCTTTGTCTGTCCCTGTGCCGGAATCAACTCTTGTCAATTTCCTTTTCAGTTTGGGAAATCTTAACATTGCTTTTCCAAAGAAAACATGCTCAATTTCCTGATATTTTCCTCATAACTGAAATTCCTGAACTGGAATCATGTTTGTTGCTTGTTTGCAAGAGCACTGATATCCTTTCTGTAATTGAGTGACCAGACAGCAGAGTATTCCAGCTGGGGTCTGAACAACTCTCTACAAAACATTAAATCCTGTTTTGACTTTTGTTCTGGTAAATGGAACTAATCTGGGGACTAATCTGTTGCAGTGCTGCCTAAATTATTCCCACCTTAGCGTAGTTTATCAACCTTAATTCTGTCAGATTTATTCAAAACTTTCAACTCATCATTCAGAGTGCCACCAAGACTAAAGATAAGCAGGAGGTTAAATGAGTAAGTGGCCTGGATTTTCACCCTCATGGTGGATAGCCAGAATCGGACAAATTCCAAGATCCGCTAGCCAGCCTCGCCAAATGTGCCCACAAAAGTCATGCTCACAGTTGACATTTCAGGTTGATGAACTTTCATCAGAACTGGAACACTGGGCAGCATTTCCTGTTAGTGACCATTTCCTCCAGCTGGGGAGCTGGCAGGTCCATGACGCGTCTTGTTAGGAATGCCCACCGCATTAACCAGCCTTCCTTGGGATCAAAAACCCCTGCAGCAGAAGCCCTGCTAACTGGAGAGCTGCTGGCTAATCAGAGACTGGCAGCTCTACTGAAGCACTGCCTATCACCCTCCCAACTAATTAAATGTCCACCCGTTACCCATATGCGCCATGGAGGAGGGCAGTAAATTCAAACCATTCACTCTGTTTGCCTCTTCATAAAAGCTGCGTCATCCGCTGAGTGCTTCCGACTTTCCTGTCCATATTTCACCATTCACTGTACTTTGCTCTTGTCACTTCCAATATCTTGGGTAAAGCGCAATATATTTAATGTGCACAGCGCTTGAAAGAATTTAGAGATGTCCACGGTAGTGAGAACTCACCAATGTGTTCATAGAATCATAGAAACCCTATAGTGCAGAAGGAGGCCATTTGGTCCATCTTGTTTGCACTGACAACTATGTACAGTTCTAGTCACCCTATTATAGAAATGATATTATTAAACCAGAAAGAGTGCAGAAGGGATTTACTAGGATGTTATCGATACTTGGTGTTTTGAGTTATAAGGAGAGGCTACAGACAATGGGATCTTTATCCTCGTCTTATAGAGGTCTATAAAATAATGAGGGGCATAAATTAATTATGTAGTTAATGTATTTTCCCAAAGGTCAGGGAATCTACAACTGAGGGCATAGGTTTAAGGTGAGAGGGGAGAGACACAAAAGGATTCAGCGGGGCCTATTCCAGACACAGAAAGTGGTGAGTGTCTGGAACAAGCTACTAGAGATAATAGTAGGAGCAGGTACAATTTTGTCCTTTAAAAAGCATTTAGACAGTTAAATGGGTAAGAGGGAAACAGGCCAAACACAGGCAATTGCGACTAGTTTAGAGGTTAAAAAAGGGGGCAGCATGGACAAGCTGGGCTGAAGGACTGCTTCCATGTTGTAAATCTCTATGACTCTAACAATCCCACCAAGGCCCTCACCCCACCATCCTACACGTTTACCCCGCTAATCACTCTAACCTATGGACACTATGGAGCAATTTAGCATGGCCTGAGTTCAATATGTGCGTAATGCAGCCAATATGACCATCAGTGAGAGCACTGTGTGAAATTTCAGACTGATAATATTCATTAGAAATTTAAAATTGGCAAAAAGTTAGTGAAAATTGAAGGAAATTACACAGGCCAATGTATGTATTCCTTTTGGCAAATGTTTATAACAGCAAGGTGATTATTATTTATCTAGAATAGGCCTTACCAGATTAAATGCAGCAAAATTAATGCTTTCAGTACATGAGATGAACTAATTTTTATCAACCACACTTACAGGTAAAAGTTACATTGAGTTTCAGTTTGTAATACAAGAAAGGAGATTAGGAAATGCCACAAATCTAATGTAATGAAGTGCTTTATGTCAATTCTTCTGATTAAACTACACTCGATAAGCTTATTGCTGAGTAAGTGCTGAGCTCAGATTGTCCAGTTTCCAGATTGTCAGAGATCAGATCTGCTCCCCAGTAGGCATGGTTAGGACCCTGCAGAAGTCCTGACACACTGGGCCTGATTTTACCATCGCACTGCGCCCATTTTCGGGTGTGGAAATGTGATAAATTCAGGTGTGAGGTGAGTAGTGCAATCTGTACCTGCCTCCGCACCAATCCCCCTTTACCAAGACCCAAAAATGGTCGTGATCGGGACATTTGCACACCTGTTTGATGTTCAGTGGTAAGACACAGTTCTGATATGTTTAACAGCATTGAGAGTAGTGAAGTTTTGAAATTCGGCACTTGTGAATACAGTTCCGTTGTCTGATACAATGACTTTGGGTAATCTGTGAGTTGAATAGCATTGGCATAATCTTTTGATGGTATCATGTGATGTAGGTGACTTCACCTCAAAAATATCCATCCATTTAGTGTATAGCAATCATGAGCAAAAACAATGTACCCAGGAATGGACCAATATAATTGATATGAATTCATACTCATGGCAGCCAGGCCATGCCCAAGAGTGCAGTGGAGCTTTAGCAGGCAAGATTTGAAGCAGTTGGCACTGTTGACAGTGCTTGACTAGCTTCTCACAACTGCATCAATGCCAGAACACCACATATAACTTCTCATGAGCATCTGCTATTTTAGAGATTTCAGGATGAGTGCTATGTAATTCAGTTCAGAGCAGGAATGATTATTCTTGCTCCCAGAATATGATGCCAAATTGACAACTCAATTCACTTTTGCAGGTAAAGAGTGGTCTAACTTCCTTGGAAACTAGCTCATTAATGCACTCTGTATGTATCTTGTCTCTCCCTTTGGGAAGAAAGGGATTTCAAGTGGCTCAACTCCTGATCTGCTTCAAACAAACTTAGCAATGTGTCCAGAAAATTTAATACTAAGACAATATGACATTATAAGGGTACATATGACATTTTCCCACAAGAGTAGATGGCTAAAATGATCTATATTTGCTATGTGTACCCTGATTCATGTTTGAAAATATATTTGTAGGTGGACATTATTAATATCCAATGTAGTTAACCCCACATCAGTAACATTTCACATTAACAATAATTGTGTAATTGCCTCCGGTGTATTTTATTCCATGGGTGACTGGAAATATTTCCTACTTTGAGGTTGCTTTGGTGGTTTTGGGGCCATAGTTGGTTGCAGATTCCTGCCCTAATCGATATATGGTATCATTTTGTGTGCTGTGGAACTCCTCTGAATCTTTTTTAACATTTCCCATGGCTAGCTATCTCCATTACCCGTTTGAAATTTATGTTAACTACTGCTACCAATTGATGGTGTACACCACAAACTATCCAATTCTGCAGCATGTCATTTCAAGTTGCTCCAAAATCACAAAGCTCTACTAATCGCCTTATTTTAGCAATATCAATCACAATTGATTAATCTGGGGCTTTCACTCTCAAATTAAATTTGAATCTCTGGATTATGGCTGATAGTTTGTGTTGAAAATTACCCTCCACTAAACCCACAATCTCACTGAATGATTTGGAGTTGGGTGCATTTAACGGTAGTTATTGCCTCGTAGCACCACAGATGCAGGTTCAATCCTGGCCTGGGGTCACTGTCTGTTTGGAGTTTGCACAATTTCCCCATGCATGCATGGATTTCCTCTGGGTGCTCTGGTTTCCTCTCACACTCCAAAGATGTGCACATTAGGTCGATTGTGCACATTAGGTCAATTGGCCATGCTTAATTGCCCCTTAATGTCAGAGAGACTAGCAGGCTAAGTATTTGGTATTACAGGGACAATGCTCGAGTGGGATTGTTGTCAGTGCAGTGTTGATGGGCCGAACGGCCTCCTTCTGCATTGTCGGGATTATATATTTCTATGATTCTCCCTATTACAGAGATTCAACAGTAATGTTGATTGGTTGTTCAGATCACATGATCCTTGCTCAGTGAAGCTAGTCTTAAAATAACGATAAGTGGATACTCTTTCCCTGAACAAAGAGCAAATAAAATTACAGCATAGGAACAAGCCCTTCAGCCCTCTAAAGCTGCACTGACCATGCTGCCCAACTTGAAAAAAAAACCCTACACTTCCGAGGACCATATCCCTCTATTCCCATCTCATTCGTGTGCTTGTCAAGACACTTCTTAAAAGTCACTACCATATCTGCTTCCACTACTGCCCAGAATTTCTAGGCAGCCGCCACTCTCTATGTAAAAAATCTGCCTCGTACATCTCTTTTAAAACTTGCCCCTCGCACCTTAAACCTATGCCCCCTAGTAATTGACTCTTCTACCCTGGGAAAAAGCTTCTGACTATCCACTTTGTACATGCTTCTCATATTCTTGTAGACTTCTATCAGGACACCCCTCAACCTCCATCACTCCAGTGAGATCAAACCAACTTTCTCCAACATCTCCTCTTAGATAATGTCTTCCATACCAGGCAACATCCCAGTAAATCTTTTCTGTACCCTCTCCAAAGCCTCTACTTCTTTCTGGTGGTTTGGCGACTAAAATTGAACACTATATTCCAAATGCGGCCTCATTAAGGTTCTATAAATCATCAACACAACTTGCCAATTTTTGAACTCAGTACCCAGGCCGATAAGGCAAGCATGTTGTATGCCTTCTTGACTACCTTTTCTACCTGCATCCCATTTTCAGTGACCTGTGTGCCTGTATACTCAGATCCCTTTGCCTATCAATACTCTTAAGGAGTCTGCCATTTACTGTATATTTCCTATCTGTATTAGATCTCCCAAAATATATTATCTCACATTTGTCTGGATTAAATGCCATCTGCCATCTCTCTGCCTAAGTCTCCAACTGATCCTGCTGTATCATCTGATGGTCCTCATTGCTATCTGCAAATCCACCAACCTTTGTGTCGTCCGCAAACTTACTAATCAATTCAGTTGCATTTTCCTCCAAATCGTTTATATATATTACAAACAGCAAAGGTCCCAGCTCTGATCCCTGAGGAACACCATTTGTCATAACCTTCCATTCAGAAACGCACCCTTCCACTGCTACCCTCTGTCTTCTTTGACTGAGCCAGTTTTGTATCCACTTTGCCAGCTCACCTCTGATCCCATGTGACTTCATCTTTTGCACCAGTCTGCCTTGTGGGACCTTGTCAAAGGCCTTACTGAAATCCATGTAGACAACATCCACTGCCCTTCCCTCATCAATCATCTTCATCACTTCCTCGAAAAATTCAATCAAGATCGTGAGACACAATCTCCCTTTCACAAAACCATGTTGCCTCTCACTAATACGTCCACGTATTTCCAAGTGGGGATCAGAAGATTTGAGCCAGGATATTATTCAGTGTGGAATTGGCTACATAGAGCTGGAAGTTTCCAGGTACAATCCCAGCTTTACACTCGGTCAACATAAAAGAGGAGAAAATCTGTCAAGATGCCTGTTCCTGATTGATATTTAATAATTCCTATCGAAAACTGTATTATGTGAACATTTGCTGAGGAGAGGGCCAATCTCTATTGTGTTGCCCCCCACAATCTATGCAATCTGCTGACAACTGTTCACTGCCCTTATGGACGAAGCTTTTGACGAAGTGCCACAGCACAAATTTATTAGTGAAATTAAACCCATGGAATCAATGGGCATGTCAACATGGATACTAAATTAGAACCAGAATAGAAATTTAGAACCAGAATAGAAGAGAAAATAAATAATTATTAACTTCAGAGTGCGAATGATTGTACACAGTAGTGTTTTACAGGGTTGTTGTTAGGTGACCACTTGTCTTTTTGATAAAATATTAATGAACCGGGCTTGGGTATTCAAGCCGTAATGTCAAAAGTTTGCAAATGTCACAAAACTCAAAAATGCCATGAATGGTGAGAACAGACTTCAGGAGGATATAAACAGACTGATGAAGTGTGACAGATGAAATGTGAAACATGGAAGTGTGAAATGCTAGGTTTTGTTAGCAAGGATGAGCAGAGGCAACATGAACTAAATAGAAACAGTCTAACCAGAGTGCAAGAACAGAAAAATCTGCGGGTAAATGTATGCAAATCTTTGAAGGTGAGAGGACAAGTCTAGAATGTGTATATTATCCTTGGCTTTATTGATAAAGGAATGTAGTGCGAACCAAATTATACTAAACAATGGTTAGATTGTAGCCATGTTCAATTCTGGGCAGCATTGCACCTTAATAATAGAATCCCTACAGTATGAAAGGAGGCCGTTCGACCCATCAAGTCTACACTAACCACAATCTCACCCAAGCCCTATTCATGTAACATACTTATCCTGCAAATCCCCCAACACTAGGATCACATTAGCATGGCCAATCAATCAAACCCACACATCTTTGGACTGTGAAGGAAACTCATGCAGACACAGGGAAAGTGTGCAAATTCTACACAGAAAGTGACCTGAGGCCGGAATTGAACGCGGGTCCCTGGTACTAATCTCTGTGCCACCATGCCAGATGGTCAAAGGTGCAGGATGTCAAGACCTTAGAGAAGGTATGGAAGAAATGTTTGAAAAAGAATTTGTAGAGATGAGAGACTTAGAGACTGAAAGGTTGTTTGCATTGTTCTCCTGAGAACCAAAAAGTTTAAGAAGTATTCAGAATCACAAACTTTGGAGTACGTACAGAGAAACTGTTTCCAGTGGCTAAAGGCTCAGTAACCAGAGTGAACAAACTGAAGATGATTGACAAAGAGAACAGAGAGGATATTTTTATATATGTGAGTTGTTGTGATCTTGAACCATTGCCTGCAAGGATGGTGGCAGCTGATTCAGTGATAACATTCAGAAGAAGATTCAACGAATACTTGAATGGCAACGAAAGAAAGAGCAAAGAAATCGGGACTAATTAGATAGGTTTACCAAGGAAATAGCTCACAGAACTCCTTGTATATTGTCCATTAATTCAGATTGAGAAATTATGCACTTGCAAATGTCCGAGTTCCCAGCACTTCAGCCAAGATGGGCACAGTTCTGCAAGGATTTATTTTCCCTTTGTTACTGGAAGCTGAGACAGGATGTGCTGATTGAGACCAAAGGGGCTTCCGTCAGCTTGAGCCTTTCCCGATCAGCTGATTGTTACAGTCTCTTTTGTTGTTTCCTGCAATTGGCTGAAAATAGAACATTGGAAATCAGCTCAATACAAAGGTCACTCCTCCCTTCCCTCCAGAATCCCCCCCCCCAGTCCCGTCCCACCCCCACCCAACCACCTCCCATCTCCTCCACCCTCCTCCCAGACACCCGTATCAAATACATATGGAAAAACTGAGTACATTGTTACTGGATTTTAACAACCAAATCATTCCACATGCGAAATGGTGACTAATCATAAATCCAACCTGTTTTCTTGAAAAATGAACAATGCTACAGATTAATGGACCAAGTATTGTACAATGTCTTGGATACAGTTACCAAAACACTGGTCAAATTCCTGGAAGATCCATTGAAGTAAAAGCAAGAGTTTGACTTATTTGTTTCCGGTAAAGCAGCAATGTCCACTGTAAACGGGGAGAACCACAGAACCCAATGCTTCGTAACCAAGTAGGATCTAACTTGCTCAACACATGTAACGGTGGGCATGGTAATCACTCAGCATATTTCTGAAATGACTGGATTTATTTCGTGGCATATCCCGATTTTAGCCTGGAGCTACACTTATTTTTCAAGTGCTAAACAGCAACCAGGTCTTCAATATCGAGGCAGATCATGTGTTCCTTTCATACTCAGATTGCCACACTGAGGTAGAAAAGAACGCAGAAACACAGCTGAAACAGAAGCTAAACATTTTGCCCATCAAATAAGGCACCAAAGCTGTTTTGAAGTTGTATCTCCAATATCTTTACTCTTGAAAGCACGAAATGAAGCTGCTTCCCAAAATGGTGTTCCATCCTTCTGATAGCACATACAGCAAGAGATTTGCTTATATTAGAGCAAAGGCACAAACACTCTGCTATATAATATCAGGATGCTTTCAAAGCTTATTCTCCATAACACTTAATTCTTTCTATTCCTGTTTTTTTTTCTGTAAGAAATCTCACAACACCAGGTTAAAGTCCATCAGGTTTATTTGGCAACACTAGCTTTCAGAGTCTCAGGCTCCTTCATCAGGTGAGTGAGGACTTGTGTTCACAAACAGGTCATGTACAGACACAAACTCAATTTAAGAGATAATGGTTGGAATGCGAGTCTTTACAGGTAATCAAGTCTTAAAAGTACAGACAATATGAGTGGAGAGAGGGCCAAGCACAGTCCAACACCGGCATTTCTACATCATGTTTTTTTTTCTCTCAGGCATTTGCACCAACAAATAAGTCCACTGGTTCAAAAATGGAAAATGTTGGAAAATCTCAGCAGGTCTGACAGCATCTGTGAAGAGAGAATAGAGCCAACATTTCGAGTCTGGATGACTCTCTCAGTTGTTGTTTGTGGGTCATTCATAGAAACCCTACAGTGCAGAAGGAGGCTACTCAACCTATCGAGTCTGCACTGATAACAATCCCATCCCAGGCCCTAGCCCCACAACTTATCCCACTAATCCCTCTAGCCTATACATCCTAAGACACTATGGGGAAATTTAGCATGGCCAATCAACCTAACCTTGGACTGTGGGAGTAAACTGAAACACCTGGAAGAAACCCATACAGACATGGGGAGAACATGCAAACTCCACACAGATAGTGACCCAAGTTGGGAATCGCACTCCGGTCCCTGGAGCTGTGAGACAGTAGTGTTAACCACTGTGCCACCATGCTGTCCACATTGTTCTATAAAATAATTCTGCCTAGTTACATACCTCAAAACTTTGGGTTTAGAGTTGATATTTTTGATTAAAATGGTGATGTGATTCACTGTGTAAAACATAAGAATTCCCAAGATGCATCCATCCTGCTCTTTGGTTATATTGATAAATATGTTTTTCCTTAGCTTCAGCCAGTTTCTGCTCATTTTCCCCAAATAGAAAAACCTATGGGGAGGACAGTAAGAACAGGGTAAAAGCCTCTCAACACTTCGATTCTTCCCAAATCAATTAGATTCAATTAAATCATGGCTGATCTGTACCATGACTCCATTTATTATGTGACCTGTCACTGCATTCAAAAATGGTTAATTTTTTACTATTTATCTACGGGATGTGGGCATCATGGATGGGCCAGCGTTTATTGCCCATCCCTATTTGCCTTTGAGATGAGCTGCTTTCCTGAAACACTGCAGTTTCTGAGGTGAAGGTGCATCAATGCTACTGTTAGGGAGGCAGTTCCAGAATTATAACCCAGCAACAGTGAAGGAATGGCTATATGTTTCAGGATAATGAGTGACTTAGAGGGGAAAGTCCAGGTTGGGGTATTCCCAAGTATCTGCTGTCCTTGTCCTTCTAGATGGTAGTGGTTGTGGGTTTGGAAGTTGCTGCATCAGAAATCTTGGTGTGTTCTTGCAGTACATTTTGTGGATGGTGGACATGGCTATCAGTATTCTTTGGTGGTGGAGGAATTGAATGTTGATGGAAGGGATAACAATCCAGCAGGCTGTTTTGCCCTAAATAGTGTCAAATTTCTTGAGTGTTGTTGGAGCTGCACTCATTCAGACAAGTGGAGAATATTCCATTACATTTCTGACTTGTGCCTTGTAGATGGTGGACTTTCAGGAATTGGAAGGTGAGTTACTCGCTGCAGGGTTCCTAGCCTTTGACCTGCTCTGGTAGCTACAATATTTATATTGCTAGTCCACTTCAGTTTCTGGTCAATGGTAACCAGGATATTGAAAGTGACCAATGCAGTGACGGCAGTGGGGGCAAAGTATTGGAGAGAATTATTAGGGATAGGATTTATAGTTATTTAGAGAGAAATGAATTGATTGGGGATAGTCAGCATGGTTTTGTGAAGGGTAGGTCGTGCCTTACTAACCTCATTGAGTTTTTTGAAAAAGTGACCAAAGAGGTGGATGGGGGTAAGGCGGTTGATGTGGTATATATGGACTTTAGTAAGGCGTTTGATAAGGTGGCCCATGGAAGACTTCTGCAGAAAATGCAGATGTATGGGATAGAGGGTGATTTAGCTAATTGGGTTAGGAATTGGCTAGCAGATAGAAGACAGAGGGTGGTGGTTGATGGGAGATATTCATCGTGGAGTTCGGTGACAAGTGGTGTACCTCAGGGGTCTGTTTTGGGGCCCCTGCTGTTTGTAATTTTTATAAATGATCTGGATGAGGGTATTGAAGGATGGATTAGTAAATTTGCAGATGACACTAAAGTCGGTGGAGTGGTAGATAGTGAAGAGGGGTGTTATAGTTTGCAGAGAGACTTGGACAAGTTGCAGAGCTGGGCCGAGAGGTGGCAAATGGAGTTTAATGTGGAAAAGTGTGAGGTAATGCACTTTGGCAGGAATAATAAATGTGTAGAGTATAGGGCTAATGGTAGGATTCTTAATAGTGTTGATGAACAGAGGGATCTTGGTGTATTTGTGCATAGATCCCTGAAAGTAGGCAGTCAAGTCGAGAAGGTTGTTAAGAAGGCATATGGAGTCTTAGCTTTTATTGGTAGGGGGATTGAATTTCGGAGCCGCAACGTCATGTTGCAACTGTACAAAACTCTAGTGCGGCCGCACTTGGAGTATTGTGTGCAGTTCTGGTCCCCGCATTATAAGAAAGATGTGGAGGCATTGGAGAGGGTACAGAGGAGGTTTACCAGGATGTTGCCTGGTATGGAAGGCAGGTCTTACGAAGAAAGGCTGAAGGATTTGAGGTTGTTTTCGTTAGAAAGGAGGCGGCTAAGAAGGGACCTTATCGAAACATATAAGATGATTAGAGGTTTAGATAGGGTGGACAGTGATAGCCTTTTTCCTAGGATGGAGAAAGCTAGCACGAGGGGACACAGCTTTAAATTAAGGGGTGATAGTTATAGGACGGATATCAGAGGTAGGTTCTTTACCCAAAGGGTGGTTCGGGAGTGGAATGCCCTGCCTGCAGCAGTTGTAGATGCGCCAAGTTTGGTGGCGTTTAAGAGGTTAGTTGATAAGTATATGGAAGAGAAGGGAATGGTTTAGTTTGGAGGGGCATTGCTTTTTATATTGGTCGGCGCAACATCGAAGGCCGAAGGGCCTGTTCTGTGCTGTGATGTTCTATGTTCTATGTTCAATGCCCATTGAATGTTAGGGGGCAATGGTTAGATCCTCCCTTGTTGGAGAAGGTCATTGCCTGGTACATATGTGGCACGAGCATTGATGTGATATTACCTATCAAGTGAATCGCTGACATATTAAAAGTATTAATTAAAAATCTTACTTAAATATCTCACATTTCCTGTCTATGGTACTTGACTTTCTATTGTCATGGTTTCTTGTGTCAACATTTGTCATTGTAAATTCCTGTGTGTACATTTATAATAAAAAACTCTGATTACTTATGATTGCATAACTTGATTGCTAGGTCATAGGGATTAGGTTATGTTCCTACAATCCTCTCAAAATATGTTTGGAATTATTTTTCACTATCCTATCAAATTCAGTAATGCAAATTTTGAACATTGTAAAAAATGGTTTACCTAAAATTTACAAAACTCAATAAATTACAGATTTCACTGCGATGTGATTTTTAAAAATCTATTTAAATATCATTTATAGTCTTCATCAAAGTGTTTACTGTTAGACTGGTATCTTCCTCAAAACCTTGGGCCCAGAGTTGATACTTTTGACTAGAATGATGATGCGATTTATTTTGTATAAGCTGAGAATTCCCAAGATACATCATCCATCCTGCACCAAAACCAGAAAACGCTGGGAAATCTCAGCAGGTCTGACAGCATCCGTGGGGAGAGAAGTTTCAAGTCTGGATGGGTCATCTAGACTCGCAACATTGGCCCTATTGCCTCTCCGCAGATGCTGTCAGACCTGCTGAGATTTCGCAGCATTTTCTGGTTTTGTTTGATTCCAGCATCCACAATTGTTAGATCATAGAATCCCAACAGTACAGAAAAAGGCCATTTGGCCCATCCAATCCATATCGACTATAATCCCACCCAGGCCCTATTCCTGTAACCCCACACATTTACCCTGCTAAATGTGTGACACTAAGGATCAATTTGGCATGGTCAGTCAGCCTAACCCACACATTGGTCTGTGGGAGGAAACTGTGGGAGGCATCTGGAGGAAATCCATGCAGACATGGGGAGAATGTGCAAACTCCACACAGATAGTGACCTGGAATTGAACCTGACACCCTGACACTGTGAGGCAATATTGCCACCTACCACTATGCCACTGTGCCACCCAATAAACATGAGAAAGTGAGAAACAGGGAGAGGGTCATAGTCAGGTCAGCTGCCCATTTTCTCCTAAGCCCAATTTTACTGTCCACTGAAGTCAATAAAAAAAAACTCAGGCAGATTGTAAAACGGACAGACAATAAAATGCTCTCAGCTTTCTGATGTGTGGGTGAGTCCAAAATTATCTCACATGTTTTGCTTCATGTACCTACAGGCACAGTTTAATTTTGCAGTCGATAAATTATCAGTTGATCTGTTGATAGTTGGGTTCAGTAAGCAATGAAGAGACAGAGATTATTATCTTTTAACGCTGTAAAGGCAGAGGGAGCAAGAAATCATAGGGTGTAAAAAGGGGCCATTGGGTCCATAGAGTTTGCATTGACAACCATGCCTCCCAGGGCCTATCCCTGTAACCTCACATATGTACCCTGCTAATCCCCCAGTCACTAAAGGGCAATTTAGCAGGGTCAATCCACCTAACCAGCACTTTTTTGAAACATGGGAGGAAACCAGAGCACCCAGAGGAAACCCAGGTAGGGGAACTCCACACAGACAGTTAGCCGAGGCTGGAATTGAACCAGGTCCCTGGCGCTGTGAAGCAGTAGTGCTAACCACTGTAGCACCGTGAAAGCCGAGTGGATTTTCATATTTGGATGGTGAATTAGATGAGCACACTGGCTTCCCTTTCGTGCCAGACACACTGCGGCCAGAATCAGCTCAAAGCCCAGACTTCATATAAACCAGCAAACTTGAGGAACTGAACAAGCGCCCAATGCAACTTGTCAGACGAGAGCCACCTGTGGCTGGCCAAGGGCCTGCCTGCCAGGCATCAAGATCATTCTTGGCTAGAGGCCCAGATTATTTCCGTTGAAGCTACAGGAGTGTTCCTGATGTCTCTGGTACTTGAAAAACAATGATGGTCATCATCAGATTTTTAATTCTAATTTTTTTTAAATTCAAATATCATCATGATGGGATTCGAACCCAGAGCATTACCACAGATCTCAGGATTACTAGTCCAGTGACAATACCACAACTTCACTGCCTCCCCTCACGTACAGATATATATCTGGTATCACCCATTGCTTAGCAAGTTCATTTTGCTGATTGATCCCAGATTTAGTTGCTGGTTTCAGCTCAGGAGATGGAATAGTAACTGCAGTTGATGTTAGCGCTTTTTTTTGAGGAGAGTGAAAAACTGGAACAGGAGCCCACTCCAAATCACAACCAGTGACTGTTGTGAGCAGAGTAATGTTGAGCTTGACTCTGATGCCTGCTGCTTACACACTAACCTCAAAAATGAGCAAAAGCTGGCCACCAGCTTCAAAGGAAATAGTTGACAGATCTCCAAAATACAGCTGACAACTCTCAGTGGCATTGAATGTGGGCCTATGACATGTAAAATTGGAGTGGGCTGAGTTTGTAACTTAAGCTGTAATTATACCAAACATTCAATCCCTCCTATTACACAAAAGCAAGGTTTGCGGCAGTGTCTGTTTGAATGTTTTTCACGGTGGAGGGGTGTAATGTGGGCACAGACATTGTGGGATATATTTTGTCCAACCTTCTGGTATCCTCTCCCCTTCCCCCCTCAAACAAAAGTACGATTTTGATATTTCATTAATTGCCAGCCTTTCAGAGGATCCTGAAAGTATGCTTGAAAGCCAAAAATAATTTATCCTGGCAGGATTACAGCTATTTCCAATAGGAAAGTAAAGCAGCTGTACAGACGTAAATACAAGCTAATCAGATCCACAAGCTAATCATTCAAGTCCACCAACCGCATTCCACGTGGACAGCGTTCTGAAGTTACTTTGATTTTAATCAGATTAACAGTTGGAAATCAGCCCTTCTTTCGCTCAAGCACATCGCTGACTTTTCCTCGCAGGGTCACTGGCTCGTGACTTCTCAGCCCATGAACAGGAGGTCTTGATCGTGCAAATGGGAGAGGGGGAGGAAACTGGTCTTCAGAATCAGAAGGAGTGCCAATGTGAATTGGGTTGAATGAGTGTGAGATTGCCAGTGTGAATGGCAGGATGAGAGCCAAGGGAAGATTGAGGTAAAGGGAACAAGAGCCTCCATGACATTCTGCCAACTGAACGTAGAATCATAGAAACCCTACAGTGCAGAAACAGGCCATTTGGCCCATCAAGTCTGAATTGACCACAATACCACCCAGGCCCTCCCTCCATATTCCTACAAATTTACCCGTTAATTCCCCGAACCTACATGTCTCAGGACACTAAGGGACAATTTTAGCATGGCCACTCAACTAACCCGCACATCTTTGGACTGTGAGAGGATGCCAGAGCACCCGGAGGAAACCACACAGACATGACGAGAATGTGTAAACTCCACACAAACAGTAATCCTAGCCGGGAATCGATCTCAAGTTCTTGGTGCTGTGAAACAGCAGTGTTAACCACTGTGCAACCGTGCCACCCTATAATTTTGCAACCGACTACCAATGTAGATGCAGGATAGTCCACAATTTCTCCACAAGGGAGAAATGTCTGCCATGCTCTATTATCTCTCAAGTTTCCCAAGAATCTAGCCTCAGCGCCCTCTAATTTCCAACCCAACTATCACCCATTGGCAGTATCGTCCAAAAGTATCAGGTTTCACCTGCATGTTGGCAGCACTTAGCTCCTTTTCACTATCACTTCTGTAGACTCTTCAGTTCTCTCTGGTCACAATACTTCATCATAGAATCATCATAGAACCCTACAGTGCAGAAAGAGGCCCTTCAGCCTGTCAAGTTGCACTGACCACAATTCCACCCAAGCCCTACCTTCCCACACCCCTGTATTTTATCTGCTGATCCCTCTAATCTAAGCATCTCAAAGGCAATTTTAGTGCAGCCAATCAACCTAATCTGCACATCTTTGGACTGTGGGAGGAAACCGGAACACCCGGAGGAAACCCACGCAGACACGAGGAGAATGTGCAAACTCCACACAGACAGTGATCCGAGACAAGAATCGAACCCAAGTCCCTGGAGCTGTGAAGCAGCAGAGCTAACCATTGTGGGGCATTTGCCCATAGTCGTCCATCTGGGGGCACTCGGGGCTGATTCTCTCAGCCCACTGCACTATATCAGTGGGGGTCATTTTGTTGGCTTCCTGCTGGATGCCCAGCCTCAGCACGTCTCCCAGTCAAAGATTTTCAGAGTAATCAGCTCCACACTGGAAACTGGCATAGAGTTAATACCACATAGAAATTAGCAATTTAATGTCACCCCTCCTCTCTGCCCCCACCTCCCCCCCACTACTTCCCCATCCCGCCAGAAGTAGTTCACTCTAGTAGGGTTTACAACTGCTCCCCACTAACAGGGAACAGGCAGCTGACCCTGCTGGAGTGAAGAAAAGCCATTGAGGCCCTCCAGGAGGTTGGGGGTAAGGGTGGTTCCCTTGGGCAATGCCAACCCAATGGGCAAACTGGCAACAGTAAGCAGCATGTTGGCACTGTCCACAGGCATCATGCAGCGCCAGTTTAGTGGGGTCAGAGGGAGGGGGCCTATTGGGTGGGTGATCGGTGAGGGTGGGGGGAGGTCCCACTGCCTTTTTGCACTAGGATCACAGACAAAGGGAGGAAGAACGATGACAAGTGGAGTGAGTTGGGACTTGGCGCTGCTGGGGCAGAGGGGACAGGGGGGCTTGTGGCGGGTGGTCAGTACTGGCTTGGCGGAAGGGGTGTGATTTGGGGCTGAGCTGTTGGGGTGGGATGGGGGCATAGATCAGATCTGCTGTCATGGTCAGAGCTTCCAGGGCTGCGAGATGTTTGATATTATGGGTGGGAGAGGTAGTCTGGGAGATCAGAGCTGGCCAGTGGTGGGGGAGAAGGTTGGGGAGGGAATGTGGAGAAGGGCTAGCCCAGGGGAGGTCCAAGAGGCCAGCAATCGAGGGGTAGGGAAGGGGTCAGAGGAGTAGCAATGGGTGTCGTGGGGCTGGCCAGTTCATTGTGAGACCAGTGCATATGCAGTGGCGCACTCAGCACACTGTGCTGCCAGCCTCTCAACAAGAAACAGCCCTGACCCTGTTTTTTATCGTGATTCATGCTAGGGCCCTCTGTGCTGCACCGACTGTGGGTGAGTCTTGTCCCACCCCCTGGCCCATCTCAATCTTCTCCTGCCATTCCCTGGCAGTCCTACTCTCTTAACCCCTTCTCCCTCTGATCGCTGACCTTCCACCCTCTGAGATTGGCAAATGCAGAGTGGCAGCAGGAAACCCCCCTCCCTGCAACATACGCCCACCCGATCTTCCCCCAGAGGGGCCGGCTTCTTTAGTTTGCCTCTGGCCCTGTCCCCTTGGCACTGCTCAGTATCCAGTGGGCAGTGTCAGGGTGCCCTCTGGGCAGTGTCAGGGAGCCATGCTGGCACTGCCATGGGGACAACCTCCCCAACCCCCGACCTCCCAGGGCCCCCTTCACTCCAGCGGGGTTGGGCCATCAGATGCCCATGAGTGGAGAACTGTTGCAAACCCAGCTGGAGTGAAACACTCTTGGTCCTGGGGGGCGGGCAGACTCTGCAGGCCTGGAGGCTTCAGTCCTGGGCTTGCCAGTGAAATATTAATACTCATTAGCATAATTTATTCAGCTTCATGCTGATTTTTTTTATGCACCCAATTCTACAGTGTAATAATTACTTTTGGAGGACCTATAAATTATCCCCGTAAGTAACTTCTTAACATTGTTTTTTTTTTAATCTCTATTCAAATTGATTCTTCATTGTGATCTTTAGACCGAAGGTCATCTCTCACTATTGTAGTAATGTCATCCTTAATTAATGCAACTGGTCCATGATCTTCTTCTAGCTTCCTGTTCTTCTGAAGCATCTAGTTCCCTTGAATATCACTTTCCAGTCTCGGTCACGCAAGATTTTCCCATCCGGCCCACCACGGGAATCATAGAGGGCAGGGCAGCATTTTCCAATCTTGGGATGAGTGTAGCTGAAAAATCCCACTCCATGTTTCTTTGATGGCTATCAGATCATACAATTTATTCCTATTTGATTTGTCAAATCATCTATTTTGTTCCAAACTTAATGGGCACAACCTGAATAGCCTAAAGGCAGCATGGTGGCATAGTCACCGTTTGAATCCCTTCTCTGGCACCCTCTCATTGCTGAAGCACACCTTCTACAAGACACCTTCCACTGACTTGCACACATAATCATTCTGCATAGAAGCATAGAAATCATACAAATTAACAGCATGGGAACAGGCCATTTGGTCCATTGTGTGTGCTGACAAAGAGCCATCCAGTTTAATCCCACTTGTTCACAATTAAGTATAACAGCTAGCAAGCTATTTTCTGATGGGGAATAAGTGCCCACTGCCACTCTTGCACAATGTTCAAATCAATTCAGGCATGAATCAATGGATGAAAATCAAATGTAGCTAATGTTGCACACTCTAACCAATGAAAATTGTTAACATTCCTACCTCTGCTAAGGCCAGATAACCGAGCACAAACCGAGGATCGTATACTTCTGGAACTCACTGAGCCATCAGGTCTCTTGGCTTTCTACCCAAATCAACTTTGTACATTCAAATAATGCACCTGGATTAAACCCTTCATCAATTGTTTAAAATATCCCCTTTGGTTGAAGTAGTTCATGTTCTTTATGAATAAGCTGCAGAGGTACAAAGGTTTGCAGACAGGCGAATGTGTTTGTGTAGTTTATCAGGGTACAGCTGCTGTTAATACAATAGACTCAGGCAGTTCCAAGTATAAAGTCCATCTGTAATGTATCCAAGGTCACAAAACTGCACTGCAACTGAAAGACCTTAGAAAATTCTACTTCCTTCTGCTCATGGAAGAGCCTTTGTTGACAAAACAAGGGGTAAAACCACTCTGACTCCCCCACAAAAAAAAATTCATCAAACAGAGAATATTAAGGAATGCAAGAGTTACTATAGGTACATTTATTGCTTCTCCAGCCTGTGGAACATATTTCTGGAAAGAGTTTTTTTCTTAGAAATGTGTCCCACATGCACAGAAGTTTAAATGTTAACCATTGCTTCATGAAGTAGGGCTGCTAACGTGCATGTTAATTTATGAGAAGTCTATGACTTGATATAGCTCGTGAAGATCTTCAGCTATTCATTTGCCTTCCTTACACCTGCCTCTGGTAGCATCTACTGGAGGCGGTGGAATGCACATGTTTACAGGGAGTTGGCCCTCGACTCATTAAACCTACTCCATTTTGGTTGCCAAGGCAGAACTTCTTCATTTTAATCACAATTCCAGATGATTTCTACAAAGAGGATCAAAATATTTGACTGAAACTAGAGGGTAAATTTCAGAAACTTTGCATTACATAAGATTACATAGAACTATGCCTGGGTTGGCAAATTTCTGCTACAAGGGGAGACTGGATATGCTGGGATTATTATCCCTGAAACAGCAGAGACTGAAGAGGTTGGGGGTTGTCTAATAGAGATATACAAAATCATGAGAGGCATAGATGGGGTAGATCATAAGAATCTTTTCCCCATGTCTTAGACCAGAGAGTATAGGTTTGAAGTGAGGAGTTTACAGGGAATTGGAGGAAAATCATTTTCACCCAGAGGGTGTTGGAAATATGGAACATGCTGCCTGAGAGGATAATGAAGGCAGCTACTCTCAAAGCATCTAAAAAGCATAGTACGTTATGGATCAAGTGCTGATATATGAGATTAATATAGATTGATATTTGATGGTCAGCATAGATATGATGGGCTAAAGGGCATGTTTCTATATGACTCTATGACATCAAGGAACGTGGGAATAATGGGGAAAACAGCAAAACAGCAGTCATAATCTGTTTGAATAGCGGACATGGCTTAATGGGCCAAATGGCCTACTCCTCATTCTATTTCCTATATCCATATGATATACAGTAGAGAAACAAGTCATTCACTCCATGCTGGTATTTATGCTTCATTGAAGCTTCCTCCCATCATAACCATCTTCTCCTTTCCCTTACTCCAGTTTTCCCCTTAAATGTACCTTTACTCTTCATTTCAACCACTCCCTGTGGTGGTGAACTCCACATTCTCACCATTGTTTGGACAAAGAAGTTCCTTCTGAATTCCCTTCTGGGAGTCTTGGTGTTTTTCTTATGTTGTTGGCCTTTTGTTATGTTCTTTCCCGCAGGAGGATACATTGGTCTGGATTCTCTGACCTCACCTACAGCTGGGATTCACCAGTCCCACTGCAATGAACAGTGCCAAATTTGATTGAGTGCCAAATTCTCCATTCTCTTTTCCAGTGTTGCAAGGGCGAGAAAGGCTGGAGAATTCTGGACATTAATAGAATCATAGATTCTCTCTAATTTCTCTCTGTCAATAACCCCTTTTTAAAGACACCTATTTGGTCATCCCTCAACAAGAAGTGGATCATTCTGTCAACTCTTTCCTGACATGTATATCCAATGCATCGTCTAGCTGCACTTTTAATTTTGTACCTCCTTGATTGCAACAATGGGAAGCATAGTCTAGTGGTATTCTTGCCAGATTACTAGTGCAAAAACGAATGTTCTTGGGAACCAGGCTCAAATGCCATCATGGCAGCTGGTGGAATTTGAATTCAATAAAAAAAATCTGGAATTAAGAATCTACTAATAACCATGAAACCATCATCGATTGTCAGAAAATCCATCTGGTTCACTAGTGTCATTTAGAGAAGGAAATCTGCAGTCCTTATCTGGTTTGGCCTTCATGTGATTCCAAAGTCAGAGCAATGTAGTTGACTCTCAACTGCCCTCGAAGGGCAAGTAGAGATGGGCAATAAATGTTGGCCAGCTAACGATGCCCACGGTCCCAATGATTAAATAAAAACCTTCTTCACTAGAGGAAAAAGTTTCTATCTCCTATATTCTTCTTTAATCATCTAAAAGACCCATACAGATCATTGCATAATCTTCTGCACTCAACTGATTGCAAAGCAAGTCTGTGCAATCTGTCCTGATAATTTAACAATACCCTCTTCATCCAATGCACCTCACTAGTACACTAAGTGAGGTCTAACAAAAAATATCTGGAATTGTAACCTAAATTCTAACCATTTGCCTTCCAGTCTCCTTGACATATCAAATCCTGATCACACAGTCTCAAACCTGAGTAGAGACTGAGCATGCAGGGTGGGAGGGAATCAGGTTAAAGACTGATTTATGTGATGATTCAGACAGCAAAACCTGTGATACCCTATTTGAGGCTGTTGCAAAAATTGGCAGCGTGGTACGGATGATGTCAGCAGTTTCCTGACAGCATTCCAGGGTTGCCTTGGCAACCAGACTGGCAACAGATGAGGACTGACCTCCTGAAAGTGTTTTCCACTTTCCTTGCTATCAAAGCAGGGGCCCTAAACTGCAAGATGAGGCATGTAACAAATTGGGGAGCAGATACCACTCTCACAACTCTAACTGGACATAGATATTAAACTCAAGGGTCTCCCACACAGGGTTCAAATCCGTCTCTCACCGATATGAATAATTATGGAAAGATAAATATAGCGTTTAAAGGTTTATAATCCCATGTTTTATATTTGATACGAACCTAGAAATTATTGCTACGCATAAATGAACTAGTGGTAGCTTTCACGACAATCTTCAATGTGTTAGCTTTAATATACGGTACATTAGTCTGTTTACTTTTAAATGGCTTGTCTTGTGAGGCCATTAAGGAGAAAAATGGCATCAAACACTAGTATGTTTGATGTGATAATATATTTCTTTATTCCATCAACTTGCTCTTCTTCTCTTCTGAATGTACAAACAGAGGAATTGCTCTTGATTAAAGGCCACAGTACACTTAGTTTGTCTTCTACCATTATGTTAGTAAGATAATACAATGATAATGGAGTTATTGAGAGGAATCCTGTGCCCTTCCCTGTGAGTTTGGTGATGATTAGAGCATTTAACCAAACCAGAGGATGGCAGCTGAGTCCCTGACACTCTCCTGCCTCCATCCTGAGTAATTCCCCAGTCAGAAGGCCTCTGAAAGGTATTCCTCCCCTGTTATCAATTGAGGCTCTGAAGTGAGCAATTAAGTGTTGCGTTCCACTGCTGTTGATATTTACCCTACCATGTTTGCTTGTGGGAAGATCCCTCAGTCATAGGCACTCAGTGCCTGTTTGAGGGATCTGGCACCAGGACGGTAGCTGCCGAAAGCCATTATTTGCCCTTGCTGCCAACCCGCTCATCCCTTACTCCCACAGCCTCCACCCCACAATGTCGTTCTCACCATCTCTTACCTACGGCCTGAAACTCAGCAACAATACTAAACCTTAGCTAAATGTCATACCAATATTAGCCACTGCCTCCCCCAGTGATGTTGCTGGCCTCTGACTGCAAAATTACGTTGACTTGTTCTAATCATACTATGCTTTTATAAGTGCACTGTTAGGATTTCCTTGATAATAGATTCCTGAAGTTCACCTTTCTTGAAAAGTAACATTTGCCAACTTCCAAACCAGTGAGACCACTCTTGAATGTGAGAAATTTTGGAATATTGTAACTTGCACTTGCTCTATCTCTGCAGTTTTTTTTATTCATTCGTGGGACATGTTCCATATCCCTCTATTTCCTCCCTATTCATGTACCCATCTAGATGCATCTTAAATGTTTTTAATGTGCCTGCTTCCACTTCCCATTAGTCTATGTGTGAAAAACTCTCCCCGCACATATCTCTTCAACTTTTCCTCTCTCACCTTGAACCTGGGTCCGCTTATAATTGACAGCTATGCTCTGGGAAAAAGCCTCTGACTATCCAGCCTGTCCATGCCTCTCATAATTTTATAGACCTTTAACCAGTCTCCCCTCAGCCTCCAACTTTCCAGTGAAAACATTTAAGTTTTTCAACTCTCCTCACAGTCGACACCCTCGAGACCAGGCAACATCTTAGTGAATCTTCTTTGCACTCTCTCCAAAGCTTCCATGTCCTCTTGGTAGGTTGGTTACGAGAACTGCACACTAATTTTGATTTTCTGCTGATATTGATTTTACTAATTTCCTCATCCATTTTAGATCTTAGGTTATCATCAATTTCTTGTTTGGAACTTGTGTCTTCCGCTATAAAGACAGATACGGAATTTTACTGGCACGAGGCTCAGAGATTGGCATTCTCCATTGACCTTGAGTGAAAGTGTATGAACCTCGGCCAGACATGCCGGTAAAATTTTGCCCAAAATATTGGACGGCACAGTAGCACAGTGGTTAGCACTGCTGCTTCACAGCTTCAGGGTCCTGGGTTCAATTCCTGGCTCAAGTCACTGTCTGTGTGGAGTTTGCACATTCTCCTTGTGTCTGTGTGGGTTTCCTCTGGGTACTCTGGTTTCCTCCCACAGTCCAAAGATGTATGGGTTAAGTTAGTTGACCATGCTAAGAAATTGTCCTTTGGTATCGAGGGACGTATAGGTTAGAGGGATTAGTGGGTATAATATGTAGGGATATGGGGGTAGGGCCTGGATGGGATTGTGTTCGATTCAGACTTGATGGGCCAAAAGGCCTCTTTCTGCACTGTAGGGGTCTATGATTTGTTCAATGCCACTGCCATTTTCTTATTACTCGTGATATTTTCATTTGCCTTTACTTCTAAGGAATCAATGTTTATTTTAGTTAATCGCTTCCTTTCAATGTTTTATAAATCCTTTTTTTCTATTTTAGTTTACTCTAATTTTCTATTTTGTTCCCTTTTTATCAACTTTACTGTCGCTCTATGCTCATTTCTAACACATTCCCAATTCTGAGACTTGTTACTTTTTTTTTTAGCATTTTTTACATTTTAAATGTCTTCATCTAATATTCTCCTTAACTTGCTGAAGTGAGCCACAGATAAGTCTTGCTGAACGTTTTTCTTCAATGAAATGTAATTTTGTTGAACATTTTGAATTGTTTCTTTAAATGACATTGTTCGTTTAACCCTCCCCCCGAAAAAAACTTTTAATCTATTGCCTAATTAACATTAGCTAGAGCTTCCCTCATTTCTAATTAGTAGGTTTTATTTAAGGTTTAAGACTTTTATTTACATTTGGAAATGTCATTCTCAAGCTTAACATGGTCAATACTTATGCCTTAATCGACATCACTAAGAACAACTATTTATTTAATCGCTGTCTTACAGACCATGCTGTGAGTAAATGGCTCCCCTCACCTTTGCATTAGTGACTGATTTCAAAAGTACTTAATTGGCTATAAAATGACTTGGGATGTTCTGAGGCTGGATAAAACCCTATATAAAAGCAAACCATTTCTTTACTTTTAAGTCTCAAATTGACCCAAAAGTGGTAAATGATGAAAGAATTCCCCTAAAGGCTCACAGTCTAATTGCTCTGAAACATTCTGACCAGGAATGTTTCTTGTTCAATCTCCAACTTATATTGATTACTCACAATAAAGATATCACAGGTTTTTAACAAACTCATTTGTGGGACATGGGCGATGCTGACTAGCAAGCATTTATTGCCCATCCTGAGGTTCCTCTGAAGGGTAGTTGATTCTCAATCACATTGTTATGGACCTGGAATCACATATAGGCCAGACCAGGTAAAGATGGCACCCCTGCTCTTTGCTAATGGCTTCACAACTCCTTTCTTTTTATGTATGTATACTTTTGAAAACCACGTCTGAATCTGCCTCCACCACTCCTTTAGTCAGTGAATTCCAACCACTCAGTGTGTATAAATTATTTTTCTCATGTTACCTTTGGCTTTTATGCCAATCATCTTAAATCGGTGTTCTCTGACTCTCAGCCCTTCCATCAAGGGGAACAGTTCTCAACTCTGACCTCCTCATCATTTGAACACCTCAATAATATCTCCTCCTTACCTTCCCTGCTTTAAACAGAACAATGTCAACTTTTTTAATCTACTGATGTAACTGAGGTCTCTCCTCCCTACAAGATCCAAAGTGATTTTTTTCTGCACATTCTCTAAGGGAGTAGAGTGGATTTTCCACTTCACATACAAGCTATTCATTAATCTAGTCAAAGTAATTTGACAGACAAATTCACAGATAGCAAAGATTCAGAATCTTTATTTAAGCTTGATTTAAACTCTTGTTTTGGTAGGAATACTTTAATCCATTCCACCATAGAGTCTATTTCATTCACAAAAATCCCTTTTACAAAGGTTCCTCATGGCAAAATAATCCTCAGATTAATTCAAAACCACCAGGAAAAAAACATGTTAGAAAGAGTTAATGAAACTTTAAGGGCTCCCGAAAGCTTCAGTCATTCAGTGCCTCTTGTCTACATTCACAAATGGTTCTCACTTAAGCTGTTTTCTTCTCCCGCCAGACAATGATAACATTGCTTGGCATTTTTCCTGCCAACTTTTCCTCTTTCCCTCCTATCCTGAAAGAATTGACTGCTTTCTTAAGCATGACTCCACAGGTACTCCTCATAACTTATCCACGTGAGCATTTTCTTAACAATGAACACCAAGAGGCTATCTAATTGCCAGAAGATGATTCTTCTATATAATTCTAACCTATTTCAATATCCAGATCTCTTCACTTTTCAATGGGTTGTGATAACAAGCAGCAAGACCTGGATTCTTAGCCAGTAACCTAAGGAGGTTATATGGGGAGGCGATGGCCTAGTGATATTACCACCAGACTATTGGCCCAGAAACTCAGCTAATGTTCTGGGGACCCGGGCTCAAATCCTGCCACAGTGGATAATTGAATTCAATAAAAAATATCTGGAATTCAGAACCTACCATGAAACTTCTGTCAACTGTTGGAAAAACCCATCTGGTTCACTAATGTCCTTTTGTAAAATTTATTTATTTGTCACAAGTAAGGATTACATTAACACAGAAGAAGTTGGAAGAGACTATGTCCAATGGGTGTGGGGTCTTTGATTATGCTGGCTGTGTTCCCTAGACAAAGGGACACTTAGATGGAGTCAGTGGATGGGGAGGCTAGTTTGCGTGTTGCACGTTCATGACCCTTTGTAGTTCCTTGTGATCTTGGTCAGAGCAAAAGTCATACCAAACTGTGAAACATCCAGAAAGGATACTTTCTATGTGCATCTTTAGAAATAGGTGAGAGTTGTGGTGGAAATGCTGAATTTCCTTAGCCTTTTGAGAAAATAGAGGCTTTGGTAAGCATTCTTAACTATAGAGTTGGCACGGAGGGACTTTGAAAAGTCATGGGTAGAAAAGGGATAGAGGGATGAGAGCCAAATGCGGGCAATTGGGACTAGCTTAATGGCAAAAAGGGAACGGCATGGACAAGTTGGGTCACAGGGCTTGTAAATCTCTATGACTCTATAATTCTATACTCCTTACAATGCTAAACTAAAAACATATTGCCATTTTGGAAAAAGAGAAGTGGAGAATTGGTTAGTACACAAAGTCTGAAGGGCTACAGTGCAATTGTTCATACAATGAGATAATTACTGTGTGACAAGTTTAATTTCTTAACATGTATAATGGAGAGAAGTTGATCAAAACGCTGAAATACACCAACAGGAAATAATATTTTGTAGATAGAAAGTACACACATTAAGATCATAGAATCACTATAGTGCAGAAAGTGGCCATTCAGCCTATCAAACCAGCGCTGACAACAATCCCAGCTAAGCCCAAACCCAGTAACCCCACATATTTACTGTGCTAATTCCCCGACACAAGGATCAATTTAGCATAGCCAATCCACACGTCTTTGGAGTGTGGGAGGAAACTGAAGAATTCAGAGGAAACCAATGCAGACATAGGGAGAATGTATAAACTCCATACAACCAGTCACCCATAGAACATAGAACATAGAACATTACAGCACAGAACAGGCCCTTCGGCCTTCGATGTTGCGCCGACCAATATAAAAAGCAATGCCCCTCCAAACTAAACCATTCCCTTCTCTTCCATATACTTATCAACTAACCTCTTAAACGCCACCAAACTTGGCGCATCTACAACTGCTGCAGGCAGGGCATTCCACTCCCGAACCACCCTTTGGGTAAAGAACCTACCTCTGATATCCGTCCTATAACTATCACCCCTTAATTTAAAGCTGTGTCCCCTCGTGCTAGCTTTCTCCATCCTAGGAAAAAGGCTATCACTGTCCACCCTATCTAAACCTCTAATCATCTTATATGTTTCGATTAGGTCCCCTCTTAGCCGCCTCCTTTCTAACGAAAACAACCTCAAATCCCTCAGCCTCTCTTCATAAGACCTGCCCTCCATACCAGGCAACATCCTGGTAAACCTCCTCTGTACCCTCTCCAATGCCTCCACATCTTTCTTATAATGCGGGGACCAGAACTGCACACAATACTCCAAGTGCGGCCGCACTAGAGTTTTGTACAGTTGCAACATGACGTTGCGGCTCCGAAATTCAATCCCCCTACCAATAAAAGCTAAGACTCCATATGCCTTCTTAACAACCTTATCGACTTGACTGCCTACTTTCAGGGATCTATGCACATATACACCAAGATCCCTCTGTTCATCAACACTATTAAGAATCCTACCATTAGCCCTATACTCTACACATTTATTATTCCTGCCAAAGTGCATTACCTCACACTTTTCCACATTAAACTCCATTTGCCACCTCTCGGCCCAGCTCTGCAACTTGTCCAAGTCTCTCTGCAAACTATAACACCCCTCTTCACTATCTACCACTCCACCGACTTTAGTGTCATCTGCAAATTTACTAATCCATCCTTCAATACCCTCATCCAGATCATTTATAAAAATTACAAACAGCAGGGGCCCCAAAACAGACCCCTGAGGTACACCACTTGTCACCGAACTCCACGATGAATATCTCCCATCAACCACCACCCTCTGTCTTCTATCTGCTAGCCAATTCCTAACCCAATTAGCTAAATCACCCTCTATCCCATACATCTGCATTTTCTGCAGAAGTCTTCCATGGGCCACCTTATCAAACGCCTTACTAAAGTCCATATATACCACATCAACTGCCTTACCCCCATCCACCTCTTTAGTCACTTTTTCAAAAAACTCAATGAGGTTAGTAAGGCACGACCTATCCTTCACAAAACCAAGGCCAGAATTGTACCTAGGTCCCTGGCACTGTAAGGCAGTAGTGCTAACCACTGTGCCACCGTGCTGCCTTTAATATATTATTGATTGCTCTTTTGTAACATTGCACATAGTCATTGAAGACTAAGTATAGCCTTCAAGTGAAACGGAGTTAGTGAGCAGGAGGGCCGTTGGATCAAGTATGTAACCTAATTCAGTCCACATTATAAATTCCGTAATTATGTCTTTTAATTTTTCTATTCCCATTATGTCCTGGGTCCACAGTTATAATTAAATGTATCCGTGTAAATCTGCCACGCTATAATTACATCCAGCCACTAACGATTGTGCTTTGAAGAGAGGGAGGTATAATAGGAGTTTCAAAAGTTTTATAGAATCAGGTTTACGTTATAAATGTGGAAAATTTTATATGGAATAAATTTGGGAATGGAAATTCAAAATGAAAACTGGTGACAGAAATATCATACAGCTACAGTATTATTATTCATTATTATTATTGTCTTAATCAGAGGAATAGCCTAAAATTTCATGCATTCTTTTTCTTTTTATATAGTTGACATTCGGGAAATTAAGGAAATTCGGCCTGGGAAAATTTCCAGAGACTTTGAACGTTACCCAGATGATGCTCGCAAACTGGATGCTAATCTGTGTTTGGTCATTCTATATGGAATGGAATTCCGACTGAAAACGCTAAGTCTTTCAGGTAAGTTACTATAATTTTTTATGTGTTCATCAAATAGAAAGAGGTACCAGTGCTGGAAAATGAAATCTGAACTATGATATTACGCATCTGCACTAAACCAAAGGGGCGGCATGGTGGTACAGTGTCTAGCACTGCTGCATCAAAGCAACAGGACTGGGTTCAATTCTGGCTTTGGGCGAGTGTCTATGTGGAGTTTGTACATTCTCCCCATGTGCGCATGGGTTTCCTCTGGGTCCAAAGATGTGCGGGTTAGAATGAACGGCTGTGCAAAATTATCCCTTAGTGTCCCGAGATATATGGGTTAGCAAGATAAATACGTAGGGTTATGAGATAAGGCTGGATATGAGTCAGTGCAGGCTCGATGGGCTTAATGGCCTTCTTCTGCATTATAGGAATTCCATGATTACGATTCTATGATATCAGGTACAATCTAAGTTATTTGCAGATTAATGATTAGATTTTCTAGTAGACCTCCCTTGATACAGAGTAGATACTTGGCTCATAGTGCCATTGACACCACTCTCAACAATCCTGGATATGTGTTAATAAATGGAATACAGGAAAATTGCCTCTGCACCGAACCTATTTTGTGTTGCCAGGAATGCTGCCTGATGACGTTTGTTACCTGAAGCTCCATTACTTGTCCCAAATTTTGAACTTTAATGAGCACACAATGTGGTTGAATGAAATATTTCCACCGTGCCTTCTAACCATAATGATTTTCCTCTTCAACAGCATTCAATGAAGATGATGTGAGTTTATGGATAACCGGATTGAATTGGTTAGTGCAGGATACTCAGAAGTCTCCAACACCACTCCAGGTAGAAAGGTGAGATATGATCCCTGAAACTATACCTTTTATGTATGTTTCTATGCACTGGGGGTACATAAAGAATCACCAAGTCAGCTTAATAAATTGAATACTGGGATCTCTTTATTTAAAGTGTGCACTCATTCAGTCAGGTCTAAGACTGTCCTTCAGGGTCATGCACCTGACCTGCACTCTTAAAGGGGCAGTCTGCATTGTAAACCCAAATATACAATATATACACATATATCACAGTATCTAATTTTTTAAAAATTCTTTAATGGGACATTGGCATCACTGTCTGACCAGCATTTATTGCTCATCCCTAGTTGTCCTTGAATTGAGTGGCTTGCTCGGCTATTTCAGAGGGCAGATGAGGATCAGCCACATTATTAATGGAGATTTGGTTCTATTGGGAACCAGCTTGGGAATGTGCTAGGTTTTTGGAATTGTCACCAGTTTTTGAGGGATAGTTTTAACAGACAATACAGCAATGAATGTTGGAAGTTTAAGCACCTACTTTAAAAAAAGAGGATATTGGGATGGGATTTTCCACCCACGCTTGCTCCAAGGTCAGAAATTCCAGCCCAAGTTTGACAGATCTTTTCATGGTCTGCCCCTGCCCCCTATAATTCCCGTGACTGGCAGGACGGGAAAGTTCCGCCTTGTGATTCACCTAAACATGTTACCTACTAGAGGAAGCTACAGCCCCAAGATATAATTTGATGGGAGTAGACCCCTGTATAATGGCTGTAGTCAGCGAACCCAGCCCAGCAATCACAATGCTGTAGCGCTTATTCCTTTGAGAGTGGCTAACTTTGGCTTTGTTCTCTGCTTTCAGGTGGCTAAGGAAGCAGTTTAATATGATGGACAGGAACAAAGAAAACAGGTGAGTTGCAGGGGCATCTTGATATTTGACAGGGTTTACCCATTTCCTACTGCATACTGTGTAGAAAATATAGTTTCTTTCTTTATTCTCCTGTCTTTCTCACTCTCTCACTCCAGTATCACTCTATTGCCTTGGCTTTAACCTGCAGCGGAGGGCTCCATGTTTTATAACTCCCCATATCCTTCTCCTGGGTCCGTCAGGGTTATGGTTCCACAGACACCAGATGACCTTCTGTGTTCTTCACGTGGGCCTCTTAAATGATAGAGAGAGGTTGAGTGGAGCTGGCTGAAGAAGGCATACTTCATTTATTGGCAAAGATGCAAAGATGATTATGTTAGAATTGTACAAGCTGTGAACCACAGCCAGACTATGGTCAGTATAATTCAGGAAGGATTGCTAGAAAGAGGGTGTGGAGGATACTTACAAGTATGTACCAAGTATGGAGAATCTTAACCATAGAAGAAGATTTCAGAGCTTGGGATTATTTTTCTTTTGGAACAGGGATGGCTGAGGGGAGACTTAATTGAGCTGCATGAAAATATGTTTTTTTTAATGATTATTTATTAGAGTCACAAGTAGGTTTACATTAACATTGCGGTGACATTGTATTGAATGTGATTTTATTGTAGGATGACCAGGGCTTCGGGTGGGAAGTCTGGCCATACGCCTTTTTGGGCTTAACTTTTTAAGGGCATCGGATGACTGAGGGTGGGAAACAGAAAAAGTTTTCTCACCCTCAATCTTGGGTGGGAAGCATCCATCAGACTGGGGCCAGCCTCCACTCAAGGAATGGAGAATTCAGGCCCTCCCACATTCCTCCCCTACTTTGCAACTCTTCAGGGCATCATCTACTCTCTCCTTTACAGGACACTAACACTTAGCAGAAGTACAGTCCTGGGACTGCAGCACAAGCCTGCAGTACACTTTCAGCCACTGAAAGCACTGTGCCTGAATGGGCTTTCTTCCAAATATGGATGAAAATCCTGCCTCCAGCCAATAATTGTTCAATTGAGGGTAAAATGGCAGCAAGCCTGCCAGAGTCAGCGGGGTTTTATTCCCCACTGACCCTCTGAATGACGAGCGCCGTGCGCTCACCATCCTAAAAATTCCAGCCTAGGTTTCTGTGCAGTGGTTTTTGTGGGGTGGTGATGGAGCGAAAGAAGGGCAACATCACATCCAATTTCAATCCTGCTGTGTCCTTTCCAGTGAAGTTAGGATTCTCAACCGCCCTCAGGCAACCAGGAATGGGCAATAAATGTTCGCCAGCCAGTGACACCCATGTCTCACAAATGAAAAAAAAAGAAATCACTAATTTTGGAAAAAAGAACGCAATTTGCTTCCCCCTCCCTGTACATTAGTTGGAGATTCTGGATAATAGTAAGATTGGACTATGTCACAGTTTAGAATCTATAGAATCCCTACAGTGCAAATGGAGGCCATTCAGCCTATCAAACCTGCATCTACTCTCCAACTCTCTTTGATGATACATGGTCCAGATATGTGGGAGTATGTATCTATGGGTTGCAGATTGTCTTAGGCTGATCCATTTCCATCTGACTCACACACATGTCTATCCTCTTATGTGACATCACTGGTGATCAGGAGAGGGGACCCTGGCTGATTCCTCCTCTTTGACACAAGTGTAAGAAGAAGGCCAATTATTGCACACCTAACTGCTTCCCTCCTGACATCAGCCAAACTTAAACTTAGGAGTTGGCAGACTGCATGACCAATGTCCCAGTACACAACACATTTACTCCCTATTTTAACAGGAAAAGCCTTCTGAAGTGACCTGGCAAGCCAGTCAGTTCAATGGAAATTAGGGATAGGCAACAAATACTGGCCTTCCCAATGATGTCCCATGAAAGAATACATTTTTAAGAAAGGGTAGTTTTTACCAGACAGTTTTTAAATATATTTTTATTATTTATTCATTCATGGGATATGGGCAACATGGCTATGCCAGCATTTATTGTCCATCCCAAATGTCCCTTGAGAAGGTGATGGTAAGTTTCCTTCTTATAAGATGGTGGAAGAAATAGCAAATGCACTAATGGTAATTTACCAAAATTCACTGGTCTCTGGGGTGATATCCGCAGATTGAAAAACAGCAAATGTGACGTCACTGTTTAAAAAAGGAGGTAGACAAAAGGCAGGTAAGTATAGGCCGGTTAGCTTTAACTTCTGTAGGGAAAATGCTTGAATCTATCCTCATGGAAGATATAGCGAGATATCTGGATATAAGTTTTTTCCTTGGTAAGAAGCAACATGGGTTCATGAAGGGAAGGTCACGTTTGACTAATTTGGTGGAATTCTTTGAGAACATGACATGTGCAGTGGGACAATGGGGAACCTGTGGATGTGGGGTATCTGCATTTCCAGAAGACATTTGACAATGTGACGCACCAAAGACTGCTATATAAGATAAAGGTACACAGTGTTACGGGTAATGTATTGGCGTGGATAGAGGATTGGTTAACTAACAGAAAGCAAAAAGTGGGGGTAAATGGGTGTTTTTCTGGTTGGTGATCAGTGACTAGTGGTGTGCCTCAGGGATCAGTATTGGGACTGCAATTGTTTATGATTTACATAGATGATTTGGAGTTGGAGACCAAGTGTAGTGTGTCAAAATTCAGAAATTACACTAAGATGGGTGGAAGAGCAACGCTTGCAGAGGACACTGCAAGTCTGCAAAGGGATATGGATAGTCTAAGTAGGTGAGCAAGTGTGTGGCAGATGGAGTACAATGTTATATGTGAGGTCATCCATTTAGAAGGAATAACAGCAAAATGGTATTTAAATGGTAAAAAATTGCAGCATGCTGCTGTGCAGGGGGACCTAGGTGCCCTTGTGCAGGAATCTTAAGGAGTTGGTTTGCAGATGCAGCAGGTAATTAAGAAGGCAAATGGAATTTTGCCCTTCATTGTTAGAGGGATGGAGTTTAAAACAGCGAGGTTATGTTGCAGCTGTATAAGGTGCAAGTGACACCGCACCTGGAGTGCTGTGTACAATTTTGGTCTCCTTACTTGAGAAAGGATACTGACACTGGAGGGGTTGCAGAAGAGATTCACTAGGTTGATTCCGGATTTGAAAAGGTTGGCATATAAAGGGAACTGAGTAGACTGGGGCTATACTCATTAGAATTCAGAAAAATGAGGGGAGATCTTATAGAAACATATAAGATTATGAAGGGAATAGATAAGATAGAAGCAGGGAAATTGTTTCCAGTGGCAGGTGAAAACTAGAATTAGGGGACATAGTCTCAAAGTAAGGGGAAACAGATTTAAGTCTGAGTTGAGGAGGAACTCCTTCACACAAAGAATTGTAAATCTCTGGAATTCCTGCCCAGTAAAGCAGTTGAGGCTACTTCATTGAATGTTTTTAAGGCAAGGATAGATATATTTTTGAACAGTAAAGGAATTAAGGGTTATGGTAAGTGGGTGGGTAAGTGGAGCTAAGTCCACAAAAAGATCAGCCAAGATCTTATTGAATGGCAAAGCAGGGTTGAGGGGCCAGATGGCCCACTCTTGTTCCTAGTTCTTATATTCTTATATTTTGAACTGCTGCAATCCATGTAGTGTATGTACACTCTGGGTGCTATGAGAAAAGGAGTTCCAGGATTTTAACCCAACAACTGTGAAGAAACGGTGAAATATTTGGTATGTGGTTTGGAGGGGAACTTCCAAAGATGGTGTTCCCATACAATTGTCCTTCTTGATGGTCGCAGTCAAAGACTTGGAAACTACTGTCTAAGAAGCCTTGTTAAGTTGCATTTTTTAGATAATACTGCCGCCACTGTGAATGGATGGTGGTGGGAGTAAATGTTTAAGATGAGGTTTGGGGTGCCAAATCAAGATGGCTGTTTTAACCTTGATGGTGTTGAGCTTTTTGAGTATTGTTAAAGCTGCACTCATCCAGGCAAGCAGAGAGCTTTCAATCAGACTCCCGACTTGTGCTTAGTAGAGTGCTAAATAGTGCTATGTGGAGCCAGCAATAAGTTACTTTCCACAGAATTATTCCCAGCTTTTGACCTGCCACAGTATTTATATGGCTGGTCCAGTTCTGTTTCTAGTCAATGCATGTTGATGGTGAGGCAGTCAACCATTGTAATGTCATTGAATGCCAAGGGGCAACAACTAGATTATCCTTTGGTTGTAGGCAGCTATGCAGACTGAATGTTGTCTACGTCTTGCTAGATGTGGATGCAGAATTACAAATATAATATTAAAACATATAATATAATCATTTTCCTTACTTAATTGGCAAAATGTTTTGTTTCCAATTAACGTAGTCTCATGAAGTGGCACTATCACAAAATCATAGAATTCCCACAATGCAGAAGGAGGCCATTCAGCGCATTGAGTGTGCACCGACAGCAATCCCACTCAGGCCCTATCCCTGTAACCTTGTGTATTTATCCTGCTAGAATCCCTGACAGGGCCAATTTAGCATCACTGTTCAATCTAACCCACGTATCTACAGACTGTGGGAGGAAAGTGGAGAACCCGGAGGAAACCCACGCAGATAGGGGGAGAATATGCAAACCCCACATAGTCAGTCACCCGAGACTGGAATTGAAGAAGCAATGCTTACCACTATGCTACCCTATGCTGTTCCATCTGCTCAATAGCAGGAATGTTTTTAATGAAGTGAGTGCTGATCTCTAATCACTTACAGTGATGCTTAAGATTCTGAGGGGCAAGGACAGAGTGGATAGTCAGAAGCTTTTTCTCAGGGTGGAAAAGTCAATTACTAGGGATGATAGGTTTAAGGTGCAAGGGACAAGGAATGTATGAGGCAAGTTTTTAACATAGAGGGTGGTGAGTGCTTGGAACTCGCTGCCAGAGGAGGTATTGGAAACAGATCTGATAGTGGCTTTTAAGACGTGTCTTGACAAATACATGAATAAGATGGGAATGGACGGATATAGTCCCTGGAAGAATTGGGGATTTTAGTTCAGTCGGGCAGCATAGTCGGTGCAGGCTTGGAGGGCCAAAGAGTCTGTTCCTGTGCTATAATTTTCTTTTTTTTTGACACACATGTACCCCTCCACCAATGTCCTGAACACTTAGGAAGAAAATGATATAACCTTTAATGTCTTAACAGATGTTAAGATCAATACAGGCTGGAGCCATCCATGTGTAGGTTAGACAGTGGGGACTGGAGCATTGGGTGTCAGGTTTAACAGGAGGTTGGGGATGTTGTTGATTCAGCTGATTCATGAAACTCAGACTGTGGTTCATTGCCACTGCCTCCCAGTCTGGGAAGATGCTGCAGAATTGGATATCTAGTTACCAGCATCAATCTTTGAAAGGGCTTTAATGGAGCTTTAACAGCAGCAAAGGCAGCCCCCAGTGACCAGAGTCAGAAATATATCAGACCCCTGGGACCTCTTCAAAGGATTGCATCCTCCCTCATAAACCTTGTTTCAGGGAATCTCATCTGAGCCTGAAAACAATCGATTGGTTTCTACAAGGTTGGCTGTTATCAGTGACCTCTTTATCATTAGCAGGGACTAAAAGTTACTTTGCGGTTTAATGGTCACTTTGAAATAAGCAGAGGACCCTTGAGTTACTTGCTCTAATTAGAGAAGGTGAATCAGGAAGTGCACCTGATCACAATCTCTTTACGCGCTCCCATTCTTTTTCAATTTGGCTAGTGTTCTTGTTGTTGGATCTTTCACAATTATTTCTCAATAAGCAAGCTTCAGATTACTTTTAGCATCCCTGCTGCTGCATAATCCTCCTCCTCTAGGTGCCATTCCCTCAGAAGACCTTGGCAACCATGGATTTCCAAAGGATTGATCTATGATTATGCTTGGCAAATTGCTGCAGTGATAGAACATAGAACATAGAAAACTACAACACAAACAGGCTGTTTGGCCAACAAGTTGGGCCAATCAGATCCCTACCTACCAGGCCTAATATACAACCATTAAATCCCATGTACTCATCCAGAAGTCTCTTAAAAGACCCCAACGAGTTCGCCTCCACCACCACAATGGCAGCCAATTCCACTCATCCACCACCCTCTGAGTGAAAAACTTACCCCTGATATCTCCTCTGTACCAACTCCCCAGCACCTTAAACCTGTGTCCTCTCGTAGCGACCATTTCAGTCCTGGGAAATAGCTTCTAAGGATCCACCCTATCTGATTGAATGGCTGAATAAGAAACTCTTGTTCTCTTACTGCGGGCTATTTGGTACACGGGAAGAAATTACAGATTGATAATCGATCTGTTTGGCTATCTTATGAATATACTTTCCCTGGCCATCAAGTCCTGAAGTAAGATTTGAACCTGGAATCTCTGGCCTAGAGGTATGGATGTCACCATTGGACCAGAAGACCTTTTCTATTATAGAATAACTTCTCTGCATCATAACACCTCAATGTTCCACCCTTATCCACCTGATGTCAAAAAATACCTGATAGCTAATAAACAATCCCTTGCTTATCCTGTTAAAAAACACTGGATTTTCTAAGTTGGAAAGTTAAGGAAAGTGTTGAAATATAAAATGAAAAAAGTCAATTCTACTGGTGGTTCAGCATCATAGAATATCAAGCATGCTGCCTGGTTTGGAGGGTAGGTCTTATGAGGAAAGATTGAGGGAGGTGGGGCTTTTCTTTTTGGAGCGGAGGAGGATGAGGAGCGACTTAATAGAGGTTTATAAGATGATGAGAGGGATTGATAGAGTGGATGTGCAAGACTATTTCCTCGGGTGGATGTAGCTGTTACTAGGGGGCATAACTATAAGGTTCGTGGTGGGAGATATAGGGGGGATGGCCGAGGTAGATTCTTCACTACAGAATGGTTGGGTTGTGGAATAGACTGCCTGCTGTGACAGTGAGTCAGACACTTTAGGAATTTCCAAGCAGTTATTGGATAGGCACATGGGGCATACCAGAATGATAGGGAGTGGGATAGCTCAATCTTGGATTGGACAAAGCTCGGCACAATATTGAGGGCCGGAGGGCCTGTACTATGCTGTACTGTTCTATGTTCTATGTTTAATCAGAATGTCTCTGCTCCCCCATTTAACTGAGTTTTTGTTTTGAGTGTGTGTTTTACAGAGGCAATCTACAGTTACTTCTTCACAGAAGTAAATTAAGCCCCTATGTCAGTGTTTATGTCTGTCACCTATTCCTCACACTACTGGTATCCTGCTGCATGCATCATATTCAAAATGTCACGCTGCATATATTACACTGCAGGTGTAATGCAGACATATTCCTGCCAGTGTGATCCAGATTTCACATTCCGCCACACATTGGAAAAAAATCCAAACACATATCTGCGCTTCCAGCCGAGCATAAGAGAACACACAGCACTATTTAGCAAAGAGCAGTTGTCCCTGGTGTCATCTCTTGTTCCAACACCTACCTCCCATCCTCTTTTCCTTCTTTCCCTCACCTCCTTGCCAGTCTTATCTCAAAGTTCCAGCTTCAAGTCCTATTCCAACACAAAAGTCAAGGTTGACACTGCGAAATTGAGAAAGCACTGCACTGTTGGAGATGTCGTAGAACCATAGCATCCTTACAGTGCGGATGTTAGCCATTCGTCCCATCAAGTCTGCACTGATCTTCTGGCAAAATGTTTTACCCAGGCCTATAATCCCCGCCCAATCCCTGTAACACTGTGCAGTTACCACAACGAATCTCTGAGCCACATCTTGGGACACTCAGGGACAATTTAGCAAGGCCAAATCATCTAACCTGCCCATCTTTGGATTGTGGGAGGAAATTGGAACGCCCGGAGGAAACCCACACAGACAGTCACCTGAGGCTGGGAGTTTAATGTGGGTCCCTCACGTTGTGAGATAGCAGTGCTAACCAACTCTAACACAACTAAGCAACATAGATACAGGAAGGATGTTCCCGATGGCTGGGGAGTTAAGAACCAAGGATACGGGATACAGGATAAAACATTTAGGACTGAGATAAAGAGATATCTCTTCACCCAGAGAGTACTAGTCTGTGGAATTCTCTACCACAGAAAGCATTTGAGGTCAAAAGATTGTATGTTTTCAAGAAGGGGTTAGATATAGCTCTTGAAGCGAAGAAGATCAAAGGATATGGGGAAGGGGGGAAGGTGGAAACAGCTACTGAGTTAGATAATCAGCCAAGATCATAATGAATGATGGAGCAGGCTTGCAGTGTCAAATGACCTACTCTTGCTCCTATTTTCTGTGTCTCTATGCTTAACATTAATGTTTGAAGTCTGTGTGATCACGTGTTAACCAGGCCACATTTTCAAATGAGATGTTAATCTGCCTGCTCGGGCAACAGATTCCAGGCACCATTTCAGAGACAAGCGATGGGATCTGGTATCCTGATCAATATTCAGTGTTTAACCAACATCACAAAATACATTCTCACATTGTGTTTGTAGGAGTGCACTGAGTGCAAATTAGCTTTCGCGTTTCCTACATTACATCAGTGACTACACTTAAATAATAATACATCATTGGCTGTAAAGTGCTTTGCGACATCCAGTGGTCACGAACACTGCCTGCCAAACCTGGTTTAGGTTTCTAATGTAAAATACTCTTGCATAAAAACAGAAAATGCTGGAAAAGCTCAGCAGTTCTGGCAGCGAACTGTGGAGAGACACACAGTGAACACGTGATCATATAGACTTGAAACATTAATGTTAAACATAGAAACACAGAAAATAGGAGCAAGAGTAGGTCACTACAAGCCATTCATTATGATCTTGGCTAATCATCTAACTCAGTAACGTGTTTCCAACCTTCCCCCCTCCCCCATATCATTTGATCCACTTCACTTCAAGAGCTGTATCTAACCCCTTCTTGAAAACATACAATCTTTTGACCTCAAATGCTTTCTGTGGTAGAGAATTCCATAGTTAGTACTCTCTGGGTGAAGAGATATCTCTTTATCTCAATTCTAAATGTTTTACCCTGTATCCTTGGACAGTGACCCCGGGTTCTGAACTCTCCAGCCATCAGAACATCCTTCCTGTATCTATGTTGCCTAATTCTGTTAGAATTTTATGGGTTTCAATGAGAGTTCTTCTGAACTCCAGCAAATATAATCCCAATTGACTCAATCTCTCCTCATACATCAGTCCCAGAATCAGTCTGGTAAACTCTGTTTCTCTCTCCAAGGATGCTACCAGATCCACTAAATTTTTCCAGCATTTTCCATTTTATTTCAGATTTTTGGCATTTGCATTTTGTAAAAGATTCTGGTCTTTGGTATCACAATGAGCTCCCCGCAATGTTGAATCATGGTATTCAATAGGATGTGACATCCCTGGAATAGGAAGTTATACAGAGCAGAGTTATAAGATCTGACCCAGAGTAGCAGAAATGTCCCCGTAACATTTTAAGATACTTTAATCAAGCGTGGTGAAGGGAAGAAGGAAGTAAGAACATTCCATTTTCATCATGTCTTATCGTACCCCCCGGACTTTCCAAAGATCTCCACAACCAACGAGTTGCAGTTTGAAAAGCAGCCACTCTTGTTTGGTACCCATGTTAAGGGGAGGCGATGGCTGAGTGGTATTACCACTAGACTATTAATGCAGAAATTCAGCTAATGTTCTGGGGACCTGTTCTGGGCAGGTGGTGGAATTTGAATTCAATAAAATGCATCTAGAATTAAGAATCTGCTGCTGACCATGAAACCATTGTTGGAAAAACCCATCTGGTTCACTAGTATTCTTTAAGATAGAAATCTGCCATCCTTACCCGATCTGGCCTATATGTGACTCCAGACCCACAACAATATGGTTGACTCCCAACTGCCCTCAGGCAACTAGGGATGGGCAATAAATGCTGGCCAGCCAGCAATGCCCATGTTCCATACATGAATAAAACAAAATGTAGCCATTAAAATGGCTTCAGAGTAAATAGAATTTGTGACTAGAAATTCCTGCCATTCCTTGCACATATGACTTCGTTTGGGAGCACCACAGGTGAATTATCCCAGCATGTACAAAATCCCTTGGCTGTTGGCACAATTCTCTCACTTTGAGGCAGCTTCTCACCAGGCCTGTTCAAAACCAATCTCCGAGGGCGAATTGACAGCCATTGGTTTGACTAGAAATAACATGGGGAGCGATGTAGAAAGTGTGCTTTGTGATTATCCATTTGAAATTATTGCACAAGATCAAAATTATCTTCATCTTTTCAACATTGCAATAAACCACAGTAACTAGATGAGAAAACCATTCAGAGTTAAGGCAAAAACTTAGAACCAAAAGGAAAGAAACTATTGCAGACCCTTTTATGGAGCTATGTTTTAACTAAGAGCAAGATGTGTCAATGTGTCTTACATGTCGGAACTATAACTGAATTTTGGCGGCACCGTGGCACAGTAGCTAGCTCTGCTGCATCACTGCACTAGGGACCTGGGTTCGATTCAGCCTTGGGTGAATCTCTGTGTGGACTTTGCACATTCTACCCATCTCTTTGTGGGTTTCCTCCCACAGTCCAAAGTGTGCAGATTAGGCGCATTGGCCATGCTAAATTGCCGCTGAGTGTCCCAAAACGTGTAGGTAAGGTGGATTGGCCTTGCTAAATTGTCTCTTAATGTCCCAAGGTGTGTAGGTTGGGAGATTAGCTAGATAAATACATGGGAATGGAGTCTAATTAAGGTGCTCTCTTGGAGAATTAGTGCAGACTCAATGGGCTGAATGGCCTTCTTTCACAATGTAGGGATTCTACGATTCTATGAAAATAAAAATAAGAGAGCAGATATATGCATACCTTCCCTTATTTATGTGTGAGAGAAAAGATGAAATATTCTGGGAATTACAAGCACAATGCTGATCTGCAGGAGATTAAATGAAAAGGGCAGGGAATTGAAATCTTCTACCTATTCTGCCAAACATGAGCAGTCGTGTAAAATCTTGCAGGTACAAATTTTTTAAAATCCAATTCAATCCAATCAAGTCCAATTCAGAGCCTCAACAAGTTGAGACATTCCCGATCCAGGCTGACCAGAGTTCTCACTTCCTGTCTTGGGCTTGATCTACATAATCCAAGCTGATTGGAGTAAGCACTACACCTCTCCTAAGACTTGATCTCATTTTTATCTTAGCCAAAAGGCCGAGTTGCCGCTTTTAAAACTCACTTCAAATGAAGCTAAATTTTAATCTAATGACATCAACCAAGTGCAGCATGTCGATACTATGCTTGATCTTAGCCAAAAGGCCGAGAAGCTCTGGCAGGTACAAATTCCTGTTTCTTCTTCAGAACAAGGTCTGCAAGCAGGAATCTCTGCCTTGTAAGAGAGAAAGTCTGAAAGACATTTCTCTGTTACAAATGAAAGGCATCGCGGGCTGGCCAGCATCTGTTGGGTATAATATGTAGGGATATGGGAGTAGGACCTGAGGGGGATTGTGTTTGGTGCATACTCAATGGGCCAAAGGGCCTCTTTCTGCACTGTAGGGTTCTATGATTTCTATATTTTGATTTACCTATCCCTATTTGCCCTTGTTCCGAGGGCAGTTGAGAATCAACTGCATTGCAGTGAGCCTGAAATCACATGTTGGCCAGACCAGGTAAGGATGGTAGATTTCCTTCCCTAAAGGACATTGGTGAACCAGATGGGTTTTTCCGACAATTGACAATGGTTTCATGGTCATCAATAGATAGGTGGCACAGTAGTTAGCATTGCTGCCCCACAGTATCAAGGAACTAGGTTCGATTCCCAGCTTGGGTTACTGTCTGTGTGCAGTTTGCACATTCTCCCCTTTGTTTGTGGGTTTCTTCCAGGTGCTCCAGTTTCCTCCCACAGTCCAAAGATGTGCGGGTTAGATGGATTGGCCATGCTAAATTACCCCTGAGTGTTAGGAAAACTAGCTAGGATAAATATATGAGGTTATGGGGATAGGGCCTGGGTGGGATTGTGGCCAGTGCAGACACAATGGGCCGAATGGCCTCCTTCTGCACGGTAGCTATTCTATGATGCTATGAATAGATTTTCTGGGCAGAATTCTCCCAAAAAACTTATAATTGTCAAATTTGCAGGAAAATTGGAGTAATTCAAATTGTTTTTCTCAGTGACAGTTCACACTGGAATTTCCCACACACTCTGCAATGCAGAGGCCACCAGATTGAATATCATTAGATGTCAGAGAGCGGGGCCTGTTCCCACCGGGGAGGCTGAAACCAGAGAGTCATGTGCAGTGGCTCTGAACTATCAGCCTCCCGTTTGCTGCCCAGCTCGATCACTGGCCAGCCCGGTACTCCTGCATTGCTGTCCCCCCCAAACCCACATGGCTTGATCATGACCCTCCCCCACCTCCAACGATTCCCAAGCCAGCCTCAACCACCCCCGTCCCAGATGGCCCCAATCTCCAGCATCCCTTCTCCCCACGTGCTGTGCCAATACCCATCACCTCATCCTGCTCTTTGGAGACCTCCCCCCCCCCCCCCCCCCCCCCCCCGCCACGGCTGCACCAATCTCCAGCCTCCCAAAATAGATTCACTGCTCCCCTACCCAGGGAGAGCAGGTTAGCCTTTAGCCATCTGTCAGATTCAGTGCAAAACTGTTGGGATTCTTACTCAGTTCACTGGGTCTGTGCCAGTGCATCATTACACATGGCCTACAGACTGAGCACAGAATCAAAGCTGCCGCCCTCTGCTGTGCAACTCTGCGAGCTTTATGTAACTGTCTGTGTGGATATGAGTGCCTCTGCAGATCAGAACACTGCATTTGCCTGACGAAGGCACAACATAGTGTCGAAAGCTCGCGGATTTACTATCAAATAAATTGGTTGGATTTAAAATTGGTGTTGCAAAACTTTACTGAGTTTACCCCAGTCCAACACCGGCATCTCTACATCGTGCAACTCTGGCCATTGCAGTAAATGCATTGATTAAAAACAGTCTCTGGCCAGGAATATCCTGGGAACGGTGTTGATCTAAAGACTGTGCCGTGCCAATTTTAAGCTCAAATGCCTGAAAAAACCTTTGTGCCATTAACGGTTTTGATGCTGCCTCCAAGTCTACTCAACCTCTCCCTGATTTTGGCAAGGATTTTGCACAATCTTTGGCTCATTTACGTAGCTTTGCCCCTATGCCAAAGTGTGGTTCACATGCATTTCCCTCATGAATATTAGTATTGAATGTGGTATTGGGTGTAGATTATTTTTTAAAGTATGTGATAGGAGGGACAATCTATTTTTGGGCAAAGAAAAATTTAGCTTACTACAGGACCAATATAGATATCCCTATGTCCACTCATATTCATGGCATCATAGAACCCCGACCATTCGGCCCATTGAACCTGCACCAACCACAATCCCATCCGGGCCCTATTCCTGTAACCACACACATTTATCCTGCTAACCCCCCCTAACACTACGGTCAATTTAACATAGCCAACCAACTTATGGGAGGAAACCGGAGCACCAAGAGGAAACTCACTCAAACATGGGGAGAATGTGCAAACTCCACAAAGGCAGTGAGCGGAGGCCAGAATTGAACCCAGGCCCCTGGCACTGTGTGGCAGCAGTGCTAACTACCATGCCACAATTAATGAGAGCGATCAAGAGAGAAGTTCTCACAACACCAGGTTAAAGTCCAACAGGTTTATTTGGAATCACAAACTTTTGGAGCACTGCTCCTTTATCAGGTGAGATACAACGGCTATGCTAAATTACCACTTTGTGTCCCAAGATGTGTACCTGATGAAGGAGCAGAATCTGAAAGCCTGTGATTCCAAATAAACCTGTTGGACTTTAACCTGATGTTGTGAGATTTCTTACTGTGCTTATCCCAGTCCAACTCCATGTCTCTGCATTGAGAGAGGTCAAGAGAGAAGACTGAATGCAGTAAGAGCTGCTCAAAATAATGTCCAGCAGTCTGGGGCTGCACCAGTGATTACTGGATACGACTTTGTCAGAATATCCAGGTGTCCTACAACATAGGGAATGTCAGAAACATGTGTAAACAGATCAAAAAGACAACAGGGTCATTACCAAAGAAAACAGCGTCATTGAAAACAAAGACAAGAAAGCTATCACCAACTACACTATACAGTTGGAGAAATGGGTGGAACATTACTTTGAGTCATACTCTAGGAAGAACACTCACCAAGAAAGGTCTAGACACCATAGAAAACCTTTATGACAGAGCTGGATATTCAACCTACTCTAGCGAGTTTAGCAAAAGCTCTCGACTCACTTTCCAGGATAAACTCCACATGCCATGCTGCCTGAACTCATCGAATACGGGAAATTGGCACTTCTGCAACACAAACATCTGTCTTTGCTGGCAGGTGGAGGCAGCACCACCAGGTATGGGTGATGCAAAGATCGTGACCCTGGATGCAAACAAGTGCAATCACAGTGACTATAACAATTACTTTTTACTTCTGGGGCAATCTCGAACAAGAGATCACATATATAGGTTTTGAGGCAATAGATTTAAAACTGAGATGAGAGGGACTACTTCTCACAGAGGGTGATGAATTTGTGGAATTCACTGCCACATAGCGCGATGGAGTCTGAATCATTGAATGTTTTCAAGAAGGAAATAGATATATTTCTAATAAAAAAGGATATGAGGAACAGGTGGGGAAATGGATTTGAGACCAGGGAGAGATTGGCCATGATCTGATCGAATGGCAGAGTAGACTCTAAGGGCTGAATTTGCTTATTTCTGCTCCTAATTCCTCTGTTCCTATTATTGACAGCAAGAAGCCTCATAACACCAGGTTAAAATCCAATAGGATGATTTGGTAGCATAAGCTTTCAGAGTCTCACTCCTTCTTCAGGTGAGTGGGGAGTTGTGTTCACAAACAGGGCATTTATAGACACAAACTCAATTTACAAGATAATGGTTAGAGTGTGAGTCTTTACAGGTAATCAAGTCTTAAAGGTACGGACAATGTGAGTGGAGAGAGGGTTAAACACAGGTTAGAGAGGTATGTATTGTCTCCAGCCAGGACAGTTAATGAGATTTTGCAAGCCTAGGCAAATTCAAGATCCTGGTTGAGGCCATCCTCATGTATGTGGAACTTGGCTATCAGTTTCTGCTTAGCGATTCTGCGTTGTCATGTGTCATGAAGGCCACCTTGGAAAACGCCTACCCAAAGATCAGAGGCTGAATGCCCATATCCTGGCTGGAGACAATATACACCTCTTTAATCTGTGCTTAACTCTCTCTCCACTCACATTGTCTGTACCTTTAAGACTTGATTACCTGTAAAGACCAACACTCTAACCATTATCTTATAAATTGAGTTTGTGTCTATAAATGCCCTGTTGTGAACACAACTCCTCACTCACCTGAAGAAGGAGTGAGACTCTGATAGCTTCTGCTACCAAATCAACCTGTTGAACTTTAACCTGGTGTTGTGAAATTTCTTACTGTGCTCACCGCAGTCCAACACCGGCATCTCCACAATATGCCTTATCATTGAGACAAGCTTTTGCTGGACATCATAGGAAAGTATTTACCCTGGCTGCCCTTATTGGACAGCAATCCTGACTGAACACATCTATCCTGAAATAAAAGCAAAATACTGCTAATGCTGGAATCAAACAGAAAGGGCTGGAAAATCTCAGCAGGTCTGACAGCATCTGTGGAGAGAGAATAAAGATTAGCCAGACTCAAAACATTGGCTCTCTTCTCTCTCCACAGATGCTGTCAGGCCTGCTGAGATTTTCCAGCATTTTCAGTTTTTACACCCATCCTGAATCCTAGTGTGATTTCAGACTCAGAAGATCTACAATTGACATGATCTTTAGTTTGGCAGCATGAATTTCCTCCAGATACTCTGGTTTCCTCCCAAAGTCCAAAGATATGCAGTAGGTAGCTTGGCCATGCTAAATAGCCTTTCAGTGTCCCAATATGTCTAGGTTACATGAAATTAAACTATGGTAAATATGTGGGGTTACGGGGATAGGGGGCAGGAGAGAGGGTCTGGGTAAAATACTCAGTCAACAAGTCAGTGCAGATTCAATGGGCCGAATGGCCTCTTCTGCATTGTAGGGATTCCATGATTCTGTTATTAAAACCTATATCTTCCTCTGCTCTAATATCTCCTTATGTGGCTTGTTGTCAAATTGTGTTTATTAACACTCCATGAACCATGGGGAGTTTTACAATGGAAAAATGTAATATAAGTACAAGTTGATGTCGTTCTGATCACAAGCAGTTATTCATCTCGACCCAATATATTTCACTCACTCTTTCCTCATCATTCTTAGTCCTGCCTGTTATTTATTCTCACTTTCTTGCAAGATTTGATTCTGCTGTATGGTTATCAATCATATATTGAATATTTATTTTTCTAGTATCACAGTGAAGGATCTAAAGGTGATGCTTCCCCAAGTCAACTACAGAGTCCCAAATATGAGGTTCCTGCGGGACAAACTGTTGGTAAGTACATAAACTTTGCTTGCAACGCCTGCGTTTGTCTGACAGCCTTGTAGATAGGAAATCAGAATATTAGTCTCCTTATCTAAGGAGAGATGTAAATGCATTCGAAGCAATTCAGAGAAGGTTTCCTGGACCATTGCGAAGGTTGTCCTGTGAGGAAAGGTTGGAGAGGTTAGGTTTGTATCCATTAAAGTTTTGAAGAGGACGAAGCAAGAAGGCCTATAGAAGGACAGCACAGTGGCTAGCACTAATGCCTCACTGTGCCAGAGACCCAAGTTCGGTTCACGGTTTGGGTCACTATCTGTATGGAGTTTGCACATTCTCCCTGTATCTGTGAGGGTTTCCTCCAGGTGCTCCAGTTTTGTCCCACAGTCCAAAGATGTGCAGGTTAGGTGGATTGGCTGTACTACATTCTCCATCAGTGTACCCAAACAGGCACGAGAGTCTGGCAACTAGAGGATTTTCACAGGAACTTCATTGCAGTGTTAATGTAAGCCTACTTGTGACTAATAACTAAATTTTACAATTTGATCAAAATCTTTATGATCCTGAGTGATTGTGACAGGGTAGATACGGAGCCGATATTCCCTCGTCTGGGAGAATTTAGAACTATGGGTCATTATTTAAAAATAAGAGGTCACTTATTTAAGGCAGAGAAGAGGAGAATTTTTTCCCTTGAGGGTTCTGAGTCTCCGGAACTCTCTTCTTGAAAAAGCAGTGGAGGCAGAGCCTTTGAATATTTTTTAAGACAGAAGTTGATAGATTCTTGATTAACAAGGAAATGAAATGTTATTCGGGGTTGAAGTTACAACCAGATTAGCTACTATCTCATGAAATGGCACAGCAGGCTCAAGGGGTTGAGTGGCCTGCTCTTACTTCTAATTCATATGTTTGTATGTTCACAATGCAGTCCTTTAAATGTACTTTCTTCTTTTTTTTTAAAGACTTTCCCAAGGGGTCATATGACTGAGAATGGAAAACATTTAGCATGTCACCATCACAAACTCCTTAACTGAGCTACTCCAATGACTTGCAGGGTGGTACCATATCTGAAAATAACATCCAACAATACAAATCAGGGGGCTCCCAATCTCAATAGCTTTCTTTTCCTCAAATATATCCAAGAGCCCATACTGTGAGATTTCCGATCCTACAAAAAACTTCATGCCGTCTTAGAATTTTTTTGGAAGGAGGCTATTTGGTCTATGTTGGCTCTTTGAAAATCTATCCAATTGGTTCCATTTCCCTACTCATTTCCTGATGTCCTCTAATTTTCTTCTTTTCAAGTTTATATCCAATAATATGTATTTCCCTGAGACAGAAGTGAATTTCTATTCAGTTATGACAGATGTGAATTATTAGTCTGTGCCTTCCAGAAGCTTGGCTATGAATGAACAAACTAGTGGCTTGAATCCTTATCTTGTGTTCAGAGACAGGTCATAAAGATGGAAGAAGAGAGTTCCAGGCTGTTCAGCAAGGCCTATATTCTGTGTGTTGAAAGTTTCACAAGGAAAGAGCATAATTGGATGTTAGGATGCTAGTGGCTTTATGCCAAAGTTTGCCTTCCTGGTTAGGGGATTTGAGGACATCCCATAGCATTGTCATTACTATTTCCTCAACATATGTCACAGAAGATCGATTAATTGGTCATTTATTCATTGCGGGAACATTGCACTGTGCAAATTGCTTGATGCGTTTGCCTACATTAACCACACTTCAAAGATAATTCTTTGCTCATAAGGTGCTCTGGAATTTTCTAAGGAGGTGATAAGGTACAAAAACAAACACAAATTATTTCATTCGTTCATTCTGTAAGCAACTGTTAACAACAGTTTATGACATGATAATGACACTAAGCTAATATTCTCCATGGTTTCCCCCATGACTGGAAAATTCATTTATGTCTCCCTCAATCATAATCCTTGATTAATGAAAAAGATAGGAATGCTGCCTGTATCATGTCTCCTTCCTCCTACAAGCTTTTCTTATGGATCCTAATATCAGAAAGATCCACTTTACGATCTCAAAGACCCAGGATAAAAACGTCGGTTATGGAAAGACCATGACCTCTACTGGTTGCTAACTCATCATTACAACCTTAATAGCACAATAACGTGAGTTGTACACCTCCCCAGTGCAGGGTTGGCGGAATCAGATTCCATCCTATTGCCCTGCATGACTCTAATTTTTGAGATCTGTCCTTGACTTAAGGTAATTCTAGAAGAACAGTTACATTAGCTGATTGGACATTAATAGATTTGACTTTGTGCTCCCTCCAATTTTATTTTAACACTTTGTCCGAAATCTGCAAGCTGTTCGCACCGGCAGGATTTTCCAGTCCTGTCAATGGTAAACCCTGGCCGCATATTCCCCAGCGGTATTGGGGTGCAAACAATGGGAAAACGTGTTGACTGCAGCGGCACAAGAAGATCCTACACCAGCCCATGGCGGGTCACCACTGCGAAACATGCCGCAGTGACTTGTGGAGAATCCGTCCTGTGCCAAGGCGAGATAGCCACACATGATGGCTGCCAATACCTGTCTGAGCAATTTTGCTTTGTTCACATATGCACAGAAAAGCTGTTTTGCTTCCAAAAGCAATTTTTTAAAAGCCTTTTCTCAAACATAGTAAAATAATACATTTGAAGAAAACAGGAATCTTGATTATCATGGCAGACAATCTCATTCGGTGATGGCACAGACGAGGAAATTAGCTGTGGAGGTCAGAGTTCCCAATTTTCTGTTGAGTTGTCATGCTGTTTTGGAACGATGCTATCATTTTTCACAAAGCTTTTCCTATGATACACCATAAAATAAACTAAGAATTAGAGTCCCAAAGGTTTACAGTACAGGCCCTTCAGCCCAACTTGTCCATTTTGCCCAGTTTTTACTAGTAAGCTAGTCCCAATTGCCTGCATTTGTCCCATATCCCTCTATATCCATTTTACCTGTGTAACAAACTAAATGCTTTTTAAAAGACAAAATTGTATTCGTCTTTACTACTACCTTTGGCAGCTTGTTCACCATCCTCTGAATGAAAATATTGTCCCTCTGGATCCATTTGTATCACTCCCCTCTCATCTCAGACCTGTGCCTTATTCTTTTCTCTGCAACATCAAAGCATTCTCATTCAATCCTTTCCCCTTTTCTTTCCTTTCCTGATGATGCTGTCGCATCCCAGATTTTATATTAAAAAAAGGCAGAGAGGCTGTCATTTTAATTTCTTATGAGGATTATTGTGAGTTTGAATTTTGCTTACAGGCATGAGAAGCTAAATGGAGATAATAAGGATCACACTGAGATTGTGGGGGGCTGGGGGATGAGTAGACTTTTGACCTGCGTCACTCGCATTGATGTCACATCAGTACAGCTGAACATACTTTAGAAGCCAATGCAGCCTTTGTAAAACTCATTCTATACTTACCAACAGCACAGCCCTCTACTAGCTTAGTTTGTTGGCACACCAGTTTGTTGGGGTATCATGGCATTGCAGTTGGCAGTGATGTATTTTGACCTTCAGTTATGCGCACAAGTTAGAGGAACAAAAAAGAGCAAAGACTCATAACTCTGGGTTTACACATAATGCACATTTCCAGAAACAAAATGTAATTGATAGAAAGAGGCCCTATTTAAAATTTCATTAGAATATTTAAAGGAAGTGACAGTGTTATAATGGCAATTCCCATACCTGCTTCTGTCATTTAGTATGCCTCTGGTACTAAAAATATCACCTTTTAATGTATCTAGGGCCCTCCCGAATTGCACGGCATTGGGCAGCATTAGTAAGCAGCTATGAAGGCCAGAATTATTTTTAGAAGAGATTTTCTGACCAGAGTAGTAAAGTTCTAAATTAATAAAGAACTTTTAAAGTGCACTGTTTTACCTAAAGGAAAAATAGGCATGCCATAGAGAGAATACAGTGGCGGTTTAACAGATTACTCACTACAGTGGTGGGTTGTCTTATGAGGAGAAATTGAAGAGCCTGGGTCTCTACTCTCTAGAATTTTGATGAATGAGAAGTGACCTAATTGAAATAATCAGAACTTAAAGGGCCATAAGATGTCAGAGCAAAAGTAGCCTATTCAGTCTACCATGCTTGTTCCAACAATTAATGAGATCATAAAGGCAAAATACTGCGGATGCTGGAATCAGAAGCAAAAACAGAAAATGCTGGAAAACCTCAGCAGATCTGACAGCATATATGGAGAAAGAATAGACCCAGTATTTCAAGTCTGGATGACCTTTCATCAACCTGCCTCCAAAGCCAATATATCTTTCTTTATATAAGAGGACCAAAACTGTTTAATAACAGGATTGATGTAGGTATTTGCTCTGGCTGGTCAGTCTAAAACCAGGGAACAGTATTTCAAGACAAGGGGCAGGCCACTTAAGGCTGCGATGATGAAGAACTTCTTTACTTTTGAGCATGTTCAAACAGAAATTGATAAATTTCTGGAGACAGTGACATCAATGACATAGTGCAGGAAAGTGGTATTGAGGTTGATGATCAGCCATGATCAAATTGAATAGCTGAGAAGGTTTGAAGGACCGAATGGTCTCCTCCTATTCCTGTTGTATGAAATATTTTCAGTTAACACTATTATTGCTGTGCTGATATTACGTTAATAATGCGCTAATTTTGAGTTGCTCTTGTGCTAATAATATGCACATATCATTAATATATTAAGAACATAAGAACTATGAGCAGGAGTAGATCATCTGGCCCCTCGAGCCCGCTCCACTGTTCAATAAGATCATAGTGGTTAGCACACTGTCTCACGGCACCAGGGATCCCGGTTCAATTCCCAGCTTGGGTCACTGTCTGTGCGGAGTCTGCACATTCTCCCTGTGTCAGTGTGGATTTTCTCTGGGTGCTCTGGTTTCCTCCCACAGTCTGAAACCCATGCTGGCTAGGTGCATTGGCCATATTAAATTCTCCCTCAGTGTACCCAAACAGGTGCTGGAGTGTGGCGATTTGACGATTTTCACAGTAATTTCATTGCAGTGTTACTATAAGCCTACTTGTGACGTTAATAAATAAGTAAAATAAATAAATAAATAAGATCATGGCTAATCTTTTTGTGGACTTAGCTCCATTTACCCACCCACTCACCATAATCCTTAATTTTTTTCCTGTTCAAAAATCTATCTATATTTATCTTAAAAACATGACAGCCTCAACCGCTTCACTGGTCAGGGAATGCCACAGATTCACAACCTTTTGGTGAGGAAGTTTCTCCTCAACTCAGTCTTAAATCTTCTCCTTTTATTTTGAGGCTGTACCCACTAGTTCTAGTTTTCACCTGTCAGTGGAAACAACCTCCTATCTTATATCTTATCTATTGCCTTCTAATTTTATATGTTTCTATAAGATTCCTCCTCATTCTTCCAAATTCCAATGAGTAAAGTCCCAGTCTACTCAGTCGCTGCTCAAAAACCAACATTTTCAACTCTGGAATCAACCGAGAGAATCTTGTTTGCACTCACTCCACTGCCACCACATCCTTTCTCAGCAAGGAGACCAACACTCTACACAGTATTCCACATGTGGCCTCGCCAGCACCTTATACAGCTGTTGTGGATGCTTTGTAAATATTGTTTTAGTACTGTATGTGTTATATGTTAACGATGGCTTAACATTACCTCAATAATACTAAATTATGCTAACATTGTGCTAATGATTTATTAATGCCGTCTGACATCTGTACTAACACAGAGTCAATTAGGATTAGGCAACAGATGCTGGTCCAGCCAGCAAAGCTGATATCCTCTGATCAATAAACAAAATACAATGCTGGATTCTACTGTATTGCTATTGTGTCAGCTGAAAGTATATTAATACTGATTGGTACTTCTTTAGAGCTGATTTGAGATTGTTTTAATGATGTAATTAAGTAGCACTAATGTTATGCTAACATTATATCAGTGCTGTGTTAATGCTGTTCCAATGATGTGTTGAAATTAAATTAATATGGCATTGACGCTGTTGACTAAAACTCAATTAATATTGTGTTAACATTAGACTAAAAGCATAACAATACTGCCCTAAATCTATGATAATGTTGATTAATTTCTTTAAAGTAAAGGTTAACTGAACAAGACTGAAGGTTATCAGAACACATCTAAGCAGAGATCAAATTCACTGAAATGCCATCGGTCTAGTCCACTTGGGATTTTGGGAATATCATGTGTAGAACATAATTGCTTGCAGATCAATCATGTAGATTATAATGTTACATTGATATCCTAGAGTGTTTGCTGCATAAACACTGTGATCGGCAAAATAACTCTTTTCCAAGTATTATTCATAGAAACTTTAATGAACTGGACAGGGGGGTGGAATTCGTGATGGGGTAGCTTGCACTGGGCATGTGGGAAAGAGACAGGCTGGATGATCCAAATGATAGTCAGTACTTTCCAATATGATAGCACAATGACTGTAACAGAGAATGTGGATTCATTGTACCTGTGCTTTATCTTCCTGACAGGAAGTGGACACAAGGGTGGATATGAACTATGCTCAGTTCATTCTTTTCTACAGAAACCTGTTATTCGATGCACAGAAATCAGTGAGTATTTACCTTGAGGAATGGATTGACTACAAGCCTGAAGAACAATTGACTGAATTGATGTTGTCCAGATCATTTTAAAATGTGCCCACAGTCAGATATTCCCAATACCATACATAGGATCTGCTACTTTCTGTAAAAAACACCAGATTAGCCACTTCTCTATGTTATACACGTATCTGCTATTTTCCATAATATGGAGATGCTGGTGTTGGACTGGGGTAAACACAGTAAGAAGTCTAACAACACTGGGTTAAAATCCAACAGGTTTATTTGGCAGCAAATGCCACTAGCTTTTGGAGCGCAGCTCCTTTATCAGGTGGGTGGGGAGTGATAGAACCTCCCACTCACCTGACGAAGGAGCAGCGCTGTGAAAGCTAGTGGCATTTGTGCCAAATAAACTTGTTGGAATTTAATCTAGTGTTGTGAGACTTCTTACTGTGTTTTCCATAATATACAGAGTCTGTTATTCTCTGACAGGACCATTATTCCCTGTGATATTGATGGTGTGTGCTATTTACTAACCATGTATCCAGTTTTAAGCAAATTTCCTATTAATGGTCTCATATCATTTACAATTCAGACAGGATCTGTTAAATTTTATAATCTAAACACATGGAGGATCCTGTGTTCCTGTGTTCTTAAAATGGCTTGAACTCATAGAATCATAGAATCCCTACAATGCAGAAGGCCATTTGCCCCATCAAGCCTGCACTGACAACAATCCCACCCAGGCCCTATTCCTGTAATCCCTCGTATTTGCCCTGACACTAAGGGGCAAAATAAGCATGGCCAACCAACCTAACCTGTGTATCCTTGGAGTGTGTGAGGAAACCGGAACACCCAGAGGAAACCCAAGCAGACACAAGGAGAATGTGCAAACTCCCCAAAGACAGTCACCCAAGGTCAGCATTAAACCTTGGTGCTGTGAGGCAGCAGTGCTAACCACTATGCCACGCATAATCAATTGAAAAAAACATCATCTGGCTCCTTTCATTTGGTTTATATCCTCTTGGGCTAGGTTACTCCTGACTATTTTATCATTTCCACACAGAAACCAGTCTCAGATGCTCTATTAATAAGCCAAGTGGATACCTCGATTTGATTTCAATGTGGAACTCTTTGCTAAGTGTTGGTTACTCTCTGTTTATACAACCTCTGTTTCTGTGTGTTTAGATAATTGAGCAATTGGAGCTATCATTTCCTCTGAGGTAAGGAATTTCTCTTTGATTTGATTGTATTCTGAATGTCTTTTTAATACAATTTAATATAATTTTGACCATTGCCTTTGCTCCACTTAAAAATGGACTCTTGGCACAATCACCTTTCACAGACTAAAGCCTAGCTTTTTTGAACAAAACGACAATTAAGTTTGATCTGGCCAACTGTATCATTTTGTTTCATTGAATTTGTTGATTCCTTTATGCAATGTATTGTATGAACTGTCAATCCAGGTTTTTCACTATGAGACCAGAAACAGGAGCAGGAATAGTCCACCAGGCCCTTCTAGCCTGCCCCACCATTCAGTAAATCATAGTTGATCTATGCCAACCTCAACTCCTTTTCTGTGCTATTTTCCCGTAACTCTCTATTCCTTAATCCATCAAATATTTATCCACCTTCACTTCCAGTGATCCAGCCTCCACCACCATTTGGAGTAGAGAATTCCAGAGATTCACCACCCTGTGCCAGAAGAAATTTCCATCCACCTCAGTTTGAAATGACTGGTCCTTTATCTTGTAGCTATGTCCCTTTGTCTGAGACTGTCTCACTAGTGAAAACACCTCACCATTTGTCCTGTGAAGCTTCTTCAGAATCTTATATGTTTGAATAAGGTCTTTCCTCACTCTTCTAAACTCCAAGGAATACAGACCCAGACTATTTAGTCTCTCAAGATAGGACAACCCTCTCATTCTAGGAATGAAACTGGTGAATTTCATTCTGGACTGCCTTCTTCTCAGAGCTTTCTCTTGAATCCTGGTTGTGTTTAATACTGAAGGAGACCAGCCAGCCTGTGGTACCTTTAAAGAACTATTGTATTCCGATTTGAAACCACATCCATATCTGATTGATAACCAAGAGTGCTGCAAACTGGGATCAAGCAATGATCCTCGTATTAATCTTACCCATAAAAAAATGCCATTAAATCCATAAAAGAATGAGAATTTTAAAATTGAGACATTGCATAACTAGAAACAAATCAAGTTTATTTATTGGTCTCAAGGCTTACATTAACACTGCAATGAAGTTACTGTGAAATTTCCCTGGTTGCCACATTTCGGCATCTGTTTGGGTCAATGCATCTAAACGGCATTTTTTCAGACTGTGGGAGGAAATCGGAGCACCCGGAGGAAACCCGTACAGACATAGAGAGAATGTGCAAACTCCACACAGACAGTGACCCAAACCCAGGAATCATACCTGGGTCCCTGACGCTGTGAGGCAGCAGTGCTAACCACTGTGCCATCACGCTGCCCTGTGTGCATTAGAGAAAACAGGGATAATGGGTGAAGAGGATTTGTTGCGTGTTAGGACATAGGCAACAGTATTTTGGTGACCTGAAGTTAATAGAAAGTAGTGGCCAGTCGAGAGCAATAGGAATAGTCAAGTCTAAAGTCACAAATTAAGAATGATAGTGATGCTTCTGTCTCTGCCATTCTATAATTCTCTGATAACTTTGAATACAAAGATTGTTTAGCAATATAAAAGATGTCAGCTCAAATTGTGTGCCAGGCCTCCATATGCCCACTTAAAGTAAAGAAATTGCATTAACAAAACGTGACCTGATGTGGAGCTCAGTCCCAATTCTTACAGCTGGTTAATGGATAGTGCAGCACACACTGCACTACTACCAAAACCAGTCATCAGTTTATTTACAGATCCTAAGCACACCAAATAATCACACCCGCAATGAAAAATTTTGCTTACTTTTGGCATTTGTTTAAATATTATGTTGTTGTGTGCAGGAATGTGGAGAGGCCTGAGCTGTGTCAAATTTCGCTATATGACTTCCAGAAGTTCCTGATATATGATCAGAAGGTAGGTAAACTGAATCAAAAGTTGAGGAGACTCTCTCCTATATTACAATGATAACTACACTCCTGAAGCATTTCATTGGCTGTAAAGTGGTTTGGGATGTTCCCTTTAAGAGAATGTAGTCCCTTTAAGAGGGCAAGTCAGGTGACTTGGGGTATGAGGTGACCTGCCAGGGATACCACCCCTACAACCACTCAAGGTTTGAAGTGCAGTTCTTCAATACACCCTATTATACCAGTGGCTTGGCTATTCTGTGTGACCTCTTTGGAGCTACCTCCCCGGTGATCTCTGACTTAACACGGAGGTCCTGAGAGGAACACTACAAATGCTGTAATGATTTTAAGTCTCTCTTTAACCGAGTCAACAAATCAGTATTGATTCATATTATGTCAACTTTGCACAAATCCCTTGCATGATTACATTTGGATTCCTTCCTGCACTTTTGGGCAGTCAGTGTTCAGAGGGAGATTTGTGCATTAGAGACATCCTGAAAAGAAAAGATCTTTTGAAACTGAGAGCTTTGACCCACTGAAGGAGGCCTTGTGGAGCTGATGAATTTTCTGGGAGAAAAGGTTGCATGAGGTGAATTCCCATGGAGGTTCTCCTCTCCGTTCGCTCTGTGAAAGCCACACAAATACCAGAAGTCAGGGAATGTTTGAGCAGCACATTAGTTTAGCAGTGTTCATTGTAGGGAAGACCGTGTGCAGTTTGTGAAAGGTGCAAGTTTGATAAGCTGGAGGCCATTTTCTGGTTTCATGTTTTTTTATATTCGAAACGAGAAATGTTATTCTGTGATAATGTCTGTGGTAGTGCTGGATGAAAAGCTGAAATTGTGGCGGGCCATTCCAGAGTCCTGAAACAAGAAGCAAGGGTTGGCCATTTGGCCCTTCAAGCCTGCTCGCCATTCATCTGATCCTGGCTGATCATCAAATTCAATATCCTGATCCCACTACCCCCCCGTATCCCTTAATCCTTTCAGTCCCAAGAGCTATATCTCATTCCTTCTTGAAATCACACAGCATTTTGACCTCTGTTTTCTGTGGGAATGAATTCCATAGATGAACCACTCTCCGGGTGAAGAAATTTCTCCTCACCTCACTCCTAAAATTACCCCTTTTCCTCAAATTATGACCCGTAGTTCTGGGCTCCCCCACCATTGAGGACATTGTTTCTGCATGTATAGTGGCACTGTGGTTATTATGTCTGTCTCACAGCACCAGTGACCTGGGTTTGATTCCGGTGACTGTCTGTGTGGATTCTGTATGTTCTTGTAGTGTCTGCATGGGTTTCCTCCAGTTTCTCCCATATACCAAAGATGTGCAGGTTAGGTGGATTGGCCATGCTAAATCGTCCCTCTGTGTCAGGGAGGATTAGTAGGAAAAATATGTGAGGTTATGGGGATAAGGCCTGGGTGAAATTGTTGTTGGTGCAGGCTCGCTGAGCCGAATGACCTCCTCCTGCACTGTAGAGATCCTATGATTCTACATCCTGTCTCATCCTGTTAGAATTTTATAAGTTTCTATGGTATTTTTCTCATTCTTCTAAAGACCAGTGAATGTAATCCGAACAGACTTAGTTGCACTCCCTCTATAGCAAGGACATCCTTCCTCAAATGAGGAGTTCAGAGACTCCAGGTATACAGCTGATGTGGGTGCAAAGCCTATCTTGGTGCTTAAAATCTGAATAAAACAGCCCTCACCCCTCACATCTTTCACCCACCCCATATACTCCCTATGCCCCATCCATAGCAATCCATGCCACCTCATGCTCTGCCACCCATGGTCCCTCATAACTCCATGCCAACCTATGCTCCCCCCCCCCCCAACACTCTCCATGGCCCACGTATCCAATCTGTTCCAAAAGTGTCCTGGGATCTTATTTAAAAGGGTACCCCACCTCTGTAAAAGACTACCCCACCTCTCCAAAGAATACTGCCAGCTTTACATCTTCTCCTATCAAATCTACGATGCATAAGTTGTACTTTGGACATCCCACTAGTCAAAATTAGATTAGACTGAGGCAATGATACTTTAACATGTGCCATCATCTTTATGAATCCTGGATATGCACATTAGAACTTGGCCTCTTTGTGTAAAAATTCAGGCTAAAGAAATTAAGGAAATGAATTCCAAAGTTAAGGATCTGGGATGATTGAAGACACTTACACCAATAATGAATGAAGGAAGTGGGAGGATGCATACATGTATAGATTTGGAACAAAACAGAGTTCTCGAAAGGATAGAGATTACAGAGTTGTGGGCTGAGGTGAGAGGAGGGACAGTGAGGCCATGAGCCATTTGAAATTGAGTATGACAATTTGAAAAATTGCCTGGTCACAGCTGTGTGAGCCAATGGATCATATTGGAAAGAGTTGCAAATCACAAACTGATCATGATTTGCTTATTCTACACAATAAAAATCAATTAGGGAACTGTATAAAAAATGGGCCAATTGAAATTCTAGGAATTGGGAGTGAATGCAGGATGGTTTGGACTTTTGGATGGCTACTTAATGACAGTAAATGGGAAGAGATATGGTCCATTGAAACTCAGTACAATAAAAATAATGTGAAAGAGCAATAGCAGTAGTGGATGCTGATGAGAAAATACTTGGGTATAAGAATCTCTGCAATAAAAGTGAATGGAAGAAGTCAAACTCATCTAAATTATACGCATGTGTTACTTTTATTTAATTTCCTGTAGAAAAAGGCTGTAAAAATAGCTCATCGGATCCACTTAATTGCTGTGACTTGTATTTCCATAGGAAAGCTGGGCAAATGACATTAACAAAGTTCGCGAGTGCATCTTTAATTACTTTAAAGATCCCTTGCGAGAGATATCAGACCCTGCGTTACAACTGGATGAGGTAAATCTACACTTTTGCCTTATTTCACTCATTCTCAGTGATCTTCAAGTAAAATGGTCGTAATTTAGTTTGGACAGAATTGCAATATATTGTGGTATGGCTTAGGCCCACTTTTACTTGTATAGATATGTCAAATGGCTCAACCCCAACCATAGTTTATTTAAAATGTACAGCTTGTTTACTTGAGGAAATGAAGTGAGAAATCTGGCAAGATTCCAGCTTGACCCTCCCTCCAGCAGATAACTCAACTGAAGCAACTAAGAGAAAGCCAGGGAAGAACTTATTATCCTTTATACTTCAACTCACGTGTTCAATGCTTTGAAATCATAGGTGTAAATCCCTTGTAAACTTTTAGTTTATAAAGTTTCTTCAGGGGAGAACCAAAGGAAAGCACTTACAAGAATAGTCTCAACTGAAGATGTTAAGATCCAACTCAATATTTTTTGATTTGATTTATTATTGTCACATATATTAATATATTGAAAAGTATTGTTTCTTGTGTGCTACACAGACAAACATACTGTTCATAGAGAAGGATCGAGAGAGTGCAGAATGCAGTGCTACAGTCATAGCTCAAGTGTAGAGAAAGTCAACTTAGTGCAAAGTAGGTCCATTCAAAAGTCTGACAGTAGCAGGGAAGAAGCTGTTTTTGAGTCAGCTGGTAATCTCAGGCTTTTGTATCTGTTTCCCAATGGCAGAAGGTGGAAGAGAGAATGTCTGGAATGCGTGAGGTTCTTAATTATGCAACCTGCTTTGCCGAAGGAGCAGGAAGTGTAGATAGCATCAATGGGTGGAAAGCTGGTTTGCGTGATGGATTGGGCTACATTCATGACCTTTTGTAGTTCCTTGTGGTTTTGGTAGAGCAGGAGCCATACCAAGCTGTGATAGAACCAGAAAGAATGCTTTCTATGGTGCATATGTAAAAGTTGGTGAGAGTCTTAGATGACATGCCAAATTTCCTTAGTCTTCTGAAAAAGTAGAGGCGTTGGTGGGCTTTCTTAACTATAGTGTCGGCATGGGGAGACCAGGACAGGTTATTGGAGACCTGGACACCTAAAAACTTGAAGCTCTTGACCCTTTCTACTTCATCTCTATTGATGTAGACAGGACCACGGACAGAATGTATCAGGGAATAAATAGAGTCTGGTCTAATCCTGTGATTCCTCTAGTGGCATTTCATCAAAAGAAAAATGCTTGGATTTCCATCCATTGACTCTGTCTACACTTCCCGCTGCCTTGGCAAAGCAGCTAGCATAATTAAGGACCCCACGCACTCCTGACATTCTCACTTCCACCTTCTTCCTTGGAGAAAAAGATACAAAAGTCTGAGGTCACACACCAACTGACTCAAGAACAGCTTCTTCTCTGTTGCTGTCAGACTTTTGAATGGACTTACCTTGCATTAAGTTGATCTTTCTCTAGACTCTAGCTATGACTGTAACACTACGTTCTGCACTCTCTCATTTCCTTCTCTGTGGACAGTATGAGTTGTCTATACAGCGTGCACTAAACAGTACTTTTCACTGTATGTTAATACATGTGACAATAATAAATCAAATCAAATCAAATTAAACTGAAGTGTGCAGCAACTGAAGCAGCTCCAGCTCAAATGTACTGGTTGACAAACTGAAAACATTAGCTGATATATAGGAGTGGCTGTCCAACACCCAGGTTGTGATGTGTGGGCCAACAGGCTTCAGAAGGCAAAGAGGAAAATATACACACCCATACTAGCTATTTAATGTTTAAGCCTTCTTTCTTATTCTTCCCTCAAATATGGTGCCCTCTATCCTTGTACTCTTCTGTGTTAAAATCAGCTTCTGTCATATCAGCTCCTAATCTAGCTCATTTTTTCCCAAGAGTCATATGCATATATATGAGTCCCCTAACTCCTTAAGTCTCCTTCTCCTGCAGTTTGCAGATTATTTTTAGAACCAGATTCAGCATTATTAACCCTTACTTAGGGACCTTTTCTTCTTCCTGATGTCCTCAATCAATATAGAATCTTACACTATCGACCTTAGCTCTTCCCATTGGTTTCAATGAAAATGTAAAAGTGATTCCGAAATAAAAGAGGGAATAAAATTATTATTCAGATTTATTTAGAGTGCTGAAGATTGAGAATTTATCTGTTTGGTTTGTCTTTTAGTTCTTGGCCTATCTGTTCTCAAAAGAGAACATGATTCTGGATTCAAGGTTTGAACGTGTGTCTTCGGAGGAAATGAACCATCCCCTTTCGTATTACTGGATCTCATCATCACACAACACGTTAAGTAAAGCTCTGTTCAGTCTTTTTGTTAAGTGTGCTCAATCGGTTTTGATATTACCCTTAACTTTTTCTCTTTCTTTCCTGAAGGCACTAAGTCCCTGGGTTAAGATACCAGATGTGACAGCCATTCTCTGACACCATGTCCAGTCAGTTATTCTCCATTGATAAAATTTTGAGTTTGTTCCATTATCAAAATCTTATGCTTCTATGTGCATCCCAGTGATCAAGAGCAAGATTCCTGACTGCACTTTTTGCTTTCTGAAATTCTGAGTCATAACTTTATCTACATCACCTCGTGAGATCAACTAACTCCACACAGGACAGAAAGGAAATTACAGAACACCCTGCTGAACCTCAATGTTGCATCTTGTTTTTAGCTTCAATTCAATTGAAAGACAGAAGGAAGGGGTGGGTGTAAGTAAGGAGTGATGCTTGGAACCTCTGCCAGACGTGGGCGAGTGCCAAAAGATTAGATTGTGGGAATCAAATGAAATCCATCTGATTTGCATCATTCCCTAAAGGCTGCAGTGGGTTCAAAATAAAGGTTGAGGAGCTACAGTGCATAGCATCAAAGACATGAGTCCATTTACTGTGTGAATATTAATTTAAGGCTGTTTGGTGATGTGGATTCACATCAATGGGGTGAAGAGCCACTGAACCCAAGGTTAGCTTGTGGGTTCAAGAATAAGAACAAAGAAAAGTACAGAACAGGAACAGGCCCTTCAGCCCTCCAAGCCTGTGCCAATCATGATGCCCTAACTAAACTAAAAAAAAACCTTTTGCCCTTATTCAGTCTATATCTCTCTTTTCCCTCTCTGTACATATACTCATCCAGATGCCTCTTAGATGTTGCTAATATGCATGATTCCACCACTTATTCTGATATGGAGATACCAGTGTTGGACTGAGGTGGGCACAGTAATACTGTTATACTAATTACTGTGACCATCTACTCTGGCAGCACGTTCCAGGCACCCACCACTCTCTTCATCCAGTGTTAACTATGAAGACAATCAGTGCACAGCATGTAAATTTAACAATCATGATATTGATCAACCTCTTTACGTTTTCCTATGATTTCCTGTTCTCCTATGATTTCCTATTTTCCTCTCCATTTTTTGGACATCTCTAACTTTCTGGCAAGCATGTGTTCGATCTTGTTGGTGTGCAAAAAACTACCAGAGAAAACGACAGAGCAGTTTGAAGGTGGCCTTCTGTCCTACTTCACCTTTATAAGCAGTGCCTTCACCCATTGATGGGTTAACCTTGATGTGCGATGTTGAATTAACAAGGCATTTTACTACGTTTGTCCCAACTAGTAAGAAGCACTGGAGGAAATGTTAATTCTGCTCTTAAAAGCATGGTGGTACGATGGTTAGCACTGCTGCTTCACAGCACCAAGGATTCAGATTCAATTTGAGCTTCAGATGACTATCTGTGTGGAGTTGGCACATTTTCCCAGTGTTTATGTGGATTTCTTCCCGGTGCTTCAGTTTTCTCCCACAGTCTAAAGATGTGCAGTTGAGGTTGATTTGCCGTGCTAAATTTCCTCTTGGTGTCAGAAGGATTAGCAAATGGGGTTACGGGAATAGGGCCTGGGTGAGGGAGTATTGCTGATGCAGGCTCGATGGGCTGAATGGCTTCCTTTTGCACTGGAGGGATTCTATGATTCTAACAAGTGGAGGGAAAGGCTGTCTGCAGTTAAACGTTTGGTTGCATTGTGTGTCTTTGCTCTGCCCTTGAGAGGCGAAAGACTTCATTACTGTAAGTGCACTGGGGAGTCTGATCTAAATTTAACACCGACCAGCTGCATTTTCAGGCCTCAGTAATCCAGGCAGCCAAATGGAGGTGGGAACAAGTGGATCGTGCGGTTGTGAGTCAGGAGAAGCAGGAGTCTTTTCTGAATTCAGCCATCCCACATCCGCAATCTTTATGTTCTGCCCCACAATCCAACCCCCTCCATCCCGAATGACAGACTGGCACCGTTCACCAACCCTCCATCTTTCATGGTTGCTCACAGCTACTCTCAACAGCCCTAGTTATAGCCCAGCAATCAGCCAGCCCATCAACCTGGCCAGTTACCCTGCCGGGATCTGCAGTAAGGAAATGATAGTGAGGCCCTGCTGTTAAATCTGCCCCTGATATGAGAAATCCCTGTGAATATCAGGGGCCACAGTATATACAAATCACAGCGACTGAAGTTCTGAAATATTCTTCATCTCTTCCAGGTATCTGACTGGAGACCAGTTTTCCAGTGAGTCATCATTAGAAGCCTATGCCCGGTGCTTAAGGATGGGATGCCGTTGCATTGAACGTAAGCGCTGTCCTTTTTCTGAATCTCAAGCCCATTTTCCTCCCTTCAGCATGTGGATCCACTGTGATGTAGTTCCTCAAAACCAAAGCTATTTATCCTGCGCAGGTAAGCTGCCAGAGTCAGCACAGGCCCAGCTCGATTCCAGTATCAGCTGACATCCATCGAGATGTGATGGGAGCCAGGAATGGAAACATTGGCTGATTGTCCATTCCTTACCCTAGTGGTGATGAGGAAATCGAAATGTTGCTCAGACTGCTTCAGCTGACTCACCACTGTGCAGGATTTGAACCTGGCTTTTTTGGTCTGTGTGCTTTTCTTATTCAATGAAGAAAACGCAGTGTGAGTTGACACAATATATAGAACAGAGGAAAAGAAAAGTATGATATCCGAGTTATGCAACCTTATATAAGGCCATAAGAAATAGAAAAAGAATTAGGCCACTCAGCCCATCGAGTTTGCTCCACTATTCAATCATGGCTGATATTTTTCTCATCCCAATTCTTCTGCCTTTTCCTCATAACCCCTGATCCTCTTACTAATCAAGAATCTATCTATGTCTTAAAGACACTCAATGACCTGGCCTCCACAGCCTTCTGCAGCAAAGAGTTCCACAGATTTACCATTCCCTGACTGAAGAAATTCCTCCTTATCTCAGTTTTAAAGGATGTACCCCAGGTTACAGTGGGAGGTGAGGGAAGTGATTGCAGATCTCCTGGCGATGATCTTTGCATCATCGATGGAGATGGGAGACATTCCAAAGGATTGGAGGATTGCGGATATGATTCCTATTTTCAAGAAAGGGAACAGGGATCCTTCGGGAAATTACCAACCGGTGAGTTTAATCTCAGTGGTTGGTAAGTTTATGGAAAGGATTGTAAGAGACAGGATTTATGAGCATTTAGAGAAGTTTAGTATGATCAGAAATAGTCAGGATGGCTTTGTCAGGGGCAGGTCATGCCTTATGAACCTAGTTGAGTTCTTTGAAAATGTGACTGAACACATTGACGAAGGAAGAGCGATGGATGTGGTTTACATGAACTTCAGCAAGGCGTTTAATAAGGTCCCCCATGCAAGACTTCTTGAGAAGGTGAGAGGGCATGGGATCCAAGGGGCTTTGGCCTTGTGGATCCAGAACTGGCTTGCCTGCAGAAGGCAAAGAGTGGTTGTGGATGGGTCTTTTTCTTCATGGAGGTCGGTCATCAGTGGAGTGCCCCAGGGATCTGTTCTAGGACCCTTGCTGTCTGTCATTTTCATAAATGACCTGGATGAGGAAGTGGAAGGATGGGTTAGTAAGTTCGCTGATGACACGAAAGTTGATGGTGTTGTGGATGGTCTGGAAGGATGTCAGAAGTTGCAGTGAGACATTGATAGGATGCAAGAATAGGCAGAGAAGTGGCAGATGGAATTCAATGTGGATAAATGTGTAGTGGTCCATTTTGGCAGGTCCAATGGGATGAAGGAGTACAATATCAAGAGTAAGAGTCTTAGCAGTGTTGAGGAGCAGAAGGACCTTGGGGTCCAGGTCCATGGGACTCTTAAAATGGCCTCACAGGTGGAGGATGTGGTCAAGAAGGCGTATGGTGTACTGGCCTTCATTAATCAAGGGATTGAGTTTAGAAGTTGGGAGGTAATGCTGTAACTTTATAAGACCCTTGTCAGACCCACTTGGAGTATTGTGCACAGTTCTGGTCACCTCACCACAGTAAGGATGTGGAAACTATTCAGAGGGTGCAGGGCAGATTTTCAAGGATGTTGTCTGGATTAGGAGGCATTCCTTTTGTAGATAGGTTGAGAGAGCTAGGTCTCTTCTCCCTGGAGAGATGAAGATTGAGAGGCGACCTGATAGAGGTTGATAAAATGTTGAGAGGAATGGATAGGGTGGATTCTCGGAGGCTATTTCCCAGGGCTGAAATGGTCGCTGCAAGATGACACAGGTTTAATGTACTGGGGAACAAGTACAGAGGAGATATTAGGTTTAAGTTTTTCACTCAGAGGGTGGTGAGTGAGTGGAATCGGTGGCTGTCGGTGGCGATAGAGGCAAACTCGCTGGGGTCTTTTGAGAGACTTCTGGATGAGTTCATGGGATTTAATGGGATTGAGAGTTACAGATAGTTCTATGGCCTGATATGGATATCAAGTATGGATATGATCAGCGCAACTTGTGGGCCAAAGGGCCTATTTGTGCTGTAGTGTTCTATGTTCTATCCCTTTAGCCTGGGGTTGCAACCTCTGGTTCTTGATTTTCCTACTAGTAGAAACATCCTTTCCATGTCCACTCTATCCAAGTCTGGTAGTATCCTCTAAGTTTCAATAAGACCCCCCTTCATCCTTCTAAGCTCCAATGAGTACAGATCCAGAGTCCTCAACTTTTCCTCATTCGACAAGCTCTTCATTCCAGGGATCATGCTTGTAAACCTCCTCTGGACCCTTTCCAAAGCCAGTGCGTCCTTCCTTATATAAGGGCCCAAAACTGCTCACAATACCCAAAATGTGATCCGACTGGAGCCTTATACAGCCTCAGAACTACATCCCTGCTCTTGTATTCTAGCCTTCTCGACATGAATGCTAACGTCACATTTGCCTTTCTAACTTCATTTCATGCTCCAACACTTAAGAATATTATAAACTAACATACGGGAATTTCAGATAATGTTAGTGGTATAGATATGCTAATTGTATTTTTCTTAAAAAAAGAAATGACTGGGGAAGAAACAAGGCTTAGGCCAGTGATGTCCAGTAAAATTAAAAACAGCATTTGCTCCCGATCCAGCCACCAGCAAAAGTTCCCAAACGTTAGTAAGAAGAAGAACTTTGCAGAGTTGACTGGGCTGGTTGTTTTAAAGGGCAATGAAAACTTCATTTTGTGATTCAGTCCTGTCACTGGATGCTCATTGCTGTCTATTTAACGTCACATACTATCCTCTTTCTATCTGTTCTAAAGGCAGATTGAACTTCATGTATTTTGCAAAATATAGGCCGGAATTCTCCAGCTGTTCATGCTGGCAGGGTCTTCTGGTTCCATCTCCCTTCACGGGTTTCTCTCCTTTGGGGGGGTGAGGTCAAAGAGAATTTCCATTGACCTTAGCTAATTTGCATCAGCAAACAACCTCCCACCAGTGGGAAACATGTGGCTGGGAAATGGGAAAATCTCACCCATAATCTGTACTTGCTGAAGAAATCACAAGGAATTTCCTTAACTCTATCATTTGAATAACTCTAGTTTGCAATTGACTGATGATCTGTTTTGCAGTGGATTGCTGGGATGGTCCGGATGATCTACCAATTATTTACCACGGACACACTCTTACCTCCAAAATCAAATTCCTGGATGTGCTGTACACAATCAAGGAGCATGCCTTTGTCACCTCAGAGTAAGTTATTCCAATAATTTGGATCCGCCTTAGTTCCATGCATACCTGTCAAAAATCATCATTTTGCTATGATTCCTTTTCCTGCCTCTACCTCAAGTTATCTCAAGAGACTCAAACCTTCACCTTTCACCTTTTTCTTTTCCTCATCTCCAAATGATATAGATACAAGGTCAATCCCAACATTGTTTGAGCTTTATCTTCCAGCCATTACTTTTGATGCCGTGATCACTATTCCAAAATCCGGCTGTTTAGCTATCGTAAAGTATTTCAATGCTGCCAAGACCAAGAATATCCTGTTTGGTTTGTACCAAAAGCCCAGGTACTGTCCTTCCTCCTGGGTGGCTCAGTCAAACAGAACCTGATGCTGTAAGGCTTGGTATCATGTTTAACCCTAAGTTTACTTTTAAGCTCTGCATTCTGTCTACCGCTAACTTGACTTAATCCCACTTCTGAAATATCACCCTAATCCTGTCTCTCCCTTACCCCTACTGCCCACTTTGATGTCTACACCCAACCAGGCCAGAGTTATGTGGAGCCAGGCCAGTTCCAGAGGCCTTTCAAAATGGTGGGCAGGGTCTGGATGCTAGAGGCCCTCTTCCTGGCAAATTCTATTTTTGGCTGATGGGGGAAGAGGAAGAGGAGGAATCACAGAGGCAACAACCTAGGGCCACTTGAAATTAGTGCTGAGTTCAAACAAACCCCATTTTGGCTGTTAAAAGAGTTTAATCCATGGTGTGGTGTTTGTGATTTGATGAGGACGAGAAAACACTATTGAAGGCTGGATAAATTCTGTTTAAATGTCATAATTTCTAAATCCCAATCCTATAAACATAATAACTCAAAACAACTGCTGGAGTACATTGATTGACAGGCCATCTAGGATAGCTTCAAAAGCATAATTCTCATCTTTTCCTGCAGTTTCAATAGACTTAATTATTGACATTAACCAAGGTATTTTATCTAAAATTGAGCCTCTTAGAATTCTTGGCTGAGTTTCAAAAGCTCAATACCCATTTATCTCAGCAGGTACTAACTGCCTTTTCATTTCAATTGACAGTTTTAAAAGGCTATTAAAAGACAAACTGTCTTTATTCTGGTTACTAAACAGAAGGTCTTATAATACATTGGCTTCTCGAGAGGATTTAAATTGTCTGAATAGTTTTTCAGTATCAAGCATGCATGACTGATTGTTCAATTCTTCAATTGTGGGTGGCACAATGGTTAACACTGCTGCCTCACAGTGCCAGGGTACCAGGGACCCACATTCAATTCTGGCCTTGTGTGACTATCTATATGGAGTTTGCATATTTTCTCCATGTTTGTGTGGATTTCCTCCAGGTACTCTGCTTTCTTCCCACTCTTTTGGAGAGCCAGTGCAAATGCAATAGGCGGAATAGCCTCCTTCTGCACTGTAGGGATTCTATTCTATGGTTAGAAGTTTACTTTTTCCATCATCACATATCTCCTGTAGTCTGTGTGTAGATATTTGATGATGGGCTTTGGAGATGATATAAGGGGGCATGAGGAAATGAGGTGGCATGGAATTGTCATGGGGTAATGAGGGTCATGGAGTTGACATGAATGTATGAGGGGCATGGAGGTGGGATGAGGTTTATGAGAGGTATAGTGGATGTGGGACTGGAGAAGGCTAGAGAGTAACAGCTTTTTATAAAACTGTGCTGAAGCCAGTAAGACTTGAGGCTGGCATTCTGACCAGTCTGCCCCAGTACTTGATCCCTGACATGGCTGCTTCTAATCTGCCTCAGGAGGCAACAGGCCAGATTGAATCATGTCCTTGGATCAAAAATGAGTATGCAGTGCCCATTTCCATGGCAACGGTTCTGCCAAATTGGGAGATTCCCTGACTCAAGCTTCCCTCCTCCATGGTGAAAATCTAGCTTTAAACCTTGATCCCCCTAATCATTACTACATTGGCTGCCTTTCTTCCAATTTCAAGATCCTTGTCTTCATTGACACATTGCTTCAGAGCTTTAGAATTGTTGGTTTCAGTCCTGTGTTCCTGCTGCCACTCTTTTCTCAACTCTGCTTTCCTTTCAATCCCCTTTCCTACAGGTTTACTCCATAAAATACAATTATCTCTCTAAATATCCTCCACCAGACCAAATCACACCTATCACCTCTGAAAAATCAACCTCTTTGATTCACTTTTGGTCAGTGCTGCATCGGCCTTTTCTCATCCTTACGCGATGCCTGGGAGACATGCTAGAACATTTTGTCTTCTTTAACAGTTATAAATATTATAAATATGACATTTAAATTATTATACTTAGCCTGGTCTTCCTTACAGCTAGAAAAACAAATGAAAGAAAAGGGATTATGAGGTTACAATGACAAGATTTAGAGAAGAAAATATGGGAGGAGACTTAAACTGAGTATCAAGAATAGCCGGTCTCTGTGCCATATATCCTATGTAATTCGATGAAGCTGGTCAGTTTACACATACGCACGCAGATACACACAACCACACACGGTCACTCTCACTCACACAATCACTCACTTACTCACTCACACATACACACACACACACACGCTCTCACCCTCACACACACACTTTCTCTCATACTCTCTTGCATCCTCTCCCTCGCACACTCTCTTTCACACACATTCCTTCTCTCACGCTCTCTCTCACACACTCTCACAAACTCTCTGTCTCTCACATTCTCCGTCTCACACGGTCTCTCTCACACACTGCCACTTTCACACACATACACTCACTCTCTTTCATTCGCCCCCCCTCTCTCACACACACTGAAGTGGGACCAGGTAGACTTTCAAGAAGTGCAACTCCTGTGAGAGCACCCCAGGTGACATTGATATTACCTGACTGCACAAGCTAAATGAAAACTCAGAATAAAATAATGTATTTCTACAGCCAGCTACATGCCCTTGGGCCATCCAAGTACTGAATCAACGAAGGTATGAGAATCACAACACAGGGGAGTAACTGATTTCAAATGTATACCTTGTAGGTATCCGATAATCCTCTCAATTGAAGACCATTGCAGTGTTGTGCAGCAGCGAAATATGGCATCTCATTTCAAAAAGGTCTTTGGGGACATGTTGCTAACTAAACCTGTCGACATAAATGCTGATGAACTCCCGTCGCCCAATCAACTGAAGAAAAAAATCCTGATAAAGGTAGGTGAGTTGGTAATTACTGTGGCAGGAATTCTGGTTATTGCTTGACTCTGTCTGCCATGCTCAATTCCAGATCCATCATGGTGTTCAGCTGAGCTGCTGTTGATTCTGAAGCAGTTGGGCCCAGTTTAAACAGCTTTGCCAGTCTTTTCCTCGGTGCCATTCTATCTTTCCTAACATTGACATATGTAAGCCCACAGAGCAGAATATCACCAAAATTAAAAGTAGAAGAGAAGTAACTAAAGAGCTAGTGGTTAGAAGGAAACTCATCAACAGCTGGCGACAAATGAAGCATTGAGCAAGTTCAACTCATACTCATTGGAGTTTAAGAGAATGAGAGTTTTGTCCGCAAGGTTGATGGTAGGAGGCACCATCTTGGGGGGACTGTAAAATTCTGTAAAATATCTAAAGAGAAAAGAAATGATAGCATGCGTGAACAGAACAGAGATGTGAGTCTCAAATGATTACCTATAAGAACCAATTACTATTGTGTGATTCTACAACCTTCCCAAGAATAACCTTCATAGTTATAGAGGTTTACACCATGGAAACAGGCCCTTTGGTCCAATTTGTCCATACCACCCTTTTTTTTAACCACTAAGCCAGTCCCAATTGTCTGCATCTGGTCCATATCCCTCTATAACAATCTTATCCATGGAACTATACATGCTTTTTAAAAGACAAAATTGTACCCGCCTCTATTACTACCTTTAGCAGTTTGTTCCGGACACTCACCACCCTCTGTGTGAAAAAATTACAAGTCTGGACCTTTTGTATCTCTCCTAGACTTTTAGACTCCGTACTTTTGGGAAACAGTGTCGACTAACTAACCAATCTATGCCCCTCATTATTTTATAGACCTCTAAAAGATCACCACTAAGTCTCCTACACCCCAGGGAAAAAAAGTCCCAGTCTATTCAGCCTCTTCTTATAACTCAAACCATCAAGTCCTAGAAGCATCTTAGTAAACCATTCTATCATAATTTTAATAAAATCTCATTTGATTTGTGTTTATAGTGCCAGCAAGGTTCTTCTCTATGTGATTGGGCGACTTTTAAAATCATGCCTTGTTCACTCAATAAGAAAACACGGTTCAGGGCTGTATTCTCAGTATTTTCCCATTTTACTGATGTTCCATTTTAAGGTATACAAGATCAGATCAGTATTCTTATTTCTCTGTTTTACTAGTTTTCCTTTCTGGGCTTCTCTTAAGAATGGCAAGTACACTGCGTGGCTGCTGCAATTGGAGCCTTTTAATTCTGAATTGGAATTACTGCGGTTACACCTCTTCTTGTGCCAAATACAATCAACAGAAGAAGCTGATGGGATATAGAGGGAGAGCATTAGTATCTGGCTCATTCCAGTATGCTGCTCAAGCAGGCCACTGCATCCATTTAGGCCTTAGCTGCGTGCGGACAAACCTAATGGTACCGGTGGGGTCAATAAATTTAAAGTTTATTTATTAGTGTCACAAGTAGTCTTGTATTAACACTGCAATGAAGTTACAGCATAAATCCCCTAGTCACCAAACTCCGGCACCTGTTTGGGTACACTGAGGGAGAATTTAGTGTGGCCAATTCACCTAATCAGTGCATCTTCAGACTGAGGGCGGAAACCAGAGCACCTGGAGGAAACCCACACAGACATGTGGAGAATATGCAAACTCCACACAGACAGTGACCCAAGCCAGGAATCAAACCCGGGTCCCTGGAACTGTGAGGCAGCAGTGCTAACCACTGTGCCACCGTGCCACCTAGATATGGACATGCCCAATGCAACTCCAGTTCTTTGATTGCTGAAAGAGGCATCACTCTTCAATCTGAGCTTAGCCATCCATGGTAGCAGTTTGAGAGCTGATAGAGGAAATGCATGGACTGCCTCAGGGGCCACCACCATGCGAGCCTCCCCTACAGATGCCCCTGAAACTATGATTTACACCAGATGGACTGAGATGCTGCAACTCATTCCCCCATGGTGTGGCAGAATCCAATCACTTCAAAATTAAACTATTAATTGTAGGAGGTGTCATCACAACAAAGCCTAATCTTTCCCTTCCTTGACATCTGAACAAGTGAACTTTCAACAGGACCCCTGGCCAATTTTCTGCCTTAGAATGTACTGGGCATAGCACCCTGGTACTACTGGTCAGAGACCTAGGACCTTCCAGTCCAAAAGATTGCTGCAGAAGGTTAAGGTGCAGGGAGTCGGGGGTAGCGTGTTAGATTGGATGGAGGATTGGTTGTCAAATAGGAAGCAGAGAGTAGGTATTAATGGGTGCTATTCTGATTGGCAGCTGGTGACTAGTGGGGTGCCCCAAGGTTCAGTGCGGGGGCCTCAACTATTTACCATTTACATAGATGATCTGGAGGAAGGGGCTGATTGCAGGGTGACGAAATTTGCTGATGACTTGAAGATGAGTGGAAAAGCAAATTGCGTGGAAGGTGTGGAAAGCCTGCAGAGGAATCTAGATAGGTTGGGTGAGTGGGCGAGGACCTGGCAGATAGAGTATAATGTTAGCAAGTGTGAGGTTATCCATTTTGGTAAGAATAATGGTAGGAAAGATTACTATTTAAATGGAGAAAAGCTGCAGCATGCGACGATGCAGAGAGACCTGGGGGTCCTTGTGCACAAATTGCAAAAACACAGTATGCAGGTGCAGCACATGATTAAGAAGGCGAATGCAATGTTGACCTTTATAGCTAGGGGGATAGAATATAAAAGTAGGGAGGTTCTGTTGCAGCTGTACAGGGTGCTGGTGAAGCCACAGCTGGAGTACTGTGTGCAGTTTTGGTCTCTGCATTCGAGGAAGGATATATTGGCCTTGGAAGGGGTGCAGAGAAGGTTTACTAGGCTGATAGCAGAGATGAGGGCATTGGATTATGAGGAGAGACTGAATAGGCTAGGTTGAGTTCTTCGAAAATGTGCCCAGTTGAGTTCTTCGAAAATGTGACTGAACACAATGACGAAGGAAGGGCGGTGGACGTAGTGTACATGGACTTTAGTAAGGCATTTGATGAGGTCCCACATGCAAGGCTTCTGGAGAAGGTGAGAGGGCATGGGATCCAAGGGGCTTTGGCCTCGTGGATCCAGAACTGGCTTGCCGGCAGAAGGCAGAGAGTGGTTGTGGATGGGTCTTGTTCTGCATGGAGGTCGGTAACCAGTGGAGTGCCCAGGGATCTGTTCTGGGACCCCTGCTGTTTGTCATTTTCATAAATGACCTGGATGAGGAAGTGGAGGGATGGGTTAGCAAGTTCGCCGACGATACAAAGATTGGTGGTGTTGTGGATGGTCTGGAGGGATGCAAAAAGTTGCAGCGGGACATAGACAGGATGCAAGACTGGGCGGAGAAGTGGCAGATGGACTTCAATGCAGATAAATGTGTAGTGGTCCATTTTGGCAGGAATAATGGGATGAAGGAGTACGATATAAGGGGTAGGTGTCTTAGCTGTGTTGTAGAGCAGAAGGATCTCGGGGTCCGGGTCCATAGGACTCTTAAATCGGCCTTGCAGGTGGAGGAAGTGGTCAAGAAGGCGTACGGTGTACTGGCCTTCATTAATCGAGGAATAGAGTTCAGGAGTCAGGAGGTAATGATGCAGCTCTATAAGACTCTTGTCAGACCCCAGTTGGAGTATTGTGCGCAGTTCTGGTCGCCTCATTATAGGAAGGATGTAGAGGCTATTGAGACAGTTCAGAGGAGATTTACAAGGATGCTGCCTGGATTGGGAGGCAGGCCTTATGAAGATAGATTGAGGGAGCTGGGACTCTTCTCATTGGAGCGACGTAGGTTGAGAGGCGACCTGATAGAGGTTTATAAAATGGTGAGAGGGATAGATAGGGTGGACTCTCAGAGACTATTTCCCCGAGCTGAAATGGTCACTACGAGAGGACACAGATTTAAGGTGCAGAGAAGCAAATACAAAGGAGATGTCAGGGGTAGGTTTTTCACTCAGAGGGTGGTGAGTGAATGGAACCGACTGCCGTCGGAGGTTGTTGAGGCAAACTCACTGGGGTCTTTTAAGAGATTTCTGGATGAGTATATGGAAACGAATAGGATAGGGGGTTATAGATAGGTCTGTGGATAGGTAGATGTGATCAGCACAACTTGTGGGCTGAAGGGCCTGTTTGTGCTGTATTGTTCTATGTTCTATGTTCTATGTTTATACTCTTTGGAGTTTAGAAGGCTGAGAGGGGAAATTATAGAGATGTATAAGATAATGAAGGGGATGGATAAGATAGAGATTGAGAGACTCTTCCCGCTTAGCAAAGATAGCAGGACTAGAGGGCACAGCCTCAAGATTAGGGGGCCGCGGTTCAGATCGGAGTTGTAGAAGGGTTTCTTCACGCAAAGGGTGGTGAATCTTTGGAATTCTCTGCCTGATGAGGTGGTGGAGGCTTCCTCAGTGAATATGTTCAAGTCAAGAGTGGATAGGTTTTTGATTGACAAGGGAATTAAGGGTTATGGGGAGAAAGCGGGAAAGTGGTACTGAACCACTACAGATCAGCCATGATCTTATTGAATGGCGGGGCAGGCTCGAGGGGCTGTTTGGCCAACTCCTGCTCCTATTTCTTATGTTCTTATGTTTTTAAAAGACAAGATACACATCAGTCATTCAGGGAGGCACCTCCTTCGTTTATTCATTAGAATTTATTTTGTGATAAAAATGACCATCTATCTTCTCTGGAGCATAGGAGGCTGAGGGCTGATCTCATAGAAGTCTACAAAATAATGAGGAGCATTGATAAGGTAGATAGTTAACATCTTTTCCCAATTGTAGGGGAGTCTAAAACTAGAGAATATGGGTTAAAGATGAGAAGGGAGAGATACAAAAGGGTCCAGAGCGGCACTTGTTTCACACAAAAAGTGCTGAGTTCCTGGAATGAGCTGCCGGAGGTAGTTGATGAGCAGGGTACAATTTTGTCTTTCAAAAAGCATTTAGATAGTTAGGTGAATAAGATTGATATTGAGGGAAATGGGCCAGATGTGGGAAATTGGGACTAGCTTTGTCATACAGACTGGGCCTCATGGACAAGTTGCGCCAAAGGGCCTGTTTCCATGCTGTAAACTTCTATGACTCATTGGATTCACTGTGTTACTTCGCTTGCTTCATCCTGTCAATCTGGAATGCTGTCTCACAGGTTAGCGCTCACCTAATGTTTATTTTCTTGTTGGTTTGAAGCACAAGAAACTAGTGGAAGGGAACCTGTATGAAGAGGTCTCCTCAGCCAGCTACTCAGAAAATGACATCAGCAATTCCATTAAAAATGGCATCCTGTATTTGGAAGACCCCATTGACCACGTAAGTGTTTTTCCGTCCTTGTCATGAATACACTGGCTGGTTTAAGACTGAGGAAAGAAAGAGGTTCATCAATTTTGAAATGTGGTAATGAATTAGTGTGATCAGGTTTTTTTTCTGTATATATATATATAAAATATGTATATGTATATATTATGTGTAATATATTATAAATATATGTATATATGGTGGTGCAGTGGTTAGCACTGCTGCCTCACAGCACTGGGGACTCACGTTTAATTCTGCCCACGGTTGACTGTGAGGAGTTTACTCATTCACCCACTGCTGGTTTCGTTCAGGTATCTGGTTTCGTCCCACACTCCAAAGACATGCAGGTTAGCTAAACTGGCCATCCTAAATTGAACCTTGGTATCCAAAGATGTGTGGGTTAAGAGGATTAGCCATGGTAAATCTGTCAGGTTTTGGGGTGAGTTGCTCTATTGAGATTGTTGATTGTGCAGAAGCAGCTCCCAGAATGCTTGAGAAATCATGAGAAGCTTGCACAGCAATTTCTGTTAGGCATTCCCACTCTACCAAGCCCTTACACACACCCACTGTAAAGGAAATCCAGACCTAAGGGTCATTTGAAATGCAGTTGCTGTCATTTCCTCATTCTTAAGGTATTTTATGTAAATACTAGAAATGCAGCAGTGGTTTGCTACTCTGAGATGTTGATGCACTTTTAGCCAGTATAGCTCCGAAGTCCAAGATCTGGGAAGGAGAGGATCTGAATAATTTTTTTTAACAATGATTTATTCTTTGCAGAACTGGAGCCCACATTACTTTGTCCTGACTAGTAATAAGATTTATTACTCTGAAGAAACATCCAGGTATCAGAACAATGAGGATGAAGAGGAAGAGGAACAGAAAGAGGTACCAACCGTTATTTTTAATCCTTCTTTCTTGAAGATACTTTGGGTACAGCTATATTTCAGCTTAGTTGCTATCCTTGAGGCAGATAGTAAATGCTAGATAGATCATCACAGTAAAACCCGATCTCTATCTTCACTCAAGATCTGAGCACCCATAAGTTCGCTGAAGGAGCCACTCAATGGCGATCTGTATCGCTGGCCTCTCCCTCTCCCGCCAAAGTAGCAAAGCCCAACTGTTGTCCCCTTAGTCTGAAATTAGCGATCAAAGCACAGGCTGGAATTGGAATCAGGGATACTCCTGCCCGCAGGGTTTGTATTGGTGAAATTACTCACTCAACCACCAATGGAACTTGAATCTTAACTTACTGTTTTCTTCCATTGTCTGAGACTAATGCATATTTGCTGAAAAATTTCAAGGCACTAGTCCAGTTCAAGGGGGTCCCGATGATGCCAATAGCCTGGAGAGCAAGACCTGACTGGGTTATTTGTAATTTGAACCCCAAGTTTGGACATCAGTCCCTAATGTGTAAACTGTAGTGACATGTACATTAGGGAGTGGAATAATGCAATACTTAGAGTACAGGGCTTGTTAATGAATTTATTTAGTAATTTCTGGCTAATGGCATAGTTTTATACAGTGCTTTGTTCTACTATTTTGAAAAGTTATGAAAAGCATGTGATATAATTAGTACTATAACTAATACCACAGAGCCTGGGTTTTAGTTTTACACTGGCTAACTTTGTATCTGGACGGGTATGTGGGGCATGATCTCACAACCTCACCAGCCCATTGTTTGGTGAGGTAAAGTGGTACGATTGCCTGAGAGGCAGAAAATTGCTTAGCGCCTGTTTTATCGCCACAAACAATCTTATTGGCCCTGTTTAGTTGGCGAAATTGTTTTATATTAATGACATGATTAACTAACCCTTCCCCCCTCTTCTACCAGACCCCACCCCCTGCTGGCAAAAATCACATCTGGGCTGTATTTTTGCACTCCGTGCCATAAGATTATGACTTGCAGCACGTTGGAAAAAGCCGTGCCATTCTCTCCCATTTTCTTGCTCTTTCGGCACTTCAAATTTTTTTTTGTGAGATCGAGCCCGTAGCCTTTGACAGCTACATATTTGGGGTGACATTCCAGAAATGTAAATTCTGCCTTTTATATTGTGTGATGGTGCCCTTTATATCATAAATAGTTTTAAAAACATTGGTCTCAGGCTTTGTTTCCTTTCTGTAGATAAGTTAAATTGCCCCTTAACGTCAGGGGTACTAACTAGAGCAAATGCATGGGGTTGTGGGGATAGGGTCTGACTCGATGGGCCTACCTCCGCACTGTAAGGTTTCTATGATTCTATGAAGCGTTGGCCTGTAGTGATCTGACAGTGCATCTGATTCCCCACACAATCTGCAAAACATCACTCCGTAGTGCAGCATTCCAGGGAACCACCTACAATCAGATAAGAAATTGGCAAGATTTCGTGGCCTTTCCACAAGTAGTTAGTGAGTGTCACTGCCCTGAGTCACACTTTGAGTTTCCTATGATCAGGCCTGACATCAGTCAAATGGTTACACTTGGCCCTGCTTTGCGGTTCTCAGCAGGAGTTCAACAACAATGATCTGCACTTCAGCGAGAAGTGGTTCCATGGGAAATTAGGCGGTGGCCGAGACGGTCGTCAGATCGCCGAGAAGCTCCTCCACGAATACTGCACCGAGACCGGTGGGAAGGACGGCACTTTCCTTGTGCGGGAGAGCGAGACGTTTGTGGGTGATTACACCCTGTCCTTCTGGTAAGTAATACTTAGATGTGAAGTCAAACAAAATTTACTCGATGAGACTTGGAAAGTCCAATTGTGTAAGCAGGCCACTCTAAGGATTTGCCATACAGTGAGTTAATGCCACTTTTACACCAATGTACACAGATTCTGCCTGGAAGGGTATTTTTCTGAGGGTTCAAGTTAGTTCATTGGTACATTTATTATCATTGTGATAGGTGTAAACCCAGGAAAAAATATGTCCTTCGGTGCATGCTACCCCTAGTCCTTGCGTACCCTCATTCAATGGGTAAGGAAGGTAAGGGAGTTTGGTGATCTGGTAGACCCAGTCAGAAGAAATAAGTCCAGATCTACATAGGCACAATAGCAGTAAAATAATCTCTGCAAAAAAAGCGTGGGTGTTTCTGGCTTTGCCTACTGCCATGATAATCACCTTCTGCTGAATCTCCCACAGTGAATCCTGCCACAATGGGGCCAGAAAATCCTGGCTAATGTTTCAGAGCGGCAGAATTGCCAGTGAAGTTCTCTGCATTGTCAAGGCTCAAAATCTCCTCACTTCTGTCTACCTGAGCTGATGCTGACACTTAGAATTCTCAGTCCGAGATACCCTGAATTCAAAGCGAGTATAAACGTAGAAAACTTGAGGCTACAGCATCTCAATCCCTCTTTGTACAATACTACACTGGCATTACCCAGCAATGTGGACAATTGCCCAGGTATATCCTGTCAACAAAAGGCAGGACAATCCAACTCAGAAAATGGCCACCTCATCAGCCTAATTTTTTTTTTATTCATTTGATGTGGGCCTTGTTGGCTTGGCCAGAATTTATTTCCCATTCCCAATTGCCCTTGAAGAGGTGGTGTTGTGCTGTCTTCTTGAACTGCTGCAGTCCTTGTGTAGGTACATCCTCTGTGCTATTAGGGAGGATGTTCCAGGATTATGACCCAGTAATGGGGAAGGAACGGCAATAAATTTCCAAGTCAGGACTGTGTGTAGTCTTTGATGGGAATCTCCGGGTGGTAGTGCTTCCATATTTCTGCTACCCTAAATGTCATGATGTGGAGATGCCGGCGTTGGACTGGGATAAACACAGTAAGAAGTCTCACAACACTAGGTTAAAGTCCAAGAGATTTATTTGGTAGCAAAAGCGACTAGCTTTCGAGCCTCTGACCCTTCGTCAGGTGGGTGGAGAATTCTGATCGCAGAAGAGAGTTCAGAACTCTCCACTCACCTGATGAAGGGTCAGAGGCCTGAAAGCTAGTGGCTTTTGTTACCAAATAAACCTGTTGGACTTTAACCTGGTGTTGTGAGACTACTTACTGTGTTTACCCTAAATGGTAGCAGTTCTGGATTTGGAAGAAGCCTTGATGACTTCCTGCAGTGCTACTTGTAGATGGTATACACTGCTGCCACTGGACGCCTGTGATGGAGGGAGTGAATGTTTGTGGATCAATGCCAATCAAGTGAGTTGTTTTGTCTTTGATGCAGTCATTCAGCAACTGGTGATTATACCATCACACTCTTCACCTGTGCCTTGTAAATCATGGACAGGCTTTAGGAAATTAGGAAATGAATTATCTGCCACAGGATTCCTAGCCTCAGATCTGCTCTTATTGCCATCATATTTATGTGGCTAGTCCACATACGTTTCTGGTCAACGATGATCCCAGGATGTGGATAGTGGGGGATTGAGCAAAGGTAATGCCATTGAATATCAAGGCAGATCATCAAAAAAGTGATAGGAAATGTCATTGACAGTGCTATCATACAACATTTATACGGCAATAAATTGCTTACTAATGCTTAGGTTAGGTTCCAGCAGGGACACCAGGGTCCTACAGCCTTGGTCCAAACATGGTCAAAAGGACTGAGATTTGAATGACTGCCTTTGAAATCAAGGGAACATTTGACTGAATATGGCTCTAAAAATCAGGGGGAAAGCTATCCACAGGTTGCTGTCGCAGTTAGCAGAAAGGAAAATTGTTGTGGTTGTTGGAGGTCAGTCATGACAACCCAAGGACATTACTGCAGGAGGTCCTCAAAGTAGAGTCCTAGTCTCAGCTATCTGCACTGCTTAATCAATGAGTGATGAGTGCACAATGTTCAGCATCATTCGCAACCAGTCCATGTATATATGCACCAAGACCTGGATAATATTCAGACTTGGGTTGACAAATGGAAAGCAACATTCATGCTACATGACTGTCCCCAATAACGGAATCTAAGAATCTCCCCTTGACATTTAATAACATTGCCACTGCTGAATCCTCAACTATAAACACCCTGGGTAGTTCCTACATGCCAGAAACTAAACTGTAGCAGCCATGTAAATGCTGTGGATACAAGCCCAAGTCAGATGCAGAGACTCTGCAATGAGTAACTCAACTCTCAAATCCTCAAAGCCTGCTATCATATACAAGGAACAGGTTAGGAATGTGGTGCTGTGCCCTACCCTTGTCTGGATGAGTGAGGCTCCAACAGCATTCGAAAAACTCAACACCATTCAGAGTTTGGTGAATGGTGACATGCTATTAGCCACCTTAAACATTCACTCCCAACACTACTGATGCACAATGGCAGCAAGGTGTACCATATACAAGATGCAGTGCAACAACTCACCAAGGTTCTTTCGCAGCACCTTCGAAAGCCACAACGTTTACCAGCTGGAAGGCAAGGGCAGCAAATGCATGGGATCACTCAAGACTCAACTCTGGGACAAGTATTTGATTTCCGTCCAAGCCCACAAGGACGGAAGGAAAGTCTCTGCTGTCCTCTCTCTGTCTCCTCTCTCTCTTTCTATCTCTCTGATGGATACTCACCACCAGAGTGAATTAAATTTGAGTTGCTTTCAACCCAATTTAAAATGGTTGAAATCATTAACAATTAATTTAAGCAATTCACTTGTTTAGATTAGGAAGTAGAAATGTCCCATCGGTCTAGTCTTCTCGATTCACATTTGAAAGATTTTAGAGAATTATTCTGAGTCTATATGAAATTTTGGATAAACTTGGAGTAATTCATGTTTACAATGGAAAGAAGTATCAATTACTGCACTGAAGAAAATGTTTTATGCATTCAGGACAAATTTGTATGATACTCCACTTACTGTTTGATACTGGAGCATCAGATGGGGTTCCATGGGGCTCAGTAATTGCTCCTTGTCTTCTGTAGTAAATATAAATGTTTTGATGTAAATGTAGGGATCATGATTAAGAAGTTTATGAATAATTCAAAGATTGAATGCATGGTTGATAGTGAGAAAGAAAGCTTTAGACTGCAAATAGATGTCAGTAATTAGCACCAAAAGAGAAAATGCTGGAAAATCTCAGTAGTTCTGGCAGCAACTGTAAGGAGAGAAAAGAGCTGATGTTTCAAGTCCAAATAATGCTTTGTCAAATCAGTGGTTAGTTTTGCTGCCTCACAGTGCCAGAAACCCAGGTGTCCAATTCCTGGTTTGGGCCACTGAGTCTGCACATTCTCCCCATGTCTTCATGGGTTTCCACTGGGTGCTCCTATTTCCTCCCACAGTCTGAAGGACATGCTGATTAGGTGAACTGGCCATGCTAAATTCTCCCTCAGTGTATCCACAGGCATGTCAGAGTGTGCCTATTAAGAGGTTTTCACAGTAACTTCATTGCAGTATTAATCTAAGCCTACTTGTAACACTAATAAATAAATATAAAAATTTACAACTGTTGCAATAAAATGTTAAGTGGCAAATGGAACTGAATCAGGGAAGTTTGGGCATAACAAACAAGGCCAGGGAAACCACAATAAATGGTAGGTTACTGAAAAGTGTAACAGAACAGAAGGATCTTAGAATACATGTACAATATTCCTTGAAGGCAGGATGACAGATAGATAAGGTGGCTAAGAAGTCACGTGAGATACTTTTCTTTATTAGCCAAAGTATAGAAATAAGAGCAGAGATATTATGCCATAACTATATGCAATACTAGTTTGACAACATCTAGAGTTTTGCATCCAGTCCTCATTATAGCAAGGACATGATTGCAATAGAGACAGATTGAATAGATGTAAGAGGATGTTGTTAGGGATTAAGAATTTAACCATGAGGACAAACTGGGGTTACTTTCTTTAGAACAATGGAGGTTGAGGTATGATTTATTTGAAGTGGACAAAATATAAGGATCTGGATAGAATCAATAGGTAAGATTGATTTTCCTTAGTGGAGAAGTCAGTAAGCTAGAGTATAGCTTTAAATAATTAGCGGAAGGATTAGACGGTGAATGAGGAGTAATTTTTACCACCCAGAGAGCAGTGAGGATTTGGATCTTATTGACTGGAAGGATAGTAGAGATAGGAACCTTCATCTCATTTTAAAATATATTTTAAAGTGTGTTTGAAGTGCTACAACCTCCAATGCTACAAACCAAGAGCTGGAAAATGAGGTTAGGCTGGATCTGTTTTGTATGGTTTACACAGTTATTGGGGCAAATGACATCTTCTTTTGAGATGTGGACATCAAGAGCAATCCCAGCATTTATTGACCATCTTTAATTGCCCTTGATGTGGTGGAGAGTCACCTCTTTGAATCGTGACAGTCCATGTGGTGTAAGTACACCTACAGTGCTATTGGCAGAAGGTTCCAGGATTTTGACCCAGGAACAGTGAATGAATGGCAATATAGTTCCAAAACAGGACATTGTGTGACTTGGAGGGGAACCTGAAGATGGTGACGCTGTCATGCGTCTGCTACCCCTGTTCCTCTAGGTTGTCGAGGTCATCTACTTGGAATATGCTGTCAAAGAAGCCTAGGTGAGTTGCAACATTACATTTTGTAGATGGTATAGGCTGGTATCACTGTCCACTGGTGTGGAGGGGGTGGATATTTAAGCTGGTGGATCAAGCAGGCTGCTTTATATTGGGTGGCGCTGAGCTTCTTGAGTGTTACTGGAGTTGCACTCATCCAGCCAAGTGGAGAATATTCAATCACATTCCACACTATTGCCTTAAAGATGGTAGAGAGGATTTGAAAAATCAGGAGGTAAGTTATTCTCTGCAGAATTCCCAGCCTCTGACATCCTCCTATAGCGACAGTATTTATATGGTAAGCACTGTTCAGTTTATGGTCAATGGTAACGGCCAGGATTTTGATAGTGGGGGATTCAGTGATGGTAATGTAATTGAACTGGTTAGATTTTTTCTTGCTGAAGATAATCATTGCCTGGCACTGTGTACCATGTATATTACATGTCACATATCAGCCCACGTGTGAATGTTATCCAGATCTTGCTGCATAAGGGCATGAATTGGTTCAAATCCTGCGACATTGTGAATAGTGCTGAACACTGTGCAATCATCAGTGAATAGCCACAATTTTGATTTCATGTTGGAGAGAAGGTCATGATGAGGCAACTGAAGATGTTTGGGTCTAGGACACTACTGTGAGGAATTCCTGCAGTGATGTCCTGAGAGTGAGTTTACTGATCTCCAACAACCACAACTATCTCCCCATTTTCCTTTCCTCCAGTAAGGTATTGTCTCATCTCCATTTGGCAAATCTCAGTATGATTGGAATTAAGAGCTTACTGTATTTGAACCTGAGAGACAATCCTGTGTTTTGCATTTCATTGTGGAAAACACTGTTTGAGTGGAGTTAATATTCTAGACAAAAATAAGATTAGAGAGATTACTTGCACCTGGATATTTCATTACAATTTTACTTGAGCTCCACTATCAACTGATTTTGATCTGATTTATTTATTCCATTTGCGCAGGAGATCTGGCCGGGTTCAACACTGCCGCATCCATTCCAGACAAGAAGCTGGCACTACCAAGTTCTACCTAACGGACAATCTGGTCTTCGACAGCCTTTATACCCTGATCAGCCATTACCGGGAGGTTCCATTGCGCTGTAATGAATTTGAGATGAGATTAACTGATCCAGTACCACAGCCAAATGCTCATGAAAGCAAAGAGTGAGTGTTAACTAGAATACATCTACATCAGTTTTTAAACTCAGAAGGCCTTTTGTCGCTTATGCTAGTAACCATAGAAACTTCATAATGCTTCAAAAGATATCTTTTTTTGTGCAAATGAATTTTTTTTGTATTTTTAAATTGAGAACCTAACAGAGGTCCACAGGCTGTAGTACTATCAAGGCTGAAGAGCACAAGGGAAAATACGAGTTAAATCAAGCAGTGCTTTGATGATAAAAAGCAAATTTGCTGCAGACCTTAAACACAGGAAATGAACATAGAAACTCAACAGATCTAGCGGCATCTGTAGAAAGAGAAACAGAGTTAGCATTTTGAGTCCGTATAGCTCTTAAGAACATAAGAAATAGGAGCAGGAGTAGGCCATCCAGCCCCTTGAGCCTATGCCGCCATTCAATAAGATCATGGCTGATCTGTAGTGTTTCAGTACCACTTTCCTGCTTTCTCCCCATAACCCTTAATTCCCTTGTCAATCAAAAAATTATCCACACTTGACTTGAACATATTCAGCGGGGAAGCCTCCACTACCTCATCAGGCAGAGAATTGCAAAGATTCACTACCCTTTGCATGAAGAAACTCCTCCGCAACTCTGATTTGAACCGCACCTCCCCCCCCCCCAAATCTTGAGGCTGTGCCCCCTAGTCCTGCTATCTTTGCTAAGCAGGGAGAGTCTCTTAACCTCTACTGTATCCATCCCCTTCATTACCTTATATGTCTCTATAAGATCCCCAAGCTTGGGTTATAAAATCTCATTGATTATAAGGAAAGGGGAAGATTGAGAGGGTTCAGGGTTTTCCATATTTTATGGGCTATAAGGTTATATAATTTTTCAGATTGTGGGTAAGGCAGGCACTTATTGCCTTTCTTAGTTTCCATTTAGAGATGGTGATGAGCTTTCTTCTTGAGTCTGTGTGGTGAAACTGCTCCATAAATGCAGTTTGGGAGCTCCAGGATTTTGACCCAACAACACTGAAGGGTTGGCAACATATGTTGAAGTCAGAATGCTCTGTGAGTTTGAGGGGAATATGGAGGTGATGATGTATCCATGCAGCTGCCATTCTCTGTGTGACAAAGGACATGGGTTTGAGTGGTTCTTGGAAGGAAGAAAGGAATGGCAGAGAACTGTGACGCAAAATTGAGGGGCTGTTAATTGATTGAGAAAAGAATATGATTTGAAATGCAAATATAATTAAAGATGAGTTATTCCATCAGGTGGTACCATGCCAACCTAACACGTCTACAAGCTGAGCACATGCTAATGAGAGTGCCACGGGATGGAGCCTTCTTAGTACGTAAAAGGAATGAGCTCAACTCGTACGCCATATCGTTCCGGTGAGTGAACATGAATGCTATGACTGAATTAATCGTGTAGGTTACTCAGATTTCACAAATGGTCCTTTTATTTTAAGCAGTCAGATTTCTGAATGGGCCATAGACTCAAAAGTGAATGGGGGCTTGATGCAGGAGTCATCCATTAATATTAGTAAGAGAAAAAGTGATCAGTTGATCAATTATACACTAGGTTCGCAACTTGCATTTTACCTGCTAGACTGAGATTCATATCTGGGCTGGTCTGATGGTGTGTAAATCTCATCTGTCTACTGAATGAAAAGGTCTTAAATGAACTAAGTTTTGCTGGTTTGAAAATAAACTGATCCTGATTCAGCACTGGTTTGATAATCTCACTCAAAGAGGCCAACACCATTGATCAGAATGAAGAATGGAACTATATTAAAATAATACACTAAAGTCAGAGAATTGCTAGAGTGCAGAAGGAGGCCATTTCAGACTACTGAGTTTGCACTGACTCTCCAAAAGAATATCCAACCCAGATACACCCTCCCACTCTAGCCCCATAACGCCGCACATTTACTGCGGTAAATTTACTTCACCTGTAATTTTTGGACATTAAGGGGCATTTAATATGGCCAATCCACCTAACCTGCACATTTTTGGACTTTGGGAGGAAACTGGAGCTCTCAGAGGAAACCCACACAGACAGAGGGAGAATGTGCAAACTCCAAACAGTCATCCAAGGCCAGAATTGAACCCTGGTCCCTGGCACTGTGAGACTGTGAGGCAGCAGTGCTAACCACTGTGCCGCCGTGCCATCCAATGTCACTACTATAGGCTGTTTGCTGAGGCTGCTCTTTTACTGTCAGCTTGGAGGAGGCATTCCCCTGTGTTTGGGCTGGATATGCGTCCTTGTAAAATGAACGGAGGGCATTTGACTTTCTGTCTAACCTGCGCTATACCTGACTGGGTGTGCCGCACATTGTCACAAGCGCCTGAAATGAGAGAGTTTCACTGTCCTGACATTGACATCTCTCATCACGATAAGCAGTAAAAGAACATAAAGAGTCAAGGAGATTCATTCCAAAAAAAATCAGAAAATTAATTCAGCATGGTGTGATGCATTTGGAAAACTGGCTCCTTAGCTACTAATCAGTGTGAGAATGTGTTTCCGGCTTCATGTACAAAACACATCTTGTTTGTGATTTCTAGAGCGGAAGGGAAAATTAAACACTGCCGGATTCAGCAGGAGGGACGCCTTTTCATGCTGGGTAGCTCAGCAGAATTTGAGAGCCTGGTGGATCTGGTGAATTATTATGAAAAGCATCCTCTGTATCGTAAAATGAAACTGCGGTACCCAATTAACGAGGAAACTTTGGAGAAGATGGGCACAACGGTAAGTGGGGAGAGCTGGGATTTTTATTCCTTCACTTTTCAATTTTGCTTTTGTCTCTCTCAATTCTCTAATGCCTGCGTAGAGGACAGGAACACCATAAGGACATTTAGCTGCTGCTCCTGTGTAGAGGTTCACTTATCAGGTTTTGATTTGATTTATTATTGAAATATGTATTATTAAACATTGAAAAGTGTTATTTCTTGCACGCTATATGGACAAAGCATACCATTCATAGAGAAGGAAATGAGAGAGTGCAGAATGTAGTATTACAGTCATAGGTAGGTGTAGAGAAAGGTCAACTTAATGCAAGGTGGGTCCATTCAAAAGTCTAATGGCAGCAAGGAAGATGCAATGCTTGAATCAGTTGATATGTAACCTCAGACTTTTGTATTTTTTTTCCCTGACGAAGGTGGAAGACAAAATGTCCAAGATGCGTGGGGTCCTTAATTACGCTGGCTGCTTTGCCAAGGCAGCAGAAAATGTAGACAGAGTTAATGGGTGGAGGGCTGGTTTGAGTGATGGCTGTGTTCCTCACTGATTATTGATGACTTTCCTTTCAGGAACTAGACTATGGAGCCCTGTATGAAGTGCGGACTCCTCATTTTTACGTTGAAGCCAATAAAATGCCAACTGCAAGGGTAAGTTGTAGATGTCTGAATATCTTGAACCACATGGCTGGGTGGCGTGGCAGGCCATCACACTGTCCTTTCATCTCTGGGGTCTATATTAGTCCAGGTTGGTGGAGTGCTGCAGTGGAATGGGTTCACCACCATCCTAATTCACTTCTTAATTGACATGGGCAAAACTGGGCACTAATGTGGCAGTTTTTCTCAACTAGAAGGTTGCTAGTGTGGAAAATACAAATAATTTGTTGGTGATATTCAGAGATTGTAAGGGAAGAAAATACTGAAATCTCATTCTAACCCTGTATTGTATGGGCTGACAGCTAGCCGCACTCCAAACTGCCTTGGATTGCTTGCATTCCACCTGAGTGTAAGTCAAGATGTTTGCCTTCAGAGAAACCGGTGATCGCACTGGGCTCCATCCACTGACCAAAGGCTTTGTCATATTGGAGACTACCTAGTCACAGAAGTCCCAATCTTCAAGATCAAATCAAAAATGATGAGAAAATTGAAGACTGATTGATCTTTTTTCTTAAATGAGAGCCAAGTAATACACATTTCAGTGGGACTCTGCCTCTCTTCTTTTCCAGTGCACAGTTAAAGCGCTGTACGATTATAAAGCCCAGAGAGAGGACGAGCTGTCTTTCTGTAAACAGGCCCTGATCCACAATGTCGACAAACAAGATGGTGGATGGTGAGTTCACTGAAAGAACAGATTTGCTGTTCAAAATTGAAATTTAAACCAGATAGTTGTGATATTAACTGAGATTCTAAAGAAAATTTGGCAAACAAGAAGTTAAGTAGAAAAAGTAAATGAGAGATGCCATAATTTTGCAAAATTAGCACGAGAGGATGTGTGGTCATGTCTCTAATAAATGGAAAGAAGAATATGGGAAGGGAACAAATCAAGCCATCAGAAGTAAGAAAAGGAGAAAGGGGAATTTGGGGAGTGAAAGAATAGAAAAAAGAGAAACTAGGAGAGTGTTGAGCTACTTCCAGTTTAGGAGATGGATGATTGAAGATACGACAGGCTGAAAACCCAACTATGTGAGACTGAGAATTGAAGGTATTAGAGATAGAGAGCTCATTTGTGACTGGGAACAAGGAATAGTAGAGACTGATATTTGGGAATTTGTGTGAGAAGCTGGAAATACAAGAGGCCAAGGACTGCTAGTATGAAGTCATATACTAAGTAAATTGGGTATATGCACCACCACCAACTTTTATTCAGGTTATAATGAAAATGGTGTGAACTAGAAATTAAAGGTAGGACTTCACTCTCTTAATATGAGAAAACATACACTAAGAATGCTTTTTATTTAATGTATTTGAACAACATGGCCCATCCCATTTGTTAAATCCCCTGGATTATTTCCTTTGGAGAAAACCATATAGCCATCTAATATACAATATATAAACATACAGTTATTGACTATATAATATCTAAACATGTATCTACCTGAAATACAATAAATAAACATACAGCCATCAAATCTCATAACCAATATATTGGCTTGCATTGCTCTGAAGTCTACATTCACAGTCCCAGAATGAGGAAAAATTTAATATTTTCCATTTGAATTTATAACACAGTATTGGTGATTTTGTTTAGTACGTGTCAAGTCATGTCAAGTTATCAGCAGTACTCAAAAGCCAGGAGCTAAGTTCCCTCTGCTCTGCCTGACAATGTACCTTCACACCATCCTCCCAGTGTTTCTCACAGGAGCCGTTCTGAGTTTACCGTGTGAGTCGACCATTTCAGTGCAGATTGCGGACACTTGTTCATTGTCGCTCATGACTGATTGGAGTGATATAGAAGCTATATACAAAGTTCATTTATACACAATACAGAAGAAAATCTTTTCTCACGAGTTTCCAAGTTTAACGGCCAGAGGTTAATGTCTTCCCCTCCCATCTCATTCTATCCCCACAGTATAACCTTCAGTGTAACTGTTCTCTGCTTTTTGACCATGTGTATTTATTATGTGTGTATTTTTATGTAATTGTGGACGTGCATATATATATCACACATGTTTGTAGGTATGTGTTTATGAAAATATATGCTAAAGTTCTGATCGCGTCTCAAAATATCTCCTTAACAATGCAGTTGTGTTTCCAGTTAAAATTAGGAATAGCTTCTATCAGTTTTACATTGTGGTGGATCAATTTACACTGAGTTGGAAAGAACGAATGGCCTATATTGCAGTGCCTCAAGTATGATGTGATAGTGATGGAAGAAAGTGAACATTAGCAATGCCTCTGTAAGGTAACAGAGATGGGTAGAGAATAGCCTAATGCAGTTCCACTGTACGGTGTAAGGGGAATGGGAGAATTGCAGTGATACATATTATAATAGGGAGGAGCAAATAAAAAACTGGGGAAGAAAATAACAAAAACAGAAAGTACGAGAAAAAGTGGAAATGTTATTGTAGATGGCTCATTTTCTGTTTTCTGTTGAATTGCTTTCCTCTGCCTGAAGGGTTTTCTTTCTTATCCCTAATAGGTGGCGAGGAGATTATGGAGGCAAAAAACAGCTGTGGTTTCCTGCAAATTATGTGGAGGAGATGACCAACACACTGGTTCCTGAACAGGATGAAGCGGTAAGCAAGAGTTTTATATCTGTCACGATAGTGTGACTGGAAGCCAGTGAATCTGAATGGCTGACAATACAGATGGATAGGACTTCCTTCCCTCCCACTGCCAATCAACTCCCAACTGAGGGTTAAATGTCAATGGAGAAGGATTCAGTCCTTCCTGGGTGCAGTCTTCAGTGTAAAATTGCAGTAGATGAGCAGAATCCAACCATTTTGTCCTTAACTGAGCTCTTCATCCTGATTTACACTCCCAGACTAGGAGGGTGGAATGAATACAATTCACAGCACCTCAAATTGATCTGGGAGAAAGTGTGCTGGATGGTTGGGACTTCAGTGCAATGGTGGATAGATGAAAGTAGGAGTTGTGCAGATGACCCGAGAATAAGCACAAAGACTGCATGCGGGAAGATGGATTGGACGGATTTGTTGGACCAGCACTGTGTCAAAATATTTTGAAAGAGCAATAAAACATAAAGCAGCCCTTCACATGCCTCATTTCACCACCTATGCCCCATGATCCCTCATACCTTATAAGTCAACCCATGTCGCACTACCCATCCCTCTTCCACCTCATGCCCTCAATACCAACCTATGACCCTCTCTCCAGCTCTCCCTATGGCCCTTTATAGCCCAAATACCAACTTAGTGACAATCATGCCTTCCCAACCAACACCATTAGCCCTTACACCTATCTTACTAACACACAAGGTGGAGACCATGGGCAGACCATGTTAAGATGAGCAAAATTAAAGTTCTTAAACGTCTATTGATGAAGTCACTAATTCAAAATAAAAGCACTCTCTTATAAAAGCTCATTCCTTTATTCACTTCTGAAACCAAGCATTGGAATTAATATTCCCACTTCATAGAATCTATAACCAGTTGGCACTGATAATCAAACTATGAACTGAGAGGCACCTCACTGTAATAATGGGAGGTTGTGAAGTCAGTGATGCAGCACTAATAAAGTAATGGTCGCCCTCAGGATTATGTCAATAGTTAGGGTAAAATAAGCAAGCACTTTTTTTTAGATATTAAAAAGGGCAGGAGTTTTAAATTCCCTGACAGCTTGACATTTCTTTTTGACAGCACTGTCCATGGTTCCTTTTGACATGTGTGTTGACAGACCATTTTGACATAGCTTTATTGACAGCTCCTTTTAAAGCTATCTTGACAATTCCAATGAGCTTGATGGTTCCAATGAGTTCATGCATTTTATATACATCCCTATCTACTTTTAATAATCCCAAAAGGCACCTTTATGCCTCCGAAAGGTTACTTGACCTCCCCAAAGGTGTCCTGGGTCCTTATCCAAAAGGCTAACTTACTACGTCAAAAGGATAACCCGCCTATCCAAGCAATTCCACAACTCCACCCTTGCTCCTACCAGGTCTAATCTGCACATGTTGAGCAGGATTTTCTGCCCATGCTCACCCCAAGACTGGAAAATCCCTCCCGATGTCAATGGACCTTTGCATAGTCCTGTCCCACCTGCTACAATTCCTGTGATAGTGGGATGGAAAAATTTCATCCGTTGTGTTTTCCACACATAAAATGCCACCATGTCTGAAGGTGACTGGGCTGATGCCCCCATTAGTCACATCTGTGCAATATGGAACCTGCCCCAATTTCCTCAGTCCAGCTAAAATAGTTGGTGTCATATTTGGAGGAGGAGCTCCAGATTCCTCCACAGCTATTTCCACAATGACAGATTGGCTTTACAAAACTTCAGGCTTTCATCTCAGCTTTGCCACAGTTGGAAAGCACTAAACATGATCCAGGCAATTTCCTTCTTAATGGAACTGAGAGAGTATTCCCACTAGACGGCCAGTAGAGGTTCAAGATGGAAGCTCACCACCACCTTCTCAAGAGAAGTTAGGGAGGGGCATGACACTGGGTTGCCAGTGACATTTAAAACATTTGCAAATGCTGGAATCCAAAGCAAAAACAGAAAATGCTGGAAAATTCAGCAAGTTTGACAGTATCTATGGAGAGAGAATGGAGCCAATGTTTCCAAGTCTGGATGACTCTTCACCACAGCAAATTCCAGCAATTGCAGTATTTTGTCTTTTACTCTAATGGATTCTTTTGGAATAATCCCAGACCCAATTCTTGGAAATGCCTTTGTAGACTGAAAATAATTGGCCTTCTTCTTTATAAACAAATCTTTAAAATTTACATATGTGGCAGCATGACACTCAAATGTGACAGATGCAGGGCAGAAACTTTTTTACATATGTATTGTATGTATGTATTATATGTGTATATTAAATAATGCAGCTACATCTGTGCTTTTGTATTTTTTTTCTGTTCTGTATCTGCAGTCTGTGGAAAACAGTCCATTGGGAAGTTTCCTCAAAGGATTTATAGATGTTCCAACTTGTCATGTCGGTAAGCAGTATCACAAAGATCTTGCACACCTTTACATTCTTCCTTTCTTCTGTTAAATTCTGAGCCGCAACATGAGCGACAGAAAATGTTCACAAAGATTTAATTTTGAAATGGGCAGTAAACATATAAGAGAATTCCAAAGCATTCTATAAGTATATAAGTAATAAAAAGTGGTAAAAGAAAGAGCACGGCTGATTAGGAATTAAAAAAAAGACTTGCACATGGAAATTGGAGAAATATTGGAGGCATTAGACAAGTACCTTGCATTTATCCTTACAAAAGAAGAAGATGCTACACAGGTCGATGATTAGATAATCAACTGCCTATCCTAACAGCTAACTAAAGGGCCAGTAGTTGTCGCATTTGTCTCAAGAGGGATCTTTTTTGGCAGACTGGTCATTCTGATTTGCCCAGTAGTTAAATTAGCCAAGTTCTGCCTGTATAATTTTAAAGCTTGATTGATTGACAAAATGACTTTGGTTAGCTGTGAATGATACCCATGTCTTATTGCTAGTTTGGACATCAAACAAAAGATTGAGATATAACTGAGATTGATGCATGACTCTAGACAGTCCATTCTAGCCCTGCTGCTTTACAAGGCACAAGCTTGAAGGGATATACAGCAAGTAGTCTTTCACACACTGACTTTTCATTGAAGAATCCTTGTCCCAGTCTCAGATGTTACCACAGGGGTGGGTTTTAAGACTGTGCTAAAGTACTAGTGAGCAATCAAATATTTAATTACTGCATGCATTCTGTCTAATGCTACATTTCAGCCTGTTTTTACTTTTAATGGGCACTGATTAGTAACTAACATTATCATATTCCTCAGCCCCTTATTATACTCCTTATATATCTGACATCTGTCACACTTCTTCCCGTCAGCGCTCTCTGGGTTTATTTGGTGAACCTTTCTTCTTCAAGGGAATATACCTTGACATTGCCCACAGTATATTTTCTTTGAAAATAGCCTATTGTTCAGCCACCATTTTTTCTGCCAACATTTGATTCTAACTCACTTGACTCAGATGCATCCTTATTCCATTGAAGTTGGCTTTCTCCCAAGTAATTAACCCTGTTCTGCATTGTTCCTTGTCCTTTTCCATGGCCAAACTAAACCTTATGATACAATGGTCACTGTCCCCAGAATGCTCTCCCACAGATATAATTAATCCACTTGGACTAACTCATTCCCCAGAACCATGTCCAAGAACGCCTACTCTCTTGTTAGACCGGAAACATACTGCTGCAGAAAATGACCGTGAAAACATTCCAAGAATTCTCGCCCCTCTTGTCTCTTTCCATGATTTAATCCCAGTCTACATTTGAATAATTGAAGCTCCCCATTATAATTACTTTATAATTTTGGCACCTCCCTGTTTTTTTTTGCAAATGTTTTTCTCTACAATCCTTCTACCAGTTGGTAGTCTACATACCACACTGATCAATCTTATTGTACCTTTTTCATTCCTTATCTCTAATCAAAGAGATATCATCCTTGCCCCTCTGGAATATCCTCTCTCTCCACAAATCCTATTTTTAATCAATACTTCCCCTTCCCCCAATACCTCTGACCCACTTCTACTCCCCACCACCTCCATTTTTCTTCCTTTCCTAAACACTTTATACACAGGAATATTTCTTGGCCAATCTCAACTTACTTTGAGCCAGATCATAAAGTCATAAAGGTTTATAGCATGGAAATAGCCCCTTCGGCCCAACTTGTCTACACCACTCTTATTTTTTGAAAACCCCTAAATTATTCCCAATTTCCTGCATTTGGCTTATGTCCCTCTATGCCCAACGTACCCATGTAATTATCTGAATGCTTTTTAAAAGACAAAATTGCACTTGCCTCTACTACTACCTTTGGCAGCTTGTTCTAGACACTCACCACTTTCCATGTGAAAAAGTTTCTCCTCTGGACACTTTTGTATCTCTCCTCTCTCACCTTAAATCTTTGCCCTCTACTTTTAGATTCCTCCGCATTTGGGAAAATATACTGACTACTTACCTTGTCTATGCCACTCATTATTTTATAGACTTCTATAAGGTCATCCTGCAGCTTTCTACGCTCCAGAGAAAAAAGTCCCAGTCTTTTCAGCTTCTGCTTATAACACAATCCATCAAGTTCCTGTAGCATCTTAGCAAATCTTTTCAGTACTCTTTCTAGTTTAATAATATCCGTTCTATAATAGGGTGACCAGAATTACACATTCTGGTCCAAGTGTGGCTTTACCAATGTCTTGTACAACTTTAACAAGATGTCCCAACTCCTGTAGTCAATGTTCTGACTGATGAAACCAAGCATGCCAAATGCCTTCTTCACCACTCCGTCCACCTGTGACTCCACTTTCAAGGAGCTATGAACATGTACACCCAGATCTCTTTGTTTTATAACTCTCTTCATTGCCCTACCATTAACTGAGTAAGTTCTGCACTGGTTCAATCTACCAAAATGCATCACCTCGCATTTGTCTAAATTAAACTCCATCTGCCATTCGTTAGCCCACTTGCCCAATTGATCAAGATCCCATTGCAATAGAAGATAACTTTCTTCACTGTCCCCTATGCCACCAATATTGGTGTTAACTGCAGACTTACTAATCACATCCTCTATATTCTCATCCAAATCATTAATACAAATGACAAATAACAGTGAGCCTGGCACTGATCCCTGAGGCACACCACTGGTCACAGACCTTCAGTTTGAACAACAATTCCCCAGAACGACCCTCAAAACTAATTTTGTATCCATTTAGTTACCTCACCCTGGATCCCGTGAGATTTAACTTTGTACAAGAACCTATCATGTACCTTGTCAAAGGCCTTGCTGAAGTCCATATAGACAATATCAACTGCACTGCCCTCATCTACCTTCTTGGTTAGTCCTTCATAAAACTCTGTTAAATTTGTGAGATATGATTTTCCACTCATAAAGCCATGCTTACTGTCCCTAATCAGTCCTTGCATCTCTAAATGCCTATAGATCCTGTGTCTCAAAATACCTTCCAACAATTTACCCAACAGAGATGTGAGGCTCAATGGCCTGTAGTTCCCTGCAGCCTTCTTAAACAAAGGCACAACATTTGCCACTCTCCAATCTTGAGGCACCTCACCTGTGACTACTGATGATTCAAATATCTCGTCTAGGGGAATCCACAATTTCCTCACTAGCCTCCCACAACACTTGGGACATATCTCATCAGGTTCCGCAGATTTATCTACCTTGATGCGTTTTAAGACACCCAGCACCCCTTCTCTGTAATAGGTACACTCCTCGAGACATCACTATTTATTCCCGCAAGTTCCCTAACATCCATGCTTTTCTCAAATACTGATGAGAAATATTCATTTAGGATTTCACCCATCTCTTGTGGATCTGCACCTAAATGACTTTGTTGATCCTTAAGAGGTCTTACTTTCTCTTTTGTTACTCTTTTGCCCTTTATGATTTTGTAGAAGCTCTTTGGATTCTCCTTTGCTTTATCTGCCAAAACAATTTTGTGTCCCTTTTTTGCCCTCTTGATTTCTCTCACAATTGTACTCCTACACTGCCTATACTCTTCAACATATTCACTTGATCCCAGCTGCCTATGCACATCATGTGCCTCTTTCTTCTTTACCAGGGCCTTAATATCCTGAGTCTTCCAGAGTTCCCTACTTCTGCCAGCCTTGCCCTTCACTCTAAGATGAATGTGTTTACTCTGAATCCTCTTTAACAAACTTTTGAAAGCATGCCACTTACTAGACATCCCATGCCTTCCCAAAGAATCCCCCAATTAAATTTTGAAAGTTCCTGCCTGATACCACCGAAATTGGCCTTGCCCCAGTTTAGAATTTTAACTTTTGGGACAGACCTATCATTCTCCGTAGCTATCTTAGAACTAATAGGATTATGGTCACTTGTCCTAAAGTGATCCCTCACTAACACTTCTATCACCTGCCCTTTTTATTTCCCAAGAGAAGGTCAAGTTTTGCCCCCTCTCTAGTCAGTTCATCCACATACTGAATGAGAAATTCCTCCTGAATACACTCAACAAATTTCTCTCCATCCAACCCTCTAATACTATGGCTGTCCCAGCCAATGTTGGGAAAATTAATATCCTTTACTATTATCACCCTATTTTTCTTGGAGCTATCTGTAATCCCCTTACATACTTGCTCCTCAATTTCTCACTAACAATTTGGGGGCTTATAGTACAACCTGTCAAAGTGATTTCCCCTTGCTTATTTCTCAGTCTGAACCCTCGGATCTATCCTCTCTCAGTATGGCAGTGACACTTTCCCTAATCAAAAGTGCAACTCCCCCTCCTCTCCTACTTCCTGCTCTATCTTTCCTGTAGCATCTGTACCCTAGAACATTAAGCTGCTAGTCCTGTCCCTCCCTTAGCCATGTTTCAGTAATCCCAGTTCCACATACCCATTAATGCCCTGAGTTCATCTGACTTGCCCGTCAGGCCTTTTGCATTGAAATAAATGCAATTTAATCTGGACTTCCCTTGCTCTGTCTTGCTTCTGTCAGATCTGTCTGGTACTTGGATTACTGACATTGCCTATACTGATTAACGTGCTCTCCATGCTGGCCTCAAACTTCTCTTCTCCCACACTGCTTTGGATCCCACCCCACCCCCACCTCTAAACTAGTTTAAACCCTCCCGAGTGGCTCTAGCAAATCTCCCTGTCGGGATGTTAGTCCCCCTCCAGTTCAAATGTAACCCATCCCTCTTGAACAAATCAGTCCTTTCCCAGCCAAGATCCTGATGATCTAAAAATCTAAATCCCTGCCTCCTGCACCAGCTCTCAAGCCAGGCATTCATCTGTCTAATCCTCTTATTCCTACTCTCACTATCACATGGCACCGGTGGTCGTCCTGAAATTACTACCTTCAAGGTCATGCACATTAGCTTCTGCCTTACTGTCTATATTCACACTACAGGATCTCATCCTTTTCGTACCTATGTTGTTGGTACCAATATGTACAACCACCTCTGGCTGCTCACCTTCCCCCTTAAGAATGCCCTTCCATCGCTTAGAGATGACCTTGATCCTTACATCCAGGGAGGCAACACACCATCCTGGAGTCTCGAATGCAGCCACAAATGGGTTTCTGTGGCTCTAACTAACGAATCCCCTATTACTACTGCTCACTTACTCTTTGCTTCAGCTGTGGTGTCACAGGCCTGGCTACTGCTGGGATCTCCCCCTGGTAGACTATCCCCCTCAACAGCATCCAAAATGGTACACCAGTTTGAAAGGGAAATAGACACAGGAGACACCTGCACCACCTGCCTGCTTCTTTTGGCAGTCACCCATCTACCTGTCTGAACCTGTGGTGTGACAACCCCCCTGTAACTAGTGTGTATTAGAGTCTCTGTTATAGCAATAACATCATAGTTTCATTTGTCAACCTGTACCTGTAGCTCACCAATTTTATTAAGTTAAGTTTATTTATTAATGTCACAAGTAGGGTTACATTGATAGGACAATGAAGTTACTGTGAAAATCTCCTATTTGCCACACTCTGGCACCTCTTTGGGTAATGCACCTAACCAGCACATCTTTTAGACTGTGGGAGGAAACCAGAGCACCCAAAGAAAACCCATGCAGACAGTGGGAGAACATGCAGACTACGCACAGCCAATGATCCAAGCCAGGAATCGAACCCATGTCGTTGGCACTGTGAGGCAGCAGTGCTAACCAATGTTTAAGGTTTAAAGTTTATTTATTAGTGTCACGAGTAGGCTTACATTCAGACTGGAATGTGAAAATTCCCAGTGTACCATCATTGGGGTAAAGTTGGGTTGGAGAAAGCGGACGCAAGGCTGGCAACCCACTAGACGGTTTGTTGTGGAGTAGGGAAGGGGTTGGGCAGGTACTTCCACTGGATGTTGCCACCAGATCCATACCTCACCCCGTTAACCTTCTCTAAGGTTTCCTTGTGAAATCGAAGGAGGACTTCGGCTGACTCACGAGCTTTCTCCTGTCAGAGGTAGTCTCACGGAGAAGCTATCATTGCCCATTTCCTTCACCCTCCCCCATACCCAGTTTCCACCAAGGAGGAGGGAGTGAGGCAGATAAAACCAGAGCTCAATGGTGGTTTGCAAATATGTTTTAGATGCTTTATGAAGTAGTCTCGACTGCCCGCATCATATTAACATGTTCAGTATTTACTTCAACAGTTATTCAGAAGGAAGGGAAAGGAAGCAAGCAGTACGTTTTTACCATCCACTCCCAACAAATGTCCCATCCTGTGCAGATGTTGGATGTGGCTGCAGATAGTCAAGAGGATCTGAATGACTGGGCTGCCAAGATCAGGGAGGCAACACAGAATGCAGATGCCAGAGTAAGTGTGAGACAAAAGCCATTTCAGAAATATTGGAACAATTGAACTCATTCTCATTATAAACCGTGTGAAGCAGGAAGTAATTCCACCCAAATTCTCTACCAAATTCTTAAAGGAGCTGTGTATGTTAAATGAGGCCTCGCTGATTTTACAAGTAGTAGAATATGATTTAACTTAATTCTCCGGGTGACTGGGATTGCGATTAGTGAGTAGTCAATTCATTCAGACCAGGAATGATTTATATCCTCACCCCACACCACATCCTGCTTACTGTGCTCAACTAGGAGCACAGCAATGTGTGCTTATTTCTGTTTAAATCCCTCTATGGCTTAACCACTCCCCATTCCTACAACCATGTCCAGTCCCAAATTCCACCAGGAACTCCCTGTTCCTCTATCTGTGGCATCCTGTCTACTCTCCATTTCCTTCTCCCAACCATTGCTCTCTATGCCTAAGCTCTAAGCTCCAGAACACCCTCTTCAACTCCCATCACCACTTCCACTTCTTTTATCCTTTAAGACACAGTTTATAACCGGCATTTGACCATTTGTTCTAACATCTCCGTCTTCAGCTTGATGTCAATTTTTGTCTGATAATGCTGCTGTAAAGTACCTTTACCAAAATGAAAATGCTATATAAGTGCATGTTGTTGTATTGCTGTTTGTTGAGTTACCTGATTTTAGCCATGGCATAGTCTGAGTTAGGAAAAGGAGAATATTTTGCACTTGACTATTCAGGGAGTGTGTGCCCATGTGGCTATGAGTGCCAGTGCATGTGCGTGTGTGTTGTGTATATGTGTGTGTGTTGTGTGTGTGTGCATGTTTGCATGTAGTGTGTGTGTATTTTGACACAAGCAAGATGACTGCAGAACAGAACACGAAACATGATATGGGTTTTAAGGATAAGGTTCACCACCACCTTCTCAAGAATAATGATTAATGCCAACTTTGCCAGCAAAACCCATACTCTAAAATTAATATTTTAATTAAAATGAATATGTCACTTGCACGACTAAAGGTCTTTTCCTTGGGAGTGTGGATATGTGATACATGTTGCAGCTGAAGCCAGGTGATCAACTTCTTGAAAAAGGATCTTGATATGTGTGATTGGGAATGGGATTGATTGGCGATGAAGTGAGATCAGTCTGGACTGAGATGCTGAAATATTCCACAGGAATATAATGATTCTTCTGCATCTGAGGCAGGTATGCTGTTCACATCTCACACTCTGACTTGCTGTCCTTCAGACGCCCTGGCTAGTGAGGAGAAAAGTCAGTCAGAGATCCTATTCCTGCCTGTTACCCTGTTATCTTCATAGTGCAGAAGGAGGCCATTCATCTCATCCACTCTGCACTGACCACAATCCCACCCAGGCCCTTTCCCCATAGCCATTTACCCTAGCTAGTCCCCCTGACACTAAGGGGCAATTTAACATGACCAATCCATCCAGCCCGCATATCTTTGGACTGTGGGAGGAAACCAGAGCACCCGGAGGAAACACAAGCAGATTCTGGGAGAACATGTAGCCTCCTTACAGACAATGACCCAAACCAGGAATCGAACCTCGCTCCCTGATGCTGTGAGGCAGCAGTGCTAATCAGTGTTCCACCGTGCTGCCCCATGAGAAATTACCCACTAATAAACATTCGGTGAGACTCAGATAGATTTCAGGGCGATGGTTTGCAAGATTGAGTGACCTGTCGAGATTTTTACATGTAGCCACTTGACCACGGTACAGGCAGAACTAGTGGACAAAACCCAGAATGAATTAACTACTTCAGAACAGGATAATAAGGAAAGAAAGTTTGCTTTTCATTTTAGAGTATGGGTTTTGCCAGCAAAGTTGGCATTAATCATTATTCTTGAGAAGGTGGTGGTGAACCTTCTCCTTAAACTGCTGGGGTCTGTATGGTAACCATCTCAACTGGTTTTAAATGGCCATCTCTCTTCGTAACAGATGCAAGAAGGAAAAATCATGGAAAGGCGAAAGAAGATTGCATTGGAATTGTCAGAACTGGTCGTCTACTGCCGTCCTGTGCCTTTTGATGAAGAAAGTGAGTTTGACTCAATACATTTAGCCATTCAGGCGGAAACATTCAATTTCCTATCCTTTATTTACTTGCAGTTTATTTTGTTGAGTTATCTTTGCCTTTAAGTCAAATTGTCACGTGGACAAGATTAGGATGTAACATGACTCTAATCCACCACATTTATTGAGCATGCTGTTCTTGTCTGGGCCAAGACAGAGCTCATTATTAAAAAACATTGATGTTTTCACACAGAAGGTGGCCTTTGGTCCTAATGCCTCACCATGTTTTACTACACTAAAGATTCTTTTATGATAAGATTATGCTAAAAGTACAAGCTATTGTTATCAGGCAGCTGTCGACTAAACTAATCCACAACAAATCAGACTGCCTGATTTCCCTCCAGATCGTTTTGCCTTCATCAAATATCTACCCACATTTCCATTCAGCGATGGAATGAAATCTGCCTCAATCACTCCCTAACGCAAACACTCCATGCTTCAACTACCCTCTGAGGCTGGATCCTCATAGACACTCTGTGGAGGCAGGAAAATGGTGGCCTGGACTCGATTCCGAGTTTCCCGACCTCCTTCCCGGGGTTTCAGATTTTCAATAGTAGGGGTTCTCAGTGCTGTCTGTTGCTGGTTATGAGCCCGCCTGCTGCGCTGGCCAGCTCCATTATGGGATAAGCATGAACTAGTTCACTGCAATCTTCATGGAGTGGAGCTAGCTTTTGAAGGTCTCACGGCTCGTGGCTTCTCAGAGGTATCGTGAACCATAATCCAGATGAGGGAGCCTTTTGAAAGGTTAGTTTAAGTTACCTTGATTCCCCCTAGAACCTACCCCATCAAACCAATCTATGACATCCATCTAACTCCATGGCCTCTCATACCCTCCATGCTAGCTGTGTCCCTCCATATCTATCTCAGGGCCCTTTGTATCCTCCATCCCAGCTTGTGTCCCTCCATAGCTGCTGATATCCTCCATGTCAAGCTGTGTTCCTCCATTTGCACCCCAAAACCACACATAATATCCATGTCAAGTTATGGTACTTCCATGCCCATTCACCCTCAAAACACCATGAGGTGGCATGGATGGGGGCATGCAGAGTGTGGGGGGAGAGGAAGGGGTATAGGGTAAGGGGGTGTGAGGGCTAATGGAACTTACTATTTCCAGAGCGCCTCTGAAACAGCCAGTTCAGCACCCAGCAGCTCCTGTGGCTGCCTCCACACTGTCTCCAGTGGTAATGAGCAATGGGGGGAGATCAGGGCTGGAGTGGGGGGAGTGTGCCTGACTGCTGTCTCCTGTCAGAAGCCTTGCAGAATGAAAGTCCTGAATTTGCTGACACTTTCTCTCAATCCGGGAAATTGTCCGACTTCTGCTATCTGCCTCTCTGATGGAAATCATGATATGGAGATACCGGCGTTGGACTTGGGTAAACACAGTAAGAAATCTCACAACACCAAGTTAAAGTCCAACAGGTTTATTTGGTAGCAGTCGCCATTAGCTTTTGGGGCTTTGCCCCTTTGTCGGATGAATGGGGAGTTCTGATCACAAACAGAGCATATAAAGGCACACACTCAGTTTACAAAATACTAATTAGAATACGAGTCTTTACAGCTAATCAAGTCTTAATCTTTAATCTTTAATCTTAAGACTTGATTAGCTGTAAAGACTCACATTCTAATTAGTATTCTGTAAACTGAGTGTGTGCCTTTATATGCTCTGTTTGTGATCAGAACTCCCCATTCACCCGACAAAGGGGCAAAGCCCCAGATACTAGAGGTGTTTGCTATCAAATAAACCTGTTGGACTTTAATCTGGTGTTGTAAGACTTCTCACTCTGATGGAAACCCAGCCCTCTGTCTGTGGAAATTTTTCCTTATCTCCCTTCTCATTCCGAATGATAAGTTTTAAATTGACAACCTCACAGCACTGGTGTTTCCGATTTAGTGGAAATAATCTTTCCCTATTCACATGGTCAAAACTCTTCGTCATTTTAACAACCCCTCCTCTCTGCCAGTTTGGAAATAAACCCAGGCCCTGGATCAGTGCATGGAAAATAAGACTTCCCTTTTTTCCAGTACGGCAGTAGCAGGCTGATTTTCCACCCAAGCCCTTTACATCAAGAAGTTGATGAGAGCTGAGTCTCCAAGCTGCCCTGAGAATTCAGCCCTTTGCACCATTAAAAAGGCTTTAATGTCACTCACATAAGCTGAGTGCAGAAAAGAGATCCTGTGAGGCCATTTGAAAGACATTCACTAACCTGAGGTAATCAATCTGTTACCACTTAGACAAAACTTGCATCTGTTGAAGCTGTGGATTGATGCAGCCGGTTTTGATTTATAGCCTCATAGAATTATAGAATCGCTACAGTGCAGAAGGAGGCCATTTGGCCCATCAAGTCTGGGACATCTCTCTCTGACAGAGTATCTTACCCAAGCCCGCTCCCCTGTCCTATCTCCATAACCCCACACATTTGCCACTGCTAATCAGTCTAACCTACTCGTCTTGGGAGACCAAGGGGCAATTTAGTATGGCCAATCCGCCTGACCTGCACATCTTTGGACAGAATGCCCCACAGATTAACTAGTGGAGTAGGGCCTATCCTTGGGACTGAGGCCTATCACTCGTGTAATCCAGAACAAGCCTTATTTTGCTTGTACCTCTGCTACTCCGACCTGGGAGCATTCGGGGCTGATATTGAGTATCTGAAACGGAAGTCCCTATCTCCTTCCGAGCTCTTGAGGAATGCAAAATTCTCTGATCTGGCAAATGCAGAATTTCCACAAATCCTGCTGATGTAACATTGTGGGAAACAGTGGCCGGAATTCTCCCATCCGTCCGCCACTGGAATTTTGGTGGGCAGGTTGCGGAGAATGTGGAGTGCTGTTGACAGTCAGGCGGGAATTTCTGGCTTTAAAACCAGCATGGCTGGGGAATTCCACCCACCCTGGGGAAATTCACCATTCCCAAAGCAACAGGTGTGGAAGGCCACGGAGCTCCGAGGAAATCCCTGATCAGCGAATAAAGTATTCTCTGTGTTGCATAATCCTGAGATGGAGTCACTAAATGTCAGGAAGGTCATTGATGAGCAATGAATCTTGTGAATTGATGTACCTTGTTAGCCCACTCTGAATTAATGTTTCTTTGCTAACTTTGCTTTGTCACGCTTGCAGAGATCGGAACAGATAAGGCCTGTTACAGAGACATGTCGTCCTTTCCCGAAACGAAGGCAGAAAAATACGCCAACAAAAGTAAGGGCAAAAAGTTTCTTCAGTACAACCACCGGCAGCTGAGTCGTGTCTACCCCAAGGGGCAACGCCTGGACTCCTCCAATTACGACCCCCTGCCCATGTGGATCTGCGGCAGTCAGCTGGTTGCACTCAACTTCCAGACACCAGGTAAATTCATGGCAATGAGCTACGCTATGCCAGCGAGTGGGTTAAACTGGCTCCACAGCAAAGGAAGGCAAGGGCCCAGTACCACTCCCATCATCCCCACCACCCCCGTCCTCCCCCATTCCCTCACAACCGCCCCATATTCATGCACCAGGAGCAATCAGGACATTTTCTCAAACATAAATTCAGCTACTTGATCCATAAAGATCCGCAGTCCATATTTCTCAACCTCAAAAGCCTGGCCTTGAAATAAATAAAATGATACGGGAAAGGATTTCAGAAAGTTTAAAAACAACCTGAGAACTGGCAAAGTAAACAAGGATGTTAAATCCTCCTTGTAGAGCCAAAGAAATCTCCAACTGAGTCCTGCGTGCTAGTGCTGGTTCTTTACTAGAATATTTTTTAAAGAAATATATTTAAGATGTTATATTTTCAACGGGCTTTTGATGGTTATAGTTCAATCTTATTCAATCGATATCAGAAACAGGACAGAGGCACATTTACTTCTCTGTATCCGAAGCTGTGAAGAGATGTAGCTTTCTCAGAGGTAGGACATCCTGTGGTGTGACTAGTGCTATATAAATCTTTCTTTTTGCACCTCCCACTCAGCACAGCTCGTGATAGAAATCACACAGAGAGACTGGCAGATACAGCATTCTCTGGAAGCCAGGCCAAAGTGCCATAAATCTAAATATTCTTGGCTTAGGATCTCAGCTTCTTTTCCCTCATCCTCTGGATATACTGTCCAACTTTCTTCCTTTCAACTCCCAAAACAGTATTCCCACCCTTTTTTCTCTTTTCCCTAACAAACTACCTTTCCCAGATTCTTTCTCTTCGTCTCAAAAACGTTGTTCTCATTGACACCATCTTCCTCCAGTTCCTTCCATCTGATCTGCAGCTCAATGGGATTTTCAACACTTGGTTCCGTTCTTACCTTATTCAATCATATCCTGAAAAGCTCTAGTAATAACCTCCCTTTCCACCTCAGTATTATAATCTCAGGATCCCTCCAAGGATCCACAGTGTAGTCCATCATCTCTTCCTTATCTACATCATAAGATATTGGAGCAAAATGAAACCATTTGGCTCATTGTGTCTACTCCACCATTCAATCATGACTGATAAGTTTCTTAACCCCATTGTCATGCTTTTACCCCATAACCTTTGATCCCCTTACCAATCAAGAACCTGTCTATTTCTGTCTTAAGTATACTCACTAACCTGACCTCCACAGCTTTTGTGGCAATGAATTCAATAGATTCACCACCGTCTGGTTGAAGAAAGTCCTCCTCATCCCCCTTTTATTCAGAGGCTCTGCCCTTGACGCCCACACTATCCCGCCCTTTTCGTATTCTGTAAGTTCCAGTCAGATCCCCCTCATCATTCTAAACTCCATCAAGTACAGACCCAGATCCTGAGACATTTCCCTTGGAAATATGTCCCTGAGACATATTTCCCTGGGCTAATAACACCCACTTTTACATTGTCACTATCTCTCTTGATTTCTCCCTACCTCGTGCTGTCTGGCACCAAGTATTGAATAGACTATGATTCCCTCGAGAAAAAACTGAGAAAATCAAAGCAACCATCTTCAGTTTCCACCATATTCTTCTTAACCCTGCCTTGGTCCAGGCATTCACAGCCTCAGCAATCTGTATTAAGTTTCCAAACCCACTGTCACTCCATCGCAGTGACCACAATTCTATAACATTGTCCATCTCCCACCTGTATCTCAGCCCATCACCCACTGAAGCTTTCATCCAGATATGTTATCTTGATAATCCATTAGTCTGCTCATCCAAAATTCCGCTGCCACTTTCCTTTCAATCCAACTTTTCTGACTGTCAGTCGGTCTCCAGTCCGCTGGAAGCCCATGTTCTGCAATTTGTTCCTTAAATCACTCTCTATCTCCTCTAAGGCTCTCTTCAAGACACAGCTCTTTAATCGAGAGTTGGTCAGCCCTAATTTGTCTGTAGTATCTTCAATCTGTGAACTCATAACCTGACTCAACATTCACCATCAATGTAGAGATCTGACCTCAGTTTAATATGAGGTGTGGGAGAGCATGCCAGGAGCAGCACTGGGTATAATGTCAACAAAGAGAATATCTACCTGATGAAGCTACAGCCTAGCGCTACATGAACAGTAAAGAGTGGAAAGGCCATGCAATAGAGATAACCATCGGATCCAATCAAAGATCTGTAGTCCTGCTGTAATGACTTCAATCGGATCATTGAGGTTGGCCTTTGGAGTATGAACTCCCTGTTTAAGAATCCATTGATGGGCCAATCAGGGAATCTTTGCTTTGTACTTAAATTAAAGTTTATTTGTTCATCACTGCAATGCAGTTACTGTGAAATTCCCTTAGTTGCCACACTCTGGAACCTGTTCAGGTCAAAACGTCTTTCAGACTGTGGGAGGAAACCCATGCAGATACAGGGAGAACGTACAGACTCCACATAAACAGTGACCCAAGCTGGGAATCGAACCCGGGTCTCTGGCCCAGTGAGGCAGGAGTGCTGACCACTGTGCCACCATGCCCAGAAGTGTCAGTTCCCCAGAGATAGACTGCTAACAGATACACCATGTACTGCTGTTAGAGGTGTAAATAAATGCTTTTTGGTGAAGGGAATTCTGCCTCAGCAGACTAATTACACTTTCCTCCTTTAATTCAGCATTTCTGTTTTCTTACACCTTTGTGAAAAGTCTTTCATTCTTCCAGTGTGGCCTATGGACTGTCTGTGCATTGGCCTGCAGCCACACCAGAGAGAAATCAGAAGGATATAAAGCTTTTTAATAAATTTTCTTTGAAAATTTCTGTTGTTATTTATAAAAATAAGGATATGGCATTAAAGGCTGTTTGACAGCCAGGCATTATCCAATCTGAAAATGAAAAGTGCATAGAATCCTTAGAGTGCAAGAGCAGGCCAATCAGCCCATCATGTCTTCACTGTCTCCACGATGAGCACCCTACTCTGAAACCCCACACATTTGCCCCACTAATCCCCCTAATTTAGCTACTAGGGACAATGGTTAGCATGGACAATCCACCTAACCCACACATCTTTGGAGTCTGGAAGGAGATCCACAGAGACAAGGGGAGATCATGCAGGCTCCACGCAGACAGTCACCCAAGGCTGGAATTGAACCCGGGTCCCTGACATTGTGAGGCAATGATGCTGCCAAATTTGTGCTACTAAATGAACCCATTGGATTTTAATTTGGTGTTGTGAGATTTCTTGCTGTGAGGCAACAGTGCTTAACCAATGTGCCATCTTTATGACTGCCATGGTAAGATGCTACATCATGTGCTGGCCAGGCCATCTCAATAGCAGCTGTGTGGGGGCAGTCAGAAGTCATTGTCCTATCTTTGGCAATCCTACGTGCGAAATGCCCTGCAATGATTTTCGATGTTGTGGTGGTAAATGCATCTTTGAGTTAAATAATTGGACTGCAGCCCCATCTGCTGGATTGAAGAATAATTACAGGAGCAATAACTGTGGCGATAGCATTGGCATCAACTATAATCTACTCGACCCTAGCCCAAGCGGCTTCAAATGGCCTCCTCCAGCAGCACAAAATACATTTACACTAGTCCTTAATGTTTCATATATAAAACCTATATATATATATATATCCAGTAAGTGAAAATGCCCTCTGGTGGCTCCTTTACTAAATGTAAAGAGACATATGGGTTAGAGAAGCTCAGTGAATTGAGCTAATGATTAACTAAAGTCAGACGAATCTGGTCTGCTGAACGAGCTGATCTCAGATGGATTGGGTATTAAGGGTATTAAACTTGGATTTAGCATCCCTCAGCTAGAGAGCTGATTAAACCGATTAGAGATCAGTTTCCCATTTGGTATTTGGTGACCCTTTGTGAGACTGTCTTCATTGTCGATGAGAATTGAGCTGTGAAGCTCCCAATTGCTAAGTACTGCCAGTTAAGGAGTAACTTTTACGTTGCTCACTTAGGGTTTCAATGGCTGAGGATGAGCAGGAAAATGGGGATTTACCCTCTTGCTCTCTTCTAGATTTACTCATGAAAATCAGAGCCTTTGTGAGACTTCAGTATTAAACAGAGAAGGTACCGTAAATACTGGGAGCTTTGTAGAAGAATCACAGAAACCTTACAGCGCAGAAGATGGCCTTTTGGCTCATCGTATCTGCATTAACTTTCCAAAAGAGTGTCTTACCCAAGCCTACCCCCAAACCTGCACATTTACCATGGCCAATCCAGCTAACCTACATACATTTGGACACTACGGGTGCAATCTTACTCGGCGTTCACACCATGCTCGTGCTGTGGCAAAGTCAGAGAATTTGGCGTTCAACCAAATCTCCACTCACTGCGACGGGATAGGAAAATCCCACCTGTGTGAACAGTGCTAAGATTCCGGCCTAAGGGGCACAATTTAGTGTGGCCAATCTACCCAACCTGGACATTTTTGGATTGTGGGACGAATTGGAGGAAAGCTACACAGATATAGGGAGAACGAGCAAACTCTGCACAGTCAGTCACCAGAGGCAGGAATTGAACCTGGGTCCCTGGCGCTGTGAGGCAATAGTAGTAACCACGATGCCACCCTAGTCACTGACACAGTTAAAAAAATAGAAATGAACTTTGAATCTGAAAGGGCTTTGGGATTTTTTTATTCTCTCTGCAGATAAGCCCATGCAGCTGAACCAGGCAATCTTCGCTATGAATGGAAAATGTGGTTATGTTTTACACCCTGACATCATGAGAGACGAAAACTTTGACCCTTTTGACAAGAACACGCTCAAGGGTGTGGAGCCAATCACCGTGCAGCTTCAGGCAAGTGGCCACCATTTTGTTTCACCACAAGAGATCTGAGCAACCTGACAAATGTTGAAACCACCAAATGTTGAATTATACCTCTTCACTCTGAGTGGGAACAGTGAAGATGGAAAGCTTAATTTCTAGTTCTATTCCCACTGATTTTAATGCCACCGGTTTTGGTTTTTTGCCAGAATCAAGTTGAAACCTCGTGTTTTATTACAATGTCAATTTGCCCCTGGCTGATGTTAATTTGCCTGGGTATTGTGTATGGAGCCCCCACACCTACCCCATTAACCTGAAGCAGGTTTGCAGCTGGTTGGCAGATGCAAATGCTCATCTAAATATTTCTTAAATGTTATGAAGCTCTCTGCCTCCGACACCCTTTCAGGCACTGAGTTCCAGATTCCCACCACCCTTTAAACTTCCCGACCTCTTACATTAAATCTATGCCCCTTAGCTATTCCACTCAGGGGAAAAGTTTCTTTCTGTCTATCCCATCTATGCCCCTCATAATTTTCATACATCTCAAGAATGTCCCCCCTCAGTCTCCTCTGCTCCAAGGAAAACAACTCCAGTCTATCCAATCTCTCTTTGTAACTAAAACTCTCCAGTCCAGACAATATCCTAGCAAATATTCTCTGCACCATTTCCAGTGCTGTCACATCCCATCTATAATGTGGGTTCCAGAACTGCACCACTACTCTAACTGTGGTCTAAGCAACATTTTAGATAGTTCCAACATAACCTTGCTCTTAAACTTTATGCCTTGGCTAATAAAGATAAGTATACCATATGCCTTTTTACTACTTTTTACTACCTGTCTTGCTACCTTAAGTGGCTCGTGTACATGCACATCAAGATCCTTCTGATCCTTGGTACTTCGCAGGGTCCTTGTTTCTCTTGCTTTGTTTGTCTTGCCCAAGTGCATCACCTTCCCCATTACCAGATTGAATTCTGTTTGCCACTGATCAGCCTACCTGACCAGCCTGTCTATATCTTCCTGTAATTAAAGGCTATCCTCCTTACTATTTACCATATCATCCACGAACTTACTGATCAACCCTCCTACTTTCAAGTCTAAATCATTTATATAAACCACAAATAGCAAGGGCCCCAACACTGATCTATGTGGGACCCCACTCGACAGTTTTCCAAAACAAAAAATATAATCATTGAGGCAGCAAGGTGGATTCTAGTTCTTTACATCTCGTTTTATGATCTAGATTTTATAATTTAGCTCCTGAGACTGTAGTTGTCTGCCATCTACCTCCACATTCATAGAACAAATGCAGCAGGAGATCATTTTGCCTATGCTGTCTCTTTGAAAGACTCATCCAATGAATCCTACAGATCTGCTCTTTCCCCATAGCGCTGCAATTTTTATCCTTTTTCTGTTACACACTTTTTGAATGTTATTATTAAATCTGCTTCCACTACCCTTTCAGGCATTGCATTCAGATCAGACCAACTTGCTGCAGAAGCAAATTCTTTCCTGCTCCTCTTTGGCTATTCATTAGATCCAGGTAATTCCTGTGATTGGGTTATCCAGCCATGATCTGTGCCAGCGGAAATCACTGAATAGTGCAATTCTGAGTTTGGGTGGCACAGCAGCAGAGTGGTTAGCACTGTTGCTTCATAGCCCCAGAGACGTAGGTTCGATTCCAGTCTTGGGGGACAGTCCATGTGGAATTTGCAGGTTCTCCCTGTGTCTGCATGGGTTTCTTTCGGTTGCTTCGGCTTTCTCCTACAATCCAAAGATGTGCATGTTAGGTGGATTAGCCACGCTAAATTCCCCCTTAGTATCCCAAGATGTGTCAGTTAGATGGATTAGCCATGGTAACTGTGTGTGGATGCGGGGATAGGACGGGATAGAGAACCTGGGTTTGAGAGTTTGAGAGTTAGCACAGACTCAATAGGCCTCTTTCTGTTCTGTAGGAAGTCTGTGAGATTTTGCCCCTTTCTTCAGCTCTGACATGCAGTAGGTTGTGGCAACACTAACGCTCTATCAATATAGGTGGGATGGTTTAGTCTGACTGGACTATGGTACTGCTAGCTATTGCAAATGGATATTTTACAGGGCGATATGTAATTTTAGCTTAGGGGGTCCTGGGCAAAGTGAGGAGCAGCCCTATCACTGAGTCCAGAAGCCCCAGGTTTGAGTCCCCAGAAGGTGATGTACGTGGCATGCTAAAGCAGGTTGATTGTCAACCTGCAAATTCTGCTGATACACTAATGGCCAGTGGCAACAGTGGTAGAGTTTCATGGTCAGCCAGAATTATAGCAACGCAACAACATTCCCCCCCCATTAAAGGACACCAACTTTTGCCATGAGCTCCATGGCAAATGTCCTTATTGCTTTGGGGACAGAGAGCGAGAAAGATAAATTCAACGCTCTCACTCCTTTTAAAAAGAATACAGGAGGAGAAATTGTAGGAGTGTGTCATTATTGACTCCATTCTCTTAAACTGACAGATTTTGGGAGCACGACACTTGCCCAAGAACGGGAGGAGCATCGTTTGTCCGTTTGTTGAGGTTGAGGTGTGTGGGGCAGAGTACGATTCCAGCAAGTATAAGACAGAGGTGGTGGGTAAGTGAGACTTCTCCCCTTGTTATCTGGTGATCTGAATGTACGGTCTCACTTTTTTTCTTCCCTCCCTTTTACTTACTCTCTTACTCCCTGAAAATAGCAAATATTTTGTGGCGGGGGCGGGTACACAGAAGGGAAGTCCTTCACATGAGCTTTGACATTGAAGATCAGCTGATGATATTCTCAGCACCCCCATGCATTGTCCCACTCAGGCACAACATTTAGAATCATTAGTAATCTACACAACAGGTTAAATACTGCACTTGCTGCAAATCTGAAGTAAAAATGGAAAATGCTGGAGATGTGCACCCAACAGACCAGGTTACATCTGTGGGAAGTGCAGGGTTAATAGTAAAGCACTGACGTTCCATTACAACAGTTGGCCTTTTGCTAAGAGTCAATACATCATTGATCCCTCTTGGATCAAAGTTAGGTGCAGCACAGAATGGATACAAAGTTCGCGGTGCTGGGTCAAGTACTTCCAGCGCAAGTACACAAAGTACCAGCAGGCTGGATACAGAGCAAAGTTCACTCCACACTACTCTAATGAATACTCGGGTGCAGCAGGAGTGTGTACAGAATGAAACTGTTTCTGTTCTGCTCTCAATGATGTACATCAGGAATTGTGAGGTGAAGAAAGACCTTCTACCACCTGGCAGTCACATCATAAGACAAGGATGACATTTTGGGCTAATCGTAATGATCAGTCCCTTTCAGTTAATCTGCAACAGATCCAGACATGACACCAGGAACTTTAGAAATCAATGACTCAAATTCACCTGCTTCCACATAAGTATGTGACATTTATTCACACATGAGGTGGAATTTTACAAGATTGATTCTCACTGTCCAGTTAGTGTGAAAATGGAAGTGTTCCTGATCTGTTTTTTGCTTGAGTTTTCATGCTCAACCTGATGCACTTAGTCATTGAAAATATGGCCTAGACTGTTTCTAGCTGCTGCAAGCAGTGGGCTGGGCTTAATTTGCTAGCCAGCCTGCAGAGGGAGCTATAGCGCATATGTAGACCTTTGTGTCTGCACATGTGCAATAGCAACTGTAGCTGGAGCTGTTGCGCATGTGCAGATCTCTGATGATGCACGTGTGCAACTACAACAACAGGAGTCTGACAGACAGGGAGAGGCAGTCAGGCCCCTGCTGCCTCAGGCAGCCTCAATAGAACCATAGCAATCGTGGAATCTGTGCCGATCGCGAGGACCATACCACCCGAGAGGCTATCCATGCTGCCCCACTACCACCAAACCAATCGTGCCACCTGACCTCACCACCAATCCAATCAGATTGAAGAGCAACAGCAGACTCCCTCCCTTCCATGATCCAGTTGCACCTGAGGGGCTACCTCCATGGGCTGCCCCTTCAGGCCCCACCCTCATTCAGGCCCTCCTTGTTATACCCCACCCCCTGGCATGTCCACCAAGCAATGCCAAGATGCACAGTGAACATTGTCCAGGTGCCGGACTGGCAGTGCCAAGCCAGACGGCATTGCTAGGCTGGCATGCCCAAGGGGCAGCCACCCGCTCCCTGCCCTCACCCTTCCATGGGGGTCTCAATGACCTCTCGATCCAATGGCAAGACCAACACAACTGTTCCCCATTCATGGGAAGCAAGTAGTTTCATCGCTGGAGAGAACCTCTCCTAGCAAGGCGATAAAGGTAAGTGAGCCTGAACAACTCAGCACCGGGCTGGCTAATGACAAGTATATCAGCGTTTAAATAAATTTGAATAAGTTATTCAGTCTTTTGCCCATTTCTGGCAAGAGGCTGACATTGCTGGAAATCTGGCTCTCACGGAATTGTAAGAGCTGAGAAATCAGGTGTGACCCCCTAATTTCCCGCTCTCTCGCAATTTTACCAGTTTACTCCATCGATGGACAGCTCGAACCAGTAAAAATCTGCCCAACATCTGTACCCTAAATTATCATCTTCAAAAAGAAAATACTGTTTAATTTGCCTTTGAATATATCCCAAAATCAGAAGGGACTCTCCTGCAGTGTAATGTTCATTTTTTCTCACACACCACTCTTGTGAATACACAGAGCGAGATTCTCCAAACTCACAGCCACGTGTTTCTTGGTGGCGGGAGGTGACACGCTGTTTGCTAACATAGGATTCAATGGCCCTACTGTCGTTAATGGGGTTTCCCATTAATGTCACCCTAGGGCATCATGAAACGCGTGTACAAAAATGATGCCGACTCCATTAATCTCTCTTAATAATAGGAAGTATGTAAACTTCAAATGCGCATTGTACATGTCTCCCTTATTAATAAATGAACCATTTTAAATACTCTTTTGTAATAAGGGAGGGTCTATAATACTTCTTGTCCCTTCCCCATGAGGGGCTTTGTCTGTTTTCCAGCACACAGATCCACAATTCATTGATAACTCTCTGGTATGCCTAGACCTGATCCATTCTTCAGGAGTCTAAGATGGGTTGTTGAGTTATAATGCTGAGCTGAAGAAATCTGACTCTTCCTGTTTTTAGTCCGGGAGGAAGGCACAATTGTCGTTTTATGCTACTCTAGCTAACTGAGCAATCAAATATGGGATATTCCGTTTTGTATTGTATAGTGCTGCCTGGTATACGGTATATGTGGTGTGTACATGTGTGGGGGCAGTAGGTATTGTTGGTGGAGTAAGAGCAGCCATTAAATAAACCCTCTCGTGTAACTTATCTTGCTCTGTAACACATATTGTGAGACTTCTCCAATGCTTTGAAGACTCCTGTCTCTTTTAAATTAAACTATTTACTCATTGACGCATTTACTCAGTTGTTAAGTCCTGTGTCCAGTATGGACTCAGTGAGATAGACCAGAATGGTTGCAGGATCAGTCCCTGGCGTATGTTGTTAGCTGATTAGGGGGACTAGCTAGCATAAATGTATGGAGTTACAGGGATAGGGCCTGGGTGGGATTGTGGTCAGTGCAGACTCAATGGGCCATATGGCCTCCTTCTGCACTGTAGAGATTCTATGATTCTATAATCTCAGTCAAGGTGTTATGACTGACATCAAAATGGATAGAAAATCAGCTAAGGTTTCAGTTCCTGATCATTATCCATGTTGGAAATGAGTTTTGGCAGGTAAGGTATGGCTACTTGCAGGAATTATATGGGAACCTCCACACAGGTGGGAAGAAAAGTGAAGAGACACAGACAAAAAGAATGTTAAATGAAACATTATTCAATTGCATCTCCTTATATTTTATTTTTCTTCCAGCGGATAATGGATTAAATCCTGTTTGGCTCTTCAAGCAATTTGTCTTTGACATCAACAATCCCGAGTTTGCCTTTTTGAAGTTCATTGTGTATGATGAGGACATGTTCAGTGACCCCAACTTCCTAGCCCAGGCGACCTATCCGGTAAAAGGACTTAAAACAGGTAACTAGCAGCCTAGTATGAAGAATATTGGTTGGAAGAATCACCCCCATTATTTCATAGTGGCTTAATGAAGTGAAAGTGTGAGGGATGTCAGTGCTGAGGATGCATAGACTGACAGCACCAGACACATTCACATCCAGTGTAACATGGATTCAACTGCAAATTTGTCCTCTTCTGCTCCACATCGGGGAGGATGAGAGAACAGGCGGAATTTAATGTCTTCTTATCCTGGCAAGTTTTACATTGAATAAGTCTGTGCATGAAGACCATAGTCAATAGAGACTCTTGATTGGGCAATTAATGCCCACTGAAGGGTCTCATTCCACTGCCAATGGTACCCAACAGCGAGTGGGCAGGGAACTCACCATGCGGTGAACACAAGCAAATCCTTTCCTATTTTCTTGTGGGCTGCTTTCCTGGGGAGGGATGGTCATATCATCGCTTTAATTGACTGACCCAGTCTCAGAAAAGGGGGTCCTGCTGAGAACTTTATGCCTTGCCATTGCTACCAACCGCCCCTCTCCCCTACTCTTTGCTAAAACAGACATCTATGGCTTGGGGTCCAGCGATGATACGAGACCTTGAATGGGTGTCATATCAGCAGCAGCCATCACCTCCCCAGTGACATGACCATTCAATGGAGTTGTACGCCTTTGATTGGCCAGGCAGCTCTCAGTGAGTGAGGCATCTCCCTTGGGAGTCCTTAATCCCAGTTAAGTGTTGGACATCTTTGCTGTTATCTTGCATGCTATTTTGAAATAAACAATATACACATAATATGATTTAGCTTATACAAGTGCGACTTTTTAAAAAATGACTCTTTCTTGATAAGGAAGAGAGTTTGTACCATAGCCATACTAGCTCCTCCTATGGAAAAGAGCATCAGTTAAGGAACCAGTGGGATGCCCACTTATGGATACAGAGAATAGTGGTGGAGATACTGGCCTGGCAGCCAATCCTCATGAAGATTAGATCAATATCTTTTCTGTTTCCACTCACAGATTTGGAGATGCCATTTAATTTCAAAGTCATTAACAGATGGGGCTGTTAGGAAGATTAGAAACAGGAGTGGTGAGATCATTCACCCACTGCAGAGAAAGTTCTAGATTTCTACAACCCTGTGTGAAAATGCTTCTTACTTTTTCTCCTGAATGACTTGCCTCTAGTTTTAATATTTTGGTTTTGATTTGCATGGAGTTTGGATGATCTGGAGCCAGTGAAAATTCCATAAGGACCATAAGAGAATTAGTCCATTCAGCCCATCAAGTCTGCCGGCAGTTTTTGTCAGCGGCTGGATAATTGTTGATAACGAGACCACAACACTCCCAACCTGGTCGGTTCCATTAAAGGTAAACACCCCCCCAACCCCTCGCAGTTTTCATGGAGTCAGACCAGCTTTCCTGTTCGCTGCTCTTTCAGAGGAATTGTGAACCAAAATCTAGATTCAGGAACCCTTTGAAAAGATTGTACTCATCCCCCTCATATCAATGTACTCCCTCCAGTACTCCCTATGTTCCTCATACTTCCCATGCCAACTCATTGTCAACTTATGTCCCTGGTTACTCTTCGTGTCCCCTTATACTCTCAAAGCCAACAGATCTCTTGAAATTCGCTGAAATCCCCTCATTAAACTTTGCTGCCTCTTTTTCTCTGAAGACATTCCTTTAAACTACATTTTATCAATACTTCGGTCACCTGTTTTGCTGTGCCCTTATCTGGTTGGGTGTCTCATTTTGTTTGTTTTCTTTATTCATTCATGGGCAAAGGATGTTTAAGAGTCAATCACACTGCTGTGGATCTGCAGTCACATGTAGGCCAGACATTAGTGAACAAGATGGGTTTTTACAATAATCGTTTTGTGGTCACCATTAGACTTTTAATTCCAGCTTTTATTGGATTCAAACCTAAGTGCCCAGAATATTACTCTGGGCCTCTGGACTATTAGTCCAGTGACAATATCACTACACCCTCATAGGAAGAAATTGAAACATGTCAGGTGCTATATAAATGCAAGTTAATGTGATTGAAGCATAACTTCCTCCCCTTTGAGATAAAAATCAAAATTAGTCTTTTTAATTCCCCTTTGTACCTGTGCAGTAGCTTTAAATTATTTATGAACTTCGACTTCATATTTCCTTTGCATCTCTACGATTCCTAGATTCTCAACATTCATGTACTCTTTATCAAATTATATACATCAGGCCTCAACGAACTGTGCCAGTGGATGGACCACTTTATTGAAAGGATATCTCACATAGATCACCTGCCTGAAATACAGTTAAAATTTATTTCATAAAATTTCTTTGATACCATCATAGATAGCAGTTTTTCTATTCAATCCCAATATCACCACTGACACATACCAGTAGAATCCATCAATGATGGAATTTTTCTTCCCTTAAAAGGTTTATTTTGCAAGATTTGGCAAGGACAACCCTTCTACCGATGACCATAGGCAAGTGCAATCCCTACATTCTGATCTTTTTAAATCATGTCTGCACATTGTTTCCCATTATCACTGCTGGATACTGTCAAGAGAAGGCTTAACTTTCAAGACAGACAGTTATATCAGTGATCTGATGATACTCACATACACACATACACATATTCCTATGTTATCATTAATATTTGTCCACACTTTGTGGAGTTTGCATGTTCTCCCTTGTGTCTACAGGGAGGGTTTCCTTTGGGTGCTCCAGTTTCCTCCCACAGTCCGAAGATGTGTAGGTTAGATTAGTTGGCCATGCTAAATTGACCCTAGTGTCAGTGGTATTAGAAAGGTAAATGTGTGGGGTTATGGGAACAGGACCTGGCTGGGATTGTTGTTGGTACAGGCTCAGTAGACTGAATGACATCCTCCTATACTGTAGGAATTCTTTACCCACATAAGTTGAGACTTTCACAGACATTTCTCATAAAGATTAGACTCAGCCATGGACTGCAGTTATCTCACTCTTTAAACTTAGAAGAAAGTGCCATGCTGGATATTATCATTTGAATTGAAGCTTGCCCTTTAGGATTTACAATTTTATGGCTTGATATCCCAACTTTGTTGGGTAAATGCCAATTCACAAACTGTAAGTGACTGCCTGTGTATATGACTGCACGTCTGTGTGGGTGTGTTGATATTGGGTGTGCTCACTGAGAATGTGTTGTACATTACTGACCTGGTTGGAATGGTGTTTATTTGCTGATGCCTCTGACTGTCAGCGATGCCCTGATGGATATCAAGCTCTTGTTCTATTTACAGGTTACAGATCCGTGCCTTTGAAAAACAGTTACAGTGAGGAGCTAGAGCTGGCCTCTCTACTTGTTCACATTGAGATAGTCAATGCCAAGGTAAACCTTTGTTTTTTGATTTACAGTGGATTTACCCCTTCATATCAAAGGGGTCATGACTGTACAGTCTCAGAACATAGAACACTACAGCACAAACAGGCCCTTCAGTCCACAAGTTGTGCTGATCATATATATACTTAGCAGGCCATAGAACAATCTTTAACTCCCAATCCCATTAAATCCCATGTACTCATCCAGAAGTTTCTTAAAAGACCCCAGCGAGTTCGCCTCTATCACCACTGACGGCAACCGATTCCATTCATTCAACACCCTCTGAGTGAAAAACTTACCTTTAACATCTCCTCTGTACTTGCCCCCCAGCACCTTAAACCTGTGTCCTCTCGTAGCGAACATTTCAGCCCTGGGAAATAGCCTCCGAGAATCCACTCTATCTATTCCTCTCAACATCTTATAAACCTCTATCAAGTCGCCTCTCAACCTTTGTCTCTCCAGGGAGAAGAGACCTAGCTCTCTCAACCTATCTTTATAAGGCATGCCCCCCCAATCCAGGCAACATCCTTGTAAATCTCCTCTGCACCCTCTCAATAGCTTCCACATCCTTCCTATAGTAAGACAACCAGAACTGCACACAATACTCCAAGTGGGGTCTGACAAAGGGCTTATAAAGTTGCAGCATTACCTCCCGCCTCCTAAACTCAATCCCTCTATTAACGAAGGCCAGTACACCATATGCCTTCTTGACCACATCCTCCACTTGCAGAGCAGATTTAAGAGTCCTATCGACCCGGACTCCAAGATCCTTCTGCTCCTCAACACCGCCAAGACTCCTACCCTTGATATTATACTGCTTCATCCCATTGGTTCTGCCAAAATGTACCACCACACATTTATCCGCATTGAAGTCCATCTGCCTCTTCTCCACCCAGTCTTGCATCCTATCTATGTCTCGCTGCAACTTCAGACATCCCTCCCGACTATCCACAACACCACCAACCTTCGTATCGTCAGTGAATTTACTAACCCATCCCTCCACTTCCTCATCCAGGTCATTTATGAAAATGACAAACAGCAAAGGTCCTAGAACAGATTCCTGGGGCACTTCACTGGTGACTGACCTCCATGCAGAAGAAGACCCCTCCACAACTACTCTCTGCCTTCTGCAGGCAAGCCAGTTCTGGATCCACAAGGCCAAAGCCCCTTGGATCCCATGTCCTCTCACCTTCTCAAGAAGTTTTGCATAGGGGACCTTATCAAACGCCTTGCTGAAATCCATGTAAACCACATCCGTTGCTCTTCCTTCGTCAATGTGTTCAGTCACATTTTCGAAGAATTCAACTAGGCTCGTAAGGCACGATCTGCCCTTAGCAAAACCGTGTTGACTATTCCTGATCATATTGAATTTCTCTAAATGCTCATAAATTCTATCTCTCAGAATCCTCTCCATCAACTTTCCGACCACTGAGGTCAGACTCACTGGTCGGTAATTGCCCGGGCTATCCCTATTCCTCTGCTTGAAAATAGGCACCACATCAGCAATCCTCCAATCTTCCAGAACCTCTCCCATCTCCATCAACAACGCAAAGATCATTGCCAGAGGCTCTGCAATCACTTCCCTCACCTCCCACAGTAACCTGGGGTACATCCCATCCGGACCCCGTGACTCATCTACCTTGGTGGAATTTAACAGTTCTAACACCTCCTCTTTCTTAATGTCCATATACTCAATCTTTTAGTTTGCCGCATTCCTGTAGCACAACCCCCCAGATCACTCTCCACTGTGAATACTGAGGCAAAGTACTTGTTAAGCACCTCTGCCATTTCTTTTGGTTCCACAACAACTTTTCCTCCTTCACTTTTTATAGTCCTATTCCTTCTCTTCTCATCCTTTTACTGTTCACATATTTGTAGAATGCCTTGGGATTCTCCTTAATCCTACCCACCAAAGCCTTCTTGTGACCCCTTCTGGCTCTTCTAATTTCCTTTTTAAGCTCCCTTCTACAAGTCTTATATGCCTTTAGATCCTTAACATCCCCTAGCTCCCTGAACCTTGTTAAAACAAAAATTCTTTGCAAAGAACATCTAGTCATAATTATTCACAGAGTTGCATGTTTCACTGAATCATTCAAACATTAGTAGTTATGCAGAGAATCATTCATGGATGTGTGTGTCCATACAGTCTATCAAATATAGACGCTCACCCAGTATTGGTTAAGTGCATTGACCCAAACGGGCACTGGAATGTGATGACTAGGGGAATTCCAAAATAACTTCATTGCAGTGTTAATGTAAGCCTTACTTGTGACTAATAAATAAACTTTAACTTTAACTTTAGATGTGTTGCCCTCAGTGCATTAAGTGCTATGCTCTAAGTGAATCAGAAATTGTTTCCATGAGATCACATAGAATTATTACAGCATTAAAGAGTCATTTCAAATGTATCCTTACCCATCACAAATTCACCTGAAGGGTTTATTACCGATAATCACAAGTAATTACCAATAAGGTTCATCAAGAGCACAAATTTTGTGGTCAGCAATAAGATAATGGCACTCACTGCTGACCTCAAAGAAACTCAGCTCATTAAAATTCAGCTCACTAAATCTCAATTGTGAATCTTAATTTAGCCTACGTTAATTTGATTCTTGCTCAAGAAGATCTCAGTGTCTAGCAGCAACGAAACCACCAAGTAGGCGAAGCTACCAAAGCACATTGGAGAATTCGCATAGACAGCGACATGGGAAGTAAATTATTCTTCACTTTTTAATCATTTTTAGAAGAGCAAAATAAAGATTGGGACTAAGGTGGATGCTGAAAAGTGAAAGCTTTTAAATAGACAGATGTCCGGCATTGTTAGTTCCGTGTTGGAAATTAGCATGGAGCTACATAACTTATTTAAATGTTTATCTAAATATAATTAGTGGCCCAGGACTGAAGTCTCCCAGGAGATTGGGGTAAGAGATGCCCTTTGGACATAACGAGTTTGGCAGTGCCAGCCTGTCTTGCCCAGCACTGCTCAAGGGGCAAAATGACAATGCTTAGGTGGCACCTTGGCATTGCCCATCGGGCATTGGGGCAGTGCCAAGGGAGTCTGGCTAAAGCAGGGCTGTGCCTATAGGGTCCAGGGGCCTCTGTTGGGGGAGATTGGTGGGGAGTTGGTGGCCCCACTGTCAGTCTGCAGTCAGCAGTGACAGAGGGAAGGAGGCTAGCAATCCGAGCTAGCCATTGGGGTTGAGGGGAATGGTGGTAGGTTTGGCCTGCCAGGGTAGTTGAAGCTGCAGGTTGTGGGTGAGGTGGGGTGTGGTACATTAGCGGTCAGATCTGCCAGGGATGCGGAAGGAATGGGGGGGAGATCAAGGTGGCCAGCAATCGGGATGTGGGTGGTTGCACAGCCGGTGATCAAGAGGCCAACAGTGCGGGGCTACCGCAGATGTGCCGATCTCCACTATGACTGTGATCCGCTCAGCGTTATGCTGCCGTCCTCTCCAACAGGAACAGGCCCCACCCCCAGATTTCTAATGATATTCTCACTAGTGCACTCTGCAGGGCAGTGTGTGGGAGATTCATTTTGAAAATCCCGCTGAAAAAATCAGTGGGGTTTACTCCAATTTTTTCACAACACTTAGAATTATTTTGGGAGAATCCTACCCTTAGGCTTTTACAGAGGGCTTGGTTGGGTGGATGCTGAGAGGTTGTTTCGCCTTGTGGGAGATCAGAGGGCATGATTGCAGAATAAGCAGTTGCTCATTTTAAGACAGAAATGTCGACGAATTTTTTCTCTCGAAAGCCAATGAATCTGTGGAATTCTTTCCTGCAGAGGCTGGTGTATTAAGGCTGAAAAGGACAGGTTTTTAATTAGTAAGAGTTATGGAGATAAGGCAGGAAATTGGAGTTATGGACTATATCCGATCAATCCTGATCTCTTTAGGATACAGTGGAGTCTCAATGGGCTGAATCGCCTACTTCTGCTCTTTCATCTTATGATCATATAGTCTTACTGTATGCATAGGGCTCACCACCTCTCAATCCTATCCACAGATTGCACCTTAGCATTTTTAGTTAATTCACTAGTGAAGAAGAGTTTCCTTAAAATATGTGAAAACCATGCTTCATTTTTAAATTCCATCTCCTTCACGATACCATTGGAAAGAGATAGGATAAGGCAGGATAGGAAGGTGTTTATCTGGAGTAGGGGAAAATATGAAATCATTAGGCAGGAAATTGGAAGAGTAAACTGGAAGGAGGTTTTCTTGGGGAAAGGTACTGAAGGAAGGTGGCGGATTTTCAAGGAATGTTTGTCTGGAGCTCTGCACGACAACGTTCCGGTGAGACAAGGAGCTTTTGGTAAGTCAAGAGAACTGTGGTACAAAGGTTGTGATGAACCTAGTTAGGAAGGAAAGAAAGTTGTACAAAAGTTTCAGGGAGCTAGGGAATGTTAAGGATCTAGAGGCGTATAACACTTGTAGAAGGGAGCTTAAAAAGGAAATTAGAAGAGCCAGAAGGGGTCACGAGAAGGCTTTGGCGAGTAGGATTAAGGAGAATCCCAAGGCATTCTACAAATATGTGGAGTAAAAGGATGAAAAGAGAAGGGATAGGACCTATAAAAGGTGAAGGGGGAAAAGTCTTTGCGGAACCAGAAGAAATGGCAGAAGTGCTTAATAAGTACTTTGCCTCAGTATTCACAGTGGACAGTGATCTGGGGGTTGTACTACAGGATTGCGGGAAACTGAAAAAATTGAGTAAGTGGACATTAAGAAAGAGAAGGTGTTGGAATTGTTAAATTCCATCAAGGTAGATAAGTCGCCGGGTCTGGATGGGATGTACTTCAGGTTACTTTGGAGGTGAGGGAAGTGATTGTGGAGCCCCTGGCAATGATCTTTGCGTCGTCGATGGAGACAGGAAAGGTTCCGGAAGATTGAAGGATTGCAGATGTTGTGCCTATTTTTAAGAAAGGGAATAGGGATAGCCCAGGCAATTACCAACCAGTGAGTCTGACTTCAGTGGTCGGTAAGTTGATGGAGAGGATTCTGAGAGATATGATTTATGAGCATTTAGAGAAATTCAATATGATCAGGAATAGTCAACACAGCTTTGTTAAGGGCAGATCGTGCCTTACGAGCCTAGTTGAGTTCTTCGAAAATGTGACTGAACACATTGACGAAGGAAGAGCAGCGGATGTGGTTTACATGGATTTCAGCAAGGCGTTTGACGAGGTCCCCCATGCAAAACGTCTTGAGAAGGTGAGAGGGCATGGGATCCAAGGAGCTTTGGCCTTGTGGATCCAGAACTGGCTTGCCTGCAGAAGGCAGAGAATAGTTGTGAATGGGTCTTCTTCTGCATGGAGGTCAGTCACCAGTGGAGTGCCCCAGGGATCTGTTCTGGGACCCTTGCTGTTTGGCATTTTCATAAATGACCTGGATGAGGAAGTGGAGGGATGGGTTAGTAAGTTCACCGATGATATGAAGGTTGGTGGTGTTGTGGGTAGTCTGGAGAGATGTCTGAAGTTGCAGCGCGACATAGGATGCAAGACTGGGCGGAGAAGTGGCAGATGGAGTTCAATGCGGATAAATGTGTGGTGGTCCATTTTGGCAGGACCAATGGGATGAAGCAGTCTAATATCAAGGGTAGGAGTCTTGGCAGTTTTGAGGAGCAGAAGAATCTTAGGGTCCGGGTCCATAGGACTCTTAAATCTGCTCTGCAAGTGGAGGATATGGTCAAGTAGGCATATGGTGTACTGGCCTTCATTAATAGAGGGATTGAGTTTAAGAGTCGAGAGGTAATGCTGCAACTTTATAAGACCCTTGTCAGACCCCACTTGGAGTACTGTGTGCAGTTCCGGTCGCCTCACTATAGGAAGGATGTGGAAGCTATTGAGAGGGTGCAGAGGAGATTGACAAGGATGTTGCCTGGATTGGGGGGCATGCCTTATAAAGGTAGGTTGAGGGAGCTAGGTCTCTTCTCCCTGGAGAGATGAGAGTTGAGAAGCGACTTGATAGAGGTTTATAAGATGTTGAGCGGAATAGATAGAATGGATTCTCGGAGGTTATTTCCCCAGGGTGAAATGGTCGCTACGAGAGGACACAGGTTTAAGGTGCTGGGGGGCAAGTACAGAGGAGATGTTAAAGGTAAGTTTTTCACTCAGAGGGTGTTGAATGAATGGAATCGGTTGCTGTCAGTGATGGTAGAGACAAACTCGCTGGGGTCTTTTAAGAGACTTCTGGATGAGTACATGGAAGTTAATGGGATTGGGAGTTACAGATAGTTCTATAGACTGGTAGGTATAGATATGATCGGCACAACATGCAGGCCGAAGGGCCTGTTTGTGCTGTAGTGTTCTATGTTCTATGTTCTAAGCAATGGTTCTTTTTACTGAGTCAAATATCAAGAGTGATTTTCGACCACATAGCATGGAGATAGAAATTCATCTTTTCACCACCAGGAGTCTCCTTCCTCTCCTTTGCTGTGCATTCTGGGTAGGATGACATCATTGTACTTGACATATGTTCCACACACAGCCTTTTATGGAAATCTTGACCAGCAACTATATAGGAGTCCAAATTCTATAGAAATCTTTTAAATTGGATACATCTTGTAATCTTCAAATTTATTATTTTAATATTAGATTACTTAAATGCTCATTATTTCAAAACTGCCATGGATTCCCTTTCCCCATTCTTTTGATATGAGAGATGAAATAGGATGTAACTGTACTCCAAATATATTGAGCTATATTATCTTCTATTTTTCCTATGTACATACAAAATAGGAGCAGATATAGGCCTTTCAGCCCCTCGATCCTGCTCCTACCATTCAATGACTTCATGGTTGATCTGTTTGTGTTTCAAATTCAACATTCCCATCGATCTGTTGATAACCTTTGATTCTCTTCCCTAAGAAAATTCTATGTACTTCCACCTTTAAAATATTCAATGGTCTTGCCTCTACCACTTCGTAAGGCATGGAGTTCCAAAGTCCCACATACTCTGAGAGAAAACAAAATTTCTCACCTCTGCCTACAAGAGCCAACTCTAATTTCAAAACAGTGCTCCCATGTTCTGGACTTGCGCACAAGACAAGAATCCTTTACAAATCGACCTTGTCGAGACTGTTCAGGATCTTATATATTTAAATCATGTCGCCCTCACTCTTCTAATCTCCAGTGGAAGTAAGCCCAACCTGTCCAACCTTGCCTCATAAGACAGGCCGCTCATTCCAGGTATCAAGCTAGTAAATCTCCTCTCAACTATCTCTGACGCATTTACGTTCTTCCTTAAATAAGGGAACCAAAACTGCACACAGTATTTGAGATATGGGCCGGGATTTTACAACCTCACTTTGGCGAAGCTTGTAAAATCCCGCCTGAGGCAACAGAGAATTCCGTTCTGTGAGTCTCACCCTTCCTGATTCTGGGCTGGGGGTGCTGGCAAAATTCCGGCATTGGTCTCTCCAATGCCCTCTCTAACTGAAGCATGACATCCTTCTTTTTATGTTTGATTCCTCTAGTAATAAATGATACCACTCCATTAGCCTTCTTAATTTTTTGTGACTCATGCATTACAACACCTAGATCCTTTTACACCTTGGAACTCTGCAGTCATTCTCCATTTTAATAATTCAATTTTTTAACATTCTTCCTGTCAAAGTGAACAACTTCACAATTTCCTACATTATGCTCTATCTGTTGGATTTTTAACCATTTGTCTGCAACCTCCTTATGACTTCTTCATAATTTACTTTCCTATCCATCTTTGTTTTGTGTGCAAATTCAGCTATCATGATTTCACTCCCTTTATTTAAGTCATTTGTATGAATTGTAACAAGTTGAGACCCAGCATAGACCTCTGGGGTACTCCTGCCAATCAGAAAAAGACCCATTTTTGCATACTCTCTGTTTTCTGCCAGCCAACCAATCTTTTATCCATGCCAATCTGATACTCCACATACCATGAACTTTTATTCTTCACAATAACTTTTGAAGTGGCACCTTATCAAATGCCTTCTGGAAATCCAAATCCACAGCGCATGTTAATCCTTCAAAGAACTCTAATAAATGGGTCAAATGTAATAATTTTCCTTTCATGAAACCATGCCAACTTTTCCCATTTGCCTTGAGACTTTGTAAGTGCCCAGCTTTAACCTCCTTAATAATCCATTCTAACACCTTGCCCATGACCATTATCAGAATAACTGGCCTACAATTTCTTATTTTCTACCTCCTTCTCTTCTTGAATAGAGGAGTTGTATTTTCTATTTTCCAGACTGATGAAACCTGTCCTGAATCTAGCAAATTTTGGAAAATTGATATCAATGCATCTACTACATCATTTGCCTTTTTTATTATGACTTTAGGATGAAGTGCATCGGGGTTCTGAGATCCGTGAGCCCACAGCTCCATCAGTTTGCTCAGTAGCCTTCCCTTGTGATTGCAGATTCACCAAGATCATCTCTTCTTCCATCTCCTGATACTTAATCATTATTGGAATGTTTTTGTATCCTCTATCGTGACATGGAAAGCAAATATTTGTTCATTTGAGTCACCATTTCATTATTATCCACCATTAACTACCCATTCTTACTCTCAAGAGGTCCAAAACTCACGCCACTTGACTTTTTTCCTTTTTCCTGTAGAAACTCCTGCGATATCTTTTTACATTTGTAGTTTCTTTCTCTCATACTCTAATTTATTTCTCATGATTAACCTTTTAGTCATTCTCTGCTTATATTCTGACCAATCATTAGATCCTCCACTCACTTCTTCCAAGTTATACGCTTTTTCTTTAACTTCTTTAATTAACCACAAATGATGGGTCCTCCCCTTCAAAATTTTCTTCATAGTATGAATATCTTTATTCTGTGTAATCTGAAATATCTCCTTCAATATCTGCCACTGCTTCTCTGTTGATCTAACCTCTAGCTTAGTATCCCAGTTCATTTCAGCTAGATCAGCTTTCTTGATAACTTTGTTGCCCTTATTTAAGTTTAAAATACTAGTTTTAGACTCACTCTTCTCCCTTTTAAGCTAAATGTGGAATGTAATTACATTGTGGTCACTGCTACCCAAAGTGCATTCACTCTGAGGTCATTAATTAATCATGTCACATTACACGATACCAAATTTAATATAACCGGCTATATCACTGTTTATGTGGAGTTTGCACATTCTCCTTGTGTCTGTGTGGGTTTCCTTCGGGTGCTCTAGTTTCTTCCCACACTCCAAAGATTTGTGTGTTTGCTGATTGGCTATGCTAAATTATCTTTTAATATCAGTGGGACTAGGCTAAATACGTGGGGTTACAGGAATAGGACCTGGGTGGGATTATTGTTGGTGCAGGCTCAATGGGCCAAATGGCTTCCTCCTACACTGTAAGAATTCTATGATTCTATACTTTTATGGTTGATTGCAGAACATGCTGCTGTAAGAAACTATCTCAAAAATATTCTATAAATTTCTCATCCAGGCTTCTCCCACCAATTTGATTTTTCCAGTTTAGAGATTAAAATCATCTGATTATTGTTGCTTCTTTGTTGCAAACGCTATAATGTGTTAGTGGGCCTGTAGACCACTCCTACTTATGACTCCTTTCCCCTCCTTTTCCTCATCTCCACCCAAACCAATTCCACATCCTAACCAAAGAGTCTTTTCATTCCTTACACCACTATTTTCTTGCCCATCTCCAGCCATGTGATTAGAAAGAGGGTACAAATAAATGAGCTGTTATATCCAGATACTAGTCTTACCCTTTCTAAAATGGATGCCATGAGGTATAGCACTCTCCATATCAAATGCTGTCATTAGCTCCTGTGCACACAGAGGAAACAGTTAAAAGGAAACTCCAAGAAAGCTTTGCAAGAACTTTGCTGTAACTGTGTGGAGAAAATGGAAAATTTGAAAGCAGATAGTTGACCTATTTAACTTCCCACACAGAAAATGTAGCAATTAGATGCCATGGGAAAGGATTGTTATATGACTACAACTGACTGCACAAAGAACTTTTAAGCTCAGCCCTAGTGCCAAGGAATGGTAGAGAACTGAGTAGCACCTTCTCAGTAGGGCAGGGATGGAAGCATTGGAAATTTTGATGCAGTCAGTAGAAGTGAATAACAATTTCTTGAGTAATTAGAGGAAGATGTTGCTATTTTCATCGATAACATGTTTAATTAGCCTGCCTATTGTGAGAGAGGGCAGCAGCTCACAGAACCGGAAACCACACACACACGTACACACACTCACACACACTTATGCATACACAGAAACCACCACTTTTAGTTAGAGAGAGAGACATGCACAAGCAATGGTGTCACATGTGGATGATGTGATGAATCACTTCACAATTTATACCTTTGTAATTGTATGACTAATGATTTGCCAAATGCTTTTAGCCATACAGGGTGTAAATTTACATTGATATGCTGAGGCAACCTATTCAATTCATGTCTTCAAAAAAATATTTTGCTTTTCTATTAGAATGTCCAAAGTGAATACCCTCACACTTCTCCACATTATACCTGTATGTTGTTGTGTTGCCCACCCACTTAAGTTGTCTATATCTCTTTGCAACCTCTTTAGACAAGATTTTCCAGTCCTGTCCGCCAATTCCCATCCAAGATTAATGGACCTTTGGCTAATCGGTTAAATTTTCCGTTACACCTACAACAGTTCCCATAGTACACATGACCAGAAGAGTTAGGCTCACAGCTTGTGTTCCCACTTGGCTTTGTATTGTCAGCAAACTTGCTCTGAGTGTCTCTTCATTTAAGTAATTGACATTCAGTGGCTTTGCCATTGCTGATGCCCCACAATCAACATTCTCAGGGGTTATTACAACTGGACTAGCCATATAGAGTCATAGATGTTTACAGTGTGGAAATAGGTCCTTTGGCCCAACTTGTCCATGCTGCCCAATTTTTACCATTAAGCTAGTCCCAATTGCCCTTGTTTGGCCCATAACCGTCTATACCAATCTTATCCATGTCTAAATGCTTTTTCAAAGGCAAAATTGTACCTACCGCTACTACTACCTCTGACAGCTTGTTCCAAACACTCTCACCCTCTGTAAAAAAAATTACCACTTTTGTACCTCTCCCCTCTCACCTTAAACCTATGCCCTCTAGTTTTTGACTGCCTATCTTTGGGAAAAGATATTGACTATCTATCTTTTCTATTCCCTTCATTATTTTATGGACCTCTATAAGATCATCCCTACACTCCAGGGAAAAAAGTCCCAGTCTATCTAGTCTCTCCTTATAAATCAAGTCCTGGTAGCATCCTAGTAAATCTCTTCTGCACTCTTTCTAGTCTAATAAGTTAAAGTAAAGTTTATTTATTAGTCACAAGTAAGGCTTACATTAATATTGCAATGACATTATTGTTCGGATCAATGCAGCTAAGCAGCACATCTTTCAGAATGTGGGAGGAAACCAAAGCACCTGGAGGAAACCCAAGCAGACATGGAGAGAACGTACAAACTCCACACAGTCAGTGGGCTAAGCCAGGAATCGAACTCATGTCCTGGTGCTGTAAAGTAGCAGTGCTAACCATTATAATAATATTCTTTCTCTAACACAATGACCAGAACTGTGTACTTGGTATTCCAAGTGTCGCCTTACCAACGTCTTGTACAACTTCAACAGACATCCCAACTTCTCGGATTTAATGTTCTGCTAATGAAACTAAGCATGCTGAATGCATTCTTCACCACTCTGTCCACTTATGAATCTACTTTTATGGAACTTGTACCCCTAGATCTCTTTGTTTTATACCTCTCCCCAGTGCCCTACCATTAACTGAATAAGACCTACCCTAGTTCCATCTACACAATAAATGCGAGCATTTATCTAAATTAAACTCCATCTGCCATTCATCAGCCCACTGGTCCAATTGATCAAGATCCTGTTGCAATCCTAGATAAGCTTCTTAAATATGTAGCTACAAAAGCAGGTCAGAGGCTATGAATTCTGTGGTGAGTAACTCACCTCCTGACTCTCCAAAGCCTCTCCACCATCGACAAGGCATAAGTCAGGATTGTGCTAGAATACTGTCCACTTGCCTGATTGAGTTCTGCTCAAAAAACACCCAAGAATCTTGACACTGTCCATGATAAAACAGTCTGCTTGATCAGTATGCCATGTGCCATCTTTAACATCCACTCCCTCCACCACTGATGCACAGTGGTATCATCTACAAGATGCACTGCAACAACTTGCCAAGGCCCTTTGACAACACCTTCCAAATCCATAACACTCCAGCACCTGGAAGGACGTGGGCAGGAGATGCATGGGAACAGCACCATCTCCTAAAGTTCTCCAGATTACACATCATCTTGACTTGGAACTACTTTTCTGGGCCAAAAAACCTGGAACTCCTTTCTTACTAGGGGTATACCTAGAGCACAAGAACTGCAACAAAAAAATACAGAAAATGCTGGAAAATCTCAGCAGATGTGAAAGCATCTGGGGGGAGAGAATTGAACCAATATTTCGAGTCTAGATGACCCTTCATTAGAGCAGACAGAAACCATCACTTTCAGATAGACAGAGTGACGCATACACAAGCAGTGGTGTCACATGTGGGTGATATGATGAATTAGATCCTAGCATCTGCAGTACCACATGAACTGCAGTGGTTCAAGAACACCACCACTACCTCAAGGGTAATTAACACTGAGTAGGAAATAATTTTGCCAATTGATGCCACAATCCATGAAAATATAACATAAAAGAAAAGACTGTGTAGTGTGATAAAGATCATCAAAGTTCTCATTTTCGTACATCTCAAGTCCTCAACACCTAGGAAACGATTAGAATAAATTTAATGCCTGGATAGCTATTTTTCAATGTTAAACCATTCAGTGCTTTCAGTCTTTTATATAAAAACATTTTCCCCCAACCTTAACCATACAGTAAAGGTCTGGGATTATTGTTCTAGTTTAAATTCATGAATCACATTATTTTGTATCATTCTTGTTGACCAATATTTGTGTGTGTGAGTCAGCGATGTGATCTTTATGTCTTCAGCAATGAAACAATAATTCTTTTTTATTATGGTCCACACATTTGATTATTTGAATCTGTCCTTCTCTCTATAACAATCAATCTAGCTCCATCTGAAACAATTGGTTTTCTCTAGCTCGTCTGTTTTTCCTGCGTGGAAGAAATTAGTTTGGTATATTCATAGAATCTTACAACAAAGATGAAAGCCATGCATTCATGATTTATTTATCCATTAATTTCACAAGTAGGTTTACATTAACATTGCAATGAAGTTACTGTGAAAATCTCCTAGTCATCACGCTCTGTCACCTGTTCAGATACACTGAAGGAGAATTTAGCACAGCTAATGCAACTAACCAGCACATCTTTCGGACTGTATAAGGAAACTGGAGCACCCAGAGGAAACGCACGCACATGCGGGGAGAACATGGAGATTCCGCATAGACAGCGACCCGAGTCTTGAACCAAACCCGGGTCCCTGGCGCTGTGAGGCAGCAGTGCTAACCACTGTGCCACCATGCTGCCCACCAAGCATCAAGCGTCTGGCTGTTCCTTGATCAAGTTCCATTCCCTCACTCTTTCCTCATAGCTCTGCAATATTTTCCTTGTCAAATTTGTACCCAATCACCTCTTGAAATTTTCTAGCAATCTCCCACTTTACTATTATTAAACACATGTCCAACACTATGTATATCAGATAGTCTGCTCTCATCCAGTTATGGGCATTTACAATTGACCGTTAATTTGGACCAATCTTTGGTGAGATTTCTGGAGTTTCCTTTGGCTTGGTCTGCAAAATTGGTCACTGCAGCCTGAAAACAAAAATGAAGATAATGAAGGACTTTTATCTTAACATGGACTAGAATTCCCTTGGGCAGGCTTTATTCGGTCCCATGTATATGTGGCCCTGACATGCTAGGTGAAGCAGAATGCAGTAATTGCTATTGCTTGCGTATGATGAAAGACCTCCATCTGAATGTGATTTGCATTAGAAATGACAATCTCTATCATTACACTATCTTCAAACAGGAGGAAGACGATGAGAACCTCTACTCGTCCATCCAGCAGCTACGTGATCGGACAAATGAGCTTTCCAACCAAGTATCGAGTTTCGAACGGAACAACGGCTGTGACTCCCGATACCAGCAACAACTGGATGAGCTACGGGTTGCACAGGATCAATTGATGGAACTAACAGAAGCTCGAAACAAACGGTAAATGGGAAATTGGAATGTTAAGAAAATTGCGTACATATATGTTCAGACACAGTTTGATAATGTTCTAGCTGAGATACTTTCTTACAATAACTGGGCCATGGGAATGCAGTTCCATCCATCAGTGGAGACCATGGGACACTGGGATTATTTCTGGATTGCTGTAACAAAGAGCCATTAATAGAACAGTCAACCAACTAATCTCCTATAATTAAAATATCTCTTTTTCTCCCCTTGTTAAAATTATCCCAGCATGGTAAAATTTGAAGCAGTAGGCTTGGTGCTGGCGTTTTACTTTGGAAACCTAGATTCAAATCTAGTACCAGACAGATGGAATGAAGACCTTTTCTTATAGAGTTCCTTGTAAAATGAGTTATAGTAGTTTCCACCCAATTCCTATTGAATTTGGATTCATCGCACTAATTCAACATGAACGGTTCATGCATGGGTTGAAAATTGCTGGAAAAATAAAGCTATTAATGCACAAATCGGCCGGCAAGTTTAGGGAATTGATGAGAATTGCAGCGATTCTCCAGAACTTTCTGGCCGATTTGATTCTGTCACATGGCAGCCGTTGCTTCACACAAGGGACATCTCAATCTTAGATTTCCTGTCATTTTTAAGAACCTCCTGGATTTGCATGTTAATTACATATTAAACCAATTAGGGCTGGAATGTAATGAAACATTACCTTTTTAGTAATGCAATGCTAATCAAATGGCCCAGAGGAGAAAACAATTTGAACAATTCAGTCACGTTGTTGCAATTAATAGGCTATTCAGGATGTTGAATTTATTTCTCACTTTCCACTGTCTCCCTTTTTCTCTTTCAATCATCCATCCTTTTTTTCCCTCTATTTATCGTTCTATAACTGATCTGACACAAATCCACCTGTCACTCCTCTGCTTCTTTCTCAGTCCTTAAATTGCACTGATGAAGGAGATACACTGTTGGTTGTGCCATTCACGAAAGTCCTAATACCTCATTGCTCTCTTCTTGTCAGCTTATACTTCCAGCAAGTTATGATTTTTTTCTATTCATCTGTGGAGCATGGACATCGCTGGCTAGGCCAGCATTTATTGTCCATTCCCAGTTGCCTTTGAGAAGGTGGTGGTGAGCTGCCTTCTTGAGAGTTTTGATTTCTTTACTTGAAAAAGGATGCACTGGCACTTAAGGGGGTGCAGGGGAGATTCACTAGGTTGATTCTGGAGTTGAGAGGGTTGGTTATGAGGAGAGACTGAGCAGATTGGGGCTATACTCACTGCAATTCAAAAGAATGAGGAGAGACCTTATGTAAACATACAAGATTATGAAGGGAATAGATAAGATAGAAGCACGGAAGTTGTTTCCACTGGCAGATGAAACTAGAACTAGGGAGCATGGCCTCAAAATAAGGGGAAGCAGATTTTGGATTGAGTTGAGGAGGAACTTCTTCACACAAAGATTTGTGAAGCTGTGGAATTCACTGCCCAGTGAAGCCGTTGAGGCTACCTCATTAAACATTTTTAAGGCAAGAATAGATAAATTTTTAAACACTAAAGGAATTAAGGGTTATGGTGAGCTGAGTGCACAAAAAGATCAGCCATGATCTTATCGAATGGCAGAGCAGGCTCGAGGGGCCAGATGGCCTACTCCTGCTCCTAGTTCTAATGTTCTTATGTAAATACTGCAGTTTGCAATTGATACAGCTGAGTGGCTTGCTAGGCCATTTCAGAGGGCAGTTGAGAGTCAACCACATTGTTGTGGCTCTGGAGTCACATTTAGGCCAGGCCAGGTAAGGATGGCAGATTTCCTTCCCCAAAGAAGGAAGAAGAATTCATTAGTGAACCAGATGGGTTTTTCTGACAATCAACAATGGTTTCTAAATTCCAACTTTTTTTTTATTGAATTCAAATTTCACTATCTGCTAAACAAGACAAACTAAGGGAAAAAGGAAAAAAGCTAGCAGTGGATGCCCTGAGGTGCTCCATCTCACCAAGATCCAACATATTGCAGGCAAGGAAACCTGCTTACCCAGTCTGCTGCATACGTGACTCCCCTCCCACACCTACATGCTTGTACTTAAACTGGCTTCTCAAGTATCCGTGCAGGTTGTTCAGTTGTGCCAAACCCTAAAGGCCATCACCATTTTTGCATGGAAACTAGGATTGAACAATACGAATCAGCAGCTCAAGGTGAATAATAGATTTTTAAAAAGTGCCATTTCACTTAGAGAAGCCACAGAATGGCTCATGTATAAAACTGAAATGAATGTCAGACCTCTGAGTTTGGGTTGAAAGACAGGGTTTTTGGTACAGAGTATAGAGATTTTAACTTAGCATATAAGAAAAACTTGCATATATATTCAGTATTTTCACAACTTCAGGTTGCCCTAAGTGCCTTAAGCCAATGAGGCCTTTTATAGTGTTGTCACTGTGTACTGTACAACATGGAATAACCAATTTGCCTACAGTAAGCACTCACAAAAAATAATGGGATATAATACCGAATCTGTTTTGGCTGTGGGATTAATAGTGATGTGGACATGCCGGTGTTGGACTATATTGCCCTGTGAATAGATCTCCCACTCACCCGATGAAGGAGCAGCAAGCACTCCGAAAGCTTTCGCTACCAAATAAACATGTTGCTCTTTAACTTGGTGTTGTAAGACTTCTTACTGGATTAATATTGGCCAGGTCATTGGGAAAACTCTTCTGCTCTTCTCCAAATATTGCTGTAGCTTCTCTTATATCCAACTGAGAGGGCAAACAAGCTTTCAGTTTAAGATATCGTTCAGAAGCCAGAACCTCTGATAGTGTAGCACTCCCTCAGTATTGCACCAGGGTGTCAGCTTAGATTGTGTGCCCAATGTCCAGAAGTGAAAGCTGGACCGAGGGCATACTAACCTCAAAGCGTGATTGCCCCCACAGAGTTTTATCTGACCCAGGAATGCCTAATGCGAACAATGGGCATGTGAAATGGGAAGTATTCCAGCGCCAGCACTAACTTGCCTCATTTGGAAGAGTACAGAAACAAAGTAGACCTGCCTTTTATAGTGAATTGATAAACTCAGCAATCCTTTCTTTCTTTTTTATCCTTTCAGACTCATAGAAAAGAAAAAGAGAGACAGACTACGGCAACAAATGGTGAACAAGAAAAACTAAAGATTCACACGAATCTGGCAGTGCCAAGGCTGCAGATAGTTAAGATGATAATCGGTTTCCATGGAAGCCCTCTGCAGTTTCGACCTGCAATGAGGCAGTCCTGAAAAATTTCTGTATGAAGTCCATTTAGCACATGGTATAAGCTGGCCTAAGCTTTTTGGAGACAATTTCAGAGACTAATGATACAGCTCTGGTGCCTTTTTAACATTTCCTTTTCTTTCCCTCTTTACCATGTAACATCCACAGATGACCGATTATTTTTTTAAAAGTGTCGCTATAAAGAAGAGAAACAGATGCACTTACATCAGATCTGAAACTTAGCAGCACGTCAGCCGATTAGGTCTCGTGCAAATATGGTGAAGTTCATTCAGCATATCCAGTTCCATGGCATTTTCTCCACCTCCCTTGCTGGTTCTTCCCCAGACTATCGATACATTAGATGTCCTACCTAGCAATCACTCTTACTGTGTGTCATGCTTATTCCCTGGAAGCTTTCACCCTCGTACTTTGCAGATGACACCACTATTATAAAAAGCCAATGGAAACCTGCCCGTATATTCAACAAAAAAAATTGTGAAGGTGTTTTAATGTCCCATGCCTATGTGACCATGGTGAGGACATTGGTGGTCGGTTATTGTGACATTCATGGGGACGTTTTGTTCCAACCACAAGAGCCCCGAGCTCTGGAATAAAAGGGGACCAACAGTGTTTGGAAAAAGCATTGATTGCTATTTCAAAATTTAAAAAAAGGTCAATCTTTTATGCTTGCTAAGTCGCTCTCCAAAGAGAGGATGTTTCTTTGTTTATGCTCCCGTTGACAGGTTTCCCCACCCCTTCCAGCCATCCACTCTTTAGGCCACGTCAGGGTTGGGGGTTGGGAGGCAGGCTCCTTCGTTGCCGCCGATAGATTCTCTCAGACAGACTGCTGGGAGGTGAGCGAGAGTGGATTTTTTTTTAGAGAAAATTTTTATTTTTCCAAGTTTCAATTGTACAAAGTTAAAAAAAAGGGGGCCTATAATGCCCAACGTACAGGTAGAACCGAGCACGAACATTAATAAATAGAAAAGATGTAAAGGAAAATATGTATCCCAGCATTTAACTTGACATTAAATACATGAGTACGAGCAGATTCAATAAACAGTGTTAATACCTTATTGTAGTTGTGTTAATTTATTTTGTCCTCCCACTCTTTGCCATTTTGTCCTGAAGTCACAGATTCAAACTCAGGTACATTTTCTCCAGCGATTCTTCCAGCTGATCATGCTTCATTCCTGTGTTGTAATATGCCATTAAGAGGTCAGAGCATGATTTCACTATAAAGAAAGTGAGTCATGCAATCCGGTTTAGTTTCATTTTTAAGCAGAAAACACAGACAGCTCTGCAGCCCATGTCTTCAAGCTTTATTCTCTTGTATATCTGTCATTGTGTGTCTGTTCTTAATAAATGAATGCACAACATGTTTACCCAATTGCCTGTGAGTGATTGGCACGTTTATATCATTATAAAAACATGACATGGTGTGCATCAGTGGTTTCTACAAAGTGACATGATACTCTGAAGAACTGAAACCACTTGTTAACCATAAGGGTGAACAGAGGTGTTAGGATGGCATCATACTCTAGGGAGTAGGAATAGTCGTGCCTGTACCAGGTGGTGAGTCGCTTCTAATGTAATTACACAGAGATCATCCGAGTGTATCAAAGATGAAGATGATCATCAGAAGTTTTTATCTGATAGCCTGACATTGATACCAACATTGGGAGCCTAGTCAAGCACTTCGGACAGTGTCAAAGGTTACCTGCTGCAGCCCCATTGCACCTTTGGGAATAGCGGGCCACGAGTCTATATTGATTATGTTTGTCCTTTCATGGATACAATGTTTCTGCTCATTGCTAATGTGCACTCGAAGTGTGTGAATGTTTTTGAGGTGAACTCTCCAACATTGCACACTACCATTGAAAGGTTATGCCAGTGTTTTTCCACTCATGGAAAATGAATGTTACGTGTATGCAAATATATGTGGCGATCTTGTGATTTCATCTGCATTACAATGTAAACTTGACTGTCAGTAATTAATGGTATAAGTACGTGCAAATGAGCCATGTCCATCTTTGCATTCTACTTGCCACAGGTGACAAAATTCCTGTGAGTGGTCCAAAAATGGTAGTGAGTGGGACATGGTCAATGAACAATGTAAACCCTCTCCCACACAGGAACTGATGGAATTTCTTGACTCTGAAGATGATCCCAGGTACTTCCCATTCAATCTGAGCATAGTTACTTTCAGCTTTGTTTAATGTTCAAGATGCAAAAACAATGGGCCTTTCTTCATTCAGTGGCATGATGTGGGAGACATCTGCTCCTATACCAAGAGGGGATGCATCGTAAGTTAATTGCAAGGGTCAGAGTGCGTGAAAGCTTCAAACTTAAGTAACGCTTCTTTAACCTGCATGAAAACATTAATCATTAGTCTAACCATTTTCATATCCTATCACTAAAGGTTATGTAATGGTTTCAGAATTGTTGCCAAGTTTCGGATAAATCTTTCATAGTAATTGAATAATCCCAGGAAGGAATGTAACTGGTTAATATTCTGAAGTGCACGCAGCTCTGTAATGGCCTTAACCTTAAAAGGAGATTGGTGAATGTCTCTAGCATCAATCAATATGGCAGATACTCAGCGGAGGACTGAAAGAATTCACACTTGTCCTTGCGGACTCTCAGACCATAGTCTTCCAATCTCTGGAGAGTGGCATCCAAGTTTTGAAGGTATTCCTCTTCAGCTCTTCCAGTAACTAGTCCAGAAAGCACTGGACTCTGCTCAGTCCACTCAGGATTTGATCCTATATCCTTTGAAACAATGCAGAAGCAAATACGATACCGGAACAAGTCTGTGTGTCTTACAATTGTCAGAAGTTCCTGTAACTTTTTGTCCACATTCATCTGCAATGGACCTGATTCAAGTCAACTCTGCTGAAATTTTGGTCCCCTGCCAATCCCACAAATGATCTTCAAGGTGAGGTAATGGCAATGTTCAGACAAAAGACTGGATTTGTAATGACCTTAAAGTTGCCATAATTCCTCATGGAACCATCTTTCTTGATGACTGGAACAATAGGCATGGCCCATTTGATGATGCTGGCATATTTGAAAATCGCCATCAGTCACTCCAAATCAGCCTTCACCTTCGGTGTAAAAACACATGGTACAGACCTTGTCTTTTAACTGTTTGTTTAGCTTCCTTCTTCAATTTTCAATGTCACTGTTGAGTTCCTCATGCCCCTAATTCTCCATCTGAAACAAAGTATATTTTAAAAATCCTGGTCATTTCCATTGGTCATTATGAGGACTTCAGGTCTGTTCAGTCAAATTTTCCTCAGCCACACATGATCCAACAACACTGTGTGTAGAGGCAAATCCTCTGTTCGTTCACTGAGCTGCACAACCACTTCAACCTGATCTTTCAGGGAAATTATTTCTCCTGTGGAAATGTTCAGCATTATCCTTGATGTCTTTAATAGAATGTGTTGAATTTCTCATTGTAGATAGTTTCTGGCACTAGCAGGACTGCTATCCCAGTGTCAACTTCCATCCTTACTAGCTCTCCTTCCAGCACTGGACTGACGTAGTGTTTAGTAACAGTGATGGATAACACTTGTAATTCTGCCTCCCAGACTGCCTGGATCCACTATAGTTTACCTACTGCCACAACAGGTCCACAGCAGATGCCATCTGCAATTAATCCTGGACCATCTAGATAACAGAAATACTTATGTCAAAATCCAATTTATTGATTACAGCTCAGCCTTTAACATCATTATTCCTATGACATTCATCTCCAAACTTCATGGTCTGGGCCTTGGCTCCTCCCTCTGCACCTGGATCCTGAACTTCCTCATCCACAGACCACCTCCTCTATGATCTTTCTCAACACCAGTGCCTCACAAGTGTATGTTCTCAGCCCCCTATCACATTCCTTATATATCTATGACTGTAGAGCCAAATTACCCTCCAACTTGATTTTCAACTTTGTGGATTATACCACCATAGTGGGTCGGACCTCCAACAATAATGAGACGAGGTACAGGAATGAGATAAGAATCTGGCCAACTGGTGCAACAACAATAATCTCTCCCTCAATGTCAACAAAATGAAGGAGATTGTCATTGACTTCAGGAAGTATAAAGGAGAACGTGCCCCTATCTACATCAATGGGAACAAAGTAGATATGGTCGAAAGCTTCAAGTTTTTAGGTGTGCAGATCACAGTGTCTCCCCATGCCGACACTATAGTTAAGAAACCCCACTACGTCTCTACTTTTTCAGAAGACATAAAGAAATTTGGCATGTCAGCTACAACTCTCACCAACTTTTAGAGATTCACCATAGAATTTTTCTTGTTGTGTCACAGCTTGGTATGGCTCCAGCTCTGCCCAAGGCAGCAAGAATTTACAAAAGATCATGAATGTAGCCCAATCCATCAACCAAACTAGCCTCCCATCCACTGACTCTGTCTACACGTCCTGCTATCTCAGCAGAGCAGCCAACATAATTAAGGACCCCATGCACCCAGGACACACTCTCTTCCACCTTCTTCCACTGATTGAAAAATCTGAGGTCACATGCCAACCAACTCAAGAATAGCTTCTTCTTTTGAATGGATCTATCTTGCAATTAAATTGATCTTTCTCTACACTCTAGCTATGACTGTAACACTACATTCTGCACTCTCTTGTTTCCTTTTCTATGTACAGCATGCTTTGTCTGTATAGCGGGCAAGAAACAATACTTTTCAATGTATACTATACATGCAATAATAGTAAATCAAATCAAATAAAGTGCGATAGCTCCTCCTCTGACAGTGTGTCTCTTTGTGCTTCTCAACCCTGTTGTATAGTTTGGACATTTCTCTTTTTATTTTGTTGTAATGTTATTTGGTGTTCCTGTTTTTTATTTTTATTTATAGTTTGATTTTTATTCCTGCAAGCATACTCTATGTGCCCTCTTTCTCTACAGCTTCAACATTCCATGTCTTTACACCAGCATTCGGCAGCAGAATGCTCTGGCTTTCCGGGTATTTAGGATGGAAGTGAGAAGATATTTCTTCACCCAAAGAGTGATGAGCCTCTGGAATTCATTACCACAGGAAGTAGTTGATGCCAAAACATTGAATGTATTCAAGAGGCAGCTGGATATAGCACTTGAGGTGAATGGGATCAAAGGTTATGATGAGAAAGCAGGATTAGGCTATTGAGTTGGACGATCAGCCATGATTGTAATAAATGGCAAAGCAGGGTCAAAGGGTCAAATGGCCCTCTCCTGCTCCTATCTTTGATGTTTCTATACTTAAACATTGGCAACATATACAGGCCCTGGCAGCTTTGGTTGTCGATTCAGCAGAGATTTTGTGCACTCAAGTGAATGAACTTAATTGCTGAGGTTCCTTTGAAGCCAGTTGCACAGAGACAATGATTTCATTGGTTTTCTGCGGGTTGAAATTACTCTCACTCTCAGTTAACAGCCGTTTTTGTGTTGTTTTGTTGCACAGACCACAAACAAGTCTGTCACGAATGGTGTCATTAAGCATATCTCCGATTCAAAATTTCTAAGAGTCTCTTAAGCACAAATTATGCACGTAATCCCTTGTAAAGATGCTCATTTACCAGTTTAGGAAAAACACAATTTGTTTATTTACAGGCTTGAACTATACAGAGGCATGTGGCTGTAATCAGCTCCCAAGAGGACTCTAAGTATAGAAGCCCACGCCCATGAGGGTAATCTGCTATCCTGTTCCCGGATTGTTTCCCCGGATCATGTCATCTTCCTCTGAAGACTGATCCTTAACAAGACAATCACTATATCCCTTACCTTTTAAGCCTCTATATACAAATGTCAATACTCAATTTACACTCTCTCATATTGTTAAACATTTAGTACATGGATAGTCAATTATAAATTAAGTCTTTCAACGAGTTTCTGAATCCTGGTGATCTCTCTCTCTGAGACATTTCCACAGAATTTCTGTCAGCTGAAACCACAATGACAAATGCTTCCTCGGATCCAAGCCGCTCAGTTCTCTCTGTTTCCATGGAGATGTTAGTTGTGCCAGAGCACCCTGAGGAAGTCCATGCAGACACAAGGAGAATGTGCAAACTCCACATAGTGACCCAAAGCCAGGAATTGCAGAGACAACCTAGAGTTCCCAAGTCAATGTGGGTTAAACCAACCACTGCTGACATCAGTGTGTAAAAGTGAAAATGCCAGAGGTTCAGCATCAACATTCCGAGCGCAACAACCTCCAAATTGCCTGAATTTATAGTAACAACTAACCTATTGACTATTGTTCATGTTGAACTTGTTTTGGGGATGTTCAAATTAAGACGAGAAGAAATGTTATACGTTTTCACCTTTTAGTTCACTGTAGAGCCCTGCTGTAATGATGTATGCAAGGAAATGATGCAATGTGATCATAGAATCACAGAATCCTATAATACAGAAGGAGGCCATTCAGCCCATCAAATCTGCCCACAATCCCAGCCAGGCCCTATCTCCATAACCTCATGCATCTACCCTTGCTAATCCCCCTGACACTAAGGGGCAATTTAGTGTGGCCATCTACCGAACCTGCATATCATAGGACTGCGGGAGGAAACTGGAGCACCCAGAAGAACGCACTTTCATACATACTGCATCTCTACCTCCCATTCTATATGTTGGCACAGTGATTAGCACTGCTTCCTCACAGCGCCAGGGACCCAGTTTTAATTCCTCTTTTGGGTCACAGTCTTGTAGAGTTTGCACATTTTCCTCATGCCTGTGTGTGTTTCCTCCAGCTGCTCCAGTTTCCTCCCACAGTCCTAAGATGAGGCTCCCTGAAAGGCCTCAAAAGCATTTGGCTCCACTGGCGAGGCCAATATCACTGTTCCTCTTCCATGAGGATCAGATGACTTCCTCACCAGAGAGAAACTCTTCTGGCAAGGCCAGAAAGGCAACGGAGTCCAGACGATTAAGCCCCAAGTTTGCTAATGTCATTTAAATCAGCATTAAAACACATTTACATAAGGTATTCAGACTCTTGCCCATTTCTGACAAGAGGTTGACCTTACCAGAAATTCGGCTCTTGAAAGATTGCGAGAACCAAGAAGTCCGGTGTGATCCTGATTTCTCAGGTCTCGTGTGATTTTACCGGCTTGCTCCACCCAGCCATGGGCAGGGCAAACAGGTAAAATCCTGGCTGATATCTCCACTTGGGCGGTAACCAGAAATAGTAAGGAGAAAAAGTCATAGGCGTAGTCCAAAGGCCACCAGATAATAAGAGAGTAGAGTGGGCATTAAACAGAGAAATAACTGACGCGTGTAAAAATTGTACTGCAATTATCATGGTTATTTTCATCTACATGCAATTGGTCAAACTAGATCAGTCAAGGTAGCCCTGAGGAGAAGTTCTTAAAATATATCAGTGATGGTTTCCTCGAACAATATGTAACAGAACCTACAAGGGAACGAGCTGTCTTGGATTTGGTCCTGGATAATGAAACAGGAATAATTAATGATCTTACAGTTAGGGGTCCTCTCAGAAGGAGTGATCACAGTATGGTTGAATTTAAAATACAGGCAGAGATGGTAAAATCCCTCCTTGTGCTTAAACAAAGGAGATTACAATGGGATGAGGGAAGAATTGGCAAGGTAGGATGGGAGCAAAAACTTTATAGTTTGAGAATTGAAGAACAGTCACGGACTTTCAAAACAATTTTTCACAGTGCTCAGCAAAAGTATACACCAGTGAAAAATAAGCACTATAGGAAAAGGGGTAATCTACCATGAATGTCTAAGGAAATAAAGGAGAGTATCAAACCGAAAGAAAATACATACAAAGTGGGAAACTAGAGGATTAAATGTCAACAGAAAACCACAAAGAGGCCTTAAAGAAAAGAAAGATAAATTATGAGAGTAAACCAGTTCGGAATATAAAACAGATAGCAAAGATTTCTACAAATATATAGAATGGAAAGGAGTGGTTTAGGTAAACGTTGATCCTTTAGAGAATGAGAAGGAAGATTTAAATGGGAAATGAGGAAATGACTGAGGCATTTAACAGGTATTTTTTGTTGCTCTTTACAGTGAAACTCACAAATAACATGCCAAAAATTGATGACAAGGCCACTATTGCAGGTGAGGACCTAGAAACTATCATTATCACGAAAGAGATAATGTTGGGCGAGCTAATGGGGCTAAAGGTAGACAAGTCTCCCCTCCCTGATGGAATGCATCCCAAAGTACTAAAAGACATGGCAAAGAAAATAATAAATTCACTAGTGGTAATATACCAAATTTTGCTGGACTCTGGGGTAGTTCCAGCATGTTAGAAACCAGCAAATATGATGCCACTGTTTACAAAGGGAGGTAGACAAATGGTGGGTAATTATAGATCAGTTAGCCCGGCTAGCTCAGTCGGTAGAGCATGGGACTCTTAATCCCAGGGTCATGGGTGGCGGGAGTAACTATGACTCTCTTACTCTGTGGTGGGAGTTTCAATGTTACAGTAGCTGTGCGAATCTTGTCGCTTCTGTAGCACAGTGAGCTGCGCCTCCACGACGGTCCCGCCGGGCAACATCGCCGCTACTCCATCACAGTGATGGCTAAAGCAGCTGTCCAAGAAGCGGATGTAGTTGTATGTCTGGCTGCTATGCGGTCAGACTGCAATTACAAACAGGTGTTCGGGATCGGCTACTCTCCATTCATGTGTAAAGGCACGAATTTAGCCGATCCCCGTAGCTGTGTGATTCTTCTAGTTTCTAGCGCACAGTGAGTCAATCCCTTCCGTGGGAGCCACCTGGTATCGTCTCCACGGGCACAGGAGATGGTATTCCGTGACTGGCCGAGAAACTAATAGCGGGGGTGACGCATGTTGGGTCGACGACCACTACCACCGGACTGCCAGCCAGGAGTGGTATCGCTGGAATGGTCTCTGACATGTTTCGCATAGCTGTGGTATTCTTGGCGTTCTAGACCACAGTGAGTCAATCCTGACCGAGGTCCCGCAGGGTATTCAGGCCTTCAAGCTGGCAGGTGAATGGTCCTGACGGGAATTTGACCGGCCGAGAACAGCCAACACGCTTCTATACCTATAAACCTGGTAATTTGTGAAAGAAAACATTTTGTCTTGACAGGTTCCGGCTTGTCCCGGGGATAGTTGGTGATTTGCTGATGGATGCGGTCACGCCTATCTAGGTAGTAGAATGCACCTCCGTACCTCCTGCCCACACGATCGGCACTGAGGAAAGGACAAAGACATCAGACCTGGTGTGACACAGAGAAGGGATGCAGTGCCCCGTCTTGTTCCTGATGATTGCTGCCAGATGTTGACGAAAAAGCTACCGATTCAGACACGTCTTCCACGCCCCAGGGGCGGGGGGTGGTAGACAGCGATGGGCACAGCTCCCGGTGTTGCGCGAGCGATTTTCATGCCACGGGTGCATTTTCGGCAATGTAGTTTGTTCGTTGCGCGGGTGTGTCTCCTAATAAATAAAGGTTCATTTTTGTATCAAATGATGATTTATGGGTAAACAGCTCAAGGCTGACAAGCAAAAACTAACCTGCACTAACAGGCGCTCCCAATGGCGTGAGTCAATCTGTTTGTCTGCAAACATGGTAGTTGCTGCCGCATCATTTTGATCATTTCCCCGTTTCCGCCTTGGCCCTATGGCTGTGTAACATCAGGTGGAGGTCACTCTGATTCCATCCTGGAGTGCACGACACACAGTCGACGAGCGACTATAAAACTCGGATAAGATGCTCTTTTGAGTGTCTCTTAAAATAGCTTCTGTGTGGGGAAAATGCTTGAATCTATCATCAAGGAAGAAAAAGAGAAAAATCAGGATGGAAATTGTCCCTTTGGATAGACACAGCATGGGTTTAGAAAAGGCAGTCATGCTGAACTAATTTACTGGAATTCTTTGAGGACATTATGATTGCGGTGGATGTGGGGAACTGAGAATGTGGTGTATTTGGATTTCTAGAAGACATCCGACATAGTGCCACACAAAAAATATAAGCTACCTAAGATAAAGGTGCACTGTATTACGGCTAATGTATCAGCATGGATAGAGGATTGGTTAACTAACAGAAAGCAAAGAGTGGGTATAGATGTGTGCTTTTCTGGTTAACAATTTAGTACTTATGATGTGCCTCACCCTGGAGTACTGCGTACAGTCTTGGTCTCCTTACTTGAGAAAGGATGTTCTGGCACTGGGGGGGGTGCAGAGGAGATTCACTAGGTTGATTCTGGAGTTGAGAGGGTAGACTTATGAGGAGAGACTGAATAGACTGAGACTATACTCATTGGAATTTAGAAGAATGCGGGAGGATTTTATAGAAACATATTGAACTATGAAGGGAATAGATAAGGCAGAAGCAGGAGGCTGTTTCAACTGAAACTAGAACTAGGAAGCATAGCCTCAAAATAAGGGGTAGGAGATTGAGGATTCAGTTGAGGAGGAATTTCTTCATCCGAAGGGTTGTGAATCTGTGGAATTCCCTATCCAGTAAAGCAGTTGAGGCCGCCTCGTTGAATTTTTTTAAGGCAAGGATAGATACATTTTTGAACAGTAAAGGAATTAAAGGGTAATGATGAGTGGGCAGGTAAGTGGAGCTGAGTCTATGAAAAGAGCAGCCATGATCTTATTGAATAGTAGAGCTGGCTCAAGGAGCCAAATGGCCTACTCCTGCACCTGTTCTTATGTTCCTACTTGTCAGGAATCCAAAACTAGGGCTCATAAGTATAATAGAATCATTAATAAATCCAATAAGAAACTCAGGAGAAATATCTTTATCAAGAGAGTGGTTGGAATCTCTATCTTGTTGCCACATGGAGTAGTTGAGATTAATAATTATATCCTCACTGTGAAGGATTAAGAAGAAATTAGAGATATACATGAGGGAGAAAGGGGTAGGACAGGTAGATATGGTTAGATAAAGTACAGTGGGAAAAGGTTCGTGTGGCACATAAGTATTGGTATAGACCAGTTGGGTCAAATGTGCCTAGATGAAAGAAGATAGAACTTTTGATGAAATTTCTTTGCACAGATCTCTGAGAATCTGAAAATGACAGACACATGAAGCTGAATTTTCACCATAGAGGCAGGAAACAAGAATAGGATCTGTTTTTAGGCTCTGCAGTACCTTCCTTTAGTCCTTTGATAATTGTTGACCCTGGATTTGGCATCTCCTATGCCATCAGAATGAGTGAGGGTGAATGTGTGTGAAAGTAAGTGTGGGTGTGTGGGACAGAGTGTATGTGAGTGAGTGAGTGTGAGAGTGAGTGAATGTGAGAATGAATTAGTGTGAGAGTGGTTGTAAAGTATGTTGTAATGAAATTCAACTTTTGATGATCTTTATAAATAAAGGAATAGGGCCGAGTTTTCCTGTCCTGTCCGCCACAGGAATCATAGTGGGCAAGACAGGAATATGCAAAGGTCCATTTGCCTTTGATTTTCTGGTGGGATTTTCTGGTCTTGGGGCATGTGTAGCTGTAAAATCCCACCCTTAAGTGTACAGAAGTTAAGATCTATATGGAAAATAGTCCCATCCTACTGAGACTTTGATTCCCAATTCTGGCACCCGAAGGATGTGAGGGGGAGGGTTATAGTTGGAGGAGGGAGGGGAAGATAGAATAGAGTCCAGAAAAGGAAGAAGCACTAAGAGAAGCATGCAAGACTTCTCTCCCTGGCCCTGCATTTAGAAATCACATTGTCGCCCATCAATGAGTTTACTGGGTGCCTTGAAGAAAATTGTGCTCTGGGCCAAAACCCTCAACTCATCCAAGGAGAAATGAGATGATGTTGGAGGGCTGGCAACCATGGACAAGGCTGGCCCTTTTTTTTTAAGTGAAGAATTTAAGTCTAATTGGAAACATGAAAGAGGAAGAGGAAGATTTTTTTTCCCAGAGGACATCATCATATGAAGCCAAGTGCCCTTTCTCAATGGCAGAAGCAGCCTTGGATATAGCCAGGATAGTGGTAGAAAGTTGGTTGGGTCTGGTGAAACTGCAGTTTCTAGTGCACCTAGTGATTTCAAATAGTAAAATGATCATTTAGGGCATTTAGGTCACTCAGTAGTCTGATGTACACCAAGTAACATAAAGTAACTGGAGACAATCATTGAACTGGCCAATGGACTTTGGAAGATGGAATTCTGGTTGGTTTTGTCCTCTAATACTGTCCTTCGCAGTCCTCAGTCTTCTACACTTTTCAAAGCATGCTGACAAGATTTATGTGGACCTTGAGAATAGGGAAGCCCTGGGAGGAGACAACACATCAGGGAAGGTGCACGAGCTGGATGGGGAAGATGGCACAGAACAAATAGGTAAACTGGCTGCACAACAAGATAACTGGGCACAGCTGGAGGTCCAAAGTGCTTGTGAAGATGCCAGGAATGTCAGTGATCTTCTGACTCCGAGACCCTTCAACTGAGCTCCTCTGGCCCAGGATGAAGGGCATGCCATGTATAGGCATTTGTGATTCCTGTATTAACACATGGATGGAAAGAAACAGCCTGGAATTTTTAATCAGTTATTCACCATGATGGAAGCACATCTGCCAAGAGATTATATCCTCACTGTGAAGGATTCTGTTGTTTTTCACAAACTCAAACAATTTCTTCAGTCACTTCAGTAATAAAAGGAGTCCCAGGCTTGTTGACAATACAACTGGAGGCTTAAGGTATTGCGTTCAGTTCTGGGTGCTACATTACAGGAAGGATGTGGAGGCTTTGGAGAGGGTGCAGAAGAAGTTTACCAGGCTGCTGCCTGAATTAGAGGGTATGAAGATGCTGGACAAATTAGGGCTGTTTTCTCTAGAGTGGCAGAGGTTGAGGAGAGATCTGATAGATGTCTATAAAATTATGAGAGGCATAGATAGGCTTGACAGTCAGAATCCTTTTTGTTCTAGAGTTGAAGTGTATAACACGAGGGAGGTATGTACTTAAGGTGAGAGTGGGAAAGTTCAAAGGAGAAGTGAGGGACAGATTTTTTTATACAGAGAGTGGTAAGTGTTTGAAACACACTGCAAGGGGTGGTGGTGCAGGCAGATGTGATAGGAGTGTTTAAGTGGCTTTTAGATAAGCAGATGAATATGCAAGGAATAGAGCGATACGGACATGGGCTAGCAGAAGGAATTAGTTTAATTTGGCCTCACGTTTGACACAAAATTGTGGACTGAAGGGCCTGTTCTGTGCTCTTCTTTTCTAAGTTAAATAAGTGCAGCCTAATTAGGGAAAACTGTGGAAAGCATTGATTACATCTATAAAAGGTGAACAAATTCTTATTCATTCATTCTTGGGACATGGGCATCACTGGCCGGCCACATTTATTATCTATCCTTAATAGCCCTCATTGAGTGGCTTGCTAGCAATTTCAATGATCAATTGAAAGTCAATCACATTGCTATGGCTCTGGAGTCACATGTTGGCCAGACCAGTTAAGGATTATAGATTTCCTTCCCTAATGGACATTAGTGAATCCGAGTGGTTTTTGCCAACAATCAACAATGGTTTCATGGTCATCAATAGATTCTTAATTCCACTTTTTATAATTGAATAAAAATTCCACCATTCGCTGTAGCAGGATTTGAACACAGGTCCCCAGAACATTAGCTGAGTTTCTGGATTAATAGCCAGCAATGAGAGCAGTAGGCCATCACCTCCCCAATTAACCAGCTGATATACCATAATGGCCCTTGTCGAGCTGCAATATGTGACAGATAAGGAACCTTTTGAGTCGTACAGACTTGAAGCATTAAGTCTGTTTCTCTATCCACAGATGCTGCCAGATTCACCGAGCTGTTCTGACATTTTCTGGTTTTAATTTCTTTTCTCATTGGGCATTGATCTAATCGAGCTTCTATGATCTGTGTCAAGTTTAAATGTTGGGAACAAATATATAGAGTATATTTTAATGCTTAAGGCTCTGAACAGATAAAGGGCTACAACATTACAGCCTGCCTTTCCCTGCTGCTACATAGTACACATTTCACAAAGTCACCCCATAGCCATTAACAAGGTGCAGATGCAGAGCAAAGTTGCCTCAATACTATTCCACAACCTTTATCCCAGATTTAAAAAAAACACTTCCTTTAACTATTATTATGCTCTCTTCTGGTTCTGGTTACAATTTCCACTTGAGTGTCAGTTACTGACCAACAAGGACTGTTTGAGTTGTAAATTCATGCCTTAGACTTCATGTCTAAGTCTGTCTGAAACTTAGTCACACTGCATCTTTATAGTAGAGAGTGAAAAAATCTTCACTCTCTCGGGCTTCAGCTGAATTTAATTTCAAGGCGCAGAGGTGAAAGTGCAGCAAACAGACTGACAGCCCCAGAGTTTCCTTCAGTATGTCTTCAACTGAATAGGGAATGAAACCAGGTAAGTTTTGACTTTAGTATTCTAGTCTAAAATAATACTGGAACATTCATTGCAGTTTTTTTTTGTTGTTGCGTGGATTCAATTCTTAACCTAGCTCGCCATTGGGGCTTGCACATCTGCCTTTCATTAACCTGGAGTCTGAAGCATATATATTCTGCAGATGGTATAGCTTTCTCATAGGAATCCTGCTGATTTCCCCAGTAAAGGCAGTACCCATTTAATAACTGGACAGACTGCAACCCACTTAAGGGAAAAACTTATGTACGAACCTTTTTTGGCAGCGAGGGGATTCAAATCTCCTTATTTGAAAGCTCACAAGTAATTGTGGAGCAGAAGCTTTAACATTACTTAGGATTCCCTAATGTATAATGACGTCACCAAAGATCTTTTCTTGGATGATATCAATGTTAAACTCACCTGGTTAGATGTAACGACTACCTCATGATCAAATATCAAAATTGCCCAAGCCAAGATGGATGGGGACCTATCTGCAGTTGATTGGATAAATTATCTCATGTTATTTTACTCTTATTTCATGAAGTAGACAGCTTGCCTGAAAAATAAAATTGAAGAAGGAACAGAAAGACAATATAGTAGATGTGGCATGACTATAGGAACGTTTTGATAAGAGTGTCTTAGTGATATGTAAAACCAGGGACCAAGGAGCAAAATGGATTGAACAATGACTAACAAAGAGAATTATTTCACACTTTATTGAATTTAATTTGACATTTATTCATGAGTTTTGCTGAACTGCAAGCCTGACTTTCAAGTTTGGTGAAGTTCTCATTGTTAGTATCCTTTCCAATTTTAGTGTAATTTGTCAATTTCACACACCTATACTTCAAAATCTAATTAGTTCAAATCATTTATGTGCACAGTATGCCACAGTGGTTCCCACAAGGATTTCTGATAGGACACCACTTCCTATTTTTTGACAGTCTGCCAAACATACCCTACCATCTGGTCACATGAGAAATATTGGTCTAGAAAGTGAATAACGCATCCTCTGTTTTCTGGTTCCCTCCATGCAGAACTGGTACCATCCACAATATTGATAAAGATTCCTTAGCAGTCATCCAGGACATGCCTGTTTATGGTTCCTTTTGCAAACTCCAGTGCAGCATGAATGCAACTTTATACCAGACAGTTGAATAGTGTGACAAGAAGTCAGCTACAGTGCACTGACTTTTGGTTATAACTCAAGTACTTGTTTGTGAAACATGAGACAGAGTGCAGAGAAGATTCACAAGAATAGTTGCAGGGATGGGAAATTCATTTACCAAGACAGATCGGAGAAGTTGAGATTGTTTTCCTTGGAGAAGAGAGGGTTGAGAGATCTGATAGTTATTCAAAGTAATAAGGGGTATGGACAGAGTAGATAAGGAGAAATTGTTCGCACGGTGGAAGGATCAAGAACAAGAGGGTACAGATTGACAGTAATTGGCAAAAGGGGCAATGCAAGCATTATGATCTGGCAATTCCCTTTAAGGAGCTTCCCCTTTTATTTTGTCCTTCAGTTTATTTACTTTCATTTAATTGTTTAACTCAAAAGAGTCAAGGAGAAACTTTTTCCAATGGTGAACAATTAAGGCCTGAAATACACTGCCTCAAAGTGTGATGGATGTAGGTTCAATCAAGGCATTTAACAAGGAATTCGATTATTATCTGGAAAGGAAGAATGTGCAGAGTTAAGGAGGAAGACACGAGATGAATTGCTCATTCAGAGAGCTGAAGAAGACATGACAGGCTGAATGGCCTCCTTCTTAGTTGTAACAATTCTGTGGACCCCCTCCAGAGGAGCAGTTTAGTGACTGGGATATTTCTGAGAGTAATTCCAACACCGTTTTAACTGGAATGTGTCAACTCTGGCTCAGTGCATACCACTCTCACTTCTCCATCAGGAGATTGTGGGTTCAAGAGCCCTCCAGGGACTTGAACACAAAATTTAGACTGATATTCCAGCACAGTCCTAAAGCTGTGCTGTTGGAAATGCGGTCTTTTGATGAGACATGAAACTGAAGCTCTATCTTCCCCCTCAGGCGCACATAAAAGATCCCATAATGCTCTTTAAAAAGAGCCAAGAGAAATACTCCCATATGTATTGTTCCTGTAATCAATGGCACTATTATCTCACCATTAAATTGCTGTTTGTGAAAGCTTGCTGTGTGCAAATTGGCCACTGTGTTTCCTACATTATAACATAAGCACTTGTCAAAAAGGATTTCATTAGCTGTAAAGTGAATGGAGGCATTCTGAAATTGTGAAGATCATTATATTAATGTAAATCTTCTCTTTAAATTAAACAACACGTGCCCAGGTTTCTTGAGCATCCTGAAACTCAACATTGAAAATAAAGCAAAGCGGTTGAAGGTAATTCATGTAAGTCAGTAAAATTCAGACATATAACAGCCACAAATACTTAGTGCAGTCAAATGCTTCATTGCAAAAGGGTAAATTGAGAGTTCTTATGTGGAATTTGTGCAATTTTAAGGTATTGCAATGCTAGATCAGATGGCTGGTGCCAAGTCTGCCTTATATTTGACTTGCAGCAAGATGATTATTAACAGCAGCATCAGTCTGCCGTGGGGAAATTGCATAAAACAAGATAGTCGAATCATAAAATCCTACAATGAGAAAGAAAGCTATTCGGCCTATCAAGTCTGCATAATCCCACCTAGGCTTCATCCCTGTAACCTCATGCACTTACTATAACTAGTCCCCTTGACACTAAGGAGCAATTTAGCATGGCCAAGCAACCTTTGAACCAGCTTTGAACTATGGAAGGAAACTCGAGCATCTGGAGGAAACCATGCAGATTTGGGGAGAATGTACAAACTCCAAACAGTGACCCAAGCCGGGAATCAAACCCAGGTCCCTGGCGCCATCCTGGATTACTTCTCTGTCTGATTCTCTTTTCTTGTTTGTGTTTTCGAAAGTATAAGACAGACCAATGCATCCTCTAGTTTGATCTCTGATCTTCAATCCAACATACCCAGGCAGCAGTGCTAACCACTGCTCCACCCACAGTAGAGAGGCGGTAAGTCAGAGGGAATGTTAGATAGGAAGCTTTTCCCGTATGTAGGACAGAATACTGCAGATGATTTAGTTCTGGGTGAGCTGCTGACTCAGGAACATATCCATAGCTTCTCGGAAGACCCAGTGACCTTATGTACCATTGTTTGTGAAATCAGCCACTATCATGGCAATGAGGTTCAATGTTCAATATTGACTTTGTTGATTGCTGCTTCACTTTCACTACAAACTTTGTTCGAGCAAATTAGCAACTGAACTTTAATAATAAAGTAAAAAGTGGATTGATCTTGGCTATTTTCTTCCAACAACCTGTCTAAACTCACTGCCAAACCTCACATGATGCGAATAATGAGCTCATGGCAAGACATCTTCCACAGAGCTTCACCCCAACCAGGAGATCAATATCTTTTTGGGAAAGGCAGAACGATTTGGTCACGTTCCCCAAAATCTTCTCAAAGCTGACACTCTGGTCCAGTGCTGAAGGAGTGCAGCACAGTTGAACATGCAGTCATTTGGATGAGAAATTAAATAAAGATCTCATCTGCCTTCTTTTTGTGAATGTGAACAATCTAACGATACTAATCTGAAGAGAAGCAAGGAGGTGTTAGTTACCATCAATATTCTGGCCGCTAGTTATCTCTCAATCCACAACAAAGACATATTACCTCGTGATTATCACCATGGGAGTGAGCTGTGTGCAACTTGGCTGCTGCATTACAGACAGTGAATGCACTTCAAAAAAGCACTTCATTGTCTGTAAGACATTTTGAGATGCCCAGCCAACATGAAAAGCACCATATAAGCACAAGACTTTTTGATTCAATGGTGAAAGAATTTCAACAGATATTTAGGCCAAGTCCTTCGCAATACATTTAAAAAACTGAAAATGCTGGGAATATTCCTAACGTAGAAACAATGTGAATGCACTGGAGGGGGTGCAGAGGAGATCCACCAGGATGTTGCCTGGGATGGATCTTCTAAGTTCCAAAAGAGGTTGGATAGGCTTGGGTTATTTTCGTTGGAGCAGAGAAGACTGAGGGAGCGGGGAGGGGGGAACCTGATCAAGATTATGAGGGACACGGACAGTGCGGGTAAGGAAAGGTTGTTCCCCTTGGTTGAAGGATCAGTGACGAAGGGATGCAAGTTCAAAGTGAGGGGCAAGAAGTTTACGAGGGGAAGTGACAGAAAACGTTTTCATCCAGAGGATGGTGAGAGTCTGGAATGTGCTCCCTGGGAGTATGGTAGAGGCAGGTTGAACCTGGATGAGCACTTGGTACATAATAACATTCAAGGCTATGGGTTAAGTGCTGGTAAATTGGATTAGGTGAGAGGTCAAATATTTCACGTGCGTCGGTGCGGACTCGATGGGCTGAAGGGTCTCTTCTGCATTGTGTAATTCTATGATTCTTAGCATGTGAGGAATGAGAAGCAAGAGTTGGCAATGCAGGTCAGCTGGCCATTCTTCAGCTTGATCACTTCAACAAGTCAGCTCTTCATCCTCACTCTCCCCATTCCCAACTGAAGAACTGCTTCTTCCCTGCTGTTATCAGACTTTTGACTGGCCCTACCATATATTAAGCTGATCTTTCTCTTCACCTTATTTGCAACTGCAGCATTATATTCTGCACCCTATCCTTTCCTTCACTCGTATGTACACTATGAATGGTATGTTTTGTCCATGTAGGGTGCAAGAAACAATACATTTTGTTTTATACCAATACATGTGACAATAATAAATCATATCAAATTGAAACTTAGCTGCTGCATTTTCCATCTTACAAATAGTGACGGGGCTTCAAAAAAACCACTTTGTTGTCTGTAAAGCATTTGAGATGTCTAGTGGACATGAAAAGAACTGTATAAGTGCAAGATAGTGAACTTTGACCAACAATGAAAGAATTACAAAAGGCCAGCTTTTTGCAATATATTAAAAATAATTGAAATTACTTTGAACATTTGATCACATGTAGGATAGACCAGGTAAGGATGGCTGTTAAGGATTTCTTAAAGGAGTAGTAAAACCAAATGGGTTTTTCTGACAATCAACGATGGTCTGACTTTAAAATTAAAATTTATTTATTAATCACAAGTAGGCTTACAGTAAGACTGCAGTTAAGTTATCGTGAAAATTCCCCAGTTGCCACATTTTAGTGTTTTTTTGGATACACTGGGGGAGAATTTAGCATGGCTAATGCACCTAAGCAACATGTCTTTTGGACTGTGGGAAGAAACTGGGGCATCTGGAGGAAACCTATGCGGACATGTGCAGACTCTGCATAGACAGTCACCCGAGGTCGGGAATTGAATCCAGGTCCTTGCTCCATGAGGCAGCGGTGCTAACAACTATGCCACTCTTTTGTACCAATACATGTGACAATAATAAATCAAATCAAATCTAGAAAGATGCTTCACACATGTTGGTGTAGATACAATGGGCTGAAGGGTCTTTTCTGCACAATGTGATTCTATGACTCAAAGCAAGAGTTGGCTGTGCAGGTCAGTTAATCATTGAGCACAGTGGTTAGCACTGCTGCCTCACAGCGCGAGAGCCTTCTGTTCAATTCCCAGCTGGGGTCAATGTCTACGCCAAATCTATATGTTCTCCCCAGGTCTGCATGGGTTTTCTCTACATGCCTCAGTTTCCTCCCATAATCCAAAAGAAGTGCTGGTTCGGTGCATTGGCCATGCTAAAATTCTTCCTCAATGTACCTGAACAGGCAACTAGGGGATTTTCACAGTAAACTTCATTGCAGTCATAAGCCTACTTATGACACTAATAAGTAAACTGTAAAATGGCAAATTTCCTTTCTAAAGGGACATTAGTGAACTAGATGAGTTTTTCTGACAAGTGACATTGTTTTTTTTCTCATGGCCATCCGCAGATTATTAATTCCAGATTTTTAAAATAAAATTCAACCATCTGCCATGGCGGGATTTGAATCTAGAGAACCCGAACATTAGCTGAGTTTCTGGATTAGTGAGAAGCAGATGAGTGAAAAGCAGGAGCTGGCAGTGTAGGTCAGCTGACCACTCTTCAACTTGACCATTCTTCAATTTGACAATTCTTCAGCTTGACCATTCTTCAACTGGACCATTCTGCAACCTGACCACTCTTCAACTGGACCACTCTTCAACTGGACCACTCTTCAACTGGACCACTCTTCAACTGGACCACTCTTCATCTTGACCACTCTTCATCTTGACCACTCTTCATCCTGGCCACTCTTCATCTTGACCACTCTTCAATCAAACCACTCTTTAACTTGACCATTCTTAAACTTGACTACACTTCATCTTGACCACTCTTCAACCTAAGCACTTTTTAATTTGACCGTCCTTCACCTTGACCACTCAGCCAGTTGGCTCTCCTCCTTGCCCTCCCCCGCAGAGAACCCAGACGCACCCCCTCCGCGCTGACGTCACGGACAGGCGTGTGCGTGAGTCTTGACGTCGCGCTGTTTTCAAAGGAGGAAGAGAAAAAAAAGGGCAGCGGCGGAAAGAGAGAGAGAGGGAGCTGGGGGAGGAGGAAAAGGAGGAGGGTGTCGATTGATGGGCAGGGAGAGGCCGTGCAGCACCGCCAGGCCTGCTCCGAGCGCCACAAACACAGTTGGAAGGCAGCGGGGGAGTCGGCGGCGGTCGTGGGAGCTGTGCGAGAGCGGGAGAGGCCGAGCGGAATATGAGGGGGGGAAGGTAAGGAAGGGAAAGGCCAGGCCTCAAGCAGCCTGACTGCCAGAATGGGAGCAGCAGAGAGATGGGGCACTCACTCAGCTCCCCCACTGCTCTACATACTGCACACATTAAATAAAATTAATGTGCAGCCTGGCATTTACATTTTATAAACGTATGGGCAAATGTGCTCAAAAAAATGTGGGCAAATATGCTGAAAAAAATCATGTATCTCTTGCAGAATGTTATATTTTAAATGAGAGTGCAATATATCAAAGCCACTTTCGCATGTACATCATGGGAGAAAACATCTGGGTGGTCCCACCAATGCTAGGAACAAAATGATTAATATTTCCATCCCCTCCCCCCCCATCCATCCTCCAGAAAGCAGTTTGTGGGCTGGGTCAGTGAATTTCTTGGCTGCAGTTTAGATTTTTGATTAGACAAGAGAATCGAGGATGTTTGGGGTGCTAGCAGGGGGAAAGTGGGAGTTGAAGCCACAAAGCAGATCAGCCATGATATCGAAAGGAACACCATGCTTTAAGGGCCGAATGGCCTATCCTGCTCTGAAGTCTGATGTTCAGAGACAAGTTTTGTGTGCAAATTCAAATTGTACACTGAATGTATGTTTAATACATTTATATAATGCATATTCCAAAAATGCATGTGCTGACAGTAAAATATAGAAGTCACAGTGAAAAATATCTTGATGAAAAACTATTGAGGGAAAAATGTGAAAATATGAAGCCTTGCATTAATGTTTAAAAAAAAAATAAACTGACAGTTGTAACTATGTCAGCATTTCTCCCATGATACTGATCTCAGTAAGTTGACAGATACTGCTTTCTGGTAGGATATGATCACCCATGTGCAGAATGTGCTTGGAGGTGAGGTGCAGAATTGGACCTTACTCTGGGAGATTACTTTCCCTTTATATTAAATCTGCAACTAAATTATTTGTTAGTATTAATTGTGGAATTGTGCAAAATCTTTGAGCCAGTTGGAATGGTTTTTGTCATTTTGAGACTTTACAAATGTTGAAGACCTATTGGCTGTTTGGCACTTTGTAACGGATAGTTTCCCCATGGTGCAAAACTTCCAGTAATACAAATGTATATAAATGTACGCAATAAGATGGTATGTATAGTTAACAGCAGAAAACTATGCTAAGTTCTTAATTCTATTTCCTAAGTCACTGAACTTTTTAGTGACCGAGCAAAGAAGCAAATTGCTTCTCATTTTATTAATACTGTGACTGCTAGCACCTGTTGCTGAGTATAGAGATATGGTATATAGTGAGGTGATATGAGCTGTCAGGTTTGTTTTTCTGTGATGCATCTGTGTAACCATATACTTAGCGATTAGAGAAGCATAGAATTCCACATATCTGTAGGCTTCTGATAACTTGAAAAATGGCCAAGCTCAAGTTCAAATCTTGACAATGGGTATTGGAAAAAGGGGGAGGTAAGAGAAACCAAACTATTACAGCAAATCCTTTCAAAGAGTACGAAAACCAAGTGTATTGCTGCTGGCTGCTGCAGCTTCAAATATCAACTAATTCATTCAAGATCATGGCAAGAATTTGGGAATTTCCAGATACGTGGTATATTGGATGACTCATTAACAAGATGAGTTAGAAAAGATTTTCATTAGAATTGATGTAATGAAGTTAAGAGGTTCATTTTAATAATGATGTGGAGATGCTGGCGTTAGATTGGGGTAAACACAGTAAGAAGTCTGACACCAGGTTTAAGTCCAACTGATTTATTTGAAAGTAAACTTACAAGCTTTCGAGGTTCCCCTTCGTCAGATGAATGAAGAGTTCTGGCCTCAAACAGTACATATAATAGCACAGACAGTTTACAAATTACTGATTAGAATGCGAATCTTTACACCTAACCTGCTATTCAAGTCTTAAAGTGACTCACAATGTGAGTGGAAGGAGCACTGTTAGAGAGATGTGTATTGTCTCTAGACAGTACAGTAAGTGAGGTTTTGCAAATCCAGGCAAATCATGGAGTTTATAGTGTGACATGAACCCAAGATCCCTGTTGAGCATCCTCATTGTGCGGAACTTGGCTATCAGTCTCTGCTCAGCGACTCTGCGCTGTCACGTCATGAAGGCCAGTGCAGAGTCGCTGAGCAGAGACTGATAGTCAAGTTCCGCACAATGAGGATGCTCAACAGGGATCTTGGGTTCATGTCTCACTATCTGTAATCCCATGACTTGCCTGGGTTTGCAAAACCTCACTTACTGTACTGTCTGCAGACAATACACATCTCTTTAACAGTGCTCCTTCCACTTACATTGTTAGCCACTTTAAGACTTGAATAGCAGGTTAGGTGTAAAGATTTGCATTCTAATCAGTAATCTGTAAACTGTCTGTGCTGTTATATATACTGTCTGAGGCCAGAACTCTTCATTCACCTGAAGAAGGGGAACTTCAAAAGCTTGTGAGTTTACTTTCAAATAAATCGGTTGGACTTAAACCTGGTGTTGTCAGACTTCTTACTTCATTTTAATAGCCAAGCATGGGAAAGTGTTCCCTCGGTCCATCTGGCTTAAATGTCCTATGTGATGAGTTTCTTAACTGTGCCTCCCCACACCCATCATTTCCATGCCTAAAGGCGATAAGTTGTGCTAAAATTTATTTTTACAGTTACCAGCTGTCTTTTGAATATTTCAGGTACGTTCTTCATGTATGAGTCGAGGCATTGACTTGTCAATCTGTTGAACATTAGCTGCCTCATGACCCCATGCTTATGTCTGAATAATTCAGTAAATATGGATGATACACTCTGCTTTTAAATAATCTTTCCATGGTGATTTTCCATGCATGTCTGTAGATGCACTATCTGACCTTTTACCTTATTTTTTCCACCTTCAACAGCTCCAAATACTACTTGTAGGTGAAATAGTGAATCTTTTAGGTATATTGTATTCACTGCTTACAATGTGATATCCTCTACAATGAGAAGTTGGGTAACTGCTGCGATATGCACACTTGGCAGATGTGATCCTCAGATTTCAGTCACGTGTCATTTTAATTTTCCACCCTACTCCCACTCTGATCTCTCCCCCCTAGGCCTCACTTAAACAGGGTAGAAGACGATGTAAGTTTGAGGAACAGCATCGCATCTTTTAAGCGGTCATCCAGATTCTTGATTGAATTCAACAATTATTGAACATGCCTTTGTGCTGTTTTCAGTCGCATTTGTTTGTAATGATTCTGCTATTCTTCATTTACACCTACTCTAAACCAATGTTTTATTTCTTGTCCCATTTTACCCCCCCGGCCTCACAATCATCCCTTTTGTGATTTTAAACTCTCCTGTCTTCCACCTTATCACAGTCCTGTCCTATTGTTATTTTGCCCCCAGCTTTATCTGTTTCTACTTGTCTAAAATAGTAGTATTATACAAATGCTAGCATACAAATACAGTAAGTTATTAAGAAAGCAAAGGGAAATTGGCCTTTACTGCAATGGGTTAGAGTATTAAAGTCTTGTGTGCTACAACTTTACAATGTTTTGGCAAGACCACACCTAGAATTCATTCAGTTTTGGCATCCTTATTGGAGGTGGTTTAGAGATGGTTCATTTGGTTGATTCCTATGATAAAGAGCGTCTTCTTATGAAGAAAAAGTTGAGCAGGAAGTGTCTGCTCATTTTTTACTAGCTTTTTGGGGCTGTATTTTACTTTTTAATTTTATCAAACATTCCTTAAGCTGCCCTAAAAGTTTGTTTACTTATGATTAGTGTCATAAGTAAGCTTACTTTAACACTGCAATGAAGTACTGTGAAAATCTCCTAGGAACTTGAGAAGTGGTTTGTTAAGAGGTGTTTCAAATCATAAAGGAATGGGACAGAGCAAATGACAACTGAGTGTTTCCAGTCTTTGAGAGGTCAAGAGGAAGGGACACAGAAGACTGACAACTCTGAGGAGGAGGAATTTTTTTTATTAATCAAAAGGCTATGGAATGCATCACCAAAGTTAGTGATTATAGCAAAGATCATGTGAGTATTAAAACATAAGCTGAGAGTTGAGGAAAGGGACTGAAGAGATAAGTTGTCAGTTGCTGAATACTAACAGTCTGCTACAGCTTGTTTGATTAACTTGAATTTTCCTAAATTGGCTATATATTTCCTATTTTTTTTCTCTTTTGTCCCTCAATTGTGCAGTTAAGAGCTGGATAAATGGGTGAGAATTTTTATTCTTTCGTGGTACATGAGTGTCGCTGAAAATGCCAACATTTGTTGCTCATCCCTAGTTACTGTTGAGAAGGTGTGAGCTACCTTCTTGTAGTGTTGCAACCTTATCTGGTGTAGGTTTAGTACAACTGAGTGGCTTGCCATGTCATTTTCAGAGAGCAGTTAAGACTCAACTACATAGTTTGGGTCTGTACCCACATGATGGCCTGGTAAGGGCAGCAGAGTTCCTTCCCTTTATAACACCTTGGTCACTTACTGAGACTAACTTTTAATTCCAGATTTATTTATTAATTTAATTAAGTTCCACCAGCTGCCATGGTGGGATTTGAATCCAGATTACCAGAGCAATTAGCCTGGCTCTCTAACCAGTAACATTACCACTATGCCATTGCACCTGGGTAGAATGGACCTGATGGTTTGTCATATCCTTTCTTTTTATGCATTTTATGGCTTGGTTTGTTGAGGGGACCAAATGAAATAGGGTGTGCGTAGTTCAGATGCATTAAAATTGCAAACCTGCTACAAGTTGTTGCTGTCAGTGGAAAGTATGAATATTTGTAATCTGCTAGTACTTCATAAATTAATCATGACTGATTATGATAATTATGAAATAATATCCTACAGTAATTTAAGTTGTAAAAAAGAGTTTTCTTTTGTAGGAATGTCTTTCGATGTAACCAACTCTCGCTGCTGCATTGATGTATGATGGGAAAAAAATTGTTCAATAGGAAATGAAGATAGAGGTACTGGTGAGTACAGTGGCCACCTTAACAGCAGTTCAGAGGGCACTGGAACCGTTGATGTGATAGTATTTGCTCTCCTTTCTTGATGCTTTGCAATTGGCATTCCTGATTTTTTTTTCCTTGTGTGTGTCTGACAGATGCAGTTGATAAGTTTCTACCTTTGTCAGTAATTTGTACTCTGCGTCCAATGCTCTTGCTTTGGCTGTGTTTTTGTACATTCTAGATTTTCCTCCCCTTTTTTGTCTTTTCCTGCCTTGTGCTGTTTGAAAGCAGTGGGCAATATTAGGTTATGTGGGCAAAGCATGGAAATTTTAGACTACACAAATGCAATGGACTAAATGGCCTCTTCTACCCTCCAGCCAAAAACCTCAATTTTTATTTCTCTTTCGTGTATACTTGGGTCTGAAATTTGCTACATGACGATATTGGTAGCAATTGCCACAAGTTTAGACTGTTGTGCAAGTTTGTGCAACAGTTTGCTGGAAAAGGTCTGCCGCAGTGAGCTGTACAACAGATTAGGAGCCAAAAGCAAAATGCTGAAAAATCTCAGCAGATCTGACAGCATCTTTGGGAAGAGAATAGAGCCAACGTTTCGAGTCTAGATGATCCTTCGTCAGAGTTAAAAGCAAAGAGAATTAGAAATTTATGTTATGAGTGTGGGGAGGAAGGTGGAATGGGGCAAAGGAAATGTAAATGAGCATACACAAAGCTGAGAAAGGTGCTGAAGATTTAAGTGATTGGATGGGATCAATGGTTAGATTAGGAGTGTTGTGATTAATAGATCGTTCATTAAAAAGCAGTTTACTGTAGGTGCTGGAATTCTGAAATCAAACAAAGTGCTGAAAATACTCGGGTCATCAGCATCTTTGGAGAGAGAAACAGTTAACATTTCAGGTCTGACTTTTTCATCAGAACTGGAACAGTTAGAGATTTAATCGATTTTGAGCAAGTGGTAGTTGGGACAAGGATAAAAAAAGGTCTGTGGAAGAGTGGAAGGAGGTGAGGAAAATAAGTTTTTTTACAGTGATTGGTGACAGTTTCATGGTCACTATCGCTGAGATTGGTTTTCGTTTTCAGTTTCAGATTGTGCCTCGAGTCCAGTTGCATTTACCACTACAACATCACCTTCCCCATAGTCCCTTCAGAATGCTAAATGGGGAGGGCAAGATGAGCTGATGTGTTTGGTGGAAGTGGTGGTCATGACAGAAAATGATCTGTTGAATATGGAGGCTAGTATGGTGGAAGATGAGGATGGGGTATGGGGAGTCACTATTGTGATCCTGGGAGGGGAAAGGGTGACAGCAGTATTGTGTGAAATATAGAGGGTCGTGTTACTGCCATGGGGAGAAACCTCAGTTCAGGAAACACTGTTGTGGACAGTTGTATGATCAGAACAAATGCATTGGAGCTGGAGGAACTGGGAGAATGGAATTGAGTTGGTACAGTGTGTAGGAAGTGTGGAAATGAGATTGTTGTGGAAGTTAATAAGTTAATCCTTAGAAAGACGTAGACTTAGAGGAGATCTGATAGAGGTGTGCAAGATTATGAAGGGGATAGATAGAGTAAACAGGGTTAAGCTTTTTCCTAGGATGGACTCAAATAGCATGAGGGGTCACGGGCTTAGGGTGAGGGGGGTAAGGTATAATTTGGATGCTAGAGGGAGTTTTTTCACACAGAGGGTGGTGGGGGATGGAATGCGCTGCCAAGTAAAGTGGTGGAGGCAGGTACTCTGGAGTTATTTAAGAAATACTTAGATGGGCACATGAACAGAATGGGAATGGAGGGGTATAGAAAACTGATTTAAAATAGGGATCATGAGCCTTGGGAGTCCCTGGGAAGTGTGTAAATAGATGATGATATTGATGTACTTGTTTTTATCCTACAGGTGCTTTGGTCCACCTTGTTGTCTAACAAGGGGCATACACGCGATGGGTCGTGAGAGGACTGCTCTTGGATCTTTTTTGAGAGTATCCTAATGCTTCACGTCGTTAGTGTACGCTTGACCTGGACCATTTGATGGGCAACACGACAGCTCAGTGACTGTCGCTGTGCTGTGCCGATACATGGATTTGGGCCTGTGAGTGGGAGTTTGTGCATTCTCCCTGTGCTTGCGTGGGTTTTCTCTGGGCATTCCGGTTTCCTCCTACATCCCAAAGATGTGCTCTTAGGCTAATTGGCAAAACAAATTCTCACTAAATTGTCTCAAATTTGGTTTTTAATCCATAGATTTATAAACATAGACGGGGATCACGGGTAGAGGTGGGAACATCGGGGTGGCGGCGCGGGCTTGTTGGGCCGAAGGGCCTGTTTCCCGTGCTGCTTTGTTCTTTGTTTATTATGAATATTAATTGATAGCCTGTTGCCAGACATAGAGACTGGGAAGTCTGAGAGAAGAGTTGGAATTGGAAATACAGTTGAAGAAGTTTTCCAATTCGAGGCAAAAATCAACAACGTACTGTAAGAGTTGAGGGATGGGGCCCAAGTAGAATTGGAGTAAGTTGTCCCACATATCCCAAAAAATATAGATCTAACTAGGATCCATACATGTACCCAAAGCAAATAACTTTTATTTGGAACAAGTGAGATGAATTAAAAGAAAAAATGTTCAATATGAGAAAAAGTTCAGCTAAATAGAAGAGGGTGGTGGTCATTGGAAACTGATTGGGGCTCTTTTCAAGGAAGAAACAGAGAATTCTTGGATTATTCTGGTGGAGTATAGAGGTGTAGAGAGATTAGGCATCGATAGTGAAAGGAAGATAATTGGAACCATTACATTGGAAACCTTACTAGTGTCGGAGACTATAGGTGAGGAGAAACTGGGCAAGGGACAAAAGTTGGAGTCAGTAGGAGTAAATCAGTTCAATGGGACACGAAGAGGCTGAAATGATTGGCCTACTAGGACAGTCCTGTTGATGGATCTTGAACACGATGTAGAAGCAGACTGTTCAATATTGGAGAATGTGAGGTGAGAAGCAGTATGTGGGAATATCGAGAAAAGTCACTTACCTAGTCTGTTTTGGTGAAGTAATGGCTTGATGTTCGGTGGTGAAGCCATAGCATAGGGGCAGGTAGGAAGAAGTGAAAGAGTGTTGGCATTCACCCTCAGCAAGATAAAGCCCAGTTTGCCAGACAACAGCAGTTTACACATAATAAACAGGTTAGACCTGAGAAAACGAACTGCAGCAAGTTCAAAAGAAGACAGGTTAAAGTGAGTGATAAGAACAGAGAAATGAAAAGATCAAGAGAGGGCAAGCGGCCTTACCCCATGTCCCCTTGCTCAAAACCTATTACATTATTAGCCTTCCTCAGTTCTAATGAAAGATCATCAATTTGAAGCGTTAGCTCTGTTTCTGTCTCTTTGCAGCTGCTGCCTTACCTAATTTTTTTCCAATATTTATATAGCTCTGCGCTTATAGATTTTCAGCCTAATTTGTTAAATCATATTTGTTCCTTTCCTAACAGCATTTTAGATGTCTTACAGTGCAAAGACCTCAGTGATTCATGAAGGCAGCACATCATCGCCACCTCAAAGGCAGTTAGGGACAGGCAATAAATGCTCTCCTTGCCAATGATGCCTGCTTTTCTTGAATGAGTTTAAAAAACATATTGCAATCAACTGGTGTAAATGGGAATAAATATGGGTAAAAGGACAAGGATTTTTAGGAAAATAACTTCAATAACTCTACCAAGTTAAGGTTGGCAGCAGTATATTTCAGGAGTATTGTACTTAATCACTAATTGGTGTCATAGAGCAGCCTCAGAAGTACCACAAACAGCAATTGTCTTCACATGACAATTTTACTATTTTGAGGATATTCCTGTTTTATTGGATGATATTATTGAACATTGTGAGAAATAAGGACAAATAAAATACATATTTGCGTTATGTTAAACTTTGTGGACTTTGCTTTGAACAATCTACTCATTTTAAAATTCAGACAGTATTATAATCAGAAGCAATGTTAGAACATTGCAGGTTAATGTCCCACTCCAGAGACTTGAGTACAAAGTCTAGATTGACACACCTAGACAGTACTAAGGGAGTGCTGCAGCTTATGGAAGCTCAAGAATACTGGTGTTATCCTGGGCTAGCATTCTGCAGTAAATATTTGTGGCTTGAGGAGCTTCGGCTCAGAGTCATTGAGCTGGAGGTTGAGCAGCGGACGCTGCGTGCATCAGAGAGGGAGAGTGTTACCTGGATGCTTTATTTCAAAAGGCAGTCACACTCATTAGGATAGAATCTCCTGGTTTGGAAGTGGTCGTGGACAGGAGGATGTGATTATACTGAGGCAGTTGAGGGGACCCAGAGGGCACGGGTGTCAGCCACTGCAATTGTCCAAAGGGTTTGAGGTTTTTTAACTTGCTTGGATGAGCTGACTGACCATGGCACTATGGCATAGGGTATCACTCTAATAGGTGGAATACATATGACAGTAGTGGTAGTAGAGATCAACATAATGAGGGGATTGACATTGTTCTGCAGCAAGGAAGGAGAATTGTAGGTGGTTGTGTTGCCTGCCCACTCCCAGGATTTCAGCCATCTGCTCCAGGCTGGAGAATAACTTGTATAATCTCTGGGTTGTTCCTTGAGCCATGTGAAAATTGGCATAGGGTATATAAAAGTAGACAAATACATGGCTCACACATTGGCATAGAAGAAGTTGGTTTTGGTTCATGTGGGCCCTGGCATCAGGAATAGAAAAGTGGGGGTTATACTGTTGGGACAGCCTACATCCGAACCGTGCTGGGATCAATGTTCTTTCAAAGTGCATAACTAGAGATGTAGAGAGAATTTTAAACTAAATGAGGGAGGATGGTTCTGGAAAGTGGTACAAGACAGCATTACACAGTAGCTATTTAGGAAATGATACCCAGAGTGTGACAGGAAGGGACATAGTGTACAAACATTTTAAAAGCAACAAATAGGATCAAAAAAGGAAACCATGGTAATGAGGTAAAATTAATGGCTCTTCATGGGGCAATCTAGAACAAGAGGTCACAGGTATAGGTTGAGAGGTGGTAGATTTAAAACTGAGATCAGGAGGAACTACTTCTTGCAGAGGGTGGTGAACTTGTGAAACTTGTCATTCCATGGCGTGGTGGAATCTGAATCGTTTCAAGAGAGAAATGGACATAGCTCTAATAAAAAAAGGAAAGAGGGATATAGGAATGGCTGGTGAAGTGAATGTGAGAGCAGAAAAAGATCAGCCATGATCTGACTAGCTGAGCAGCCTCCAACGGCTGAATTTGCCTACTTATGCTCCTAATTCCTATGTTCCTATAATCCTATGTACTTAAGTGCTCAGAGCATTTGGCACTAATTGAGGTTAATAGATATGCTTTTATAGCCATTAGAAATGTGATGCAAGGAGATTAAAATTGGGAACTAAATATTCAAGGGTATGTGATTCTTTTTATGTAAGGACAGGCAGGAAAGAGAGGGTGGTGGGATAGCTTTGTTAGTACGAAATGGAATAAGTACGAAAGCAAGAAATGATCTGGATTGGAAACTGTAGAGCCCATATGGTGGAGGGAAGAATTAACAAGGGAAGATGACACTGATGGGAGTTATCTATAAGCTTCCTAACAGTAGCTATACTGTAGGATGGAAAATGAATCAGGCAATGATGAGTTCAAATGAAAAAGACATTACTTTAATCATTGCTGAGTTCATATGGATTGGGAAAATCAAATTGGCAATGTTACCATGTGGAAGAATTCAATGATTTTGGGATAGTTTCCTAGTATAATATACTGTGGATCCAATCAGGCAATTTTGGATCTGATTGTGAATTGAGGCAGATTTAATAAATAATCTTGAGTAAAAGATCTCTTAAACAGTGACCATAACATGGTAAAATTTAGTATTCAGTTTGAGATTGAGACACTTGAATCAGAAATAGCTGTGCTGCACTTAAAAAAGGCTAATTATCAAGGGGATGAGGGCAGAGTTGGCCAAAGTGGACTTGGTAAGCAGTTTAGCATAAAGATGGCTGATCAATAATGGCAGACTTTTATGAAAATAGTTCATGACTCAACACAAAATGTAGCCAGATTCAAAATAGTGAGGAGAAATGATTCTAGGAAGAGGTTAAATCAACCATTGTTAACCAAGGAAGTTAAGGATATTTTTAAACTGAAAGAACAAACATCTCGTGGCAAAGATTAATAACAAGTATATGCATTGGAAAAGTTTTAAAAACCAACAGAAGATAACCAAAAAAAAAGGAGCAGATAAACTGAAAATAAACTCGCAAGTAATGTAAAAATGGACAGCAAGAGTTTCTCTGCATATATAAAAAGGAAGAGAGAGACCGAACTAAACACCTCATGAATGAGATGTGATAAATAATAATGTGGAGTAGGGAAATAGTTTGTGTTAGTCTTCATGGCGGAAGTCACTAACAACATTATAGACTGTTGTCGGGAAGTTAGTAGAATGTACCGTGAAGGATAGAGTATTGAACGATGAAACAAATGCAAACTAGTGAGAGAAAGCCGGCATGGATTTGTAACTGGTAAATTTTGTCTAATTAACTTAGTTGAATTTTCTGAAAAAAGAGTGTATTCATAAATGTTTTTTATGTGGACTTTCAGCAGGCATTTGATAAGGTTTCATGTAAGAAAATATTTGCGAAAATGAAGCTACATTTTCAGAATCCAGCTTTTGATGTGTAGGAAATTGGTTAATAGGTAGCTGACCAAGTATGGATAATAACTCTGTTCTGACAGGATACAACTTGTGGCATCCTGCATGGATCTATATTTTACATTCAGTTTGAGAGAGAGAAGAGTATATTCAAAACTGGTACTTTAAACTTAAATTGTACTTTAAACACAAAACCAGGTTAGCTAAAGTGAATTGGCAGATGTGCTTAAGGGATAGGTTTAAAAGGATATTTCAGAACACAGTAGACACATTCCAGTGAGAGAGAAACATTCCAAGGTAAGGGTCCATCATCTCCGGTTAACTAATATAAATCAGTGACAGTGTTAAACTTGAAGAAAAAGCATGTATTTGTGCAAAAACTAGTGGCAGGTCAGAAGATTGATAAGAGTGTTAAAAAAAAATGACAAGAAGATTGATAATGACGGGAAAAACGAATATGAGAGAAAGATAGCTATAATTTAAACTTGCAGAATAACAGCTTCTGTTGATATTTAAATAAGGAACGAGTTAACGAGTGAGTGCTGGTGCTGTTGAAAATGCATCCGGGAAATTGATAATGCAAAGTTGGGTTGTGGCACATTAATTAAGTAGATGTTTCGTGTTGGTCTTCATTATAGACAACACAGGTAACACCCCAGAAATACCTAAATCAGGAAATGAAATGGAGAGTGGGAGCCAGGAAAATTACGATCACCAAGGAAGTATTGAGCAATTTCTTTTTATCCACTCATGGAACGGGGGCTTCGCTGGCGAGGCCAGCTTTTATTACCCTTTCCTGTTGCCCTTGAGAAGTTGGTGGTGAGCTGTCTTCTTGAACTGTGACAGTCCGTGTGTAGGTACACCCTCAGTTGCTGTTAGGGATTGAATTTCAAGACTTTGACCCAGCAACAGTAACGGAATGGTGATATATTTCCAAATCAGGATGGTGAGTAACTTGGAGGATACCCTCCAGGTGGTGGTATTCCTGGTATCTGCTGCCCATTTTTTTTTTGATGGTACCTTCGTTGATTTGCAAGGTGCTGCCTGAGGAACCTTAATGAGTTCTTGCATTGCATTTTATCAGCTCTATCATTTGAGTTTAATTTAGGGGCTTTAAAAAAGGGGTGGCATGACAAGTTGGGGTGAAGGGCCTGTTTCCATGCTATAAACCTCTATGACTATGATCTTATAGATGGTAAACACAGTAGGAAGTCTGACAATACCAGGTTTAAATCCAACAGATTTATTTGATAGTAAACTCACAAGCTTTCGAGCCTCTGGTCTTCGTCAGGTGAATGAGATGTTCTGGTCTCTGCTACTGTTCATTGGTGTTGGAGGAAGTGAATGTTTTTGGATGGGATCCCAATCAAGTGGGCTGTTTTGTCCGAGATAATGTCAGGATTGTGTCAGAGTCATTGAAGCTGCACTCAAGGAAAGTGGAAATTTTTCCCTCGCATTCCTGACTTGTGCCTTTGGACAGTCAGGAAGTGAGATACTCACCACAGGATTCCTAGCCTCAAACTTCTTGTAGCCACAGCATTTGTATGGTTGGTGCAGTTCAGTTTTTAGTCAGTGGCAACTCCCAGAATTGTCCGAAGGTGTGCACGTTAGATTGATTAGCCGTGCTAAATTGACCCTTAGTGTCGGCAGGATTAGTAGGGTAAATACATGGGATTATAGGGATAGAGCCTGGGTGGAATTGTTTTTTTTTAATAAGCAACACAGCACGGGAAACAGGCCCTTCGGCCCAACGTGCCCGCGCCGCTGTCATACTATATAGTAGCAAATACATTATCCTATTTTAATATTCCTATATAATAATATATTATTCCTAATATGGAAAATTTTCACCATAGGGACAATTTGTTTCCCAATCAGCCTAAGAGCGAATTTTTGGGTTGTGGGAGGAAACTGGAGTGCCCGGAGAAAACCCACGCAACCACGGGAGAACGCGCAAACTCCCGCAGACACCGGCCCAATTCCAAGTGTCTGCACAGCCACATCGATAGTCTCTGAGCTGTCATGGTGCCCTTCAGATGGTCCACATAAAGCACTCATTTACGACATGAGGTACAAGGCAACCCATGAATCAACATCCAAGAGCTGTACCCGCACCACCTGCCGAATGCATGCTCAAATTATGGACCGGAATTACCTGTGGAAAAAAACCGTAGTTAAACAGTCCTAATATATCCCTCTATCTGCATACCGCTCATGTGGCTGTCCAAGAGACCCTTAAACAGCCCCAGCGTGCCTGCTCCCACCACCTTACTCGGCAGTGCATTCCACACCCCCACTACCCTTTGTGTGAAAACCTGCCCTCTAATATTCGTCCTATACATAGCCCCCCTCACCCTATGGCCATGACCTCTCGTCCTATCCATTTCTAAAGGTGGAAAAAGTTTACCTCCATTTACTCTATCTATACCCCTTATAATCTTATACACCTCTATGAGATCCCCTCTAAGCCGACGTCTTTCAAGGGAAAACAACCCCAGTATATCTAATCGTTCCTCATAAGACAGTCCTTCCATACCAGGCAGCATCCTGGTAAACCTCCTCTGCACTCTCTCCAAGGACTCCACATCCTTCCGATAGTATGGCGACCAGAACTGGGCACAGTATTCCAAGTGAGGCCTAACCAAAGTTCTATACAACTGCAACATCAAACTCCTACTCTTGTATTCTATACCCTTTTCTATGAAAGCTAACATACTATACGCCTTCTTTATCACCTTCTCCACCTGTGAGGACATCTTCAGAGACTTGTGAACCTGCACCCCCAAGTCTCTCTGCGTCTCTATGCTCCGTATAGTTTTACCTTTTATCCTATAACTCTTCTACATTTTTCCGGCCAAAATGCATCACCTCGCATTTATCCGGATTAAATTCCATTTGCCATCTATCTGCCCAGTCTACCAACCTATCTATGTCCTGTTGTATTGCCTGACACTGCTCTTCTGTACCCGCCAATCCAAGCATCTTGGTGTCATCAGCAAATTTGCTGATCTCACCACCTACCCCTACTTCCAAGTCGTGTATGTAGACCACAAATAGAAGAGGACCTAGTACTGAGCCTTGTGGCACTCCACTAGTGACAGGCTTCCAGTCGGAAAAAGAGCCTTCCACTACTACCCTCTGTCTCCTCCTCCCGAGCCAGTTCTCGACCCATCTACATACCCGGCCCTGTATCCCATGCGCCTTCACCTTCTCTATCAGTCTCCCATGAGGAACCTTGTCAAACGCCTTACTGAAATCCATGTAGACGACATCAACAGTGTGTCCTTCATCGACTGTTTTTGTCACTTCTTCAAAAAATTCCACTAGATTTGTAAGACAAGACTTCCCCTTGACGAAGCCATGCTGCGTATCCCTGATCAGATCGCAGCGCTCCAGATGCTTATACATCCTGTCCCTGAGGATCCTCTCCATTAGCTTACCTATAACTGAAGTCAAGCTCACCGGCCTATAGTTCCCTGGGTTATCCTTCTGACCTTTTTTAAACAACGGTACTACATTTGCTATCCTCCAGTCCTCTGGGACCTCACCTGTGTCCAAGGAAGAGACAAAGATTTGTGTCAGAGGCCCAGCTAGGTCTTCCCTCAACTCCCTTAGCAGCCTGGGGTAAATGCCATCAGGCCCCGGAGATTTATATGTCTTTAAGCTGCCTAACAGCCCCAACACCTCTTTCCTCGTAATCTTTATTTCCCTCAACCGATCCTCAACTTTGTCAACATCAGGCACAGACATCTGTCCAGTCTCCTGCGTGAATACCGACGCAAAGTATTCATTCAGGATCTCCCCAATTCCCTCAGGCTCTAAGCATAGATCCCCTCCACTGTCCCTAAGAGGTCCAATCTTGCCTCTAACCATCCTTTTGCTCCTTACATAGGTGTAAAATGTCTTTGGATTTCCCTTAATCCTACCTGCCAGAGCCACCTCGTGGCCCCTTTTTGCCTTTCTAATACCCCTTTTAAGATCCCGTCTACACTCTCTATAAGCTTCCAGCGCTGTCTCAGTCCCTAGTTGCCTAGATCTAATGTAAGCCTATCGCTTTTTCCTGATCAAGTCCTCAATCTCCCTGGTAAGCCACAGTTCTCTAATCCTACCTTTCCCATCCTTCCTCCTTGCCGGCACGTATCTTTCCTGCAGAGAGTTTAGTTTTCCCTTGAAAGACTCCCACATGTACCTTGTCGACCTGCCCTCAAAAAGCATATCCCAGTCGGTATCTTTAAGATCTTGCCTAATCTGGCCGTATCTAGCCCTCCCCCAGTTAAATACCCTCCCTTTTGGGCCAGTCTCGTCCTTTTCCATTAATATCCTAAAGCAGACAGAGTTGTGATCACTATTTGACACCTGCCCTCCTACCTCGACGTCAACCACCTGGCCTGGCTCATTCCCCAGAACCAAATCCAGTATAGCCCCCTCTCTAGTCGGGCCATCCACATACTGCTCCAAGGACCCTTCCAAAACACACTGTACAAATTCCTCCCCATCCACTCCTACAGCCCTGGGCACACTCCAATCTACTCCAGGAAAATTGAAATCTCCCACTACTACCACCCTATTTTTCCTACACTTATCTAAAATGTCCCTGCATATCCCTTCTTCCGCGGCCTGCGGGCTGTTGGGCGGTCTGTAGTAAACACCCAACAGAGTAACCACTCCCTTCCTATTCCTCAACTCCACCCATAGAGACTCAATTCCTAAATCATCCATACCTCCCTCCCTCTGCACTGCTATGATGTTGTCCTTAACTAATAAAGCCACTCCCCCGCCTCTCCTCACACCAACTCTGTCACGCCTAAAACACTTATACCCTGGAATATTCAATTGCCAGTCTTGCCCCTCCTTCAACCACGTCTCGGTCACCGCCACCACTTCTAAACTCCTCGTGAACATTATTGCCTTCAGTTCATCTGTTTTGCCAGTCACACTCCTTGCATTAAAACACATGCACTGAAGACCCTCAGCTCTCGGATATTCTTTTCTACCTACTGGTGTTACCCTATCATCCCTCTCTCTCCCACTCCCAGTTCCCGCTGTCTCCCCACCCTCCCTCCCTATTAGTTTAAACACTTCTGAAACACTCCAGCTAACCTCCCAGCTAAAATATGTGTTCCCCTCCCAGTCAACTGCTTGAATTGTTGTCGGTACAGGCCAAATGGGCTGAACAGTCTGCATCTGCACTGTAGGAATTCTGTGATAGTGAGGGGATTCATCACTGGTAATGCTGTTGAATGTCAAGTGGCAATGGTTAAATTCACTCATGTTAGACACAGTGATTTCTTGGTTCTTGTGTGGTGCAAATGTTATATGTCACTTGTCAGTCCAAGCCTATATAGAGTTCAGATCTTGCTGATTTGGTCATGGATTGCTTTAGAATCTGAGGAGTAATGAATGGTGCTGAACACTGTGCAACCATCAGCGAACATCCCACTTCAGATCGTTGATAAAAAGAAAGCCATTGATGAAGAAGCTGAAGATGATTAGACATAGAACTATTCCCTGAGGAACTTCTGCACAGATGACCAGGAACTGAGATGACATACTTCTGCCATCACAGCCATCTTCCTTTGTATCAAGTATAATTTGAACCAGAAGTGGATTTCACCCTCCCTTCCCAAAATTCTCGTTGACTCTAGTTTTGCTAGGGCTTCTTGATGCCCCACACGGTCAAATGCTGCCTTGATGTCAAGAGCAGTCACTCTTAGCTCACCTCCGGTATTCAGCTGCTTTGTCTATGTTTAAACCAAGGCTGAGGTCAGGAGCTGAGTCAATCTGGCGGAATTCAAACTGAGCATCACCGAGCAGGTTATCGGTGAGCAACTGTTGCTTGATAGTGCTGTTGGTGACACCTGACATCTCTGTGCTGATGAGTGAGGGTATTCTGATGGGGCGATAGTTAGCTCAGTTGGATTTATCCTGTTTCTTGTGTATAGGACATATCTAGTTAATTTTAATATTGTCAGGCATATACCCATGTTGTACCTGTTTTGGAACAGCTTGGCTAAGGGCTTGGTGAGCATGAGCCTTCAATACTATTGCTGGAGTATTGTCAAGGTCCATAGCCTTTGCGATTTCCAATGCCTTCAGGTGTTGATATCACGTGGAGTGAATCAAATTGACTGAGAACTGACCGATGAATGTGGGGATCTCTGGAGGAGGCAGAGATGGATCATGACATAGAGATCTGAGTGTCCTAGTGCATGAATCACAAAAGGCAGGTACAGCAAGTAATTGGGGAAGTTAACAGAAATAACTTATTTAAGCAAGGTCAATTCTTGCTTAACAAGGGCATGAAAGGTTAACGGGCAGTAGACTGGAATACGGGATTGAAATTATAATCAGATCTGTCATGATCTTGTTAAATGTCAGAGCAGGCTCGAGGGGCTGAATGATCCATTCCTCCTAATTCATGTGTTCATATATTGGGTGCTTAGATTTTCACTATATTTATCAATGACTGAGATAAAGGGATCTTAAGTTGCATATCCAAGTTTATTGATGAGAATAAGTTAGATGGCATAGTAGGTAGTGTAAATGGGAACAGAGACTTTCAAAGCAACATAATGTGAGTGGACAAAACTGGAAGATGAAATTTAATGTGGTGATATGTGAGGTCATCCACTTTGGATTAAAGAAATGCAGGAGAGAATATTTTTAAATGATGAGAACCTACAAACTGAAGGAGAAGACAGAGATTTGCGGGCCCATTTATAAGAATAGTTAAACACAGTGAACAGGTACAGAAAAGGTTAATGGGAAGTTAACCTTCAACTTTAGGGAATGCAAAGGAGTGCAAGTTATGCAGCAGCTCCTGTTAAGAGCATATATGTACACTGAAACATTGAGAAAAGTATCTTTGCATTGGTGGAAGTACAGTGTGAATTCACATAGTTGTAATAGTGCTTAAATTATTAAATTATGAAGGCATTTTCCACTTTCCTCCACACACACACACACACACACACACACACACACACACACACACACACACACACACACACACACACTCTGTATCTGTCTCTCTCCAGAATACCTAGATTCCTCATGCTTTGTCAGCCATTATCAAGTCCTTCCTCGAGCATAGTCCTGTCGCATTTTGAGTCCATCCCTCCTGTCACCTGATTTTAGTAAAATCTTTGCCCCACTGTCTGCAATCCCTTTTCTAAAACCTCTCATTTCATCCTATCTTTTGTAAACCTAAAATATACTTCTAGGGCCAGACTACCTAGTCACCATCTTTTCCTCCATGGCTTAGCGACTGCATTTTTAATGCTTTGGTTTTTGTTGTTTCATTATGTGCTATAAAGTTGATATTACTGCACACTAGTGCTTTCAGTATTATGTAGTTCAGTATGCGTGGGTGATGTAGTTTTACTTTGTAAAGCATGACCTGAACATTTTGCACTTTCATGGTCTGTCTCTATTTTACTTGCTAGTTCATTTGCTTTGTTTGCAGCATTGCTAGCTGCCATCCAAATAGTTCCAGCCTCCATCTGCTTTCGGTTGCAACCTCCATGATCTGCGTGGTGTTATGCTTTTAAGGAAAAAGAAAGCTTGACTAGCTATGTAATTAAAAAAAAAATTCTTTTTCAGGCAGCAGAAAAGGGTGATTAATACAAGGAGGAAAGATAAGGATGAGCAGAAACCCTCCAAGTCGGCCAGGAATTGTGTTTGCGGTGGGAGCTCGTTTGGAGGCCCAGGATTATCTGCAGAAATGGTATGTATCCAAATGTGAATTTTCTGCTTGACTGCATTCACCCAGTCCAGAATACTGGAAATAGATTTTCCTCTGTGTGAATCCTGTTGGTCTTAATCTGAAGATTAAGGAATAAACATTCCCTAGATTGCTCCCGGCTAAGCACAAAGTTTGGCATTGAGTCTCAGGCCAAAAGCCAGTTAGTGTGAGAAACTGCATTGGGAGTATTTTTGGAAGTTGAGACTAATGTACGCTGTTGAGGGCAGAGTAGAAGTGTTTTAGTGTGTGCAATACTCTGGTGCATCCAAGGTTGGCACCTGGCATCGAAAATGGCAACAATACTACTTTACAGTGCCAGTTTCTCTCTTCTGGAATAATAGGTAGAAAATATTTACAAAAATACATTCCTCCTTTGTCTGGAAATAAGAAATTACCAGAACTCGCAAAACCATTTCGCTGCAGTGCAGCATGTAACTGCTATCATTTTAGCGTATACTTCTAATGGTATTATATCTCACCATTATGAAGGGCATGCCTCTAAATTGAGAATGATGAGTGATGATAAATGTTAAAAGCAAGATCTGACTGAATAATTCTAGTATGCTTTCAAGCAACTGTTTGGTCATGTATACTTAGTATCATTGGTCTATTCTAAATTCATTCTTAGAATGTAAGTGTCACTGACAAAACCATCATTCACCACCCATCCTTGATTGTCCTTGATAAGGTGATTATGACCTGCTTGAACTTCTGTCCTTTTGGTGAAGATAGTCCCACGATGCTGTTAGGTAGCTAGTTCCAGGAATTTGATCCAATAACAGAGTAAACAGTAACATATAATAAAAGACTGACTATTGTGTGACTTGGTGAATAAGTTGGAGGTGACAGTGTTCTCATGCACCTACAGATCTGGTCCTAGATGGTGGTGGTTATTGGTTTGGTGTTTAACGTAGTAGATAAAATACTGATCAAGGGAGTTGTTTTGTGCTGGATGGAATCCAAGTTCTTGTATTGGTACAAGTGTGTACTTCCAATCAAGTGTAAAGTATTGAGAAACTGATGAATGGCCCACCTCCCAACTTCTAATGGTATTATTAGAATAATAGTATATCGAATAATCGACCTGATAGAGGTTTATAAAATGTTGAGAGGAATAAATAGGGTGGACTCTCAGAGACTATTTCTCCGAGCTGAAATGGTCACTACGAGAGGACACAGATTTAAGGTGCAGGGAATCAAATACAAAGGAAATGTCAGGGGTAGGTTTTTCACTCAGAGGGTGGTGAGTGAATGGAACTGACTGCCGTCGGAGGTTGTTGAAGCAAACTCACTGGGGTCTTTTTTAAAAGACTTCTGAATGAGTATATGGAAAAGAATAGGATAGGGGGGTTATAGATAGGTCTGTGGATTGGTAGATGTGATTGGTGCAACTCGTGGGCCGAAGGGCCTGTTTGTGCTGTATTGTTCTATGTTCTCACAGAATACCCAGACTCTCACCTCCATTACCCACAACATTTATGTTGTTGGTCAATTGTGTCCTGGCCAACAGTGATCCCTCTGGATGTTTATGGTGATATATTTGGTGATGTTGATGCCATTAAGTATTAATGAGAGATACAAAGAACAACACAGCACAGGAAACAGGCCCTTCTCATTAGAGATCATCACTCCTGACAGTGAGAGACATGAATGCTCCTTGCTCTTTGACTGCTGAATGTGTCATACAGGTTTTGTATTACGTAAGCACAAGCTGTTGCATTATCCAAGAAATTGTGAATGGAGCTAAACACTGCATCATCAGTGAACAGCCTCACTTTTAGCATGATGGACTAAAAGCCTCGAATGAAACAGCTAAAATTGTTGTACCAAGACCTTGCCTTGAGGAACTTCTAGGTTGAAATGATTGGCTTTTCAACATGCACAGCAATCTTTTGTGCCATATATGACTCCAACCACTGGAGAATTTTCCCCATTACCCCATTGACTTCTGATTTTGCCATTGATGATCTCTGAACTTCACTCAAATGAGCCAGAAGGGAAAATGAGCGGGCTTCATTTTTTGAGGCAAGAGTTAGCAATGCAAAGATTCAAGCCTTTAAAATTCTCACCATTCTCTGGTGTCTCTGTTTTTTCCATCTCCAGAAATGATCCTATTCAGGAAATCGTTTGTCTCCCATGGATGAGCATATAGTGCTGTTTGATTGTATTGTCATTAAGGAGAGTCTGTAGTGGAAATGATGCAGAGTAGTTGAAGTAATGCACAGTGTAAAGATTTTTCCCTCCTGAAGATACTCATGCACAGTTAGTTTCTGTGGATGCTGACCAGTTTGGTCAATTTCTAATGTGGTCATTATTTGTGTTTTTCTAATAATAATTATTTTAGAGCTACTAAACTATTGGGGGCATTGAGAGAGAGAGAGAGCTTGGCACTTGAGCTCAATTTTATTGTTCCCCTTGTGTCTCCTTGTCACCATTCTATATCTGTGCCTGCATCATTTCAGGATGGGTCACTGGATTGTAGTCAGGAAAGGGTTTATACCCTCTTACCCTGGTGTGCAAAGAGCAATTGTGTCACTATTGACCTGATTAAATACCAGTAACTCAATATGATAACTATGGGAGCTTCCAGTCTTTGTGGCAACAATAGTGTTCCAGTTGATGCATTTATTCATTTGGCTCTTGTGGTAATTTACGATTTAGGGATATATGGTTAACCTGTGAATAAAACTATAATCTGCATTGGAAGCAGATTATTAAAAAACCATCATGGCGTCTTATAATTAACAAATTATTTGCCTCCCCTTTTTGTACTATCTGGAGGTATACATCACGAATCGAAAAGATTGACTATGAGGAAGGAAAGATGCTGATCCACTTTGAGAGATGGAGCCATCGGTACGATGAGTGGATTTATTGGGATAGTCATCGTCTACGACCTTTAGAGGGACAGTCACTACGAAAAGAAGCACTCAAAGATGATGAGGAGATTACCGTAAGTGAAGATTTTCAGACCAGGTGGCTTTTCCAGCAGTAGGTCTCTTCCAAAATCTTTGTTGTTGTCAATGGGAAAAACTCTTGCTACAGATTGTCAGTTCTATTTATTCTGGAATTAGTTGCCTTTTTCTTCCCCCTTTCTTTCTAGTTAGTTTGGTGCCAAATATTCTATGTTCTAAGTGCGAAGGGTGATGATACTATGCCTTTTAGAAATGTTCTCATATAATGTGTCTTGTGAGAGCTATGTTTAAAATTCAGCTCGGTTTCACACCGTGCTGATTTGTCTGGGCACCAGGCACCACATGACGAGAATGCAGGCTAATGATGCATTTTTGTTTATTTGGTTTTCCCCCTGGGGTTTCAGGGTAGAGTTTTGATTAGGTTGATTGACAGGGTTATATGCTTAAGGGAAGAGCTAAGCTTATGGTGGAAAAACAGGCAGTTACTGCCCAGTTTTGAAAGAAGCAAGAGATGTATCCTCAGTGAAACACCTTATCCTCACACTAGTGCCAAAATAGAAAAAGTAGCCTGGCTTCATAACATACTTTGGGGTTTTTGATCCATACTTTAACAAAATTGGAAACTCTTGTGCGATTAAAATTTATAAAGCAGTAGAATTGACTAAAATTCAGTTACACACAAAGAGCTTGAAATAGAAGCAAAAGGGAGTGAGTGGTAAAAGCAAAACAGAGAGGCAATTGCAGCAGAACATAGAGAAAAATAATTGAGACAGTTTGAATTTCAATTAAAAACAGCAAAAAAGGAAAAAAAAAGAAAAGCCCAGGGAGAACAAAGGTAGAGTCTGCCATTAACAGAAGAAAGGGGAAAAAAGAGAGAATTAGAGCATCAGGAACTGGAAGGAAAATTTCAAACTGCAAGTGATAGCAGCAGAAACGGCAGATGATTGAGTTAGTTCATAAATCAAGTTTTGAGTTTCAACATCAATTTTAACTTGTGAGGGATTGAGACTAGGGATAAACGACATTCTCAGATGGTATAGGCAAAGGAGATTTCATTGGAGATAGTAAAGATAGTTTACTTCAAGTTAAAAAGGAATCATGAAGGTGGAAGTGAAATAAGCCTCAGATATTTTCATTGTAATAAAGTTGAACGCACAAGTCATAATTGGTGGCTTAAGAAAAGCACTGGGAAGATTGATGTGATAAAACAGGATAAACCAATAGAATTTATTAAAGTAGTAAACCATTTTTGCACCTCTAGGTTCAATAGAATATACTGCCTAGTCAGGGGTTGTTGATAAGCAAATGCCAGATCTCTTGAAAGAATTTAATTATGTGGATACTCTTGTGTATCAGAAGCCAAAAGAAATTAAGATCTTAAGAGATATGGGAGCAAGTCAATCTTTAATGTTGAGAGATGACGGGGTATGTACTTCGGAGGGAGTATTGTCAGAAAAGATGGTAACATGAGAAATTCATGGCAAAAAGGACAAAGAAAAGCACAACACAAGAACAGGCCCTTTCACCCTCCAAACCTTTATCGATCATAATGCCCTAACTAAACTAAAAAACTAACCTTCTACCTTTACTCAGTCTGTAGCCCTCTATTCCCTCCCTATTCATGTACCCATCCAGATGGCTCTTAAATGTTGCTCATGTGCCTGCTTCCAGTTTTTTCTGGGTAACGGTAGACTGAATCAGAGGTGGGAGTGATGCTTACTGTGGTTTGAAAAGCCAGTGGAAAATCAAACAACTGAAGTGTTACAAGAAGTACATCTTGGGATATTTCTTGACTGTATGGTAACAAGATCACAAAGCCACAGGTTGTGACAGGAGGAGAAAGCAAAGAGTGAAGGTAAAGAGACTGAGGTTTAATTATCAAACAATTTTTGACCAGATGTTTGAGAAAGAACAAGTGGAGGATCAAATGAATATTTCTTGTTCAGGAAAGTGAGCAAAATTACAATGAAAAGATATAGAAGTAGAGCAGTTGTATCAGAAAACGTACACAGAGGATGAATCTCAGTGAATACCAGAGTGCTGTTACATTAAGAGTTGTCTTAATGAGGAAGTGAAGACCTTTACGTATTCACGCAGATGAAAAATGAGCAGAAGTTCATCAACTTGTATTACCGATGGGTTACTGAAAAGAAGTGTTGCAGGTGGCACATGAGGTTTCAGTAACAAGCCATTTAGAAGTAAGAAAAACTTAAACAAAAATACTTTTTGGCCTGGGCTGCACAAGGATGTAGTAGAATGTTATTGTACATGTCAAACCATTGGAGAACGCCTAGCAATAGCCAAACAGCACCCTCGATACTCATTTTGACATTTGAGGAACTTTTTACAAGGGTCCTAATTGGTTGTGTAGAGTCTGTCCCGAAAACAATAATTGGAAATCAGTATTTATTAATTCTAATTGATGTGTCAACTAGATTTCTAGAAGTAATTCCAATAATAATAAAGATAAAAGAATTGTCGAGAAGTTGCTTCAAATTTTTTCCATATACGGACCATCTGCAGAAATTCAATCAGATCAAATTTTATGCCTAAGTCATTCAGGGAAGTTATCATATCCATATAGACTTAATACACTCAAGGTGATGCGGTCATTCTGAGATATAGCAGTCAAAAATTTCAATCAAATATTGTGAAGGGTTGGTGGATAGTTAGAAATTTCTGTTAATAAAGACACAAATGGAGATAGATGAGTGCACTGTAAAACTAGTGAAGGCGGAGAAGGAGAACCAGTGGCAATGATGTGACTAAGAAAAGTGAGTAGAAGTACAAAGTTTGAAGAAAAGTTGATTGATTTGGAACCTCTCCCTGAGTTGTTGAAATTAACCGAGTGTAAACTGAGGATTGTCAAAAACAGCTCATCATTTATGAGAAGAAAAAGTGGACCAATCAGCAGTCATGTGTAATCTCAAGCTGGAGATTGAGCAGCAGAAATGTTTTATTGCTGTGGATGAAAGAAAAGGACAACAATGTGAAATAAGACTGTTTAATGAAACATTACAATCATTCCAAATGAACTGCTGAAATAGTAAATCTACGTAACTTGCACAAGTTGGATATCCAAAGAAACAGTCCTGTTCATAGCTGCTGTTTGAGTAAATTATAATGAATTTCACAATAGTATGACTGTCAGAATGATCACTAAAATCATAATTACAACAAATTCTGACACCAGTGAAGACAATTTGTGATATATCTCTGCTAAGGAATATGAGTAAAGTAATCAAGATCCAAAACAAACAAAGAAATTCATAAATTATAATGGAACAGAAAGATATACCTTTGGAGATGTTGGAAAGAATTTTGTGTACCATTTTGCAACAGAAAGTTGACACAGGAAATAGAGCCAGTTGAAAGGTGACAGATCTAAAGTGACTGGATGGCTTTGAACACATTTTGAAGCTGAGAAAGCATGAACAGGGACAGGTCCTCTGTGACAAAGTCTACAAGCAGCTCAGCCTTCTGGAAAAAGATCACTTTGTTTTGACATTTTGGAATTCTGGAAATTAAAAGAAAATAGTTGGTTGGATTCAACAAAGCAGTTGAAAAGCAAATCCTAAGTAGTTTGTGCCAGTTTGCATTCAGTGTAAAGTTTTACACTCCAGATCCTGCCTAGCTCTCTGAGGACATTTTCAGGATTGATTTACAGCCATGACAACAAAATTGAGATTGGACTTCAAATTAAAGTAGAATCAAGAATAGAGGGAGGCTTCTGAAATGAAAGGGCAAGCAGCTGGATAATAGCAGCATGTCGAGAAAAGCAGGGAGAGAGACTGATTGCCAGTGTTTTATTATGACTTTGATGAAGGAGGAATAAACAGTGTTAGAAGAAAAGAACTAAATGGATTATACTAGTTTGCATGCTTAGTTTTAATGTGTGTATGTATAATATATGTATATGTATTATAGATGACTAATAGTGTGAAAACAAGAGACTTTGAAAAATGAAACCATCTTTTCATATTATTGGTTCACTTTAAGGGGAGAGATGTGATGATACTGTGCCTTTACGAAATGTATTCACATCATGTTTCTTATGAATGGTATATTTAAAATTCAGCTCTGGTTTACATTGGGCACCAGGCATCTCTCTTGCTGGGAGTGTAGGCTAATGATTGACTTTAGTTATGGATGTTTATTTTAATCTGAGTTAATGAATTTTTATTTGATTTTTCCCCTGGGGTTTCAGAGTAGCGTTTTGATTAGGTTGATTACGGGGAGGAGCTAAACTGGCATGAAAAGCTGGTAGCTACTGCCCAGTTCTGAAAGAAGCAAGAGGCGTTTCTGTTTGGAGGTCGCTGTTTAGAACCTGCTAGAAGAAGTAGGTTACTTTCTCTACCTCCCTTCAGAGGTATTCTGAAGGCATGAGGATTGGCAGCCCGAGCACAAGGATGTAAGCCTGTGTGCTACTAACTGATTTTGAAGAGAAGTTTAAGTCTGTAAAAGAAATATTGCTTGAATTAGAAATAATAGAGATAGATTAGCAGTTAAGAATTGCATCTTTATCATGTTTAAGTATTTTAGTTGGTAAAAGTTAACCTAAATAATTTGTAATAGTTAACTTGTGTTATTAAATAAAGTTTGTTTTGATAAATGCTTCCCAGTGTGTCAATAGAATCGCACCTGCAGTGAAACATCTTATCTTCTCACTAATGCCAAAATAGAAAGTTAGTGGGATCTAGCCTGGCTTCATAACATACACTGGGGTTTTTGATCTGTATCTTAATACAAGGTTAAAATACAAAATGACTTTGGGAAAAATAAGGCAACTGTTATCTGATTTGCAGTTGAATCATTTTTTTGATTGGCAGGTGTGTGGACACTATCTTGAAGTGATGAAAGGTATTCCCCATGTTTTGTGTTCTCTTCACTATTGAATTCCCATGTAATGAGGCAGTGGGATGAATTGGATTTTTGAGAAATCGTACTCAGTGGGAGTGCTGTACTATTGTGATTCTATGTAAACATTAACTGGATGGGAGGAGGTGGTTGTCATGTCTGATCAGTCATCGCAAGGGTAATATACACTGGCAGGTCATCGGTTGGACTTACACCTGGTGTTGTCAGACTTCTTAACGTGTTTGGTGCAGGTGATCCAGGAAGAACAGAAGAATTAGAATGTTACAGATGTTTTATAGTAAGATGTCCATAAACAGTGAAAGAACATCCTATTGGCAATCACTTTGGGATATTATTGTGTAGCATTAGAGATCTGGGAGAAACTTTTTGTGTTCTTGCCTGATCTTATTATTTAGTTTAGTGTTTCCACTTTGCCTGTCACTGCTTGTCCTCTACTCTGTGACTAATATGACTTTATTTCCTCTTGTCGTCTTCTATCACCATTTCAAATTTTCTCTCTGTACGCTGCATAATCTCAGTCTCTCTCTTTCTCTCAAATTGGCTACCATGCTTGCCTATTTTATGATGACTTCATTTAAAAAGTAATTAACTGACTGTGAAGAACTTGTGAACGTTTTATGACTTGAAAGCACTACACAATTGCAACTTTTTCTACCTTACATTCTGTGGTTCTCTTTTTTGTGTCACGCTGTCTTACAGCCTGCTTCAGTCCCTCCCACCTGTTCTCTCTCTTGTCCGCTCTTACAATCCATACAGTGCAGAAGAAGGCCATTTGGCCCATCGAGCCTGCATCAATAACAATCCCATACAGGCCTTATCCCTATAATCCACATATTTACCCTGCTAGTCCCCCAGACATTAAGGGGCAAGATTAGGATTAATTACCCTAACCCGCACATCTTTGGAGTGGGGGAGGCAATCTGAGCATTTGGAGGAAACATATGCAGACACAGGGGGAGAGCACGCAAACTTCAGACAGTGATCTGAGGCTGGCATTGAATCTGGGTCTCTGCACTGAGGCAGCAGTGCTAACCACTGTGCCACCATCTCTTTTTCATCTGTCCCCGCCCTATCTTCTCGTTATTTTCATTCTTTTACTACTTTTCTCTATTACTGAGAACACACAGAATTATAGATACATTTCATGGGCTTGGTCAGGTGCTGAGTAGAAAGTGGGAGAAAGGGTTAGGATCATTTGAAAATGTGGAGACATTTGGCAAGGCTTGACAAATATAAGCATAATCTTTTTAAATTATTTTCAATTTTAAAAAATAGATTGGAAAACATCACTTTCAATTTTTGGGAGGATTATTTTCAAATAAACTCATTTCTGAAAAATGGTGAAAAAATTCTGAAAAAGAAATTTTCTGTGCAGGATTTCAAAACTGGAGATGAGGTTCTGGCCCGCTGGACGGATTGTCGCTACTACCCTGCCAAGATTGAAGACATTAGCGAGGAGGGTAAGTGAAAGAAATAGTTTCACTTTTTTTCTTGATTTCCTCTCCAACACTGCTGACTTTTGTTGATTTATGGGTTTTAGTGGCTATTCTCCAGATGCAAATGTAAATGTTGGCACCTGCTGCATAGCGTTCTATTCTTGCGTGATGTCAATTTACATTTTAGAGCTGAACCTCTTGAACAACTTTGTTCTCCTTCAATTCTAATTTTACTTTGACTCGCTCTGCACAGCAAAATTAACGTTCAAACCCCCAACAGAAATGTTTAGAGCCATGATTTTGGCTGTTGCTTCAGTGCCTTTTGCTTGCATTGCTGCAATGTTTGAAGGCAGTCAGTCCATCCGCCCAATTGCAGAAAGTGTTGCAAGTGCTCATCAAGATTGATAGCATCTGGAGAGAAATCGGATTGATGATCTTTTGTCAGAACTGGGACAAGTTAAAAACATAATTAAGTTTTTAAGCAAGTAGAAATGGGGAGGATGGGAAAAAGAATAAAAGGAGATTTATGATTGGGCAGGAAAAAGTAAATAACTATTAGGAGTTGTAATGCAAGGTTGAAGCAAATTCTGTTGGGCCAGGTGAAGAAACAAAAGATGAGTCTAGAAAAGGTAGCAGAATCACGAGCAGCTATCACACAAGTGGAAATATGAGAAAGAAACGAAAACTAGGAAAGGTAAAGGAATCAGCTGGGGAAGAAATCATGATCTAAAAATGTTGAACTCTATTTTGAGTCCAGAAGTCTAATCGAAAGATGAGGTGTTCCTCTACCTTGCGTTCAACTTCGTTAGAACACTTACAAGGACAAAAAGTTTGAAGTGGGAACAGGCCGGAGAATTAAAATAACAAGTAATTGGAAGCTCAAATTCATACTTCTGTCTGCAAGTGTTATTCCAAGCTTTCAGTTGATTGCCAGGATTAATTGTCTACGTCTCTTATTATTCACTTCTTTTCATCTATTTCAGTTTCCTTTGTAGTTAGTTTACAACTTTGTTTCCATACTTCATGGAATCTTAGAATCAGTACAGAGCAGAAAGAGGTCATTTGACCCATCGAGTCTGCACCGACAGCAATCCTGCCCAGGTCCTTTCCCGTAACCCCATGTATTTACCCTGCTAACATCCCTGACACTAAGCAACAGTTTATCATGGCCAATCCACACAACTCACACATCTTTGGACTTCCAAATGCAAAATCTTTGGTTCTCCATTCGCCACAGTGCCCTTAGAGCTTTTGATTTGTATAACCATTCTCTCTCTCAGTTCTAAATAACCAAATTTGCCAGACCATACAGTGTATCAGAATTTAAAAGAAAAGAAATATTTTGGTGTAACTTTGAATTATCAGGGAGACAGCAATTTTGGGCTACGTTTTTCCAGGAATGATGCCTTTTGTCATCTTCCTTCTAGTTTTTTCCTTCTGTGTGTGAAATGAATTTTGTTGCGTGCATTAGTATTAAGGTGATGTGTACGTAAAGACCATCAGTAGAAGCAAAATATATTTTTTTCATCTTTATGAAAGAAGAAAGAATACCATCCCAAGCCTTGACATGGCGATACATTAGCCTGCAAATAGCAGATTTACTGATTTCAATTTTAAGTGTGTCATTGTGGCATTTGAATTCATAATATGTAGGTTTTAAGTTCAGCACATAAACATTACCCTATTATACCTAAGAAATGTTTGTTAATTTTTGTATTTCTGTCATTTGAAGAAACAATTGAATTGCTAGCAATGGCTCAATACAACTTCATTTGAAACAAAAGATCCTTATCAAGCTCAAAATAGAAAGACTCAAGAAACTTGCCTTTTAAATTGATAGAAAATGTGGAAAAAGGCAACTTTTATTATTTCAGCTTATTTTTCTCACTACTGTTTTAAGAAAAGTAGCTCAATCATTTCTTCACCTCAGCAGTCATCAGACAGAGGTAAAGTGACTGAACTGAAAGATCACTGTCAGAGGGACGGTGTACCTGTAGATGAAGTGAAAATCGAAAGGAGAAACTACATGTAGAAACTGCAAAGAGAACGTTGGAAAGAGGAAGGTATCCTAGGAGGGAGAACACTTGTTGGGATAGTTTTTGGGAAGTGTTTGCATTTATTCCATCTATAGTTTTTTTTAAATAAACCTCTTATTGCTGCTTGTGATCTGACTGCTCATCTGATATTCATTATGGGTGATTGTACTTTTCTTGAATCTACCATTAGGAAGATTTAAGCTAATGAACTTCATGTAATGCTTAAAAATTATATTCTGGCCATTTACTCACTTCCTACACCCCTTCCTAGCCATGGTCTTGACTGAACAAACTTGTTCATAATCTCATTGCCCTATTTGATCCCAAGTTTAGTTTCTAACCTCATATATTCACCTTTTCAAAAAGATTGATTATAGTCATTTGGTAGTACAGAAGAGAGCATTGCTATTGACAAGCAGGTCCTGCATGGTTTTTGCAAATGTGAAGGAATCTTTCACAGTGTATATTGAAAAACATACTTAAAACTGGTTGTAACAAGTCACCCAACCATTTGGCCGATTCATGTTGTGTAGAATCAGATAAATTAGATGGGGCATAGAGGAATACCACTCTTGTGTATCTTGGACAAACTGCAAATATGCAAATAGTGTATCCTACAGGGTAAATGAAAATTAAAGTTTGTTTGTTAGTCGTAAGTTGGCTGACAACTGCAATGAAGTTGCTGTCAAAATCCCCTGGTCGCCACACTCCGGATAAGGGAGGAAGAATTTAGCATGGCCAGTATATCTAACCAGTACGTCTTTTGGATTGTGGGAGGAAACTGGAGCACCAACACTGGGAAAACGTGTAGACTCCACACAGACAGTGACCCAAGCCTGGAGTTGAACCCAGGACTCTTGCACTAGGAGGCACAGTGCTTGTCACTGTGTCACTGTGCCACCGTGGTTATCCTCATCGGATTTTGTGCTGTACATCGTGCAAACTTGCAAGCCCTAAGACTATCACTTTCAGTACAGAAAAGTACTTAGTCCACCTCGTTGCCCTAGAAGGGCAAGATATTTCAAAATCTGAGCAATGTGTGAAGTTAGCTGTTTCACTGATGCTGTGCAGTAGCCATGCAGGTTGTATTCACCACTAACAGGCTGCTGATGACAAGCCAAGAAAGTATTCTGTCCATCATGCAAATGAGAAATCTGGTAAATGAATTTTGGTGCCATGTGGCGCTAGGTATGTAAGTGATATGTCCAGATTGTATTAAAAGGCACGTCCCTTCCTCTGTTTGCAATGAGCAAGGTGCAGTCTGTGCATTCAAACCTCAACACAGAATCATATCTCATGTTAGATACTGATTGGATCCACAGAGATGCTAAGAATTAGACTGGCAATAAATTTAAGATCATTTGTTAGGCTCTCGGTATATTGCATTTGCATGTACTGAAAGCATCGCACATTAATAGAGAGGGTCCTGTTCTTTGCAGACAGAGAATATGTATGCACTTTACGTCTTTTTCAGCTAAACAAAGTAAATGACAATCATTTGCTGGTTCTTCTCTTAGGACAATGCCTGGACCAATCAGTGAAACTACCTGGTTTAAATTGCAAACAATACTTGGCAGTTAACTGTCAATCACTATCAAGTGGTGTATCCTCCATGGCAATGTCTCTATCAATCAGAGTCAACTTACCAATCAGCATTCTTCTCGTACAGTATAAATTTGTTGTGAATTGTCTTGATTGCAAGATGAAAATTTCTCTCCCTCAGCTGGTGACCCTCTCATCCATTCACTTTTTAATTATAAACATTATTTCTTTCAACCTATGAAAACTTGACCTCATTTAAAACATTCTTGACTTTATCCTGTCTTGCTTGACTATCATTTCTTTCCTGCCCAGCCTGCATTGATTTTAAGTCTCCCACTGTCTCAAATGTTAAATCTTGTTCGTGTGTCTAAATCCCCCTCTGTCTCTGTAATTATCTGCAGCAACATGTTTTCTTCAATTAAGTTTTCCCATACCCTACAAGTTTCTAATGTGTATTTCTTCCTTTCCTTCACCCTACTATTGGCGATTGTGCCTTCAACTATCTGCACCCATGTTCTGGAACTGTTTCTTCCTGTAAATGTTTTAAAACTCATGCTTTGATTAATTATGTGATCATAAATGTGCCTCCTTTTTGCTCTATAAATATTTTTTCTTTAAACCTCTGCACCTTCAAGATCCTTCTGCGTTGAGGATTCTTTAGCATCTTTTTTTGTTGATACAGTGATATAAAATTATCAGAGCTAAACATTGCCTTGTGTAAAACTTTACAGTAAAGGCTTGCGTTAAAATAATTGAATTGCATTTTTCAGATTCATTCTGCCACATGTTCCTTCTGTAACTAACAAATATCTGACCTGATGTATCTGCAATTGGGATTGATAATGTGATGAAGAGTCATGAGAACAAATTAGCAAGATAAAATATTTTAAATATGTTGATTCAACACAGATGCAAGTGCTTCCTGATTCTTGTTTATCTTGCAATGTGCTCTCCTAAGTGGCACAGTAGTTAGTACTGCTGCCTTATAGTATCAGGGATCTGGGTTTGGTTCTGGCCGTGGGTGACTCAGTGTGGGTTTCCTCTAGGGTGCTCTGTTTTCCTCCCACAGACCAATGGTTGGGTGGATTGGCCGTGTTAAATTTTCTGTTAGTGTCCCAAGATGTGTATGTTAAGAGAATTAGCGAAGTAAATATGAGGTTACGAGGATAGGACCTAGGTAAAATGCTCTACCGGAGAGCGGTGCAGACACAGTGGGTCAAATAGCCTTTTGCACTGTAGGATTCTATGAAGTGAACTGATTGTAATTGCTTTAATTGATTCTTCACAGGTACTTACACAGTGCAGTTTTATGATGGAGTTATACGGTCTCTGAAGCGCATGCATATAAAATCGATGCCTGAAGACGCAAAAGGACAGGTAAGCTCATTAATCAGTTTGTTGTGGAGCATGTGTTATTGACACATATTAACAAGCTATAATTTGACAATGTGTTGCAGTTGTATTTCAATATTTTACACCTTCCTCCTTGTTTCTGTCAGGCTCCAGTTGTTTGGTTACTAGCCACTTCTTTGTTCTTCAACTAAGTGACCATTGTTTTTGTGAATTTGGTTTTCACAGGCTAAATCAAATCTGTCTTTGGATGATTTCCAGATCCATAAGTGCTGAGGGGAGCTTGTGGCCCGTTCATCTTCATCTTCTTCCCCTACCCCAAACTAACTACTGGGCAGTTGTTCTATTACCCTGGCAGAGACTAACATAATGAAATACAGACTGACTTTTGAACCCTAGTATGTTGTTTTAGCTGCTCAATAGCAAAACCACCTGAGGAACTGAGTGTATTTTTTAACTTACCATATCACTGCCTGCCTTCACTCTGTCCCAAACACTCCTGCATATGGATTTTAGGTTGGAGCTGTCTGTGTCTGTTTATTTAAAAATCTTCATTTATTACCATGAGAAGTTGTTTAAGTCAATCTTGAATAGTGCCCAAATGTTTGTGGGCATTTAATATTTCAAAATATTTACAGTATTAACTTTATTACGTAGAAAGTATGCTGTGTTTCAGTGAACCATGAAACGTGTTTAGGAATGAACTGCAATATATATCTTCTAGATAGTAACTTTAAATAAAATAAAGTAAACATACTGGCCTGCTGAATTGTCACATTTTGTGAAGTGGAGGCGAGAAAGTGTAACGTTATCACTAAACTTGAATTTCCACCTGCATCTTAAGGAATTGAGCACTCGGAGAATGAGATGGGATTGCAGTAGCATGATTCAGTGACAAAAATTGCTCTTCAGCTTTTAAATCTGGGAAATCTTGTTTCTATTATCAAACCAGAACTTGCAGAAAGTGCTGAGAAGAAGGTAAACCTTGTGAGTCATGTTGCATCTTGCTTAGACATGTAGGAGTAGCTTTGGAAAGACACAATAGATTGAATGATTTCCATTTGTGCTATAAACATCTTTAGTTCTACACAACATAAACTGGACTATGCTACATTACAAAAACCTGTTAAATGTGATAAATCCATACTGAACGCAATTCATTAAAACAACTAGTTAAAGAAATTAGAAAGGAAACCAGTCCTTGTCATGAGAAAGGTTGTGTTTAAAAAGGTGCTTGTTTATCTATTTCCTGTCAATGTTATGTTTCTGTTGAATTTACTTACGGACAAATACGTTGAAAGCAAACTGTGCAGCTGATTAGTTCACATGCAAATCTGCCACAGTAATTATGTAGAATGTACAGCACAGAAATGAGCCACTTAGCCAATTGGTCCCTACTGTTGTTTTTTCCCATACTACTTGATCAATATGTTCATCTATTCATTCCTGCCTCATGAATTTATCCAAGCTCTAAACACAACTGTTATTTGCCTTAACTACTCCCTGTGGTGGCAAGTTTTTCATTCTTGCATCACTCCTGTTTCTCTTGGTTTCCCTGTTGGATTAATTAGTGACTATGCTAATAGCCTAGTTTAGTTTCCCAGAATGAAAAAAAATGTTTGTTTATGCCAAAATCTTATTATAATTTTTAAGACTCAGTAATTAAAAATTAACATAGTAACCAGGATGTTTATAATCTTTGACTGACCTTGCCATCAATATTCATGACTATTTTTCTATTTGATCTTGAGCTGTGAGTAATACTAGTGAGGTAGCAATTGTTGTTTAATTTATTAATTTACTTCACGGCATTAAGGGTCAAACATGCAGTGTTTGTCTGAAGCCGCAGATAAGCTAGACCTGATACGTGGAGGAAAAGCTTTTTTTACCCAGAGGATGGTGATGGTGTGGAATGCGCTGCCTGGGAAGATGCTGGAGGCAGGTTGTCTCATATCCTTTGAAAAGTACCTAGATGAGCACATGTAACATTCAGGGCTACGGATCAAGTGCTGACAGATAGGATTAGGCGAAGTTCAAATGTTTCTAATGTGTTGATGTTGACTCGATGGGCCAAAGGGTCTCTTCTACGCTGTAAGATTCTATGATATGGGTGGCAAGGATTTCTTCTCTGAAGTACATTAGTGAAACAAAAGTATTATAGTGACGAACTGGAAAATGCAGTGGCAGTTATTTTTTTTCCAGTTCTTTCCAAGTCTGAATGTGTTGCCCCTTAATGTTTCAGAATTTGATTCCACGAGTGGTGATGGTTATCCAGTGTCAAGGTGTTTAGTAATTGAGTTGAGCCCAATTCTGCCTTTATGTAAAGCATGTATGCGTCTGCAGCTATAGTAATTGCATAACAATAAGGAACAAGAGATCTGGCTAATGTTTCCTCTCTAAACCTGCACACAGCTACCCGGAAGATTCAACTTGAAATCTGAGTGGATGAACTTGCTCAGATCTTGGTGATAAACTTGTTGTGACCTCAGAGCTCCATGTGCTACTTTCCTCCTCTCTCTAACGAAATGATTCTGAATGATGGAACATTTTCTTTATAGGACTGGTTAGCTCTTGTTAAAGCTGCAACAGCAGCAGCTGCTGCAAAGAATAAGACAGTCAGTAAGCACCGAGTTAATAAAGAAAAGGTGGAGAGAAAAATGGGGAGAGGATCTCACTTCAAGAAAGAGAGAACAATGTCAGAAGTTAAAGAGACAGAAAAGGAAGCACACAAAATGCCAGAAGGGCCTGCATCTGTTGCTATCTCAGGTTGGTATCTTCATTTATGTTGTATTTGTAATATGATAAATTTAACGCAGCCACGTAGATGTTAGAACAGATGATTACAAGATTAGTCAGGGGACTGTGTTTAAGATATGACATGAAGTAGTAGAGTGAAGTATCAGGGCGGCATGGTGGCACAGGAGTTAGCACTACCTCAAAGCATCAGGTATCCAGGTTTGATTCTGGCCTTGGGTGACTGTGGAGTTTCCACATTCTACCCTTGTCTCCATAGGTATTGTCTGGGTGCTCAGGTTTTGTCCCACAGACCAAAGGTATGCAGGTGAGGTGGATTAGACATGATGAATGTATGTGGTTGTGGGGATAGTTGGGAGCGTGGGTAAGGTGCTCTTTTGGAAAGTTGATGCAGACTCGATGGGCTAAATGACTTCCTTCTGCACAGTAGGGATTCTATGCTATTGAAGTGGTGAGATTGAGGGAGCAAATTCCAAAATTCTCTGGTCTTGAAATGGTGAGGTAGAGGAAGCAAGTTCCAGAGCTTGGGTCCTAGGTAGATGAAGGCAAATTAAAAATTTCTAAATGGCATAAAGAGTGCTTTTCAGTATCCATCTCACAGTTGAATCAAATCCTGGGAGTCAGGAACTACAAAATAGGAATTACTAACATAAACTGCATTATGCACTATTCAACCCAACCAGTCTCTTCTAATGTTTAATCTCTACAGAAGCAATGTGCTCAATTTTGGCACTGACCCTCAGAGCATGGGTACTAGTGGGACTACAGCACAGATTCACCTGAATGATAGTAGGATTTTGAAGGGTTATATTGTGAAGACAGATTGCATAAATTTAAGATTGTAGTCCCTTGAGTTTAGTGGCTTGAGACATAGGCTGGAATTTTACCATCCTGCCCTCCATTGGAATCGAAACGGTGAGGTGAGAAACATGGGAAGGTCCATTGACCTCGGGCGGAATTTTACAGTTTTGGGACAAGCAAGGCTGCAAAATCCTGCCTATGATGTATGACCTTTACATGGTTCTGTTGATTAGAAGATGAGATTCGGCTGAATTACTCTTTATTGGCCGGATGAGACAGACATGAAGGGACAAATGGCTACCTCCTGTGTTGTAGATTTTCTGTAATTCTGTAATAATAAAAATTCTAAAGTATAGATACAAATAAATTTCTTTTATAGGGAATGTTTTCGATTGAAATTTGACATGGCCAAAAATATTAGAATAAATGGTCAAAAATTTGGTCAAAGATAGATTTTAGAAGCTTCTTAAAACAAGAGACTGGTAAAAAGATTTAGGAAGGCAATGCCAGATTTTGTGACCAATTCAGCTGAAAGCATCACAAGCATTCCTATATGAATACTGGTTCATAGCTTCTTCAGAATGGAGTCACAGGTGGACAGGTGGTGAAGAAAAGGTATTTGGCTTCACAGTCAGAACATTGAATACAGAGTTGGGATGTCTTGGTAAGGCCACACGTTGAATACTGCATACAGTTCTGGTTACCTTATTATAGAATGGATATTATTAAATAGAAAAAGAGTGCAGAAGAGATTTACTAGGAGTTACTAGGATTTGATGTCATGAGTCAGAAAGAGAGGCTGGATAGACTGACACTTTTTTCCCTGGAGCATAGGAAGCTAAGGGGTGATCTAAAAGAGGTCTATTAAATAATGAGAGGCATAGTTCAGCTAGATAGTCAATATCTTTTCCCAGAGGTCAGGAAGCCCAAAAATAGAGGGCACAGGTTTAAGGTGAGAGGGGAGAGATACAAAATGATCCAGAGGGACAATTTTTTTCACACAGAGTAATGAGTGTCTGGAATGAGTTGCCAGAGGCATGTGAGGCGGTTACAATTTTGTTTTTTAAAAAGCATTTAGATAATTACATGGGTAAGATGGGGATAGAGGGATATGGGTCAAATGCAGGCAATTGGGACAACCTTAGAAGATGGCATGGATAAAGTTGGGCCAAAGGACCTGTTTCCATCTGTAAATCTTTGACTGTGTAGTAACACAGCATTCCTTCAATACAACAGCGGAGCATTTGTTTAGATTATGTGCTCTCTGAGTGGGGTGGGGTTTGAATCTGCCACTTTTGAGTTGACTTTTGGCAACTGAGCCAAGTTAGTATTATCGGGCCATCTGTGCATTTTATACTTGCAATGGCATTTTATAGCTGTAAGTTGATTTGTATTGAAGGTTACCTCACCTCTACAAGAAATTAATTTTTTAAAATCATGAAATGGTGGAATGGAGAGCTTTTATTAGAATTTTTCAAAGATGATGGTGGATTTCCTTTGATTAATGCTAAGAATCCAGAAAACCCCACATTTTTTTTTGGTTGGTTTTCTCACACTTGAAATAAGTGTCTGATTTACAGCTCGTTGGTTCATCTATTAATGTGTCTGCCAGAACCTGGTGCTATATTTATCTAGAACTCCCTGAGGTATCTTTTGTCATTATTCCAAGGAGTAGAGGCAACCCTAATGTGTATGGCTCAACTGTTCGTGAGCTGAGTAAAAGGGAGTAAACATTTGGTTTCGAAATTTGTAATAACCATGAAACACTTTTGAATGGTTTCGTCCATGCTATTTTGAAGTACACTTTATGTACACTTAGACAAATATAATTCTAATTGACTACTGCACTGGCATCCACTATCTAGGTTTAGTGTACAAAAGTTGATTTGGTTTAGATGAAGTAGCAAAGTGTAAGCAGCATTTGTGGAATTGTAGGGTTTCTAAGATCACGCTCAGCAGAGGTGTATAGAAAGAGATTGATGAAAAAGCAGCCTAAAATTCCTCCTCAAATGCATGTTCAGGGTTCTGAGAATAAATACAGAATAGAGATGGTTAAATAGAATACAGTAATTATTATAACCTTGCAACCTTCAGATTAAAGTGGACTAACTGGGAGGGATGAATAATGTGAATTCAAAATCAAATGAGTATTCAGGGAATTTCAGGGTAATGATGTGGTTGGATTTGGTCAAGTTTCCACGAAGAGTAGATATCAGGACAAGGGGGGGAAGTGGATTGTGGTGGGAGACGTCAAAAAGTCACAGATCATTGTTTGATTGGCAAAGATTAGATTGGTTACTATAGTGAAGGATAACGTTACAGGAATTTATTGGCCTCTATTTTAAAGTCAATGAACTTTAATTCTGAATTAATTCCAGCGTAATTCTATGCCAATATGTTGAACTTAATGGCTGTGTTTATATTACCCAGGAAACTCTGAGCCATTGACCTTTGATGAGCCAAAGCAGACTTCAGGACAGGCAGAAACATCAGGAGCAAGGAAGCGAAAAACCAGCGTTATCTGCTCATTTCAGGCAAAACGAGCACGTCTTAACAAAATCACAGGTCAGAACAAATTGAAAATTCAGGTCACTCCAGCACAAGCCTATTTTAGAGCTCACACCTCAAACAAATGCAGACCTATATTGTCTTTGGTCAGTCGGATGTCTTCTGTGAAGAAAAATCCATCAACATGTTTTGTGTTTCCAAAACAAATAGTTGAGAAATTCACAAGAGGCATTTTGTTTGTCACATTTGAGGTATTGTGTCCCTTCCCTATAGGAACATAGCACATGGGCTGCAACGATTCAAGAAGGCAGCTTGATGCCACCTTCTCAAGGGCAGTTGGAAATAGGCAATCAGTGCTGGCCAGCCAGCAACTACATTCCATGAGTGAATTTAAAATAAAATTACTGAAGTATAAAGTACATGTGTGTATGTTGGCTGGTCTAGTGCTTAGTGCATGGAATGAGGATCACTTAACTAATAGGAGAGTAGACATAAATGGGTCAATTTCAGGTTGACAATGTTTAATGAGTGGAGACCCACAGGGATCAGTCCTGGGTCTCAACTATTTATTATCTACAGCAATGAAGGGACCAAATGTACAGTTGCTAAGTTGGCTGATGCTACAAAGAAAGATAGGAGATTAAGTTGTGAAGAGGTCATGAGGAGCCCACAAAGTGACTTAAGTTGAGTGAGCAAAAGTTTGACAGATGGAATATAATTTGGGAAAACATGAACTTGTTTTTTTTAATGGAGAGAGATTACAGAACTATGGAGTGAAGAGGGATCTGGGTGTCTTGGTACATTAAAAAACAAAAAGTTCATATGCAAGATTAATGATTGATTGGGAAAGCACATAGAAGTTGGCATTTATTGTGAGGGGAATGGAATATTTAAAAAAAAAACTTCATGGTGGCACAGTGGGTAGCACTGCTGCCTCACAGAGCCAGGTTGAATTCCAGCTTTGGGTGACTGTGTGGCGTTTACACATTCTCCCTGTGTTTATATGGGTTTCCTCCCAAATACTTCTACAGTCCAAAGATGCTATGTGGATTAGCCATGCTAAATTGACCCTTTATGTCCAAAGATGTGTGGTGTTACCAGGGCAAATACATAGGCTATAGGGATGGGGCCTGGGTGGATGATCTGTCGGAAAGTCATTGCAGACTGATGGGCTGAAAGGCTGCTTCCTGACTGCAGGGATTCCATAATTTTATACAGGGTGAGACTATATTGAGAGTTTTGTGTACAATTTTGTTCTCCTTATTTAAGAAACAATGTAATTGCATTAGAAACAGTGCCGACAAAAATGACAAACTGATTCTTGAGATTGTTTTATGAGGCAAGATTGAGCAGGTTGATTCTGGACCTACTGAAGTTCAGGAATGAAAGGTAATTTTATTGAAACACGTGAGGACCTTGACAGATGCTGAAGGAACGCATCTCCCTTTGGGAGAGACAAGAACTTGGGGAGACATCTTAAAAATTTGTGGCCTCTCATTTAAGACTGATGAGAAATATTTTAAATCTGTGGCATTCTCTTCCCTAGAGAGTGGTGGAGTCATGATCATTAAATATTTTTAAGGCTGAGTTAGATTTTTGGCTGACAAGGGACTTAAAGAATTTGTGGAATAGAAAGGGAGGTCAAGATCATGTTTTAATCAGCTGTGGTCACATCAAATCAAAGCAGGCTCAAAGGACTGAATGGCCTACAATTCCTAATTCATATAAACACATGATCCCTTAATTGTCAGCTGCTAGATTAATGGTAATGGAATAAAATTAATTCTGTGTAATTACATTTGAATTGGCAATTTTTATTTGAGGATGGTCTGCAATTTTTCTAATTTTTAAACAAAAATGGAAAGCCAGTGGCCTTGTCAGTAATGTACAAAGAAGTCACTATTAAGCAAAACCACTACTTTACATTGATGAAGTGATCAGAATTACTTCGGAATTCTATTGTCCTGTTCGTTTTCCTTTTGTCCATTTTTATCAGTATCTTCACCTGAGTCTTTTTTTTCTTAACTAAAATATTTTAATCTGCATTTATCTTTGGTTACCTCCTCCTGATTTTAGTGGAGGACGCAACTACTCTAGAATTGTCATTTGGATGAAATGTGGCTCTCGTAGTCAATCTTTTCAGCATGTTAGATAGCAGACCTGAAGATTGACACTAAATGTCATAGTGAAGTCTGACAGTGTTACATCTATTATTCAGCACCAAAACCAAGGAAGAACGACTTGGATTTATATTGCATCTTTTACAATCGTGGGCAATTTCAAAGTGCTTTATGATAAATTAAGTACCTTTGTTTAGCTCAGTTTACCTGGACAGCTGATTGTAATGCAGAGCGACATCAGCAGCATGAGTTCAATTTCTGTAGCATATGGGGTTATTCATGAAGGCCTGCTTTCTCAACTTTGCCCCTCGCTTGTGATGCGGTGATTCTTGGGTTAAATTGCCACCAGTCATCTGAGGCTAAGAGGAATTCGTACTTCAAAAGTGAAATGTAAATATAGGCAGCCAAGTTTCTATGCAGTAAGCTCCTGGAAGTTGACTGTATCATGAATGTTGACTTCCATTAATATTGAATCTTATTGCATATAAAGAGACCATTCAGTTCATCATGCCTGTGCTAGCTTTTTGCAAATGCTGTTGAATTACTTTTTTCCCATGCAACCATGTAATTATGTTACTAAATGAATGTTTTCGCTATCTTTCAGACCATTGTAGCACAACGTTAAAAAAACCCCATCATTTCATCTGTGGATTTTTTTGCCAATAACTCAGATTTATTTGAAGATTTAATGAAACGTGGTATTGAAATTGTTTGGTTTTTGTTTTATATTTTTCTGCAAGTGAATAAATATGTTGACAGTGGGTTTGTTTCATAAATGTGTATTGGCAGGCCTATTGGCATCAAAAGCTGTGAGTGGAGATGGTTCAGAAATGCTGGAAGATGGTATTGGAAGCCACCATGTGCCTGATCAGGTACGAAACCATTTTTAAATATAGTTTGGCTTGATGGATGGCCAACAGCAGAAACCCAGGTTAGAAAGAGAGGAAACATAGGGGTTATCAAAATAGAAGATGCTTTGGATTTTAAAAACCTATAAATTTCAGAGTGAATAGTGTTATATTTTGGGGGTTTCTCATTCTTGCTCTTGATGTGTTAGATCTGTGTTTTTTAGACTACCCTCATATTTAAATAAATTTGTAATGTACCTTGAACAACGGATACTGGTTTATTGCAGCTAGTCGACTTATCTTGTGCTTAATCATATTTTGTTATCTTGGAAAGATGTCGAAATAACACCACAGGTCTGAAGTGCCAAGATATCTTATTAAACATAAAATAAGCACACTTTAATAGGACATATGTATTTATTTTTAATTAAGGTGTTAAACTTAGTTTATGTGGAGGAAAATGCTGGTTCTCAATTGTACAGAACTATGAAATGTCACATTTTTACAGTGTAACTTATTTTTCTTTCACATTTAGAAAAATTACCTGTCTTTTATGTGTTCCGAGTACAGAGTAACAGATTTGAAAAAGAGACACTGATCGTGTTTTCTGAAAAAAAATAACATGAACCTAGTGAATTTAACTTTTTTTACAAGTGTATATTTAAACTAATTTCAAAAGAGGTTTGAGTTTGAATTGACTGACTCACCCATCCAACTTCCTTGATCTCCAGACAGTGCAAAACATTTTACAGCCTGTAAAATATCTTTGAAGCATAGTCAATATTGAAATATTGGAATGTAGTGAAGGTCACCATATCCGAAGCTTTGTTTTGCCTAAATAAGGCATTCAGACCTTCCTCCTCATTTTTTCTTTTTAAACTTTAAATTGTACACCTAAAAATTTAACATGATTTACAGCAGAACAGGTTGTCTTTGATTTGCATCTTTCCAACTATTTTTCTGAGATCAGTGGAAGCGTTTGTGCTGGAAAACAGATGGAAAATAGGAATTTTCATAATTTTACAAATATATGTTCAGAACAGCAACAATCTGTGTTAATATCTCAGATGCTTCATGAAGCGTAAAAAGGCAAAATTTGATACTAAGCCCCCCCTGCAGATAAAATTGGAGCTGACAGCCAAAAGCTCAGTCAGAAAGGTAGATTTCAAAGAACATCTCAAAAGGAAAAAGACAGATCCAGACATGGAGATTTAAGAAGGAAATACCAGAGTTTACAGTAAAGCAACTAAAGGCACAGGGACAATGATGGAGTACTTAAAATTGGAGATTTAAGGCTGGAGGAGTTTATAGAGATGAGGGCATGGAGGCATTTTAAAACAAAGATGGAATTGTTGCCTAATTTGCACAATTAAAAATACCGGCAAGAGAGTTTTGAATGACCTCAAATGTGTAGATGGTAGAACTTGGAAGGCCAGCGAGTATGGCAGCGGAACAGGTAGCAGCGTCATAGATGACATTCTGAGCAGCACATGCCAGCAGCAGAGCTGAGGCTCCGTTTGAATCAGGTGTTTCTGCTGTACAGATAGCAATAGGTGTTTTTATGCTGAGATATAGGTCAGAAGTTCATCTCCAGGTCATAAATGATACCAGGATACAGCCTTAGTTGTCAGAAAAAGGGAGGGAATCAGTAGCTGGGAAACAGAATTTGTAGTGGGACTGAAGACAATGATTTTTTTTTTTGACTTCCCAATATTAAATTGGAGGAAACTGCTGCTCATCCAGCGCAGATGTTGAATAACAGCCTGAGTAGGAAGAGGGAGTTGGGTGTCGCAACATATATTTGAATGTTTTTGTGTGAAGTAAAAAAGTATGGAGTCACTGGTGCAGAAGGTGGTCATTTGGCCCATTGAGTCTGCATCAACTCTCTGACACAGCATTTTACCCAGACCCACCCCCTACCCTATCCCCATAACGCCCCCACATTTATCCTGCTAAATCCTCTAACATACACATCTTTGGATACTAAGGAGCAGTTTAGCATGGCCAATCCACCTAACCTGCACATCTTTGGAGAGTGGGAGAGACTGGAGTACCAAGAGGAAATCCTCACAGATGCTGAGAACATGCAAACTCCCCACAGTCACCCAGGACTGTAATTGAATCTGGAGCTCTGGTGCTGTGAACAGCAGTGCTAACCATTGTACCACTATAATGCCCCACGTGGCTGAGAAGTAAGAGTTAGAGAAGTTAGAGACAATAATCGCTAATTATCTCCAGTATCCATTGTAACAGGAGCAAAAATGTCTTGTGGTTAATTGAAGGAATTTGAAATAGGGGTGGCCCTTTTATTCCAGAATTTTACCATGTTTTTGAATGGAGGTCTCAGGGATTTAGTGTTGCTACAAATATTGTTAAAAGATGTGACATGGAAAAGTCTATTCAGACCAGCTCTTGGACAGACTTTATACAATTCACTGTACTCACCTTATGTTTACAGAATCTCCTGAAGGAAGGTTTTGAATATTTTTGACTTGTAGACAATTAAGTAAAATTCTGGTCTAACATACCTTATGTAGAAAAGTATGAATAAGGAACACCTGCATTAGTTGAGCTTCCTTTGTGAAATCTTACACCTGTCTTTCATGACACAAAGTTGCCAGGTGATAGATTACATAGTGCCCTTGCAGAAAATTGATTACCAGAGTTTTGCTTCACAAAGTGGAATATTTAAATAGTTGCTTTCACTAATTTATTAATTATTTGGAGTGAAGCTTTCTACATTTTCAGCAATTTACAAAGCCTATTTAACGGAGATCATAGTATCACAAATAAGATGGTTGTGGTTGTTGCAGGTAGTGCCTCGGGGTAGTGTCCCAGACCCAACCATCTTTAGCTGTTTCATTAATGACTTTCTCTCTACCATAAGACCAGAAGTGGGAATGTTTATGGATGATTGCACAATGATCAATACCATTCACAACATCTCAGATATTGAAGCGGTCTGTGTCTGTTGAACAATATGCAGACTTTAACTAAGTGGCAAGTAACATTTATGCCACACAACTTCCAGGTAATGGCTTTATCTAAATAGAAAGAATTAACTATCTCCCAAAGACATTCAATTGCACTACCATTGCTGAATCCCTCACAATCAACATCTCCGAGGATTACTATTGACCAGAAACTGAATTGGACTAACCATATAAAAATTGTGGCTACAACATCAAGTCAGAGATTAGGAATTCTGTGGTGAATAACTCATCTCCTGACTTCCAACTGTCCAACATCTACAAGGCACAAGTCAGGGATGTAATGGAATACATTAAACTTGGCTGGATGAATGCAGCTTCAGCAAACTTAGTTTGATACCATTTAGAACGAAGCAGCACGCTTGTCATCCCATCCATCACCTTAATCATTCACTCTGTGCACCAATAACATACAATGACAGCAGTGTGTACTATTTACAAGATGCAGTGCAGAAACTCACCACGGTTTCTTTGATGACACCTTCGAAGTGTCTGCTCTCCACCACAGATTAGAAGGATAAGGACAACAGATTCATGGAAACACCATCACTGCAAATTCCTTTCCAAGTTACTGAGCATCTTGACTCAGAACTCTCTTGCTGTTCCTTCATTGTCATTGAGTCAAAATCCTGGAATTACTTTCCAAATAGTATTGTGAGTATATTTGCAACATAAATGCTGCTGAGACAGCAATGCATCCTGTTATCTTTTTTTAAAGTAACAATATTGTCAGAAGCAAAACTCTAGGCAGAAATTTCATGCATAACCTGTTGCACTTGATTTGACAAAACTCACCTGATTTGTCATGTTTTGATTACCTTGTTCTTGGGAAGGTAAGTTTAATAGTTGTAAAATTTTTACCTTTGGTAGTAGAGAGCCTTTTAGCATCGAGATGAAAGCAATTGTAAAAAAAACTAAAATTACAAATTAACAAGACTGAATCTTTCCATTATGAGCAATCTCACGTCTCCCAAAACCTGTCACCTGAGCAAAGAAAACTATAGCTCAGGAACAGGCCTTTCGGCCCTCCAAGCCTGCAGCAACCATGCTGCCCGACTAAACTAAAGCCCTCAATCAATTAAAGCCCTAAATCCCTCTGTTTACATCCTATTCGTGTACTTGTCAAGACGCCCCTTAAAAGACACTACCATACCCGCTTCCACTATCTCCCCCGGCAGTGAGTTCCAGGCACCCACTACTCTCAAAAAAAAACTGCCTCATACAAATCCTTCAAACCTTGCCCATTGCACCTTAAACCTGTGAACCATAGTAATTGATACTTTCCCCCTGGGAAAAAGCTTCTGACTATCCACCTGGCTCATGTAATAACTGTAGCAGTATGTATGCCTTTTTTTTGCAGGCAAATCCAATCTCTGACCTAATGTATGAAAGCTGGAATTGTTTTTCAGACCACCGCCTTTGATTTGTTTGAACACAATTATGAAATCTGCATTGTTCCTGCTTATAAGATAATTCAATTATTTGGAACAATATTTTTGTGTGGTTATGACAGCTTTTACATCAAGGAGTACCTTTGATAAATCATTTCAAGCTCTTGACAGGAGGAAATGGCAAATAGACAAAAGCAAAATTGAGAGGAGATAAATATTGTTGAGGAGAGATTTAGAAGAAGCATGGAACAAGTATGAATTATTTTTGAAGAGATTTTGAAGGCTGAAGAGATCTGACGTTTTAAAACTTGTCTGACAAATAATGAAGTAAAAAGGTAGAGAAACTTCTATACCTGAGGAATAAAGGTTGCAGCCTGAGATGCTTCTGGTGGAAGTGATAGAGCAGAGAAAGATCATGTAGTAAATTGTAGATGAAACTCAGGAAATGATGGAAGTCAGTTGATGTGAGGGGTTGAAACATACAAGCAGTAGACTTTTAGATGAGTTAGAAGATGGTTAGTGTGGAATTAAGATTTTTTTTGAGGGCACTGGTGAAGTTAAGCTTGGCAGTAACTAGTTAAAGTTTGTTTATTAGTAAGTAGACTTACATTAATACTGCAATTAAGTTACTGTGAAAATCCCCCAATTGCCATGTTGGACCTGCTCAGATACACTAAGGGCAAATTTAGCATGGCCAATCCACTTAATCACATTTTTCAGATTGTGGGAGGAAACCAGAGCATTCGGAAGAAACCCATGCAGATAAGGGGAGAATGTGCAAGCTCCACACAAATGATGCAAGCCGGGATTTGAACCCCAACAATGCTAATGATTGTGCTCACTTTCCACCTCAGCCTTTGTATTCAACATTTCTGCAACCTCTAGCATATTTTCCTCTCCCCACTGCTGTCAGAATTCTGAAGGGTACATTAGTGCCATGATACCTGGTCCATCTTTCAATCCACCCCCTTCACAAGGCAAATCTCTATGCATGTGCATGAGATGAAAATCTGCCCCCTCACTTCCTTTCTTCACCATCTCTGGCTCAAAACACATCTTTCAAAGTATGTACTTCATTCAACTTGGTGCCTAGGTTTACTGCTCACAATGTTATCTGCTCAACATTGGGGAGACTGAGTGCAGGTTGGGTGATCAATTTGTGGAAAACAATATTTGGTACCTTCACAAAAAGAGAAAAATGCTGGAAAATCTCAGCAGGTCTGACAGCATCTGTGGAGAGAGATTAACGTTTCGATCCTGGGTGACCCTCTGTCAGAGCTCTCACAGAATCCTGAACTTCCATATAATAATTTTCCATCTTGCTCCTAGGCTGACTTCTTTATTGCACTGAGCACATTAGAGTCTCCTGGAGTCAGCAATAGAATTCAACAGTTTCAAACTGCAATCTGCAGCCTCATTCTCTTTGCAGATTTTGGTTTTAGTCTCCATTCTCTCTTGTTTTTGGGCTTGCAACTATTGACCATTCTTATTTCATTTTGATATCTTGTGTTTCTTTACTTGTGTTCTACCACTCTCTTTGCACCTGTAATCCCTTTCCATTCCACTCTATATATCAGGCCTTTTTCCTTTCCCCCTTCCTCCTACCTTTCATTTGCTTAAAACCTGTTGCATTTTTAATTTTTGCTCTGATACAGGCATGAAACATTTAACTGTTTCTCTCTCCACAGGTGCTATCAGACCTTTGAGTGCTTCTGGGATTTTCTGCTTTTGTTTTTGGTTTTTATTCCAATTCAATCTAATCAAGTCCAAATCACAATCTCAACAAGTTGACATTCCCGATCTGACAAGACAGGCTGTCACCACCTCTCTTGGGCTTGATCTACATGATTGGAGTTGGCAAGGCTCGATCTCATTTGCATCTTAGCCAAATGGCCGAGATGCCGCTTTTAAAAATTGCTTCAAATGAAGCTGAAATGTAACCTAATGACTTTTAACCAAGCATAGCATGTTGATACTACACTTGATCTTTTCCAAAATATGGAAACTATTTTTTTGTAATGAATGCAAAGGATATTGGGTGAATACCTAGTTGTAGAAGACTGTCTTTTTATTTACATTTATATTCTGGCTGCTCAACACACTTTTTAAAAATTACTTTTCGTGGGCATGGCTGTTGCTGGATAGGCCAGCATTTTTTTTATTTTGCGTCCCTAATTGCCCCTGAGGATATGATGTGAGCTACTGCTTTGAACCACTGCAGGCCATGTGATATATGAACAGCCACAGTGCTGTAAGGGAGGTAGATTTTAATCCAGTGACAGCAAAGGAAAGGTGATAGTAGTTCCATTTCATTGTGTAGCATGGAAGGAAAATTGGTGTTCTCATGCATCTGCTCCCAAGGTAGTCCCTTGTACTACCTACAAGTAGTAGGTAGTAGGAGTTGCAGATTTGGAAGGTGCTATTGAAGGATAGACTTGATGAGTCACTGAAATGCATTTTGTAGGTGGTACATGTTGCTGTCACTGTGCATTGGTGGAAGGAGTAGATTTTGAAGTTGGTGGATGAGATGCCAATCTAATAGGCTGCTTTGTCTTGGATGATATCAAGCTTCTTAAGAGTTGTTGGTGCTTCATTCATCCAGGCAAGTGGAGAGTATTCCACATGTAGTGGGGAGGCTGCGGAGAGTCAGGAAGTAAATTTAATCTACATGAATTCCCAGTCTCTTTACAGACAGTCAAGTAATCTTTGAAGTGTAATTACTGTTGTATGTAGGAAACATCGTCGCCAATTTGCACAGCAGGGTTCCACAAACAGCAGTGTGATTGTAATTAAATAATAGCCTTTTGTTATGCTGGTTGAGGAATGACAGTCAGTCAGGATATCGTGGATTGTCTACAAAATAAGTGTTTTGGAATCTTTTTTATGTGCACGTGAATGGAAAATCGGGCTTTGATTTTAAGTCTCATATGAAGCAATCTCTCAGCAGTGTTTGTATATTTCATATTCAGTATAGTCACCCATCATTGACAGATGTCAGAATGTCCAAATGGCTTTCCATTGTCCATCATTAACATATTTAAATCAGGCTTCTATAATGCAATTGTAAGCTTTACTAGATATTAATGACAGCTGCACAGTTCAGGGAAACCCTGCATGAAAAAAAAGAGATTGAGTGGCACTTCTGATATTTAAAGGTGACGCAGATGAATCTGAGTTGAGGCTTACACTGGACAACTGCTTTCTTGCTTCACTCTGAAAAGCTGTTTGCTAGAGAACTTGCTAGAGACTTCTTTTGGACAGATTCGAAATGCTTCGGAGTTTTCATAAGACAAACCCCTCATCACTGGAATCAATCTAGTGACCCTCCTTGGAACCACCAACGCAACTACATCATGGCCTGAAATAAGGGGACCAAAGCTATACATGCTATTCTGAATGCAGTCTCACTAATGCTTAGTACAGCAGCAGGAATAATTCACTACTTTTATATTCTATTCCTTTAGCAGTAATTGCCAAGATTCTATTTGCCTTCTTTGTTGCTTGTTTATTTAGTTTTCTGCGACTGATGCATGAGGATTTCTAGATCCCTCTGCAGCAAACCACTTTGACGTTTATTGTTATCATAGAAACTCTACAGTACAGAAAGAGGCCATTTGGCCCATCGAGTCCGCACAACCATAATCCCACCCAGGCCATACCCCAACATTCTTTACCCACTAATCCCTTTAACCTATGCATCTCAGGACACTGAGGGGCAATTTTAGCATGGCCAGTCAACCTGACCAGCACATCTTTGGACTGTGGGAGGAAACCAGAGCACCCGGAGGAAACCCATACAGACACGAGGAGAATATGCAAACTTCGTACAGACAGTGACCCAAGCTGGGAATTGACACAGTGCTAACCATTGTGCTACCGTGCCACCCCAATTTGCCTTTGTATTTTTCCTACCAATATGGATAAGTAACACTTGTTTGTGTTGGAAAAAACTTCCATCTGCTAAATTTTGTCCCATTCACTTTTTCATATCCATTTATTCCATTATAGCTACTTACTTTACCTATTTTGATGCCACCTGCAAATTTGACTGTGATACCTACTATTCCTGCATCCAAGTTATTAATATAGATTGTAAATTGTTGGGGCCCTGAGAACCTGCATCCTGTGACACTCCATTAGCTATATCTTGCCAACCTGAAAAAAAAGATCCATTATCTTGACTCTGTTTTCTGCTGGTGAATTAACCTCTACCCAAGCTAATAAATTATCCCAACCTGCTGTGAACTCACCTTGTTATTAAACTTGTGTGTGCCTTTGGGAAGTTCAGATATATTACATCTCCACTATCCACATTGCTTGTTACGTCTTTGAAGAACTCGAGCAAATTAGTCAAAATAATTTATCCTTGATAAAAACATGCTGATTCTGAAGGATGGCATCTTGACTTTCTAAACGTCTTGTTATTGCTTCCTTTATAATGGATTCTAACAATTTCCCAATGACATATTAAACAAATACATTGTTTTCGTTAGAAAGGAGGCGGCTACGGGGGGATCTTATTGAAACATATAAGATAATTAGAGGTTTGGATAGGGTGGACAGTGATAGCCTTTCCAAAAACACACAACACACAAAAAAAAAACAACAAACCCAAAAACCCCACACCCAACAAAAAAAAAAAAAAAACACACCACAACACAACCAACCCCACACAAAATTGGCCTATAGTTTTCTACATTTTGCCCTTTCGAAAAAGACATTTTAGAAGTGTTTTTCCAATTCACTGAAACCACTCCTACATCTAGGGAACTTTGGAATGTTAGAAGGGCATCAGCTGAAAGTAAATCAATTAGACAAATATTAGATTGTTTTCCACATATGGGAGTTATGAAAATTTTGCCTGTGATGACAGTAGCGGGAATGAGCAGCAATCCAGATTCTTTGGCTGGCTACCCACAGGCACTGGCTGCCATTAACCACATGCATATGATTTTCAGAGCTTTTCAAGTTAATGGCAATAGATTTTATGCTGTAAAGATTGAACTAGTTTGCAGAAAAGATTGTCAGATACCTTGGAAGCTGTCATGGTTCCCTGCTGCAGTATTCCAACATCCCTGGAATTAGGCTTAAACAATGGCTATTCTACAATAAATCTTCAAATCTTGCTCATGGCACTTCTGAGGAACTTCACAGATACATGCCAGGTGTGCTACAATGTGGGCCATGTAGTGACTAAATGTATCAGCAAGCAAGCCATTGGCATGCTGTAATTGCTCTTCAGGTATGTGGGCAGGTCTGGAGACATGCTTCTTTGGGTTACATTGGACATACAGCACAGAAACAGATCATTCGACTCAAATGACCCATGCTATTTGCTTTATTTGAGCCTTCTCGGATCTTTCCTTATCAGAACTCTCTATATCATTCTCTCTCATACTTGTCTAGTTTCCCCTTAGATCATCAATTGTTGGTTCAACTACTCCTGTGGTACTGAATTCCAGATTCGTATCAATCTTTGAAGGAAGTTGTTTCTTATGAATTTACCTTTTGAATTTTTGGTGACAATCTTATATTGATAGCCTCTAGTTATGTTCATTCCCTACAAACGGAACTATTTTGTATACAAGTGATCAAAATCAGAAGCCCTCTGTGAAGTAACCCCTTAGCCTTTTTTCCCCCCATAAGAGAAGAGCTTGTCCACCCTTTCTTGAGCTATAGATCAGGCTTTTCTGGTATCATCCTCTTTAAATTTTTTTCTATATCCCCTATATCTTCCTTATGATGTTTGGACTTCACACAGTACAGTCAAATCATGGTTCAGTATATGTTTAATATAAATTACCTACTTTTTAATTTATATCTCTAAAAACAGCCTCATGCTTGATTTGCTTTTTATGATCTTGATAACCTATAGCTCACTTTTATTGATATATTTGTACTTTGATTTCTTTATTCCTCTATCCAGCCTAGACTTGCAATTTCCAAGTTGCAAGTGACCTCTTTATTCTTCCCAATATTATTACCTTTTGTTTATCTGTGCAAGACCATAACACTAAGACATAGGAGCAGATTTAGGCTACTCAGCCCATTGAATCTGCTCTGCCATTCAATTGTGGCTGATTTTTTTTTCTCAACCCCGTTCTCCTGCCTTTTCTCTATAACCCTGATCCCTTTATTAGTCAAGAAACTATCCATCTCTGTCTTAAAAACGCTCAATGACCTGGCCTCCACTGACTTCTGCAGCAAAGAATTCGATGATTCACCACCCTCTGGCTGAAGAAATTCCTCCTCATCTCTGTTTGAAAATTTTGTCCCTTTAGCCTGAGGTTGTGCTCTCTGGTTCAGGTTTTTCCTATTAGTGGAAATGTCCTCTTCACATCCACTCTATACAGTCCTCACAGCATCCTGTAAATTTCAACAAGATTCCCCCTCATCCTTTTGAATTCCACATACAGACCCAGAGTCCTCAACTGTTCCTCATATAACATGCTCTTCATTCAAAGTTCTTGTGAACCTCCTTCGGACCCTTTTCAAGGCCCCGCATCCTTCCTTAGATATGGGGTCCAAAACTGCTCACAATACTCCAGAAGCGTTGAACTTCATTTACCAAATATTTTCCTATTCTGCAGGTTTATTTATTAATGTCCTTTTTTTAATTTACCTTTCTCTGTTTTGAGTATTCTCCACTTACCATCCTTCCCATTGTCCGATTTGGTGCCCTCCAAATTTAGAAATTGTTTTAATTCCAAAGTCTAAATTGTTGATATAATCTGTGAACAGCAGTGATTCCCAGTTCTGATACTTGTTGAACATCACTTCCTACCTTGTGCCATTCTGAATACCTGCTATCCTTTACTTCCACTGTCTGTTTTCAATTCTGAAACCAGCTTGCAATTGACTACACCATGTTTTCTGATTCCACATTATCTTATCCATTAGCATCTGATGAGGTATCTTTTCAAAGATTTTTGAAAATTCAGATAAATTATCTACTGCACTGCTGTTGTTTAGAATCTGTTTTTCAAAGAATTGCTAAGGCTGATGAGACATGACTTTTCCTTTTGAAATCCATGCTGACTATTCATTATTGTATCTAATTTCTAGATGTTCTTCTATTCTCTCCTTTGGTAAAAGTCCCATTTTTTCCCACTACTGAATAAGCTGACTGGTCTAATTTCTGAACCTATTCTATCTGCCTTAAATTTAGTATGACATTAACTATCTATCAGTTGTCTGGCACTGTATCTTTTTTCTATCAAGTTATTAATTACGAATCTTTATGCCTCTGCTAATCTTGGCTCGAATCTTTAAAAAATAACATGGATATGGATTGCACAAAGATTGGATGGGCAACTAATAATGAGGTGGAGTGACTTGGGCTAAAAGAGTACGTGGATGGAATGATCAAATAGGCTGATAAGTAGCAGATAGAATTGAACCCTGAAAAGCATGAGGTGATGCATTTTGGAAATAGTAATTTGACAAGAAAATATTCAATGAATGGCAGGACAGTAGGAAGTTCTGTGGAACAAAAGGACCTTGACATGTTTGTCCATAGATCTTTGAAAGCAGAAGGACATGTTAGTGGGGGGTGAAGAAAGTATATGGCACACTTGCCTTTATCAACTAAGGCAGAGATTACAAAAGCAAGGAAGTCATATTGGAGTTGTGTGGAACTTTGATGAGGCCATAGCTAAAGTATGCAATTTTGATTGTCACGTTATTGGAAGGATGTGATTACACTGGAGAGGATGCAAAGGAGGTTTACCAACATGCTGCCTGTGATGGAACATTTAAGTAATGAAGGAAGGTTGGATAGGCTTTGATTGTTTTCATTGGAGCAGAGAAGCTTATAGTATGACCTGATCAAGGTGTACAAGATTGAGAGACGTGGACAGAGTGGCTAAGGAGCAGCTATTCCACTTAGTTGAAGGGTCAGTCATAATGGGACATATATTCAAGGTGAAGGACAGGAGATTTAGGGGGAATGTGAGGGTAAAACTTTTTTTACTCAAAGAGTGATGACAGTTTGGAATGTGCTGTTTGTGAGGATGATGGAGGCAGATTGCCTCTCATTCTTTCAAAAGTACTGGATGAGCAATTGGCATATAACGTTCAGGACTGTGGGCCAAGTCTGGCAGATAGGATTAGGTGGGAGGTCCAGTGTTTCTAATGTGTTGGTGCAGACTCAACGAGCCGAAGAGCCTCTCTCCTGCACTGTATGGTTCTATGATTCTAATCTATCTGGACTAGTGACTTTAATTATCTCAAAATCATAGTTTATTGACTACATCGCGTTTTTAATTTAAATACATCTCACTTCTCATTTCATCATTCTATATCACATTTATTTTTCATGTTTAAAAAGGAATATGTAGTCCATTTGGTCGTTTCCTTGAAGCTGGATTCTTTTTGCTGATTTCTTCTTGTATATTCCTATTTTCACATTCCGACATATGCTGATGAGTTTGGCAAGATGGGTGTATGAATGGGCATAATTTCAGGTGTAACAGTTTGAATTTGTTCTACTGAATTTCTACCCCATTGTGCCTTTGTTTTGTGATGGCTAATTGGACAAGGTTAGAGATGAAAAAGTTTTCTACTTTCCGCAATCTGCAACTTGCTTTGACACTTCCAAGTAGGACTTTTGCAGAAATCAGATAACCTCCTGCCACAGTTAATTGCTATGCGTAGGCAATATCACTGAGATTTACCAAAGATTGGGAACTCCTCCTAAGATGCAGTTGAATCAGAATTGCATTGGCTGTTTTTTTATGTGGAATTTTTCCTCATTATCATGAGGGCAACATGAACAGAAAAGAAAAGGCAGCTAGTGTTGGAACTTTGAAGTGGAGGCCATGCTGGATCATGGTGGTGTGCAACAACCTGGAGGATAATGTTCATTCCAGATGTACTAACTCCTTTGGGATTAGGTAGGAAAGGATTGATGCAATTGTACAACCTGAAGAGAGCACTTTTTAAAAGAAACATGACATTATTCACCTCCAGTATATTCCTACCAGCTTGAAAAGAGCTTTTTATTGGCTGGCGACTTTGGCTGACAAATCACATACCTTAGTTACACGAATGAAGAAGAAAAGTGCAGTTTGAACTATCTGTCCTTATTCAAGTATGTAACTGAAGAAAATAATGAGATTTTATCTGATATTTTCAACATTTCCCCAACTGAATACCTTGCCATTGTAGTCAGTCTAACTCTGAAGTTCTCTGCATTTTTTAAATTTTGCAGTTGTGAACCTTGAACAGGTAATTCAGACTTTGGAATGTTTCCACCTAGAGTTTATCTTAACAGATAAATTTCACCTTGTTAACAGAAGCTGCTGTTACACTACTGGCGCCAGTTTAAATCTGTTACTGGATATTGCTTGCTTTACACTTTTGTTGTCAGGAGCATTAAAGTTATGCTCACCAGTGTCCAGTGTTTTAGTAGATTTGATGTTGATAAGGAGTTAGCTGACATTTACAGTGAAGATGTGAGCGAGTGCCAGATGATGCACATTTTAAAGTTTGCTTCTTAAGTCATAAAACTTTAGAATGATGCAGCATAGAAGGAGATTATGCAGTCCATTGTACCAGTGTTGACTGTTTGGTAGCTCTATCCAATTGATTTTACTCCCCAGCTCTTTTCAGTAGTCCTGTAAATGTTCTCCTTTCAGTATTTATTAGTCTTGTCAGCTTTGGCTTGTTTGGTAGCACTATCCCTTTGACACACAAGGTTGCGGGTTGAAGACTGAATCTGGTACAATATTGATTGAGTGCTGCTTTGTCAGAGGTATTATCTTAAAGTGAGGCCACTTGTGTCCCCTTCGGTGCCTGCAAAAGATCCTGTGACGTTATCTTGTAGAATAGCAGAGGAGCTATTCCTCGTACACTGGCAAAAAGTTATCTCTCCATTGACATCAGAAAAGTAATTAACTGATCATATTGTATTAAATAATGTGGACTTAAATATGGAGTTAGGGTTAAAAGAGGCCATGAAATGTCTTTAGCAAATAGAGTCAAGGAGAATCTCAAGGATTTAATGCGTATATTAGAGACAAGAGGAAAAGTAACCCCACTCAAGGATAATGGAGGAAAGTTACACATGAAGCCACAGAAAATGGGTGAGATCCTTAATGAGTATTTTGTATCGATATTTATCAAGGAGAAGGACTTAGTGGATGTTGAGGTCAGGGATAGGTGTGTGAATGCTCTAGAGAATGTTAATATATCAAAGGAGGAAATGTTGAGTATCCTAAATTGCATTAAGATAGGCAAGTCCCCGGTGCCAAATAGGATCTATCCCAGGTTATTGCAGGAGGCAAGAGGAGAAATAGTTGGGGCCCTAACGGACATCCTGTGACCACTGACGAAGTTCCAGAAGACTGGAGAATAGCTAATGTTGTTCCTTCGTTTTAGAAAGGACACGGGGATAATCCAAGCAATTATAGGCCATTTAACCTGATGTCAGCAATGGGGAAGCTTTTGGAGATACTGACTGAAAGGATAGATGCGTATTTGAAAGCAAATGGACTAGTTAGTGACTAACAGTGATTTCTTTTCATGGGAAAGGTCATGTCTCACCAACTTGATTTGAGTTTTTGTTTTGAAGAGATAGCAAAGTTAATTAATGAGGGAAGGCCTGTGGATGTAGTTTGTTTGAACTTTAGCAAGATGTTTGACAAGGTCCCACATGGCATACTTGCCTAATACTAAAATTATGTGGGATTTACAGTGGGCTGGCTAGATGGATTCAGAACTGGCTTGGTTATAGAAGGTAGATATGGTGGAAGAGTGTTTTTCAAAATGGAGATCTGTAACCAGTGGTGTCCCGCAGGGGTCAGTGCTGAGATCTCTAGTTTATGTAAATGATCTGGAGAAAAATGTGGGGGGTGGGGCTGGGGTCTGTTTAGTAAGTTTGCAAATGATACAAAGATTGGTGGAGTTGCTGATAGTGCCGGGAATTGTCAGAGGATACAACAGGATATTTGAGATTTGGACATAAAATGGCAAATGAAGTTTAATGCAGACAAATGTGAGGTGATGCATTTTCAAGGGTCAAATTCTGATGTGAATTATACTGTAAATGGTAGAATCCTTAGGAACATCAACGTACAGAGGAACTGGGCATGTAGGTCCACAGTTCACTCGAAGTGACGACACAGGTGGCCAAGGTGATTAAGAAAGCAAATGGCAAACTTACCTTCATCAGCAGGGTGTAAAACAAGAGTTGGGAAGTGCTGTTTCAACTGTATAAAACCTTGGCATTTGGTTAGGCTATATTTGGTCACCACACTACCAAAGGATGTGGAAGCTTTGAAGAGAGTACAAAGAAGGTTCACCAGGATGTTGCCTGATCTCGACATTGTTGGCTATGAGGAGAGGTTGATTAAACCTTCATTGGGAAAAAAGGTGGCTGAGGGGAGACCTGATAGAGATTTATAAAATTGAGAGGCATAGACAGGGTGGATAATCAGAGATTTTTCCTAACGGTGAATGTTTCAGTTGCAAAAGAGCACAGGTTCAAGGTGAGAGAAAAGTTGAGATGTGTGGGGAAAGTTTTTCACGCAGAAAATGGTGGGTGCCTAGAACATAATATCAGAGGAGTGGGTGGTGGAAGCAGGCATGTTAGCAACGTTTAAGAGACATCTGGATGCATACGTGAACAGAGGGGGAATATAGGGATACAGACTAAGTAAGGGCCAAAAGTTTTCTTTGGTTTACTTAATGCATCATGATCGACACAGGCTTGGAGGGCCAAAGGGCCTGTCTCTGTGCTACACTTTTCTTTGTTCTTTGTACATTATACTACATCATAGATCCATTTTGTTGCCAGTGCCAGGATAAGTGAGTCAGACCTAGCAGTAGAGAACCAACTTGTAGATGCTGGAATCTAATTTAAACTACCAATATAAAAACTTCATGGGAGATGATGGCATATTGACACCAATTGCACTATAATAAACATTCAACCTTCCATCACTGGCGAACAGTGGCAGCCATGTGTATCATTCACAAGATGCACTGCAAGAACTCAAAATTCCTTAGATACACCTTCCAAAGATGACTACCAACTAGAAGGACAAGGCGGGAAACACTCAAAAGCACCATTGCCTACAAGTCCCCTGCAAGTCACACTCCATCCTGCTTTGGAAATTGTAGAATTTACAGCACAGAGACAAGCCCTTCTGCCCAAACTGGTCCATGCTGACCAAAATATCCATCTAATCTAACCCTATTTGCCTGCATTTGGTCCATATCCCCCTAAATTTTTTCTGTTCATGGATGTGTCCAAATGCCTTTTAAATGTTGTCAATGTCTTTGCCTCAACCACTTCCTCCAGCACATCACTCCACCTATGTATTACCTTCTGTGTTTAAAAAAAAAAGAAATTGCTCCTTAAATTCCATTAATTCTTTCCCCTCTTAACTGAAACCTATAGCCTCTAGTTCTCAATTCTCCAACCCTGGGAAATAGAAATGATACAAGACTGGCTACCTTGAGTTGCTGGTAATTTCTGAGAGTTGATCAGTGCTGAATGTGAAGAGGTATATAACAGTTTGAATAGTTATGTACCTGCAATTGTCAGAATTTGGGAATTTTAATTCTAATGGTAAAATAGGAAGAATCGTAGAATTCATGGTATTCCGTGTGATTCCGAGTGGAGTTGGCCTGAGCTGTGGTTTTAAGAGGAAGTTAAATGGAAAGACTAGAAAAAATTGTGATTGATCACTGGCACAGAATGAACGATCTTAGTCAGAAAACAGTTAGGGTGCTGTAGTTGATCTTAATGACATGACTGAGAAGGAAGAAACAGTCAGGATTCCTAGTCCTGATCGCTATCTTGTACCAATCGAAATATTGACAGAGAACCAAATCATGTGAGTTGAGAGATCCTCCATGAACAAGTCTTTTGCTAAATCAGTGTGTTTAGATTTGCACTAAGAGTAGCTACTGTTTTGGCACACTGAACTGCCAGCTTCAAAATATCCATGTACCAGAATCTGAAGAGAGGAGAACTGGGCGAGATTAGGTTAGTGAAGACTAAGAGTGTGCTAAATGGCATTCATCACATTACTCTACCTTCTGGATTGGGAGACATTCAGTTGTCATGAGGTTAAAATATGTATAAGATTGGATTTGAGAAATCTCAAACACAGAACAGGAAGAAGCCTGAGTCATTCTGAAGTATAAATGGTGCTTTCCATTCAGTCCAATCAGCAATTCTTATTTTTGTAGTGTAAAGAGTGTTTTTCTAAGCCTAATTCTGATGAGTGCTTCTTGTAGTGGTGTTGATTTAATCAATATTTAACTTTACCTGTAAGTGTTCAATGTGAACGCTGGTGTAAGAAGTGAGGAAGCAGTCATTGTATTATATTGTATTATCATATTGGCTAAGTTATGTTTAACTAGATTTTATTCTATGGTATAAACATTACAGGATAACTCATCAGAGCAGTAATAATCATTGTTCCAAGTAATTATCACAATTAATTGTTGGCCTATAATTTTTTTCAGCTATCATCCACTTATACCACTGACCAGCTGAAGACTGAAGTGAGCAGCGGCGACTCATGTCCTCTGAATCAAAAAAGTGATCCATTCTCTTCATCTCCACCTTCAACGAAACTCCGAACACGGAAAACAAAGCCTGAGGAGCCATCTGGGAATATAACAGCTTCAGATCCTTCTCCTACCCCAACTGTACCTCAGGGCAAGGAGTTGCACAATGTAGAATTTCCTCAGACATTACCCCCACCTCCACCTTCAGATATCCCTCAGACTGGTTAGTGCGTTGCTTAGTGAGTCTTGCCTAGAGGGGTTTTAAAACAAAAAGCTACTTAGCTTCTAGTCGTGGCTGTTAATTGTGTTGAAAGAATTATGAAGATTTTGTTTTTTTTTTTGAAAACCACATGTAAACTGGTATTTTCAGGTATGTCAGCATGTTTAGTTATGTAAAGCTTTTCCTTTAAAAAATTTCCGTAATTTTAGTAAGTGATGTGATGCATGCAAGTTCCTCCACTTTACTGCTCATGGGTTAGGCTGCACCATAGACGCTGAGATCATGGTTCCTACTAAGGTTAAAAAAAAATGCACTCAACTTTTAAACGCGCAAAGCTGATGAAAATAGAAGTCTGACCTTAATTCAAAGAACTTGTTCATATTTGCTCATGAACGAACTGGTCAGGTTTTTTAACTCTTGACTTTGTATCACCCTCAATGCAATTCCTTTTCAAAATAAAAGTTTGACTAAAATTGATTTCCTTTGGTTACAGTCAGCCTGGCACAACCAGGTCACCAGCTATCCTGACTTTTCATAAAAATAATAAGTTCCATTGAAAACCACATGGGTTGAAAGGGGTACAAAACAATTGTTTCTATCACTGTATTGCATAGTTCTATCAAAAGCTGATATTAAAATAGGCTACCACACAAAACAAGCAAAACCATTTAAGGAAAAAAAGGCTAATTGAGCATCTCTTCTTCCCAAAGGCCCTTCTCAGCCCAGCAGTCCATCCACCTGGTTAGAAAATTCCCAACGTAGGAGACGCTCTGCACGGTTAGCAAGTGCTGCAGGGATTGATGGTCCCACTGACCAAGGGTATTTACCTTCTCCATCCAATGATATGACAGGACAGTCGGGCAAATCCAATAATCTGACAGACAGCAACATACCAGAGGGTGAGAATAAAACTAACTACCTAATAGGTGAACATCTGGGTTCCATGAAGTATGGTATTTATCCAGCGGGGAACTCTCTAAACCAAATAAAAGTGCACAGATGAGCAAGATGCACATGCGTTACTCAATCAAACCCGTTCTATTTTGGATAAATATGGTACTATTTGGAACTTTGAAGTAGATTCTGCTTATGCTGCGGTTCCTGTTCTGAGAGAAAATTTTACCTTTCAAAATTTTATATCTTGAATATATATTTTTTTAATGAAATGGCAGAGAGGGGAGGAGTTTATCAGTGTCTTGAGAGGGGGCTTAGTTGATGCTGTAAGTGTAAGTGGCATCAGTTTGGCTGTAACGTTTTGTTGAGCAAAACTAGTGCTCGGTGGCTTAGCTGCACGAGCTGCAGCTCTGAGTGGAAGTATTCTTGAGTGTCAGCATGACACTTTCTCGTGAGATCATAAGGAGCTCTTGACTGTCTATTTAAAATAGTCTTGTTGTGGTGTGATCATTTGTGATAGAATTTTTAAAAAATGAATTCGACAATGGGTCAGTAGACCCAAATCATTGATGAATTTGAAAGTTTGTAATTGGCTGTAGTCTGAGCAATGAAGTAAGCAAGTAGCAGTCTCTAGCTTATGCAGTGTACTTGTTGGCATGTCCAAAGTAGGAAAATGAAGAAGAGTACATCTCTACCTTGCTATTTTTATAGATGTTTTGGATGGATGTTTTCTCGCTAATTAGGAAAGAGCGGCTAAACAAAGTCTTTACCAAAAAATATAAATGCTAAAGGGATGGAGCAGAGCAGGTGTTGATTTAATCCAACAACAGCAAAGGCATAATCTGAAAACTGACTTAAATACTAATGTTGTTGTTCATCAGTCAGCATTTTCAGCTGTTTGTTAACCCAATAATTAGTTTTAAAAGTCATATTGTAACTAACTTAGTGAATATTTTTTTCTTGTTATACTTTCTCTCTTCCCTCTCCATTTTAAAAAGAAGACAGTTGCACCATGAAATGACTTTCAATACAGAAAACAAAACAGCTGACAGACAATAGTAGGGATGGCTCAGAGTGAGCTGGAAGAATACTAGCCCAAATCAAAAAGTTTAAAGTTAATTTATTTGTTGGCTACAAATAGGCCTACATTAGCACTGCAATGGTTCAGATAACATGAACCAGGCTTGCCCTTTTGGAATAATTGCTACCCAAACTACTTATAATGGAGTTATCCATTTGTATTTGTGCTTTTTTTTTGTTGAATCCCTGTGATTTTTTTTTTTAAAGCTTGAATTTTTTTCCTTCCCTTTTAGGTTTTTCAGCTCCTGTGCCTAGCATTATTTCTAAGTTTTCAGGGTAAACAGATGACCTACAGAGGTCTGTCATTGCTGCTCTTGATACTGCAATGCATGGTTTGACTTGGACAGTGGATTTGTTTCAAAATTCTGTTTCTTTTCCCATTTCCCCCTCGCTTCCTTTTAGGCTGAAATCATGCACTCTCCTCCCACTGTGACGTTCTTAGTTGACTTATTGTTTTAGGCTAAATAGAACATGAAATGGGTAGCGAGAGAGAGAGATAAGAGAATGAGATGAACTTTTGATGAAAAGATTATTTGCAACCAAAGGCTGTTTTTTTACCTTCTCTTTGAGGGGATTAAAGACAAGTTGTATTCCCTTTTTGAAAAAAAGAGTAAAGTTCCTAGTATGAACCCTGATCTGAAGCCTATGATTGGTGTAACTGCCTTGTAACTCACTCAATGCCATTGGTGCTTACTTGAATTGAATGTACTCTTCTGATGTTGTTGAGCAATGTTATAGTCGTGCCATTTGATGTCGGTGCGTGAAGGCTATAAAGTCGCATGATGTCTTTGACGTCAAGTCAATGTAAGCTATTGATCATATTAGTGGCAGAAGAGGAGGTTGTTTTGTCAAGGAACTTATTCAATGTGCTGTACATCTTTTTTAAAGCAATTTTTAAAAAAATCCATCACGAGGTAGTGTTACGATCGCTGAAAGAAAACCGCTGGATATGTGCATCGGGACCAAGTGTGTGTACAGTAGTGCAGGGAGCTTTGTTGCCAAGTACACTACCTCATGAAGAATTTTTATAAAACTTTAATTACTTATTCTGCTATACTTTTTTGTAAGAGGAAAATACTGTCTTGCTAAACGAAGGAAAAAAATAAAAGTTATGACTATGTTGGATTGCAGAACCCTTGCTGTTTGTCTTTTTTTGTTAGTTTAAAAACTTGAGGTCTTCCTCACTAATCAAGTACAACACAAAAAAGTATACCACATCTGCAAAAGTACCTATCTAATCCCTAAATTTCTGACAAAAATAGTGGGATGCAATACAGGCAGTCGCAAGGATGGCTTCAATATCAGGGTTCTTAGCTTCTGAAATGGCTGCTCCCCCCACCCCACTTATTTTTTTTTTGCCCTCTGTCTTACAAGTGTGTCATAGTGAGTGTAGTGGCAAGGCAGTTGGGATTTAAAATTGACTAAATTAACATTGTTTTGCAGGTGGGGGAGCATTGACATTTTAGGAATTGTAGCCATGTACAGGAGAGAATATAGGAATGACGAATGACAACCCCTACCCCAACACTATCCTGTTAGCTGCACACACTGCCCTTGCTGTTGCAGAGAAAATACAATGGTTTTCATGTTCTAAAAGCATTTGCTTTTCATATATAAATCATATATTTAAATTGCACGTAATGACATAGCGGAACTTGCTAAAAGTGCACTCCTGCTGTTAAAATCTTGTCTAGCAGCTGGTGTCATCAAAGCCCAGATCTATTGTACCAATGTTTTAAACTTTCTGACCCATGACTGAAGATAACGCAAAACACCCTGCATTCTCAATGGCAACTTTGAAACATAAGAACTCTATGATTAAGCTCTTCTAGAAAAATTCATGAAGAAGAAATATTGGATTTTTCAAAATTTTTAAAAGATTCCCTTTGTAGTTAATGGCATCAATGAACCACCTCAAATATGAAAGTATCCTTGAGCACATGTCTCACATCTGTTATTACTTTCCAGCATTGTATCAAACTTAATTTTATGACCAACTAAATGAGACTTTTAAAGGACTGGTAAAGTTCGTTCAATTTACGAGAACCTCTTTCTCTTGCTTTTGTAGTGGCATGCACGAACCAAACGTAATCGCTCACTCTTAAGTGGGGGTTGGCCAGAAGCTTTGGATATTACATGGCCACCATTACGATATTTACGATAATGGCAGTAGCCTGACCAAAAGTCTGTAGAATTTCTTAAACAATATATGAAAAAAATGAGAGGTTTGCTCAAACCTTAAATTCATTTTGAGATTTCTATATGTATGCTTTCTTTCTAAAACCTAATCTGACTGTGGTGTGGGCGGTGTTTCTGATGTTTGATTTGTGATTCTGAAACAAGGTGATTTCCAAGTTTTATATGTGACTAGGAACTTTAATTGAACAAATAGCAGGAACTGCAGCATCAACAGGGTTTTTTTTGAGTTGTAAAGTTACAGAAACCTTCCCAAGCTTTGAAATTACAGAATGCTAAAGTTTTGCCTTCATTACTTTAAATGCATGTTATAATTTATTTGGACTGAACTACATCTTAAAAATCCTGGTAATTGGAAATATATCTTTGATCTTGCTTAAAATGTCTTCAGTTAATATTATGCATTAACATTTTTGTTAATATTCAGAAACCTAGGTCAAGGACCAAAGCCCACTATACAAGACAATCAAACCAGGGAAGTTACATATAGTTAGTAGTGTTTAGAAGATTTCAAGCTAAGATTTTAGTTGAGCAATGATATTCACAGGTGATATACCAGAGAAGGAACATCGGGGGAACTTCAAAGGAGCAATAACCAGAGCAATTTAACATGACAGAAAAATGGCCATTGGGAAAGAATGTTTGAAGGTTAGAGGATACTGGGAAATTATCAAGAATTTTTTTTGCACCCTGTTGATTAGGAAGAAGGTGTGTGAAAAATCCCTTGGTGTGAAAGCAGTTTCCAAGCTTCTGCAGTGTTTGGTTGTTTGAAGGATGTAGGAGAGGGGATTGTCAAGGGAAAATATTTTTGACTTGTGCAAGAAGTCCAACAGTTTTACAAATGAAAAAGATGCGAGTTCTGTTCGATGCTGAAATTACTCTGGCAAACTGTGAGATGGCAGTAGGTACTCTGACCACTGCTACCATGATTATGCTATATGTTGATGTGAATGTCCTAGGATACTTCGAAGAGGCTTAAAGACAGGTGTTCAGCCATAGAAGGAAATGTTAGAAGGGGTGACCACAACCTTAGGAAAGGAAATGGCCAACAGTTTAGTATGGGATTGTGGAAGCAGATGATTTATCCCATGGACAAGATGAGCTCGGGAGAATACTTCAGATTTCCAAAATGATTTGGGAATTGGCTGGGAGGGACTAACTAGGGTTTTGGCCTGATGGGAAGGGGGAAGAGGCAACTCATCAGGTACACAGAAGTACACAGTAGTTCCAGTATAGCATCAAGCAATTCGCCCAAGCAACTGGTGTTGCAGTTTATCCTCCTCACAAATAAATAGCTAAAATAACCTTTACTCACTCCTACTCTCCCTCGATCTGTAGTGTAGTCTGTGGTTTTAAAAAAAAATGCATGTTCCTCGAAATTTTGAGATGAATGGTGGAGAGGAGACAAGTAGAGATGTCTGCACAAACTATTTTGTAGTAGAGAAAGGAACCTGGGATAATCTGCCTTCCAGCTTGGTTTTGTTTTGATTTGATTTATTATCGTCATACATATTGGGTTACAGTGAAAAAGTATTGTTTCTTGCTAGTTGTACAGACAAAATATGCCATTCACAGAGTATATAGGGGAGAAGGATGGGAGAGAGTGCAGTTGTAAAGCTCAATGGGTTTGGACCAAAAGTAGCTGGCTGAACTGGTTGTAGGCTGAACTGGTTGTAGGCTGAACAAGTTCAAGTTTGTACCCCATATGTTTGAGAATAAGGGCCCATATCATAAAATTTTAAAAAACTAACAATATAATCTTGAGGCTCATGAAAAAAGTACACACTTCAGCTTTTTCTTCCTTGATATTTTTGATGTCTTGAATCTGTTTTCTCAGAAATTTCCATCAGTGACAGAATTGGTCGCTGAGTATGGCTATGCCAGTGGAGTGTGGATCTTGCTGTTTGCTGGCAAGACTGCTTGTGGGTTTCATTAAAGGTTAAAGCAGCCGAAATGGAGGTTTTTGGAATCTTTTAGGTGTGAAAAAGATAATTGTGGGCATTGACATTTTGATAAGGAAAGAACTTGTGTTTACATGGCACTTCACAGCCTCAGGAAATTTCGTAGGTGGTTCTAGTAAAGAATAACATTTGCAGTATGGTCACCATTGTTTTATACTTTGCAAATAATTCATTGTCTGAAAAATAATTAGTCTTCCAAGTATGTTTAAATCTATCTTGCACCTTAAAAAAAACACAAAAAGGTGCTTTTGTCCTTGTTGCATCAACAGCAGCCCACAAAGATTCTTCCGATAGCTTAGTGGAGGCATGCACTATCCGGTATACAACTAAGCTGACCAGTTGAGTAAGCTGGCCTCGCCCCAGGTAGAAAATGGGCATGCAGCACAAGGTCTAAAAGAGGGAACTAGATTAGGCTGCTTCCTGCTTTGGATTCTTATCTAGTGATATTTACTGAAAACTGTTTGTGGACATTGAGTCGGATCAGGGGCTAAAATGCTCCTTGCAGTTCAATAACTACCAACATCTTGTAGTGACTGGACAGTTATGGTGAGGTCCCTGTGAGAATCTCAATCCAGCTTGAGCCAGTCACTTAAAAAGTGAAGAGGATGGGATCTAGTTGGCTCACAGCCCAAGACGATCCTGAATGTGTCTAGTTCATCTAAATGCTGATTTCTTTATTTATAAGCAGGAGTAGCAAAATATATTTAGTTACTTCATCTAAGTCATTGATATAGACAGTGCTTAATGCTATTATACACTGTTCAAGTTACAGATTAGGGTAACTTTTTATGATGTCTCCTCTGCACTGCACCAAATTCTAAGATTCCCAGTATCAGCAAGTGTGAACGGGAGCAAAAGGATAGCTTTTCACTAAATGTGAACAATTATGTTGAGTTGAACAACATGTTATTTGCAGTACTACCAGTTGTCAGAAAACTGCTGTGGAAAATAGGTAGATGAGATGTTTGTGCTTTGTCTTCACTGTAGATCAGAATACTTTCCAGATGGTATAAAATTAGGTACAGTGTGTGTCCAAAGAGAACTGGGGATTCAGATGCATCGTTCTTTAAAATGCCACATACAGATGCAGAAAATAATAAGGTGGCTAATGGACTATTGGCTCAATACCTGGAGAGCTGGAATGAGGTTATCCATATTGGGAAGAATAATGGTAGGAAGGACTATTTAAATGGAGAAAAGCTGCAGCATGTGACGATGCAGAGGGACCTGAGGGTCCTTGTGCACGAATCGCAAAAACACAATATGCAGGTGCAGCAGGTGATTGAGAAGGCGAATGCAATGTTGGCCTTTATAGCTAAGGGAATAGAATATAAAAGTAGGGAGGTTCTGTTGCAGCTGTATAGGGTGCTGGTGAGGCCGCAGTTGGAGTACTGTGTGCAGTTTTGGTCTCTGCATTCGAGGAAGGATATATTGGCCTTGGAGGGGGTGCAGAGAAGGTTTACTAGGTGATATCGGAGATGAGGACGTTGGATTATGAGGAGAGACTGAATAGGCTCGGTTTGTACTCTTTGGAGTTTAGAAGGCTGAGAAGGGATCTTATAGAAACGTATAAGATAATGAAGGGGATGGATAAGGTAGAGGTTGAGAGACTCTTCCCGCTTCACAAAGATAACAGGACTAGAGGGCACAGCCCCAAGATTAGGTGGGGGGTATGGTTCAGATCGGAGTTGCGGAGGGGTTTCTTTACGCAGAGAGTGGTGAATCTTTGGAATTATCTGCCTGATGAGGTGGTGGAGGCTTCCTCACTGAATATGTTCAAGTCAAGAGTGGATAGGTTTTTAATTGACAACGGAATTAAGGGTTACGGGGAGAAAGCGGGAAAGTGGTGCTGAACCACTACAGATCAGCCATGATCTTCAATGGCGGGGCAGGCTCGAGGGGCTGTATGGCCTACTCCTGCTCCTATTTCTTATGTTCTTATATAAGGACACACAAGTTATGCTGCAGCTGTACATAGGTTAAGAACCCACTTATTGTGAGCAGATCTGGGCACCTTGAAAGGATATATTGGCCTCTGGAGTGCAGAGATGGTTTACAAGAATGATAGCTCAACTTCAGGGGTTTTATTATGAGGAGAGATTATATAAGTTACACCCATTTTCTCTAGAATTTGGAAGGTTAAAGGGTGATCTAATAGAAATCTTCACGATACTAACAGGAAAAGGCAGGATAATAAACTATTTTCACTGGTGGGAGATTCTAGAACTAGGGGGCACAGTCTAAAAAATAGAGCCAGACCATTTAGGAGAGATATCAGCAAACAGTTCTTCACACAAAAGATGGCAGAGGTTTGGAACTCTCCCACAAAGGGCAGTTGACAATAGATTGCTATCTTTAAATCTGACATGGATATATTTTTGTTGAGCTAAGGTATTGAATGATATGGGTCAAATGCCAGTATATGGAGTTAGATCATTAAATAGCAGTATAAACTTGATGGGCAGAATGGCCTACTCCTATTCCTAACGTCCCAGGAATAATTGTAAATTGATAGGTAAAAGGAAGGAAGGCATATAAAACAATTACCATCATCAGGGAAAGGGTACTGAGAAAATAAGGGCGACATGATAGCACAGTGGTTAGCACTGTTGCTTCTCAGTGCCAAGGTCCTGGGTTCGATTCGCGGCTTAGGTCACTGTCTGTGTGGAGTTTGTACATTCTTCTTGTGTCTGCATGGGTTTCCTCCGGGTGCTCCAGTTTCCTCCCATGTTCTGAAAGACGTGTTGGTTAAATGCATTGACCCAAACAGGCGTCAGACTATGGCAGCTAGGGGAATTTCATGTTAACTTCATTACAGTCTTAATGTAAACCTTACTTGTGACTAACAAATAAGCTTTAAAAAATAATTGGAACTATTGTTAGAATATTTAGAAAGATATTAGAAGGTTATGTTTCGTTAGACAGGACATTGGTGAGACCACATCTGGAGTACTGTGTACAGAATTATCTCCTTTAAGGAAGGATGTCAATGTATTGGAAGCAGTTCACAAAAGATTTACTAGACTAATACCTGAAATGGGTGGGTTGTCGTATAAGGTAAGGTTAGATAGACTTGCTGGAGTTTAGTAAAGTAAGAGTTGATTTGAGTGAAACGTAAGATTCTGAGGGGTCTTGACATGTGGAAAGGATGTTTTCTCTTGTGGGTGAATCAAAACATCATTTAAAAATAAAGGGTTGCCTACTTAATGTCATCAGTCTTTGGAACTCTTCCTCAAAAGGTAGTGGAAGCTGAGTCTTTGAATATTTTTGAGGCAGAGTTGGATTGATTCTTAATTTAAAAAAAAGGGTGATGCTAGGTTATCAAGGACCAGTGGAAATGTGAAGTTGAGATTGCAATTGCATCAGCCATGATCAATAGTATGATGAAGCAGAATCGAGAAAACCAAGTGGCCTATCCTAATCTGTAGCTTGTATGTTACACAAAAGCGGTAATAATAGGTGTATTGATTTTAATTATCCAAAATTCCCTAGATTCTGGAAAGGTGTCATCAGATTGGAAAGTAGTGAATCGCAAGAATGAATGAAAACCGAAAACACAAAATCTCAGGCCAGTTAGCCTAACATTTGTCATTGGGGAAATGCTGGAATTTGTTAACAAGGAGATTATTGCACAGCACTTTGAAAATCTCAATGCAATTGAGCTGAGTCAATATTGTTTTATGAAATCAAAATAATGTCTAAGTTTTGAGTTCATTGAAGAAATAACAAGCAACGTGGGGAACCTGTCGATGTGGTGTACTTGAATTCACAGAAGACATTTGACAAAGTGCTACATCAAAGGTTATTGCACAAAATAAGAGCTCCTGGTTTAAGGGGTAACATATTAGCATTGAAAGAGGATTAGCTGGCTAACAGGGTGGCACAGTGGTTAGCACTGCTGCCTCACAGCACCAGGGTCCTAGGTTCAATTCGGGCCTCAATCACTGTCTGTGTGAAGTTTACACATCCTCTGCACGTCTGCGTGGGTTTCCTCCCACAGGCCAAAGATGTGTGGGTGAGGTTGATTGGCCATGCTAAATTGACCTTCGTGTCAGGGGAATATGTACACTAACGGGAATAGGGCCCAGTTGAGATTGTGGTTGATGCAGATTTGATTGGCCGAATGACTTCTTTCTGCCCTGTAGGGATTCTATGAACAAGAAATAGAATGTCAGCATAAATGGGTCATTTTTTGAGTTGGCAAGATGTGCCAAGTACCACAGAGATCAGTTTTGGGCCAAATCATTTGCAATTTAAATCAATGACTTGGATGAAGGGACTGAATGTATGGTTGCTAAATTTGCTGATGATGCAAAAAGAGGTAGGAGAATAAGTTGTAAAATGAATTTTCAAGAGCTTGAAATAGATTACATAATTGGGCAAAAAGTTGGCAGATGGAGTATAATGTGGGGAAATTTGAAATTGTCCACTTTGGCAGGAAGAATAGAAAAGCAGCACGTTACTTAAATGGAAAGAAATTGCAGAGCTGTGTGACGTAGAGGGATCCGGATGTCCAGGTACTTAAATTTACAAAAAGTTAGTATGCAAGTACAAAAAGTGATTAGGAGAGCAAATTAAATATTGTTATTTATTTTCAAGTTTTAGAATATAAAAGGAGGGAAGTTTTGCAGAGTGTTTGTGAGATTATGTTTAGAGTACTGTGTGCAGGTTTGGTTTCCTAGTCAAGAAATGATATAATTGCAACAGAAACAGTGCAGAGAAGGTTCAATCAACTGACTCCTGGGACAAAGTGGTTGGATAGGATGGGCCTATCCATTGTACTTTAGAAAAATAAGAAGTAATTTTATTGGAAAATATAAAACTGTCAGGAAACTTGACATAGCAAGTGCTAAAAGGATGTTTCCCCTTGTGGGAGGGACCAGAGCTATGAGATGCAATTTGAAAAGAAGGGGCCTCCCATTCAAGATGGAGAATTATTTTCTCTGTTGGTTGTTAATCTGTGGAATTCCCTTTCTCAGAGAGTGATGGAAAAAGGATCATTTAATATTTTTAAGGCTGGGTTGTTAGATTCTTGAGTTGACAAGGGACATTAGAGAGTAGACAAGAGAGTTGCAGCCATGATTTTAAGACTTGTAGGTTAAATAGCCTACCCCTGCTCCTAATCGGGCTAAGTTAGCATCTGAGGGAAAGATGAGTGATAATTTCAGGTAGGACCCTTCATTAGAACTGTCCTCATATACATTGTCACCAGAGAGGTTCGAAGCCCTTGCATATTTTTAGCATTGTTCTGGTTCCAGAGGATGGTTAATCAGTTTCCTGCTGAGGTTTATACTGAAGAAATTAAATTTCCACTAGACTGCAGTATAAGTCAGGCAATTGTAAATGGCAATCAAAAATTCATTGTGCAAACTCTCTGGAATTGGGAAATGTCTCTCTAAAGAAGTGTTTTAAATAAAGGTAGGGAATAGAAAGAATTTGCTCAGTTTAAAAAAATCCATTTCTATATAAAACAAAATTACAGAGATCTTTTTATTCTCAATCGCACAATATTCAGCCACGCATCGGATATTGAATGTAATTTGTTCATATTATTGTTTACATGTATGCACTTTTTGTTGCTATTAGAATTCTCAGACTGCATAGTAATATTGAGTGGATTCTTCTGTATGGCTGACAAGAACGGGCTTTGTTTAAATTTGAGAAACATAAATTAAGTGACGAGCAGATAAAGCATTAAGCAGTGAATTGGTGATGCCAGGCTTGGTTTTTAAATGTCTAGAACTTATAGAAGAAAGGAAGACTAAAGAAAGTAAGGGATTCCTACGTGCTGAGGTCCAAGATTACATTATGAGCAGAGAAAAACAAGGAAAATTATTTGCATTTACATAGTGTCTTCCTAATCTTTTGAGTGTTTCACAGCCAATGATTACAGGTTATATAATAAACTTTGATTTCACACAGGAGAAGGGCAGCATGGTGGCACAGTGGTTAGCACTACTGCCTCACAGCACCAGGGATTTGGGTTTGATTCCTGGCCTCAGGTCACTGTCCGTGTAGAGTTCGCACTTTCTCCCCATGTTTGCATGGGTTTCCTCCCACAGTCTGAAAGATGGGCTGGTTAGGTTGAATTCTCCCTCTGTGTACCTGAACAGACGCTGGAATGCAGTGACTAGGAAATTTTCACAGTAACTTAATTGTAGTGTTAATGTAAGACTACTTGTGACACCAATATATAAACTTTGAAAACTTTAAATATTTGCACAATTGAAGGAGAAAGAAGATAGAAAAAAGTGGTTATTGGATTGTAACATAAACAGTGTAAGAAAGCAAACTGGGCCATCTTGTTCCACACACCTTTTTAGGAATATCGAGAGTTATTAGCAATGTTTCTCTTACCTTGAAACAGCATGCCATTCTGAGGTGAATTTGGCTTTCATAGAATATTAGAGTTATTGAAGACAATAGTAATATAGGGCATGCAAGAGGAAGTTAATCTTCTTTCATTCGCACGCTTCCCCATCATTCAGTTAGAGTATTGGAAAAATTGAGTTCATCCTCATTTTGCCTTGCACTTTTGCGGAGAAGGCTGGAAGGGCTGAATAGCCGTCTCCTACTCTCATTTGCAGTTTTTTTTTTCCTACGTTTTCTGCTCAAACTCTTCATATCAACAGCCTGATCAATGTAGCCTCAACTAGATTGGTTCTGAGATGTTATTTCAGGTGACATATTGAGAACGCACAAAGCATTCACCAATGAAATAACCGCGACTGGGACCGATATAGTTTATTACTGAAAAGAAAAAAACATAAATGCTGGAAATCTGGAGTATTCAACAAGAAACTGTCGGAAACAAATAGCAGGATCAGGGGCGCAATATTGGTGATTCAAGTCAAACTATTTGTAGCTGGTTGCCTGAACTGCTAACCTATCTTTTGTTTCCAAACGCTGACTGTGCATTTCATGCACTTTCTGTTTTATTCACAGATGTTAAATTTCAAATTGCCCTTTATCAATCAGCTGTAGACCTTTAACCTTTTGATTATAGATTCATATTTCTAACCCTTGGGCTATAATGTTATGTAGAGTAAATGATGTGGTCCCCCTATTTATACAGCTATCATAGCTTCTAAAAGCAGGTACATTTATATAGTTTATTATTTTTTTAAATTCTACTGAATGTACTTTTGGGATGGAGTTAATTTCTATTAGGTGTAGTTATTGCATTGGTAGTCAATGTGAGTTTCACAAACATTCTACTGGAAAAACTACAACACCATTCACTTGTGATGTTTCTGTTTTTGGTTCAGATTCTGACGTTTACCAGTTTCTGCCCAGAGAGTCCAATTCCTTTGAGTTCAGTGACCTGGTGCCTCTTGACCTCTCCCAGCATTCTAGGCACAAGGCCTCAGCATCTGTTTCTTCTCTTCAACTCCCTGGAAAAGAGCAAACAATGAAACCTCATTCTAAAATAATAACTGATGTGAGCATGGCTTCCTCTTCATCAGGTTGGTTTTGGTTCCTGCTTGTAAAGTGTCTGTGGTTGTGGGGAAGATGGTGGGGTGGAGAGGAGTTGTTTGTGGGTGGGGAGTAACGTGTGCAAGGAACTTTCCAAGATATTCGGCTGGTTCTGGCCTAGAATTGAAAATGTCCTGTTATTGATGCTTAAGTTTTAGATCATATCAGAATGTCAGAATTTTTTGAAGGGTGAGCAATACATTGCTGGCAGACCCAAATTATGTTGTCAGCTGCCACCTTGTTCTCTGGTTGGGTCTGCATTGTCAAGCTCTATATGAATAGTGATTACTGAGATATAGGCCGGAATTTTACCCTCCCGCCCGCTGCAGGAAGCAGAGCAGATGAGGGGTAGATCTTCGGAAGATCCGTTGACCTGGGGCGGGATTTTAGTTTTGGGGCAAGCGAGGCTGTAAAATCCCACCCATAAAGTTAATACAGCAAATTTTGGGCATTGAGGTACAAAGGAAAATTGAGCGAGGAGCTTTGCACGCCCTTAATGGAATCAACATAAAGACGAGTTGCCAGTAAATCATAAAGCAACAATTAATCGCCTAAAGTGCCAAAGTGGTTTGAGTTTTCTAACTAGCCCCAGGTTTTATTGCAGTCTGAAATTTACTGAGGCACCTGTTGTGCTGCAGGTTATATACATGCTGATGAACTCCTTTTTTTTGTTACACTGATATATTTGGTGATGCATGATGCCAAGCACTGTAAATTTCCTTTCTACAGAAAATAAATAAAACACTGCCTTCTACATTTATAGTGCAGCAGCTACATTAATGGAGGTCAGATATTAAAACCATAATGCAGAAAATCTATCATTGCAAATCAACTGCTTTTATTTATCCTAACTGTTCCCACTTAGCTCAACCAACCTCACAATCCTTTCTTAGACGTTCTGATTCTAAGTATCACAGCCTGCTCATACCGTGTGCAATTGGTCTCTAAAAAGCATTAGCAAGCTCACTCTAATTCTGTCCTCATCCTGATCCTCAAGCTGACTCTAATCCAGTCCATGCTGATCCATTAAGAATGATTATGGCCTGATTCCCATCTCCTCCTCCAACTTGGGAATTTGAGAAGAGGAACAAATAGGGGCAGGATGGGTGCAGGATCCTGTGTACGTTCACGAAAATTTTAAATTATGCTCTCCACATTAGCTGAAGATAAAGTTTTAATGAGAGTGAGGCTGTTTCAGAGGGTTTAATTGTGAAAGCAGATTGCACAATTTTGATTTTCATTCCCTTCTTTTGCTATCATGATCCTAGCTGAAGCAACTCAGTTACTAACTAGGGAAATTCAATAAATCATTGGGGGGAGTCCACAGATTTAAGAGAAACTCTGTGGTTTAAGCATTATAAAATGTGTGCTTTCTCTCTTTTTCCTACAATGGCATGACTTCAGGCACTCAATTAAGACTGTATGATAGGCATTATGTGGATATAAAATGTTGGATATCATTCTGCAACTAGAATTTTAATTGTAAAATATTTAATTGTCTATGTAAAAGAGTAAGACTTGAGGTAAATTCTCTTTTAAAGAAGCTACCTTTTAATGATTTGAAATTTATTTTATTTACTTAAAGCAGATTGTTTGTTTCAATTGCATTTCATTCAAGCTATCATTATTAGGAAAATAGGAACAGGAGGAGGCCATTGAGCCTCCTCAAACCTGTTATACCATTCAGTTAGATCATGACCGATGTATACCTGAACGTCATTTATCCACCTTAACTCAATATCCTTTACCGAGGGAAAATGCTGAAAAATTTCAGTTCTGAAAATACCAATTGTCCCACAACCTGGAGCCCTTTTTTTTGGGAGGGATGATAGGGAAGGTGGCAGAAAAGGTTCCAAATTTATAATATCCTTTGCGTTTAAAAAAAATGCTTCCTGATTTTGCTGCTGAATCCAATTTTAAATTATGTTCCTTTGATTTCCCCCACCAAAGGAAATCGTTTAAAAGTCAATTACTGCAGATGTTGGAATCAGAAACAAAAACAGAAAATGCTGGAAGATCTCAGCAGGTCTGACAGCATCTGTGTAGAGAGAATAGAGTTTTGAACCTAGATGATCCTTCGTCAGAGCTAACAGAGTTCTGGCAAAGGGTAATCTAGACTCAAAACATTCACTCTGTTCTCTTCCTACAGATGCCGAGGAAATAGTTTCCCTGTTTCAATCCAATTGAATCTCTTAAACGCCTTCAGCATATCATCAGTCAATCTACACTTAAGGGAATACAAATCCAAATTATGCAGTCTGTTTTCATAATTTAACCCTCTAAAACTCAGCTGCATTCTGTTAATGCTTTACCTTTAGCTAATGTGTAGAAAGTGATTTAAAAATTTTGTGAACATACACAAGATCCTGCACTCGTCCTGTCCTCGTTTGTTCCTCCTAGCACAGATATAAAGGTTTTCTTTTCTCACTCCCCAAATTGTACCCCTGCAGCTGTGCAACAGAAATAGTGTGTTGGCTTTTCATCATCTCAGCTGGCTTTATTTTGAGCAGCATTGATCGTTCCGTCCATGGGTATATTATTCATCTGTCTGTTTTACAGTTTTAACGTAGTGAAAGAAAGCTTGGGCAACCTGATAGACTACAGTGTCCATTGCACCATTGTCTGTTGTTAAGATTTAGCACTTCACGAGGAAGGGATTGAACGTAATAATGTAGCATTCAGTGTTTGATCCATCAGGAATATGAGGTATCACAGTGACGGCTACTCAACAGGCACAGAGTCCAATTGATGTATGATCTCCGATATGACATATCTCCAGGTTGTACATATGGAAACACTAAATGCATTTTTTTTAAAATCTGACCAGAAATGACTCTATCTTCAGTTGAAATACAAGTTTTCGCTGCTACATAATTCTATTTGACAGAATCCTTTGTAAACAGAACTGGAAAATGTTAGTGCTAGAAACTGCATTTGCTAATGTTTATCTTTGTACTTAAGGGCCTTTTAATTTGATTTGATTTGATTTATTATTGTTGCAAGTTTTGGTGTATGATGAAACTAATTTTTTTTGCAAGCTATACAAACAAGATCATAGAGAAGGAAAGGAAAGAGTGCTGAATGTAATGTTACAGTCGTAGCTAGGGTGTAGAGAAGGATCAACTTAATATAAGATAGGTTCATTTAAGAGTCTGATTGCAGCAGGGAAGAAACTATTTTTAAATCTTGAGACCTAAAATAATATAGGATGTTCGAGGGGTAAGAGGGAAAAGATGGGGTAAGAGAAAACAAATCTAAAATAAAGCAAAGCTCAGAATGTAAAATAGATGGGGAAGTGGCTTGAGATGGCCAAGTTTAATAGTGAGGGTTTTCACTAACTGAGTGGCTTAGTCAGGAGGGGTGACATCTTTTTAAGATGTAGTAAGACAATACTATTTTGCCTGATTGAAATCAAATAAACCTAAGGACCTTCTTCACCTGAATTTGTGATTTTGAAATGTTTTTTCATTAATTTCCTTCATTTTAATGTGGTTTTTTCTTTCTTTCTGTCCTCAATCTCAGTAACTAATGCCAAAAAAACAGAGGATCCATTAGCTCCCAAAGAACTGGTCATCGAACTTGACCACAACAAGTTCAAGTGCAAGTTTCCCAGGTGCTTTAAGGCTTTCCGTAAAGCCAAGCTGCTAGATTACCACGTAAAGTATTACCACAATACAGAGAAAGGATCCGACACGGAGACTAGCTCACTGGAGAGTGGAATACGGACTCGTGCCACCTCAGCCAACATGCCAGCATCACCTATGGACAGTCTGGGGCTAAAGAGACAGAGACCTCTGTCAAGTTCTTCTTGTAAGTATAGAAGGTGTAATTGGATCGGTGGAGATATTCTTAAGGAGAATTACATGCAAATGCAAAAACAAGTGGAAGAATTTATTTTAAACATTTCAAACATTTGAATTAGCTGTTCATATAATACCGCATACATGCCCTTTTTATTGCAAGACCACCCGCGTGACTAGATACATTTGACTGTTTCCAGACTGGATGGGAATCTAATGGGACACTGGTGCTCCTCACGGACAGAGAATATGTTGTTTTATGAGGACAGAAGTGTTGAACTATGTAACGCACAATATATTTTGCTGCCAATATATTCCTTCAAGGTGTAATTACTCTGTTTTCTCAAAATGCAGATCCTTGTGTTAGTCAGACTGACTTTCTCTTTCACTTTTTAAATTGTAAATCCTGAGGTGATTTCGGTACTGCCTTTAAATATGATATTCTTCTTTGCTGCACATCTTTCTTTGTAGTTTGTAGGTAATTGGTTTCTTTCCTCATTTTCAAAAGATTTATATAAGTTAGTCACGGATGTAGAAAAGTATGATACATAAATGTTACATCTGACACGAGATGTTCAGAGTGTAAGCCATGCAGAAATCTCATCCTCTTTTGTGTTGAATGTTTGCATCGCTTACCTTATGTCACAGGTTGCACATCACACAGTTGGTTATGACACTTACACGCTGCAACAGCTAGCAGTTGAGAAAAATTAGCTGTTGACCAGGAACCAATTACCTTTGCTCATTGGTACTTAAAATTAACACAAAGGGCATGGTGACACAGTGGTTAGCACTGCTGCCTCACAGCCCAGGGACGTGGGTTTGATTCCCAGCTTGGGTCACTGTCTGTGTGGAGTCTGAACATTCTCCCTGTGCCTATGTGGGTTTCCTCCGGGTGCTCAGGTTTCTTCCCACAATCTGAAAGACATGCTGATTAGGTGCATTGGCCATGCTAAGTTCTCCCTCAGTGTACCCGACACGGCGACAGTGTGGCGACTAGGGGACTTTCACAGTAACTTCAGTGCAATGTTAATGTAAGCCTACTTATGACGATAATAAATAAACTTTAAATTACTTGAATTTGCATATTTGAAGGACTAGCAAAGGTGACAACCATGTTCCATACGTAGCATTGCATTATTGACAGTGTTGTCTTTTGGACAAGACGCTGATGTCAGAAATTTGTTACCAGCGTGCCTGTTTCATATGCATAACTCTTATCCCTAACTGTCCAGTATTACAGTGCCACATGGACACACACTCATCCTGTACCAGAATCTGTCACCCATCGTATGGCTTTTCTGTAGATGTCCAGAGAACAAACTGGATTTAATTACAAGTCCTAAGTTTATTTTCAGATCCTTTGCTGTATTGGCCTGACCAAACACTTGACTCACCACCGCATAATAAACTCACTCAGCAGCAACTTGTCGCATGAACTGTTCAGTACTCTTGAGGAGCATTCCTTAAAGCCCCATTCACTACACAGAGTTGGTTGCTGATTTTTCCTTTTAGCCTGCTAGTTAGTTTCGAGATGTGAATTGATCTATTTTCAGACATCCGTAACTTAATTCCTACATTCTAAGAAAAGTTCTTTTTGCTGTCCTGCTTTCAGCTGCTATCAATTTTAATTTCACTGGAGTCATGAGTGATCGATTAATAGAGTTGCACTTGGAACTGAAGGAGGACAGCGTGTAGCCAACTTTCAAGAAAGACAAATTTTCTAAATGGCAATAAAATAGGAACTGTGGAGGAGCAAAGAGTGTCCATGTGCACAAGTTATTAAAAGCTCTCCGAGCTAATCACACAGCTTTCCAAATTTTAAACCTTTTTAACCTGCTTGCACAGTGTGCTCCAGTTGCCTCTGCATCTGTGTGCTGGTTGCCTACTGCCTCCAGCTCTCCTTTCTGTCTGGCGCACTGCCTTAAGTTCCTTCCTGTTGGTACTCCTTCCACATCAAGAGTTATTAGGTTGCACAGACCAGTATTTCTTATTTTTCAAGAAAATTATAGTTGATCCCTTTACAGTTAATACAATTTTTAGAAAGTCTTTTTCAAACAGTCTTCAAAACAATTTCAGATCCTACAGATGTTTTAAAGAAATTACAATTTTTTTTTACTGTACTGCCACCCCCCCCCCTCTCCCCCATCCCACCATAAGCCAATTTTGAGCATTATAGAACGTCAATGCCATTAAATTTCCATGCTATTTGTTCAAGTGGATTATAAAAACACTATGGCCATATATATCAATATGTATAATTTGTATGTTCTCCGTATGTCTGTGTGGGTTTCCCCCGGATGTTCCAGTTTCCTCCCAAAGATATGTGGGTTAGGTGGATTGGTCATGTTAAATTGTTCCTTAGTGAATGGGGAACTAGCTGGGATTGGCATTGGGTTATGATGAGAGAGCCTGGACGCTATTGTGGTAGGTTTAGACTTGATGGACTGAATGGCCTCCTACTGTACTGTAAGATTCTATCAATATATGAAGGAGAGTGAAGAGATTTTTCAGTGTCCTGGACAATATTCACCGTAATTTTTCATTTATCTACTTTGCAGTTTGTGATATTTAATCACATGCAATTAGCCATTATATTTTTCAGTGCAACAACAATGACCACAGTTTATTTTATATAAAAAGTACTGAATTGATGTCAGAGGACATGAAAGACCACAAATGCAAGTTATTTCTTTCCGTAGTGTAACTCAAAACAAATTTCATCAAATGATCCTCTGTCTAAGAGCGAAATGTGCAAAAAAAACCATGACATATTAATTGTAGCATGCTGGGGAATAACAAATGAATTTCAAACCATGAAACCATGAGAGTTCCAAGAACCCTCAAACGCTGGGATTTTCTCTCATGTCATTGCTGAGCCTGTTGTAGATTAATTGATACAGATTGATTGCTAAGATTAAGAACAGCTCTAATATTATATGACTATCAACCAGAGAAGAAAACCTGATATGTGAACTGTAGCAGTGTTTTATCTCCATGAGAAACAGATTATTAATAAAATCCCCAGAGAGATAGATACATCAATGACCCTGATTGCATTGTTCAACTGTTCCTTAATAGGCCGAAGGGCCTGTTCCTGTGCTGTATTGTTACTTAAGAAGTTCCGCAACACAAGGTTAAAGTCCAACAGGTTTATTTGGTAGCACGAGCTTTTGGAGTGCTGCTGTTTCATCAGGTGAGTGGAGGATTGGGTTCACAAGCAGGGCATATAAACACCAATTACAGGATAATGGTTGAAATGCAAGTCTTAACAGATGATCAAGTCTTTACAGGTGCAGACAATGCGAGTGGAGAAAGGGTTAAGTACAGGTTAGAGTTGCGAAGTGTTTTAAGCCAGGACAGTTAGTAAGATTTTGCAAGCCCATGCAAATCGTGCGAGTTACAGGTAATGTGAAATGAACCCAAGATCCTGGTTGAAGCCATGCTCATGTGTGCAGACTTTGGCTATCAGTTTCTGATCGGCGATTCTGTATTGTGTGTCTTGAAGACCACTTTGGAGAACACTTACTCAAGATCAGAGGCTGAATGCCCTTGACTGCTGAAGTGTTCCCCGTAAGGAAGAGAACACTCCTGCCTGGTGATTATCGAGCGGTATCCATTCACCCATTGTTGTAGCGTCTATGTGTCTCGACAATGTACTATGCTTTCGGACATCCTTTCCAGCACCGTATCAGGTAGACAATGTTGGCTAAGTCGCAAAAATATGTACCATGGATAGTGTTCTCACATGAGATGATGGCATCCGTGTCGACGAACCAACACATCTTGCAGAGGTTGCTGTGGCAGCGTTGTGTGGTGTTGTGGTCTCCATTCTCTTGAAGGCTGGGATGTTTGCTGCAGACGATGGTCTGTTTGAGGTTGTGTGGTTGTTTGAAGGCAAGTAGCGGGAGTGTGGTGATGTCCTTGGTGAGATACTCGTCTTCACTGATGACGTGGTGAAAGCTCCGGAGAAGATGTTGTAGCTTCTCCGCTCCGGGGAAGTACTGGATGATGAAGTGTACTTTGTCCACCGTGTCCTGTGTTTGTCTTCTGACGAAGTCAGTATTATTTTTCGCTGTGGCACATCAGAACTATTGATCAATGAGTCGAGCACCATATCCTGTTCTTATGAGAGTGTCTTTCAGCGTCTGCGGGCATCTGTTGTGTTCCTCCTTATCTAAGCAGATATTGTATTTTGTTCTTTGTAATTCCAGTATTTACAAAAGTGAAAATGACAGATTGAAAAGTAGGGCTTGGTTAACAAGATGGCCAGAATCTGGTGCAAAACGATGCCAGCAATACGGATATAACCTCCTTACAGGTCATACTCATGAAGGCCTACCTCTTCATCTTGCCAGTGTTTATTGTGGAGTGGTGTTCCTCAAGTTTTGTAACAGATTGTCTCGCTCTAATGGAACACCTGAAGTACTCCTCAGACAATGGCTAATTGCCAATTGCCAACATTGCAATACCAGTTTATCCCTTTTAAGTCCTAATTTGAAAACCTGTGCCTGATTTTTAACTCTGCAGGTCTTAGGGTATTAGCAATAAATACGGGTGGCTGTTTGGAAATAAGATGTGGAGTTCTGCACTTCCACTGAAGCATTGTGTAAAGTAACAGGGTGTAACTGGTTGATTTATGTTTCAAAACTAGAATAATTAACTTGTCTGTAAAATGCAACTGAAGGGTTCAAGACTGTAAACTCCACCCCATTGAGATTTTTGAGATTGTGTTGTTTAGATATACCATGAGGTTATGTAAACACCAGTATTCCTCTGAAAATGTGTTTCACCATTCTTAACAAAACTAGCAATCATGCATGATGTAGTTGTGAATGAAACTCATTTGGATGCTAGTTTCCACCAATCTATTTAGTAGGTTATTTGCAGAACCAGCTAATAATGTTTTTTTTGTGTGCTTTAAAGCTTCAGTCAAAATCTAAAATATAAAATGATATTGAAAATAGGATGGATGTATACTTTCAGACACAACATTGATACCAAAAGGATCTGCCTTTGTGGTCGTTGTCACTGGGAATTGAGTAAAGTGGTTTTGATTCTTTTGTTCAATTGGGTCTTTTTTCAGGTTGAATGTTCTGAACATTGCAACACTGGTAAAATATTCAGGGCTGCAATAGTGGCAGCAACTTGAACTGATGATTTCAGAAGACTAAGGTCCAGATTTTCCAGTCTCTGGATAGTCAGAAACTATGATGTAGAGATGCTGGCGTTGGACTGGGGTAACATATCACACCCCATCCCAAAATATATTCTACGGGACCGCTCTGAAATCCAAACTTAATGACTCTGGGAATTTTCGAGGAAATTTCAATTCCAATGGGAGTTCTCCTTTCTCCTGGGATCCAACAATAAACTGTCCAACACTTGGAATTGGAGACTTCAGACAGCTCTGACTTAATTACCTGGATATTTACCTAGGAAGTGTTACATAGGTCAAAACTTAGTCCAACACCTGAATAAGTATTGAGCTGACCCCCAAATCACTCACATTGAACACCCACCCTCAATCCTCTGACTATCGCTGAATTCACTCAACCCTCAGACTACCCCCTTACCCACTTAACTTGCCCAACATACTCTGTATTCACCCGACTCACTTACCCACCCTATCTTTCTTCCCCACTCACCTTATCCATAGGTTTTGAGTTAAGTTTCAGGACATTTTTACCTACCAGAATATGGCAGCCAGTGCCATAAAAAGGGGACCTGGTTTCTGCGCAGATTCGCTGTGCTGCTTCTTTTGATGTTCCCGCATTGACTGAGTTCTGCAAGATCCTCTATTGGAAGGGTCACCTGAAAAATTGGAGGAAGTTAAGTGTGTATTTTTTTTGTCTGATCAGGGTCAGAAATTGGGATTCCAAACCTTAACAAATTATTTTGGCGCAGTGGTTAGTACTGCCCCTTTACAACTCCAGGGACTTGGTTTGAATTTGGCCTTGGGTGACTGTCTGTGTGGAGTTTGCACATTCTCTCTGTGTCTGTGTGGGTTTCTTGTGGGTGCTTTGGTTTCCTCTCACTCTCGAAAGGTGTACAGGTTAGGTTGATTGGCCACGCTAAGTTGCCCCTTAGTGTCAGGAGAATTAGCAGAGTAGATGCATGGGGTAAAGGGAATAGGGCCTGGTGGATTGTTGTCCATGCAGATTTGATGAGCCAAATGGCCTCCTTCTGCAATGTCGGAATTTTTTGATTCTCTGGTTATCTTGATAGACCCTTGCAGACAAGTCATACTCAGTATACTGCTAAAAAGTGCAAATTTAAGTTTCCATGTTTGATCTTCAGTCTTACCTATGTGATCTCAGCCAAATGACCACTTGGTCATCTCAAATGGCCTCTTCGTTCCTAGGCTTGCAAATGGGAAAGTGTGAAGAAATAATTAGAACATCTGGCCTCCACCATCCTGATCACCGCTCACCTAATGATATCTCATGACTGCTCCTAGGAAATTCTGCATGGCATGGATATTGGGTGAGGCATGTATAAATGTTCAATAATACTTCTGGTCTCAAAGTCCAGACACATAGAACATAGAACATTACAGTGCAGAACAGGCCCTTCGGTCTTCGATGTTATGCCGACCAATTAGGAACAAGCAGTGACCCTCTAACCTAAACCATTCCCCTTTCATCCATAAACTTATCTACTAACCTCTTAAACGCCACCAAACTTGGCGCATCTACAACTGATGCAGGCAAGGCATTCCATACTCTTACCACCCTCTGGGTAAAGAACCTACCTCTGACATCTGTCCTAAAACCACCACCCCTTAATTTAAAGCTATGTCCCCTCGTGCTAGCTTTCTCCATCCTAGGAAAAAGGCTATCACTGTCCACCCTATCTAAACCTCTAATCATCTTATATGTTTCAATAAGGTCTCCTCTTAGCCGCCTTCTTTCTAACGAAAACAACCTCAAACCTCTCAGCCTCTCTTCATAAGACCTGCCCTCCATACCAGGCAACATCCTGGTAAACCTCCTCTGTACCCTCTCCAATGCCTCCACATCTTTCTTATAATGTGGGGACCAGAACTGCACACAATACTCCAAGTGCGGCCGCACTAGAGTTTTGTACAGTTGCAACATGACGTTGCGGCTCCGAAATTCAATCCCCCTACCAATAAAAGCTAAGACTCCATATGCCTTCTTAACAACCTTATCGACTTGACTGCCTACTTTCAGGGATCTATGCACAAATACACCAAGATCCCTCTGTTCATCAACACTATTAAGAATCCTACCATTAGCCCTATACTCTACACATTTATTATTCCTGCCAAAGTGCATTACCTCACACTTTCCACATTAAACTCCATTTGCCACCTCTCGGCCCAGCTCTGCAACTTGTCCAAGTCTCTCTGCAAACTATAACACCCCCCTTCACTATCTACCACTCCACCGACTTTAGTGTCATCTGCAAATTTACTAATCCATCCTTCAATACCCTCATCCAGATCATTTATAAAATTACAAACAGCAGGGGCCCCAAAACAGACCCCTGAGGTACACCACTTGTAACCGAACTCCACGATGAATATCTCTCATCAACCACCACCCTCTGTCTTCTATCTGCTAGCCAATTCCTAATCCAATTAGCTAAATCACCCTCTATCCCATACATCTGCATTTTCTGCAGAAGCCTTCCATGGGCCACCTTATCGAACGCCTTACTAAAGTCCATATATACCACATCAACTGCCTTACCCCCATCCACCTCTTTGGTCACTTTTTCAAAAAACTCAATAAGGTTAGTAAGGCATGACCTACCCTTCACAAAACCATGCTGACTATCCCCAATCAATTCATTTCTCTCTAAATAACTATAAATCCTATCCCTAATAATTCTCTCCAATACTTTGCCCACAACACGTACGCTTTCAGACAATTTCAGAAAAAGAGGGAGAAATTTGAAGGGTAGATGCATATTTCTCATCTCGTAACGTGGATTCCTGAGGTTAGATGTCTTTTTTGGGAACTTCCAACCAGTTAAGACCTGGGACACCTGTAATTGGAGTGATCTAAGGTGATTAGGTTAGAATGATAGCCCACTGCCATGAAAATTGGAATTTCAAAAAAGCAACAAATAAATGCACAGTGAGATGATATTGTTCTTGCATCAAAAAGGCAGCATACAGGCCACCTTGCGTCTCTTTGATAGGTGTAGAAATCCAACCTAAACTGGTATCAACATCCCTTCAATTGTTTAACCACCTTTGGAGAAATTCATGTAGACAGTCTCAGTGAAACCACAGCACTAAACTATCTTTAATGTAATATTCTAAATGTTGATATCATTTCATGTAGGACTAAGGATGGGTGGTTTTGAGAATGAAAGGAAAACATCAGCATTCTGGCTGCTGTTCTGAATTTGTGATTGGTTAAGAAAGGGTGAGCTTTATTCTACCTTAAGTGTGAATGCTTAATGCTGCAGTGGACGTTGTCCCATTTCTTAGTGTTGGCAGAGGGTGAATAGATGAGCTATTAACGCTTATGCAAGAATGGCCAAGGGTGATATTTCCTCTTCCTTGGGAAGAGGCTGTTTGCCCCTTCAACACACTATCATGGCAGTGCTGTTAGAATTAGGAAATCACTCATTCTTTTTCAGTTTAAATACTTACTAACTTTTGTCTTACTCAACTGCAAAAGACGGTGCTTTACAATTGCACTCTATTCTAATCCCCTAGCACCATCTTCCAACCTTCCAACATTGCAGCTGGAGATGCCTCTCGATGTAAACCACAAACCCTCCAAGGTCTGCAAGAAGAAGCGAACTTCAGCGTCATTCAGCACTGAAGGAACCAACGCTCATCCTACCCCCTGTGTGAAGGAGAAGAGCGGGGAAACAGTGCATGAGAAGATACTTAGGAAATGTGTCGACAGAGACAGAAATGCAGAAGTTGGTAAAAACCATTTCTGTTATTCCATAGAAGCAGGAACAGACTTACGGTGATTAACCTTGTTGAAAACAATTCTGCTTGAAATTGATACAACCTCCCCTTCCATGCCCAAATTAATTAGTGACCGGCTTGACCATTCTTCATTGTGAATCTTTACACATGGAAAGCCTTTTTTGATCAGTTTTTCATCTAACATCCACAAATTGCCATTAGTGCCTGCTCACAAGTGTTTGAAGCACAACTAAGGTGAATGAACTTGCCTCTGAATCTGCAGGCTAAATCAAGTCTTCAGCAGTCTCTGAGGAAAAGTCTAGGTCTTGCTCGAGCAAGTTCCCAATGTCAACAATATCTGGTATATTATGTTGATAACTATAAGGCTTAGATGACTTCTCAGATGCTGAAATTAAAGAGGGGAGGGTGGATTACCTGGATGTTGGGTGTTCAATAACAATCTATGATTGGCCCTCCTTGATGTTGACTGGGATCCAAACAAGTTAACCAACTGGGATAGAACATTGTCATGGACCAGAGCAAATGGCAGGTATTTTTGAACAGTTCTGTGTGACTGTGCACTGCCACAGAGATTAGTAACAAAAAGTAGTGTATGATATTAGCTGGAGAGTTCGTGGGTTGACATGTTAAATGAGTGATTATATGTCAGAAGACACTCAAAAGTTAAGAGTTAATTTTGAGATGGTTCAAATTTTTACTATTTTTTTGTGAGTGGAAAACTCAAGTGAGATTTCCCTCATTTGTGGAGTATACTTCCTTAACTCTCAATTTAGTTATTGTTAACAGCTGAAAGTGCATTCCCGAAGCAACCTGGATTCTGAGATTCAGTGTCATTGTTTTTGTTTTATGTTTTCTTGATCTAATTTTCCACCTTATCTTCTGAAGGTTCATCTTAGTCGCACAGTTCCAGGGACGTCAGCAGCACTCCGGTAATTTACCCAAGTGGCCATTCCTCATGGGTGAACCTCGACAGTGAGTGTTGACAGACTCTGTGACTCTGGACTCTGTGTGGGGGAAAGCACAATCTGAGTCCAGTCCTGTCCTTGCCCACCGAGTACATTTGACCATTGCCAGCAGGGGTAGTGAATAGCAATTATGTACAGCGACCATACTTGGATTTTTTTTTCCACCTCGCTCTTTCAGTCGAGAATTGCTATCACTAATTGTAGCACTCCACCTATCACCATAGCTAACATTGAAAAAAAATAGACATAAGTAATGAGATTGAACACCCCTGTAGTTTGGCATTAGATTTTCAAAACAAAAATAAACATGTTGTCCAAGAGAATCTTTCAAAATAGAACAGCAATGATTTTTGTTTTAATGGTATTTTTTCACAAGTGTGTTTCTGTAGATACTCAGTAATGTTGAGGATCTGCCTGGGGGCAGCAGATTAAACTATCAGTGCTTCCTACAGGAGTGAAAAGTGAAAAGAAGATGAAGTATGAAGAAAAGAATTCATTGCCTGGTATGGAGCAATGTTACATAATAAGATACTTCTATGTCAAATTTCATGTTCTTCTCTATGTCCACTTAATACAAGAGGCAAGATTCTTAAGAATAAGTTCAATATGAGTTTGCTTTTCATGAGCAGTCTTGCCAGATAAAACTGTGGTAGCATTATACCCCTGCTTCTCCAACCTATCCCTGCCTAGTAAGGCTGTATTAACTGTACAAATATGTTTTGATGCAAAGTTGAAAATCTGAGATTAAATGATAAGGTGAGACTAGCATAATGGTAAAAATTGGGTGGCATGGACAAGTTGGGCCAAAGGGTCTGTTTCCATGCTGTAAATCTCTATGAGTCTATGTCAGAAATGCCACAGTAAGCTTATTACATCTTAACTAGAGAAAAGAAAGACTAATGGCTTAGGTATCACAAAGGTTAGAAGACACATGGGAACACCGCCTCTTGATGTTCCCCTTCAAGTCATTTGTCATCCTGACTTGGAAGTATGTTCCTTCACTGTCACTGAGTCAAAATCGTGAAACCTCTCATCCTAGTTAATAGCACTGCAGGTGTATCTACAGCACAGGGACTGCAGCAGTTTGAGAAGACAGCTCACCATCATCTTCTCACAAGTAAGTAGAGATGGGCAATAAATGCTGGGCCAATCAGCAACATCTACACCCCATAAACTAATGGAAAAATTACTATTATTACTGGACCTCTAGCAGGACTATATACAGGTCCACACTGGACCAGTAATAAGACAAGAGAAGTTCCCAACCTCTGACCTCCCACCTCATTTTTCTTTTCAGTCCAGGAAAGGGGTACCTGCAGAAACCTGAAGAGCTTGCAGTGGATTCTACAAACTGGAGCTCGTGGAGCAGCTAAACCACTTTGCCGGAAATTTCCAGTTCTCTACAGTATAGTCTCCCAGAGATACAGTTGTAGCCTTTCAGCATAGATAGGCTTATTGCATCTCAAATGTGCTGCACTCATCAGGCATCCAATAAGAAATCCCAGAGGCAAGTATGCCTCCAGATATTACACTTCAAAACAAAATGATGCAAAATAATCTTTTTAAAAAGGGCAGGAGATCAAGCTATCAGTCCAGATCCTGAAATTTTGAAGGAGTTCATAGAAACCCTACCGTGCACAAGGAGACCATTCAGCCCATCAAGTCTGCACTGACAATAATTCCACCCACGCCCTATCCCTGCTTAGTTACCCTGCTAATTCCTCTAATCTATCACACCCTAGGACACTAAGTGTTAATTTGGCATGTCCAATCAACCTAACTCGCACATCTTTGGACTGTAGGAGGAAACCGGAGTATCCAGAGGAAACCCACACAAACATGGGAAGAATGTGCAAACTTCACACAGTCAGTGACCCAAGTCGGGAATCAAACAGGAGCAGCACTGCTAATCATTGTGCCAGTTACAATTACCACAAGGTGTTGCAAACAAATGCAACTACTTGGGTTGATCTATTGAGATGGAACAGTTATCTTTGAAACATAGTAAGGTTCACAGCTGGACATAACATCCCTTTTGCAGGCACCAAACTGTCTATGAGCGATGTCACTTATGTATTTACCATGAACCTCTCTGGGAGAAGGTAAGAGAGGGAGAAATTTATGTAGTTATGTGTAGCCTCTTGTTTGAATAACTCTGGAAAACTGGAGAGAAAAAAGAAGTCTTTTTTTCTTTCTAAGGTAAAAAGAAAGAGAGGAGTAAAGAGAAGAAAGGCAAAGAGCACATTAAACTAAAACAGAAGAAAAAGAAAAAGAAGAAAAAGAAATCCAAACAAGGTAAGGAGAGCTGACATTAGCAACATTAAACCTATGTTGACATGAGTGATGCTGCTTTTGATCTCAACCTTACAGATACTAAGTGTAAATTCTCAGATCCCTTTCCTCTTGTCCCTGGATTATGATATAGAAATTAGAAGCAGGAGCAGGCAGTTGGGCCCTACAAGAGTGCTCCACTATTCATTATGATCATGGCTGATCATCAAATTCAATACCTTGATCCTCCCTTTCCCCCATATCCATTGATCCCTTCAGCTCCAATATCTAATTTATTCTTGAAATCACACAATGTTTTGGCCTCAACTGCTTTCTGTGGTAGTGAATTCCACACTTTTCACCACTCTCTGGATGAAGACATTTCTCCTCACTTCAGTTCCAAAAGGTTTACTCTTTATTCTGAAATATGACCCCTAGTTCTGGACTCCCTTACCATTGGGGACATTCTTTCTGTATTTACCCTGTCTAACCCTGTTAGAATTTTATAAGTTTCCCCTCTTTCTCACTCTTCTAAATTCAGGTAAATGCAATCCTAATTGACTTAGTCTGTCCTCATATGACGGACCTGCCATCCCAGGAATCAGCCTGGTAAACTTTTGCTGTATTCTCTCTATAGCAAGGACATCCTTCCTCAGATAAGGACACCTCTCTTACTTTCTCCCAGAGAAGTTCATGGTAAATACATAAGTGATATCGCCCATAGACAGTTTGGTGCCTGCAAAAGGGATGTTATGTCCAGCTGTGAACCTTACTATGTTTCAAAGATAACTGTTCCATCTCAATAGATCAACCCAAATAGTTGCATTTGTTTGCAACACCTTGTGGTAATTGTAACTGGGGCGGCACAGTGGCACAATGATTAGCGTTGCTGCTCCTGTTTGATCCCCGACTTGGGTCACTGTCTGTGTGAAGTTTGCACACGATACTACCGGTGTGCCTCACCAACACCCTATATAATTGCAGTGAAATATTTCTATTCCTATACTCAAATCCTCTTGCTCTGAAGGCCACCATACCATTTGCCTTCTTTACTGCATATTGTATCTACGTGTTTACTTTCAATCCCCTTCAATTTACACTAATTCAAGTATTATTGTCTTTGTATTGTTTTTGTATTATTGCTATCAAAGTGGATAACCTCACATTTATCCGCATTATACTGCATCTGCCATACATGTGCCCACGCTCTCAGCCTATCCAAATTGTGCTGAAGCATCTCTGCATCCTCCTCATAGCTGATACTCCCATCCAACTTTGTATCATCTGCAAATTTGGAGATAATATATTTAAGTTCCCTCTTCCAAATCATGTGAACAGTTGGAGTCCCAGCACAGATCGGTGTGGAATCCCACTTATCACTGCCTGCCAATCAGAAAAAGACCTATTTATGCCAACTCTTTGCTTCCTATCTGCTAACCATCTCTATCTCAAGACATTACCTGCAATCCCATATGTTTTATCTTTACATAGTAGTCTGTTATGTGATTCTACCACTGAAAATCAAATGATTGTTTTCAGAACTGTCACTGAGCTCACTTCCTCCAGGGATCTTCCCTCCATCTTCATATAGACTCTCAGCCCCTCTACTTCATTGCCAAAATCCACAATCAGAACTGTCTTGGTAAATCCATTGTTTCAGCCTGTTTCTGGTCCACTAACCTTTTATCTTCCTATCTTGACTCAATTTTCTCTCCGCTAGTCCGGTGTCTTCCCACTTGCATTCATGATTCAACTGATGACCTATATCGTAGCAGCAATGTCCTATTCCCGGACTCTGTCTGCCTCCTTTTCACTATGAAGCCCAATTCCACTACACCTCCATCCTGATGAGGATGGTTTGAGAGCTCTTTCCTTCTTTGAATGCAGACATGAACAATCTCCTTCCATCGTCACCCTTCCCTGTCTGACTGAACCACTTCTGTCATTTACATTTTCTCCTTTTACTCCACTCATTTTCTATACATAAAAAATGCAGTGATGGGTACCCACACAGACAGTTATGCCTATATTTTGTGGGGTATGTGGAATATTCCTTGTTCCAATCCTACTCTACTCAGGCTCCCTCTCATTACTCTTTTTTTCTGGTACATTGATGATTGTGTTCTAATCTGGACTTGGAAAATTTCATCAACTTTGCTTCCATTTCCCTCTCTGAGCTTCCTGTGATCCACCTCTCAATACTTCCCTGCCCTTTCTGACTCTCTTTCTGGTGATATGCTAGGCTTGTCCAACCTTTTTGCTCCAGGGGCCACATTTGCATAATATTCTTACTTGAGGGCCAATGAGCAAATTTAAGAAGGATTAAGTTTGGCAAAACAATAAACTGATTTTCCAAAAAGGTTAATGGTTTAAGGAAAGAAAACAGTTGCTGAATAAATGTAAAGCAATATCGTGTCGATAAATTGTTCAAGTTTTAAAAAAAGCAAGCAATAAAAATGACGAGAATGTTGGAGGGTCAGTGTATCTGGGTGGGAGTATGTGGCTGTGTGTGTAGGCATGTGTTGGTGTATGGCAGTGGAATTAAGTGAGAAAACTAAGACTGGGCATAAGGCACTCTCACACTCATCCCCACCCACTTACCGTGTCAGTCACTCCCTGACCTGATCAATCACTCGTTCCCACACCCCCACTCTGAGTCAGCATTTTCACTCAGGTCCTTTCTCACTCAAGGAGTTATTAAGTAAAATTCAGAAACAGCATTCATCAAAAAATGTTGAGGTATTAAAAAGGATAACAATTTCTGAGCAAATGTAAAGCAATTTAAGAACATTAATCTGATGAGTCAAAAAGGAATCCTTAATAAAAGTTGACCAGGTGAGAGCCCAGAATTTGTACGTGTTTGTGTGTGTGTGTGTGCTTATCCGTCCAGCTCTCTCAGTCTCAGGTGCTACTTACACTCAGCCACTGTGAGTGGGTGCATGAATGTGTTAGAGTGGAGTGCAGAGAGTGAGTGAGAATCATGACACTGGGAGAAAGGCGCACAGTCTCATTCACATACACACTCTTGTCATTCCCCTATCCCACACACACACACACACACACACACACACTGCCATTCCCCCTGTCCCACACAAACACGGCCCTCTTTTACACACACACACACACACTCTGGACAAGGTCTAGCAGGACCATACCCAGTCATCACCCCGACCTCCCCACCAGCCTGTTGTAGCTTCTGAGATTACTAAGCTGCAGTTAATAATTCATATTTCCTGGGCAACAGACTGCAGTGGGCTTATCCAGTAGGCTGGTCCCTACCTGCATTGGTTGCTGATTTGCTCACTTGAGAGCCTATCAATAGCTAAAAGCATGGATAAACGAGCCTGCCATTGGAGATCAGGCTTGCAACATTTTTCAAAATTAGCCCATCAACATGGTAGGCTGCACCAAAGCGCTTCAATACTGCCTCTGGCCCTTAGACCGGGGATTGGACAAGCCTCTGATAGACTGTCTGCAAGTATTCATTACAAGCTCATTGAATCTCGCAGCTGTCCTGACTACACCTCCTAACAGCCTACTTTCTGTAAGAACTCCATTCTATTCCTTAAGTTTCTTTGTCACCATTTCTGTCAAGAGTAAGTACTTCTAACATGTCTTCTTTTTTCCTTCAGCCAAGAATCCAGGGGTGGTGGAGCCCTTAACTGTTGCCTGTCCTATTTTCCATCCTCCCCCCACACTCTCAGACAATGATAGGGTTATCCTTGTCTTGATTTGCCATCCCATCAGTCATCGTATTCAAAGATTCATCCTCTGCCATTTACTTGTAATTCTTTCAAACTAGTTTACCATATTCTGTGCTCACAATGTACTTCTTTCTATACTGGAAAGACTAAACACTGATTCAGTGACTACTTTGTGGAACAGCTTCACTCAGTCTGCATGCATGGCACCCACCTTCCTGTCACTTGCCATTTAAATTTTCCATCTTGCTGTCATGCTCACATTTCAGTCCTTGACCTGCTACAATGCTGCGTTTAAGGGTTTTGTTTGATTGGTGACATGTCCCTCATGTGCACATCATGTGCCCTGATTTCTTTGCATTTTTTGAACAGAGTAAAGACACTTTCTATGCACTTTGATCAGGACTTGATGTGTTTGCCAGCCTAGTAGCTGGGGATTGAACTGGGAGCCTCTCCAGCTCCTCCTCTTCAATTAAATCCATTTTTAAATTAGCATAAAGAATGAAGTTTGAATTACACAGTTTGTGATTTCTTTCATGCCTTATTGACACGTCACCAGATAAAGGCATGACTGGCCATGGTGGGATGTAGGGGATGGAACGTTTGTTGCTCCTTAATTTTGAATCCACTGCAAGAAATGTCCAAGAATCAGGGAACGACTGCATAGGGTAGTTGGTGAGTACATTGTTGAGTTACATCGAGAACTTAGGGTCAAATCCAACCTTTTCAGATGCTGTGATAAATTCCATTCCCTCAGCAAGCTGTGGGAGGTTGCAATTAAATGAGCTGAGACCATTTCAAACCAGTTCCAAGAGGTCATAAGATAACAATGCACTTAGAGTTCTTGGAAAAGCTGGTTATATTGAAGATGTTACATCGCCTGCATCAGTCACTGCAATAGTCCCTCTAAGAAAGATTCCTAACTTTATTACCAATTTTTTGTTTGTGAGAGAGTAATGATTAGGATGCCTGGTGCAGGTATGGATAGGGGGAGAGACAAATGTGGTTTGTTTCTCTCACTATAAACTATAAGAAAAACACAATCCTGGGACAGAGAATCGATACCATTACTGTGCATCAAAACCATGCTATATTTCCAGCATTCGACATGAAACGATGTTCCGTTCACCTGCACTAACATTTCTCCCCCTCGGCAGAACATTAAACAAAAATCCCAATGAAAAATTCACTCTTCTGTTATGTACATCAATGGGCAGTGAAAATAGAAACATTTCCCCAAGTGAGTTGAGTAGGAGAAGCTCCTTACAAATTGCTGTTCTGTGAATGGGCCTAAGGTAGCAAAATCACCTTTTTTGATGAGTGCCAACATACTTGGAAGCTTTATCTTTGATCTGTCTGCCACATTTGTGATTTTGCTGGACATAAGGCAAATAGATATTGTCTTTGATCAACTCAAGTCTTATGCGTAGTTTTGGTGTCCTTATCTGAGAAGGATGTTCTTGCTATAGAGGGAGTGCAGTGAAGATTTACCAAGCTGATTCCTGGAATGGCAAGACTAAGTCAGTTAGGATTACATTCATTAGAGTTTAGAAGAGTGAGCGGTAACCTCAAAGAAATTTGTAAAATTCTAACAGACGTGGGAAATTCGGAAAGAATGTTCCAGATGGGAAGCAGAATTAGGGATCATAGTTTGAGGGTAAGGGGTAAATCTTTTAGGATTGAAGTGAGGAGAAATTCCTTCACCCAGAAAGTGGTGAATCTGTGTAATTCACTACCACAGAAAGTAGTTAAGGCCAAACCTTGTTTGATTTCAAGAAGGACTTAGATATAGATCTTGGGGCTAAAGAGATCAAGAGATAGGGTGGCAAGGTGGGATCAAGGTTTTGAATTGGATGATCAGTTATGATCATAATGAATGGCAAAGCTGGACTGAAGGGCTGAATGGTATATTCTTGCTTGTATTTTCTATATATATTTCTAAGAAATATGAATGTAACTAACTCAGTCAACTCTTAGGACCAAAATATGGTTCATGTGCCTTGTTTTCTCAGCCTCTTGTAATGTTGTGAAACATGGAAGACTTGTGGTTATCAAAAAAGGAAGGGCAACAAATTCCAACTTGGCTCTTTGCATTTCATTCAGGGCATCTCATGGAAGGACAAGGTAAAGAATGCAGCAGTCTGCTATTATGCCAGAATCAGAATGACGTAATCTGCTTGCTAACCAGTATTCATTTCTATGTTCTGGTACTGATCTGGATGTTATATGCAGATGAGCCAATCCTGATAGAATCCATTTTGTCAGAAGAGCAGACAGAAAACTCCATCTGCTTTCAAGATACAAGCTCAAAGTGTTGAATGGCCTACTCCAGATCTTCTGTTCCTAAACCTTTGCAATTGAATGATTAAGTTGAAAATTTACAAGTGTCTTTATCCTAACTCAATTAAGCAGCTCTTTTTGACTTACTGACCTTGCATTTTTCTCAGAGATTACAGAGTGTGAAGGATTCAAAGACATTTCCCTGGAATTTTTGGAAAAATGTTCATCTCCCGTAACCAAACCAGGAAGTTCTCTTGCCTTGAGATGTGGATCAGTAGTAAAACCAGTATACCTATCACCAAAATCTCTTCTGTCCTCTGGATCGTTGTTGGAGCTAAGCATGGATCGTACTCCTAGACATGAGTGTAAGTGCTGAAGTTATATGGAATGAATGGGTCTTTGGTATTCATTAATAAATAATAATTTGCTACTTCTTGGATATGACTGCATTATTATAGATACATACAGTGCAGAAGAGGCCTTTCGGTCCATCGAATCTGCACCAACACCTGAGATCACCTAGCCAACCTACCTAACTCCATTTACTAGCACTTGGCACATAGCTTTAAATTTTATGATGTGCCAGGCACTCATCCAGGTACTTGTAAAGACTTTCAGGCAACCCACCTCCACCACCCTCCCATGTCGTGTGCTCCAGAGCGTCACCACTCTCTGGCCAAGAAAGTTTTTACTCATTTCCCCCTAAATCTGCTGCCCTTCACCTTCAATTTATGACCTCTTGTGATTGACTGTTCAGCTAAGAGGAACAGCTGCTCTCTATCCATTCTGTCTATGTCCCTCAAAATCTTGTGCCCTCGATCAGGTCACTCCTCAGTCTTCTCTGTTCCAACCAAATTTAAAAGCACAATATCACACAGCCTGTCATTTATACAAAATCTAGATATGGATGAAGAAAAATACAATACAGTTACAACTTGGGATTGTTTCAGTCTCTTTTGTGGCAGGCCTGCAGTTTCTTTGATGAGTTGATGCTTTGGTTGGAGTGATAGAGTTGGAAAGCTGAGGATTTTGTGTAGGCTGTGAGGTTTCTGCTTGCTTAACTGCCAGGAGGATGGCTCTCAGGTGAAATTGAAGTTGGCACAGGTTGGAGAGAGTCCTTCCACTTCCAGAAGCTGTTCATTACCTTAGTTGACTGCAGCCAATTCGATGGCTTCCTGCTGATGTCTGCCTCAGCAGAGATGATTCTTATTTTAGGAACAGGCAACAGATATTGCTGCCTTATCTACATAATCTTAATTGTTTTCCAAATAAGGTGGTGTGTTAGACCCATAAATGTTCTGTTCTTTTTTTTCATACTTTGAGATTCGAGGTAGTCGGATCTTGGTGTTTGGACGAAGGACCAGCCATTATGATACAATAAAAGGTTGATGGGATCAACATTTGTAACACCCACTGAGTTCAGTGTCCATGGTCAAACAAGAAGATGAGTTTTCTGCAAACCTTAATGTCTGTGGGTTTTAGTCCATCCTGTAACAATGAGACGGGTGTGAATTTCATATGTGATTGTGATGTTGTTTCACTGCAATCCATACTTAATCTGATATTGGCTACAGACTCAAATGCCATAAATCACATAGTACACTGCAGCTGTCAGTGCATAAAAGATATTTGGGTACAGTTTTTGTAAATGATCTCTCTTTTATTGCTTTCTTATCAATAAATTACAGTGGGATGGTAGCTTATTGTGGATAGAGATGTGTGAGAAAGGAACAGGCTGGTTGAGCTTTCTCCATTTGTAAATATTAGGCAATTTGTATCTAAACTGGATTGAGATTTGTATAGATTCTCATGACAAGTGATACTTGGAGGTAATTTTATTGCACTGTTTTACACCAGCTGTTTCTGAAGATGAGTTCTTTGATGGTTCCTCAACGGAGAGCGCACTGATGAGTGAAGATTATAGTCAGGATCTGGACGTCTCAACCAATCCGGAGGAGTCTGAGGAGGACAACGATAGCAATGCAACAGTGCGGTGTGTCTGCGGAATGGACGAAGAAAATGGATTCATGATTCAGGTGGTAAAAAGGTTTAAATGTCTCAACATGTTTTTGTTTACTTTTGGCATCCGTATGCTGTTCTTGTGCTTTGGCACTATGTCTTTTCTAGCTGCTGATTGTCTTTAGATACACAATTGATTCAATTCGATTTGATTTATTATTGTCACATGTATTAACATACTGTGAAAAGTATTGTTTCTTGCGTGTTATAAAGCCAAAATATAGTGTTCATTGAAAAGGAAATAAGACAGTGCAAAATGTAGTATTGCAATTATAGCTAGGGTGTAGAGAAAGATCAACTTAATGCAAGGTAAATGCATTCAAGTCTGATGGCAGCAGGAAAGAAGCTGTTCTTAAGTACATGATCTCAGACTTTTGTATCTTTTTCCCGATGAAAGAAGGGGAAGAGAGAATGTCCTGGGTGCGTGGGGTCCTTAATTGTGCTGGCTGCTTTGCTGAAGCAGTAGCAAATGTAGACAAAGTCAATGGATGGGAGGTTGGTTTACATTCATGATCTTTTGTAGTTTCTTGCTGTCTTGGACAGAGCAGGAGCCATACCGAACTGTAATCAATAAATGCCTGTCAAAAAGTCCCAGAAAATTCTTTCTCTCTCCTTCAAAAATGAGTGATGTTGTCTGATAGATTGAGCTGGGGTGATTCATGGTGAAGATTCTGAGCAGTGTGAAAGCAATTTTTAAAAGAAATGAAGAAATATTTCTCTTACAGCCTCAGGACATTCCAAACCATGTCACAGGCATTGGAGGCTGAATAAACAAATATGGATAGCCAACTCGTACATAACAAAGTTCCACAAACACCAAATGAAATGAATAATTAAATAATCTATTTTTGTAGTGTTAGCTGACATGAGTGATCAATTTGACAGCACCTCACCCCACTTAGAGGTATTATGAACTGTATGAGGGTAGACATTGACTTCAAAAAGGTATAGGCTGGTTGAATGGATGAATTTGCGATGGATGAAATTAAAGAAATGTGAAACAGTACATTTAGGTTGGAAGAACCAGGAAAGGCCATACAAAATAATGGGAACAATTCTGGAAGGAACTCAGGAACAAAGAGAGCTAGAGTACATGTGCACAAACTGTTGAAGATGGTAGGCCAGCTTGGGAAAGTGATTAATGACACAATGCTTAATACAGGAACCTGGGCTTTATAAATAGAGGCATGGGTTACAAAAGCAAGGAAGTTATGGCGAATTTTCCTATAACACTGTTGATCCCTAAGTAGAATTTTGTGTCCAATTTTGGGCACCACTCTTTTGAAAGGATGTGAAGGCATTAGAGAGAGTGCGGAAAATAATTATGAGAAAGGTCCCAGGAATGTGGGACTTAAATTAGATGGAGAAACTGGAGTTGTACTCCTTGCAGAAGAGAAGGTTAAGAGGAGATTTGATATAGATGTTCAAAATTCTGAGGGATCCAAGCAGAGTAGTTAGGGAGAAACAGTTCCCATTGGCAGAAGTGTCAAGAGTCAGAGGACACCGATTTGGAAATGGTGATTGGCAAAGAGATTGAAGGCAATGTGAGAAAGAAACTTTTTTTTACGCAGTGTATGTTAGAATCTGGAATGCACTGAGTGTTCATTCAAGTCAGACTCAACTAAGGCATTTAGATGGGAATGAGAGAAATATAATGAAGACAAAGATTTTACTGGCCTGTGTGGAAAAGGATGGGGGTGTAGGACAAGCTGAGTCAGTCTTGTAGAGATGTCTGCATAGACGTTGCTTTCTGTGCTGTAACCATTCTATGATTTCTAGCATTTTCTAGTCCTATTTCAGATTTCCAGCATCCTCAGTTTTGTCCTTTTACTTTGTGAAGATGAAAGGATGTTTCCTCAAGGCCTTTAGATATTTATTTAGAAACTGACATGTCACACATAATCGCACTTTCTTATAAACTTTATTATCTATGTTATAAAATTTGCAAGACAGTGACCTGTCCTGGTTCCCCCATGCTGACATTATAGTTAAGAAAATCCACCATCACCTCTCCTTTCTTGGAAGGTGAAGGAAATTTGGCATGTCAGCTACACTCTCTCCAACTTTTACATATGCACCATAGAAAGCATTCTTTCTGGGTTTATCACAGCTTGGTATGACTCCTGCTCTGTCCAAGACCACAAGAAATTACATAAGGTCGTGAAGCCCAATCCATCACGCAAACCAGCCTCCCATCCATTGACTGTCTACACTTCCTGTTGCCTCGGCAAAGCAGCCAGCATAATTAAGAACCCCGGGCATTTTCTCTTCCACTTTCTTCTGCGGGAAAAAGATGCAGAAATCTGAGGTCACGCACCAACTGACTCAAGAACAGCTTCTTCCTTGCTGCTGTCAGATTTTTGAATGGACCTTGCATTAAGTTAATTGTTCTCTACCTCCCAGCTTTGGGTTGTAATGCTACATTCTGCACTCTTTCATTTCCTTCTTTATGCTTTGTCTGTATAGCACACAAGAAATAATATTTTTTACTGTATGTTGATACATGTGACAAAAAATCAAATCAAAGCAATGTGCTTATATGTTATATTGTATATGAATTCAGCACAGATAGCGCATTGTGCTGTGTAAGCTCTTTGATAGTTCTATCCAAATAAACTCACACTCCTCTTTCCATGAAGCCCTGCAATATCAATTTGCATATGTATGTTTGCTCTGTATTTGTTCCTTTTGGGTAGCTGATCCTTTCTTGCAAGCCTTAATAATGGTGTGCCCAGGAATGCATAAGTATTTTCGGAGAGAAAAATTGAGATGAGGTGGCCTAGTGGTGAATTTGAAAGCATAAAGTAGGAATGAAATGATAATATACTACATTTTAACATGCCATTATTTTCTTGTGTTTTTTTTTGCTCCATTTGAATTTCTTTTGTGTTTTATTTTTTGCTGTCTCCTGCCCTCTCAAAGTGTGAAGAGTGCCTTAGCTGGCAGCACAGCATCTGTATGGGGTTACTGGAAGACAGCATTCCAGACCAGTATATCTGCTACATCTGCCGGGATCCTCCAGGTATCTGCAAATACTGGATTTAACTTGTTGCTGCATCTCGAATAAAAATAGTTGTTTGTGTAGTTATTTTGGAAATACATCTAAACCAGATTTTTAATTACATTTTAACTCATTGCTGTTTCATTGGCTAGCCATTTGTTTACTTCAAAAGATGATACGCAAGATAAAATAATTTTGAATACTTGCCTATCTATTCAAATCTAATCATTTAAATACATTGGTTAACAGACTGATGAAGGGAAAATTACTGCCTATACTGGCTTTAAATGTCCTGACGAAATCCTGAAAGTTTAAAGTTTGTTTTTTAGTGTCACAAGTTACCTTACATTAACACTGCAATGAAATTGCTGTGAAAATCCTCTCATTGCCACACTCCGGCAGTTGTTTGGGTACATTGAGGGAGAATTTAGCACGGCCAGTGCATTTTACCAAGTTGTGCAATATTGAGAACAAAGAAAATTCCAACACAGAAACAGGCCGTTCGGCCCTTTAAGCCTGCACCGACCTAAGCTGCCCAACTGAAGTAAAACTGCCTACCCTTCTGGAAAGAACAAAGAAAATTAAAAATTATTGCATGTAGTTCTTATGTAAAATAAAAACAAGCAATACTGGAAATACTTAGCAGGTCAGGATACGTCTGTGGCGAGAAACAGAATTAACTTTTGTTCTGATGAACGGTTCTCAACCTGAAACATGAACTCATTTCTCTCTCCACAGAAACTGCTTGAATATTTCCAGCAATTTTTATTTGCAATCTTTACCATTCACAGTGTTTTGCTTTTAGTTCTCACCTTTGCAAAAGGTTTCAGATTTTTTGATTTTTGATTAATTTCCCAATGAAATTACAATTTCAAAAATGTATTTTTCTCCACTGATAAAGATTACATTTTTCATTTATTCTTTTATTGGAAATGTTAAACCTCTATTCAGTGCCACTATTCATACTTTCAATAAGATCACCTCTCATTCTTCTAAACTTCAGTAGGTAAAGACACAATCTGTTCAACCTTTCCTCACAAGGCAATCCTTTTATCCCAGGAATCAACCTTATGAACCTTCTTTAAACAGCCTCCAATACAAGTGCATTTTTTATTAAATGAGTCAAAATTGTACTCGATACTCTACATGTGGCCTCATCAATGTCCTGTAGAATTATAAGATAATAAGATATAGGAGCAGAATTAGGTCATTCGGTCCATCGAACCTGCTCTGCCATTAAATCATGGCTCCTCATCCCTATTTTCCTGCCTTCCCCCTATAACCCGTCAACGCATTATCAATTAGAATCTTCCTAACACCTCCTTAAATTTACTCACTATCTCAGCATTGACCGCACTTTGAGATAGCAAATCCCACAGATTCACAATCCTTTGGGAGAAGTAGTTCTTCCTCAACTCTGTTTTAAATTTGCTACTCCTTATCCTAAGACTATGAACTCTCATCCTAGAAGCCCCACAAGAGAAAGCATCTGCTCCATGTGGACTTTATCCGTACCTTTTTTCATCTTGTATACCTCAATTTCATCTCCCTCATTGTTCTAAATTCCAGACAGGATGTTGAACTGTTCAATCTTTCTTCTTACAACAAACTCCTCATCTCTGGAATCAATCAATTGGAGGCACTCCTCTGGACTGCCTCCAATGCCACTACATCTTTCCTCAAATAAGGGGACCAAAACTGTGCATAATAATCCAAGTGGAGTCTCATCAAAGTCTTGTATAGTTGCAACAATACTTCATTACTCTTATATCCTATTCCTTTGACTATAAATGCTAACATTCCATTCACTTCCTTTATTATCTGCTGTACCTGCGTGCTAGTTTTTTTGTCACTCATGAATGAGGACACCCAGATTCTTCTGCATTGGAGCACTGCAAAGTCTCTCCCCATTGTAACAAAACTTCCCTGCTTTTATACTTCATCCCCTTGTAAATACTTTGCAGGATTGTTGGGTGACACAAGTCAAGAAAGTGAGGTGGCTTTCAGGATAAAAATTTCAGAATTGAGGCGAGGAATGGAATAATTGAGTTTTGGAGGTACTACACACATGAGTGAGGGCTTTGTATGACCTGTGGCCAGGGAAAAAGCAGGTAATCTTTGTGATTCAATGGACATAGGGTCAAAAGCACAAATAGAACACTAAGGTTGTTGTGCAGAGTGAAGTTTAAGTACCAGAGAGCAGGAAGTTTATTCAACAAAAATATCAATCACATATTCTTTAAAAATGAACTACTTTATCAAATAATTCCTCCCCCCCACCCTGTCCACTCACTTGACAGATTAAGGGGAATCAGTTAGCTCAGTTGGCTGGTTGACTGGTTTGTGCTGCAGAACGACACCAACAGTATGAGCTTAATTCCCATACCTCATGAGGTTATTCACAAAGACTCTGCCTTCTCAACCTTGTCCCTTTCCTGAGGTTTTGTGATCCTCAGATTAAATCACCACCAGTCAGCCCATCAATCACCTGGGACGGCAGCAACTTTAACTTTTTTATAAAATAGAAAATCCTAATAGTTTGTGAAGGTTGAACTACTTTTAAAAGAATGAGAAAAATTATATCAATGATAGTAATCTAACAGCAAGTGTTTTAAGTGCGATTACCCAGTTACTGACAGATTTACATTTTCATGTGAGATTTTTTAAAAAGAAAAGACAAGGAAATAAGATTTTGTTCATTTATGTTGCCACTTTTTTAAATAAAAGCAATGCCTGTAAAATTCTAGTAAAAAATCAAATGTCTTACCATAGCAAAAACCTGCTATGCAATGTATAGAATCAGTATTTTCTTGAGGTCAGGCAGTGTCAGATCAGTTCTGGTGCTGGTCAGACTCCATAGCTTCTATTGCAGTGAATGAAGCCATTCTGGGGAAAGCAAACATTCCTTCCTCCTAACAATATATAGAAATGGCTTGGACAACATAGATTGGGCACCATCCTTTTCCCCAATCTTTTTTTAGAAAGTCCAATTAAGAAATAAAACATCACTCAGTTAACATCAAATCTCTAACTCTGTACAGTTCCCCAATGACAAGTCGACATTTTGTATAGATAAATAAATGCTGTTGTAGAGATTGGCCATGCTAAATTGCCCCTTAGCGTCAGGGAGATTAGCAGGGTAAATCTGTCAAGTTACGGGATTGGGGTCTGGATGGAGTTGTTGTCAGTGCAGGCTTGATGGGCCGAATGGCCTCCTCCTGCAGTGTAGGAATTCTATGATTCTATCTCCCCTCTTTCCATGAATATTGAAGATTTTGTGACATGACTGGGGAGACAAAGCACAAAGTTTTCTCAATATCCTGGCCAACAATCTTCCTTTAATTCCATCTGAAAACAGTTCATCTGAGAGTCCATTTGCTATTTGCAGGATGATAGACATGAATTAGTTTCTTATAATAGCAGTAAAGAAGAAGGCCATTCAGGTCATCATGTCTGTCCCTATTCTTTGAAAGAGCAACCCTTAGCTATAATCCCTTACTTATTCCTGCAAATTTGCATGTTGGAAGTTACTGTTAAATTTGCCTCTATTCTCCTTTCATGTCTTGCATTTCAGGTCACCATAATTCTCTGCATAAAAAAATTCCCTTCTGGGCCCCTCTGATTCTTTTGCCAATTATCTTAAATCTGTGTCTTTTGGTTACCAACCCTCCTGTCAGTGGAAACAGTTTCTCCTTATTGACAATGTCAGGACGTTTCATAATTTTGTACACGTCTATTAAATTTTCCTTTATATGCTCAAGCAGAATAATCCCAAATCTCTCTGCATAACTGAAGACCCTAATCCCTGGGGATGCTAGTAAATATCCTCTGTACACTTTCCAAGGACTTCAGTGATAGTTTATTGAATGTGAAGTGTTTCAAGGCGTCCTGATTATATAAGTGAGATGTCACTTGAATGCAATGTTCTTTATCCCTGAAGGTCGGAAATGGCGTGCCAAATATTGCTACGACAAGGAATGGTTAAAAAATGGATATATGTATGGGCTATCCTTCCTGAAGGAGAATTATTCCCAGCAGAATGCTAAGAAAATAGTCTCAACACATCAGCTCCTGGCTGATGTGTACAGTGTGACTGAAGTGCTCCATGGGCTTCAAATGAAAATCAATACCCTCCAGTAAGTATACATAACAACATCATCATTGCAATATATCGATTGTAACATTAGTGATAACAGGGTTTGGCTTTGCATCCAAGCTGCAGCTGTTTGGATGCTCCCTGAATCCAGAGTCAAGGCCTAGCCTACTACACAAAGAGAGAGAAGAGAGATTTGTTTTTGGAGGAATAAGCACTTTGATGTATTATCAATTTGGATCGTAACACTGACTTTGCATGATACAGGGTTAGTGTTAACGTGAAGCTCAAAGTGTTTGCACCAATGTGAATAAGACCATAAGATATAGGAACAGAATTAGATCACTCGGCCCATTGAGTCTGCTCTGCCAGTCAATCATGGCTGATATTTTTCTCATCCCCATTTTCCTGCCTTTTTCCCATAATCCCTGATTCCCTTATTAATCTCTGTCTTAAGGATACTCAATGGCCTGACCTCCATAATCTTTTGTGGCAAAGAGTTCCACAGATTCACCCCTCTCTGGCTGAAGAAATTCCTCCTCATCTCTGTCTTAAAGGATCGTCCCTTTAGTCTGAGGTTGTGCCTTTTAGTTCTAGCTTTTCCTACTAGTGAAAGCATCCTCTCCATGTCCACTCTATCCAGGCCTTGCAATATCCTGTAAGTTTCAATAAGACCCCCTCTCATCTTGTACAGTGAATACAAAATAGTAGTACGCAGAAGTTCCACAACAGTTAGCAACAGGAACAGAAAATGTTGAAACAATTCAACTTGTAGAGAGAGAGAAAAGCATTAACGTTTCAAATTTGTATGACTCTTCTTCAGAGCTCCCGAAACATTAACTCTATTTTCTTTCTCCATATGCTGCCAGACGACTCAATTTTCCCAGCATTTTCTGTCAAATTCCAGCATTTATAGTGTTTTGCCTTTATTATTAGAAAATGTTAGTGTGTGACAGGAAACTTCTGCCATTCTTCAGGTGTGGTTTATGACCTGTCTGGGGGTTGTAGGTAGAGAAGTCATCACATTGCTGCATATTTTTATTTGTAGACCAAACATTCCTAAAAATTAAATTCGGAATATGATTTCAGTCTATTATATACTAGCAACATACCTCAAACTCTACCAAACAGCTCCTAGTGAAGTATGATCATTTTTTTCACTCTGACTAACCACTCTATGGTTGTCTTGAGTGAAATGCAAACTGAATTGGGCAGATCTGTATTGGGGACACGTTGCTACTTCTTGATGTTACGATTGAACAGGCTACAATTATGGTATGTACAAAACATTTGCAATACAGGTCATTGTCTTCACTCAGTCTTATATAGAGTGGTATGACATCTTCCTGTCCTTTCAACCTCAAGGAGCAAAAAGCACCCTGATCTACACCTCTGGGCTCGGTCATGCATCAAATCTACTCAAGGGCAAACTACAGGAGAAAAGAAGGACGCAGAACATGTCGACAGTCTCCAGCAGCCTGAAAACATCTGTCATAGTCAGAGACGTAAAGAAAAATCAAGTGCCAGCCAGAAGGCAGAGGGAACCTACATCACCAGTGAACACAGCTATCAGAAGCCTCAGTGCTGCAGCTTAGAGCAGAATGCCACAATAGATCAAGACAGTTCAGAGGGTGAAGATACTAATAGTTTAGAATATGAAGAAGATCAGAGCCCTATGTTCAAGGCAGCTGAAAAGCACATTATTGAGGAAGAGGACAGCCCATCTGGACAGGTATGTTGCTGCATTGCTGTTTTTGGTAATCCATGATTGTGTGTTTTATCTGCTCTTTAAATTTCTTGATGTTGCTTGCAATTTGGTTCCTCTACATTAACTGCACCAACTGAGAGGCATCCCTACTGGACAAGCCTTCAAGATCAATCACTTTTAATGCAATTGCGTTCCCTTTGCACACATCTTTCGCCGCGATGGAATCCATGATGAGGATTGCACCATTGGTGGGACTGTAAAACCCCACCAATGTGAATGGTCAGAACCCACAGTGTTCCTCCAGGCACTCCAGTTTCCTTCCACAGTTAAAAGATGGGTAGATAAGATTGATTAGCCAAGCCAAATTGCATCTTATTGTCAGGGGGACAAGCAGAGTAAATACGTGGGGTTATGGGGATAGAGGATTATTATCAGTATAGCCTCGATGGGCCAAATTCTTCTGCATTGTAGGCATTCTGTGAGTAACTCTGTTTCTCTCTGTAAAGATTCTGCCAAATCTCATGAGTTTTTCCAGCACTATTTTGTTTTAATTAGCATTTTTGCAAATCATTACTTTTGTTTATAAAGACGCAGTTATATAACGCTTACTGTTTAGATTACTGCATTCTAGTACTTTGAACTGAGCGTCAACTTCTGGACCAACAGTTAGAGTCCACTCAAGTGTCACACTTCAATCATCAAGTGTTTGCCATGTGTTTAGTTCAGGACTGTTAGTGAATGCAGAAAGAGAAGAAATGAGGGAAAGGTAACAAAACTTCAATAGGACAGATGAGACAGAATGGTTAGTACCGGTGCCTTACAGCACCAGGGACCGGTTTCAGTTCCTGGCTTCGGTCATTGTCTGTGTGGAGGTTGCACGTTCTCCCCATATCTGCGTGGAGGCCGTCTGAGTGCTCCGGTTTCCTCCCATAGTTCTAAAGATGTGCTGGTTAAGTACGTTGATCATGCTAAATTCTCCCTCAGTGTATCTGAACAGGCGCTGGAGTGTGATGACTAGGGAATTTTCGCAGTAACTTCATTGCAGTGATAATGTAAACCTACTTGTGACTAATAGATAAACTTTAAAACTTTAGAGTTTTATTTTTCTCCAAGCTGTTTATTTCTGAGGTTTTTTTTGTAACAACTAGGATGAGTTCCCGATGTCCCTGCTGAGCTTGTTAATCATATATAAAAAAGACTTTACCCTGACATGCCATTTGATGACCTTCCATTTGTATGAAGCATAAACAATAACATGAACCCATAGATGGAAAGGTCTGTTTCCATGTTCTACACTCAACGTAAGGTCAGAGGGCACCATGTTTAACTCCGTTTGCAATTCCTTAGATAACGAAGAAGCCTGTTCCCGTGTGCAGCAAGACTTGGACAGCTCCCAGGCATGGGCTGGTAAATGACAAGCAACACTCACATCATACAAACTACCCGGCTTGGATTTGCTTTCACTGCTGTTGCTGCTGAGCTAATTTTTCAACATGACATCTAAAATGTCACTGTGCTGTAGCTCAGCACAGACTGGCAATCAAACCTGGGAACTCTTTGCTGTAGATGTGCAATGTGAAATTAAATTCAGCGTATCATATCTCAGTACGCCTTCGCACAATATCCTGCTCTTTGAAATCAACTGAAATTATTATGACAGCAGAAACAGAGCTGTCCCCATTACAATCTCTGACCAGAGCTAGCTCTTTTCCTCATAATTAACTGCTGTAACCCATTTTTTTCTCTATCACTGCACTAACAAACAGGGGCCTACCGAGATTAAAGAGATGGTTACTGTCTCAAGTGATGGCAGCTGTGATGGGATGGCAGGAGAGGAACATGTCAGTCCACAGTTTCCGTGGCAGCTGAACCTACTGACACACATTGAGGCTGTGCAAAATGAAGTAAACAGCAGAATGGACTTCATAGAGAAAGAGCTAAATGGTAAAATCAGCACTGCGATCCTACGATAAATCTTCTTGCTTTAATATATTACACACCGGATTCACCAGAGTGTTTGATTTGATTTATTATTGTATTGGGATACAGCGAAAAGTAATGTTTTTTGCGTGCTATGCAGGCAAAACATCCATTTGTGGAGTGCATATAGGGTAGAAGGAAAGGAGAGGGTGTGAAATATAGTGTGGCAATCATAGCTAAGGTGTAGAGAAAGATGAACTTAATGTAAGGTAGGTATATTAAATACGACATTATTAGAGAGTTTGAGAGTTAGGGTTTTAAAAGTATAGAATGAGAGTAAAAGATAGAGTTTAGAGGGTGTTCTAGGGACAGCTTGCAAGAAAATGCTTCTCTCCAGCACCATCTTGGATAATTTTAAATGTTAAATGTTGGATAATTTTTTTCTTTTTTGTTCCATCAAGTTCAGAAGATTGAGCTGTTCAACTTAACTTAGCTGTTTAAAATTGTAAACAAATTTTATAGGGTAGATTCTCCGGTGGGGGAATGCAGAACAATGTGGCACCACCTTAAAATTAGAGTTATGTTGTTTAGATGTGAAATCAGGAAGGTTCTCACACAAAGACTAGCGGAAGTCTGGAACTCATTCCCCCAGAGAAACTGTAGATGCTGGAATGATTTAAATTGCCTAGACTGAAATTGATAGATTTTTGTTGATGGGAGTATTAAGGAAGATGGAGCAATGATGGAAAACAGACTCGGGATACTGATTTCTCATCTTGCATGCAAAACTGTAGTTTGCATCACATCTTTTTCCCTGTCAAATGACTATATCTAAATTTACAATTGCCAAACTTGATGGGTTATCAAAGTGCAATCTGACCCTGGTGGTGATGTTATATTGTCTTATTTTCACTTTTTCATGAACTGCAGACGAATATACACACTCCAAGCAACTCTGCTCCCTAAAAACCCACAGGTTTTGCTATTTATCTACAAATAATATCAAGAGGAAGTATTGTATGACATTAGGATCAAATATACCCTTTAAAATTTCAGTCTAGACAGTTTAAATTGTTCCAGCATCCATAGCTTTTCTGGGGGAAGGAGTTCTCTTTTGTTTGAAGACAATATTCGGTGTTAACTTTGTGTTCAGCATCGTGGGAGAGAAAATAGTAATAATCTGTAACAGCTACTTTCTTCTCTCAGGGTTAGTAATGTTATTCCAACAAAACATGATAATTAAAATTATTGAACACTTTTAAATATAGTTAAACTGATTGTGTGTTTAATTTTAATCTTCTGAGTTCCCTTTTGTTTATTTAACCTTTGTTTGATATGTAACAAATATTTTTGTTCCTTTTCTTCTTGCTTCCTTCTGTGCCATCTCCTAGTTTTGGAAAGTTGGCTGGATTTTTCCGGGGATCTCGAACCACCAGAACCACTTTCACGACTCCCACAGCTGAAACGCCACATCAAACAGCTCCTGACAGACCTGGCGAAAGTGGAGCAAATGGCAACCTGCTGCTCTCTTTGAGAAAATGATAACTGGGGGTAGAGATGGGGGTGGGGGAGATATTATGGGGGCAGGGAGGGTGATGGAAAAAGATTGGAACCACACAACGGATGTAGAATAGAACCTTCGAGAAGCTAACGTTTCTACGACTTGTGTGCAGAAAGATTTAAGTTCTAATACAGACTTGGAGGCAAGAAAGAGACTGGATTGAAAACAAAAGGATGTCTTAGACCTTTAATAACATCAGGCTTAAGGCAGAGCTTCACTTTCATTCACAGCACTTGCCAACATAAAGTGATCCCATTATGCTGTGAGCCCTTGCGTACAGCACATATAGAGCATCACAATCACTGATCAAGTGTGCACACACTCCTTCCTAACTGGTCATGAATTCCTTAGTTGTGGAATGGATCTTGACTGCTAAATAAGCAATAGAAATGGGATAACACTAATGGGATCAGCAGCTTTTTGTAATTGAGCGTAACTGACCCCGAATTTGTTATCACAAAGGCTAGAATGATATCAGAAGAGTGCAGCTCCTGAAATCAGGTGCCGAAGAATAAAGCACTTCCCTGGTTAATAACTTAATGATCTAATATGCAATGAAATAATGCTGAGATGAGCAGCTTACAGGCTCAAATTGAGCCTTTTAAATCACCGCAGTGATATTAATTATTTTTTTTTGTAGCAAGTTGACTAAGTTGTCCCAGGAACAATTTAGACAGAAGTGATTTGACGATGTGGACATGCAACTTTCCAACTACTGCAGTCCTCAGCAGCCAAATCTTAAATCCAGTGTGAATCTCAACACAGTACTTACTGCTCAAATGGAAAGAAAAAGAAAGCCCTGATGAAATGTACAGAAATGCTTTATTATTTCGAGAGTGGGAGAAGGGAAGGAGCGGGAGGTACAGAAAACAGACCTTCGTTGAGGCTCCACAATTCGTGTTGAAAGATTTGACTGTGGAATCCCTGTGAAATCATTCTATAACAGTCACAAATTTATAGCAATTAGCACTTGAAACTTAATGGTAGTGCAACTAAAATGTATAAGGTGTACAGTATTGCAGAGACTTTGACATTTTGCACCCATCCAGATTCGAGATTGTTTTACAAAATGTAAGCAATTTGCAAAGATCTGAGCTCCTTCATTATGGTGAGTCTGCAGCTTTGTATGGGATAATCTCATATAACAAAATATTGTGAGGAGTCCAGACTGAGAATTTGGTTTGTAAATAGACAGTCTGCACCCCAGTTACGTTGAAAAATACCCATCAATCTGCATGGAGCACTTGCTTATACTACCGTTTGGATCCAAGCACCAAGTCACCGGCAGATAGGAGAGTGCTCAAACAAAATTGATCTGTCTATACTGACCTTCCTGAATCCTTTTTCAACCCAAAACACATATTTTGTATACCCATAATTAACTTGTTTCTCAAATTGGTGCTTAGAATTAAAGGCATGCAAAATAGGTGGAGTCAGGAAAGTGCATTAAATCAGGGGATTGATTGCAAGCAGAAACCCGTAAAAGGGCTCGCTGACGAGTGGTTGCACAAGAAACGATTGATTGAGACCCACATCTGTAACCATGTTCTGTGCAACAACCACAAATTTAGTGTAGTTAAATTAAAAGGGAGATGTGCGCCAGAATTCTGCCATCCCGCCTGCCGTGGAATTGGAGCAAGCGAGGTACAGACGATGGAAGTATCCGTTGATCTCAGGCAAGATTTTCCAGTCTGGCTCGAGCGAGGTCATAAAATCCCACCTGTGAAATTTGAAATTAGTATAAATAAAATCAGTTTATAAAGGGTACAGTTTTGCAGGATAGGTCTCACTTTTGTACCTGCCAATAATATTCAGCTGCTGTTGTTCAAGAAAACATAAACTATAACAAAAAAGAAATTGTGTGCCAGGCTGGATATATTTGCTATCAGGATGTGTGTTGACTGTGTGTATATCTCAACAAAGTGTATATTTGGGTTATGTGTATAAAGTTCTGGAAGCTGAAGTTCCTCTCCTTTTCATTTCATTTCTCTGTATAAAACAATTCACTGAGGTGTTTTTTTTTAAATAGACAATAAATGTTTAAGCAACAGAATATGCCTATTGTGCTATTCAATAGTTATGGCTGTCATCAGCACTCTGCAACAATCTATCCCATGCTTATACTAAGTAAGCATGGCTTACAAAGCAATTCTACAAATACATAAAGGGCAAAAGAGTAACAAGGAAGAGGGTAGGGCCTCTTAAGGATCAACAAGGTTATCTATGTGTGGATCCACAAGAGATGGGTGAGATTCTAAATGAATATTTCTCTTGAGTATTTACTGTTGAGAAAAGCATTGATGTGAGGGAACTTGGGGAAATAAATAGTGATGTCTTGAGGAGTGTACATACTACAGAGTAGGAGGTGCTGGAAGTCTTAAAACGCATCAAGGTAGATAAATCCCCAGGACCTGGTGACCTGTATCCCAGGACATTATGAGGGAGGAAATTGCGTGTTCCCTAGCAGAAATATTTGAATCATTGACAGTCACAGGTAAGGTGCCTAATGATTGGAGGATGGCAAATGTGGTACCTTTGTTTAAAAAGGGCTGCAGCGAAAAGCCTGGGAACTACAGGCCGCTGAGCCTCACATCTGTAGTGGATAAATTGTTGGAAGATATTCTGAGACAGGATCTACAGACATTTAGAGAGGTAAAGATTATTAGGGGCAGTCAGCATGGCTTTGTGAGTGAAAAATCATGTCTTTGAAATTTGATGAGCTTTTTGAAGGGGTAATCAAGAAGATAAATGAGGGCAGTGCAGTTGATGTTGTCTGCGTGGACTTTAGCAAGGTCTTTGCCAAGGTATTGCATGGTTGTTGCATAAGGTTAAATTTCACAAGATCCAGGATGAGGCAGCCAAATAGATACAGAAGCCAAAGGGTGGTTATAGAGGGTTGTTTTTCAAACTGGATTCCTGTGACCAGCGGTATGCCTCAGGGATCAGTGTTAGGTCCACTGTTATTTGTCATTTATATTAATGATTTGGATGAGAATTTAGGAGGCGTGGTTAGTAAGTTTGCAGTTGACACCTAAATTGGTGGCATAGTGAACAGTAAAGAAGGTTATCGAGGATTGCAGAGGGATTTTGATCAATTGGGCCAGTGGACTGACAAATGGCAGGTGGAGTTTTATTTAGTTAAATGTGAGGTGATGCATTTGATGGATCGAACCAGGACAGGACTTACTCAGTTAATGGTAGGGCACTGGAGAGAGTTATAGAACAAAGAGGTCTTGGGGTGCAATTCATAGCTCCTTCAAAGTGGATTCACAGGTGGACAGGGTGGTGATGAAGGCATTTGTCATGCTTGTTTTCATTGGTCAGAACATTGAATACAGGAGTTGGGACATCTTGTTGAAGTTGGACAACACTTTGATAAGATCACGCTTGAAATACTGTGTACAGTTCTGGTCACTCTATTATGGAAAGGATATTATTAAACTAAAAAAAGTATAGAGAGAATTTAATAGGATGCTATCGGGACTTGATTGTTTGAGTTATAAAGAGAGGTTGGATAGATTGGAACTTTTTTCTATGGAGCATAGGAGGCTTAGGGGTGACCTTATAGAGGTCTATAAAATAATGAGGGATGTAGGTCAGCTGGATAGTCAATATCTTTTCCCAAAGTTAGGGGAGTCTGAAACTAGAAGGCATAGGTTTAAAGTGAGAGGGCAGAGATACAAAACGAGGTCCAGAGAGGCAATTTTTTTCACACAGGGTAGTGAGTGTCTGGAACAAGATGTCAGAGGTAGTAGTAGAGGCAGGTGCAATTTTGCCTTTTGAAAAGCATTTAGATAGTTACATGGGTACAATGGTTATGGAGGGATATGAGCCAAATGCGGGCAATTGGAATTAGCTTAGTGGTTAAAAACAAAGAGCTGGCAAAGACAAGTTGGTAAGAACTCAGTAAGAATTTAGCAACACCAATTATTAATCCAACCGATTTATTTGATAGTAAAAAAGCGAGCTTTCAACACTCCCGTGTCTTCATCAGGCAAGTGCAAGTTGGGCCAGAGGACCTGTTTTCATGCCGTAAATCTTTATGACTCTATGGCTAAATTTGCAACTTGTAAAGCAATCATTCCATGCACTGACACATTCCATGCATGGCTGGTGGGAATGTTAGCAATACATCGTAGAATCATGCCTGTCACAAAGGAAGATATATACAGTTGTTGAAGGCCAATCATTTCAGGCACTGGATATCGCTGCAGGATTTCCTCAGAGCAACTTCCAAATCTGTACCATCAGTAATGCCCTTCAGTAATGAGCTTCTCTCCATCATGATGTCTGCTTTGTAGTTGCTTGCAGATGATTGTACAGTGTTCATCTTTTTTACCTCTGGCAGCTTGTTACAGACACTCACTACCCTCTGTGTGAAAAAATTGTCCCACTGGACCCTTTTGTATGTCTCCCCTTTAAACCTATGCCCTCTATTTTTAGACTCCTCTACTTTTGGGAAAAGATATTGACTATCTAGCTGATCTGTGACCCTTGTTATTTTATAGACTTCTATAAGATCATCCCTGAGCCTCCTACACTTCAGAGAAAAAAGTCCCAGTCTCCTCATAACTCAAACTGTCAAGTTCTAATAGCATCCTAGTAAATTTTTTCTGCACTCTTTCTAATTTAATAATATTCTTTCTATAATAGGTTGACCAGGGGGTGTACGCAATATTCCAAGTGTGATCTCACCAATGTCTTGTACAACTTCAACAAGACGTCCCAACTCCTATATTCAATGTTCTGACCAATGAAACTAAGCATGCTGAATGCCTTCTTCACCACTTTGTCCATTTGTGACTCCACTATTCTTCTGAATTACTTTGTGTTATGTATTGTAAAGCAACGTACCTCTGTCACGTGATGTACTGTGACATCACCAGAGGCATTTGCAGGGTTCAATCTCTTTTTCATCTTAAGTTACGATGAAGCAACACCTATCTCAATAAACTCTGAATGGTTTGTTAAGTAATCCATGATGTGGTGACCTATTCTTGTTTCTATGCTGTAAAGAAAAAAAGACAGAAAATTGCAGCATAAGAACAGGCCCTTTGCACCGACTATGCTGCCTGATGAACTAAAGCCCCATCCTTCCAGCAACCATATCCCTCTATTCCCATCCTATTCACGTATTTGTCCAGATGCCCCTTAAAAGTCACTATTGTACCTGCTTCCACTACCTCCCAGCAGCAAGTTCCAGGTATCCTCTGTGCATCGCCTTTAAACCTTTCCCTTCACATCTTAAATTTGTGTCCCCTCATAATTGACTCTTCCACCCTGGGAAATAGCTGGTAGTGGTGGTGACGAGGGCTGAACATTATATTCTAAGTGTGGCCTAGCAAAATTCTATAAAGCTGCAACATGACTTGCCAATTTTTAAACTCAATGCCCCGGCTGATGAAGGCAAGCATGCCGTATGCCTTTTTGACTACCTTCTCCACCTGTACACCCAGATCCCTTTGCCTATCAATACTTTTAAGGATTCTGCTATTTATGGTATATTTCCATCTGCATTAGATTTACCAAAAAGCATTATTTCATTTATCCAGATTGAACTACATCAGCCATCTTTAGAAACTTCATTTGTCTTCTGTAGAAGAGGCTAAAGTCCCAAAATGCAATAGTAAGGAGAATAACTGGCAACGAGGTGTGTCTTCCAGCAAGATTGTTGACAAAGACCAGTTTTAAACAAAGCTGGCAATGAGAAAACAATCGGAAGGAATAATTCATCTGGACTTGGATCAAGAAATTATTTTCAGGCGACCATCACACCATTTGATGAGTAGTGTGGTAAATTTAGCCACGGAAATGGATCTTTTATTATTTGCTACAGGTGAATATTAACTTTTAATTTGATAAAAACATTCTGGACTGACCAACTGATTTAAAACATCCACACAACCTTGAGAATCAGAGCATAGGAAAAGTAATTGCCAGTGAACATAGCAACAATACTGCTTAATTAAAGAAATCATTGGACTCAAATTCTTTAAGAGAATGAGCAAACCAGCATTGGGAGCGACCAGCAGGGTGGGGATTATGGGGGTGAAGGGAAAGGCACAAGCAGTGGGCGGATGGGGGAGACGTTCTGATATTCAGCCGTGAGTGGGGGGGAGGGGTGGGTAATGATGGCAAGAGTATTGAGAGATCGGGGTATCTGTGCAATAGTGCCCCAAGGACTCTGCAGCAGGTTTCACTGCCGAGCTTAGGTTAGTAGACTCTGGATTGTTCCTGGCGCTTTAGGATCCTTATGTAAGAACTATTATTTGGATAATTGTCCCCAAAACCCAACATTCCATACAGTTCAACACCACTCTCACAAGGTCAATTAGGAATAGTCAAGAAATATTGGTTTTGCCAGCAATACCTCACATCCTATGACTGAATAAAAAAATATGCTCCCAATAGCTTGTAGTTACTAATGATTATCTGTTGTGTCATTCTTTCGATCCACATACCTGCAACTTAGATTGGTTTTCAGCTCCTCAGATTATTATATCTCCTCTTACCTGCAGCTTCCTGCCCTGTATGTTAATGGTCAGCTAGTCTCATTGGCCAACTCCTCTGCTCTAAGAAACACGTAGGGTGATCTCAAACTTCTCCAAAAATCTTGAAAGATCAAGTATCCGTTCACAAATGCGTCACTGCTCTTTTTAATTCCACAACTATTAAGGCCCTTGAGCTTTGGGGTTGCATTGCTCACTGACTTAGTGATAGTTTATTCAAACATCATGCGAGAAGTTTGTTTAAATAATTCATGTGTTAAAAAGACAAGGACACTGATTCTTTTTCCAGTATCGGAACAGGGCTGGAATTCTCTGACCTTGTCCCAGCTAGGATTCTCTGATCCCGCTGTAGTGAATTGAGTTTCACTGGCAGCAGAGACAGGGTGTACAAAACAAGAGAATTCAGAATCTTTAATTTTATCACAGTGATGTTTACACATTCTTTTAAGGAAAATTATATACTTACAAATCTTTTTTCTCTGACTAAATGTGTGCCATTTGTTTATTTCCCATTTATTTTCACTGCTTATATACTCATTTCTCCTAATTTGATGAACTCATTTTCAATCAAAGAAGTGAACACAAAAAATAGGTGCAGGAGGAGGCTGTCAGAGCTGACCCCCAGAGGTACTTCGCTATCCAATGTGATCATGGCTAATCCGCTTACGGCCTTAACTCTACTTGTCTTCGTGCCCTCCACAACTCTTGTGGAGGGTTGGATCAAAAATGGTCTAATTCTGTCTTGAATATGTTTAATGACCCAGCCCTTTGTGTTCTGCAATTGCAAAGATTAACAATCCTCTGAGAAAAGAAATTCCTCTTCATCTCCATCTTAAATGGGAAACCCTTTATGCTGAAACTTTGTTCCCCGCTTATAGATTCCCCGACAAAGTGAAAACCTTTTTCAGCACCTACTCTTTCATATCCCCTCAGTATCCTGCATGTTTCAATAAAATCAGCTTTCATTCTTCTAAACTCTGAGCAGTATAGGTCAAGCCTGCTCAAACTTTCCTGATAAGACAATCCTGTTATGCAGGAATCAACTTTGATGAACTGCTTCCAGTGAAAGTATATGATTCCTTAAGTAAGGAGACCAAAACTCGATCTTGGGCTCTGTACAATTGTAAAATTGCTGGAGTCAGTTAGCTCACTGGCTGAATGGCTAATTCGTATGATACCAACAGCGTGGGCTCAATTCCCATACAAGTTGAGGTTATTCACAAAGGTCCACCTACTCAACCTTGCCCCTTGCCTGAAGTGTGGTGATCTTCAATTTAAATCACCATCAGTCAGCTCTCCCCTTTGAAGCTATGGTCACTTGGGACAATGGCGACTTTACTGTAATTGCTGTAGCATGACTTCACTCCTTTATACTTCATCACCTTGCAAAAAGCGTCATCACTGCATTTTTCCTTCCTAATTAATTCGTCACATCCGTGTGCCAGGTTTTTAATTTATTTACTAGTGTGAGAAGTAGACTTACACTATCACTGCAATGAAGTTACTGTGAAAAATCCCCTAGTCACCACATTCCAGCATCTCTTTGGGTATACTGGGGTGAATTTAGCATGGCCAATGCACCGAACCAAACTATCTTTGCAGACATGGGCAGAAGGTGCAAACTCCACACAGTGACCCAATGGGGAATCAAACTTGGGTCCTTAGCACTATGAGGGAACAGTGCTAACCATTGTGCCACCCATGTAAGATGATGCCCAGATAAATTCTTCTGTATTTCACTTTTCTACAACCTCTCGCAATTTGAATGACATTCTGCCTTTCTATTCTTCTTGCCAATGCGGACAATCTGATGTTTCCCACATTATATTCAATCTACCAAATTTTTGCCCGCTCACTTAACCTATCTATATCTGTGTCCTACTCACAACTTGCTTCCTTTGTGCTATCACCAGATTTGTCTACAGACTGTCAATCCTTTCACCCAAATAATTAATATAGATCAAAAATAGTGCAGATCACTGTGGCACTCCATTAGTTACTGTTTGCTAACTTGAAAATGATTCATTTAATAAATAGAACCACAGACCAGTATTTGCACTTAGTAACTTGCAGAGATACTCAAGTAATGCACAACTTCCACTATTTTTTTATTCTTTCTCTCCTTCTGTTTCCTGAAACTGGCCATTCTCTGTGCATTAATTTAAACTATTTATTTAGCAAGGGGATGGAGTATGAAGTAGTGAAGTCATATTACAACTGTAAGGTAAAGTCATCACTGTCCCAAGTGACCATAGCTTCAAAGGGGAGAACTGACTGATAGTGATTTAACTTGAAGATCACCATCCCTCAGGCAAGGGGCAAGGTTGAGAAGGTGGACCTTTGTGAATAACCTCAGCTTGTACAGGAATTGAACCCATGCTGTTGGTGTCACATGAACTAGCCATTCAGCCACTGAGCTAACTGACACTCCAGAGATTTTACAACAGTACAGAGCATTGCCAAGACCTAGTTTTGGTCTCCTTACTTAAAGAAACATATAGTTTCACAAGGAGGCTTACTTTAACATTGCAATAAAGTTACTGTGAAAATCACTGACTCGCCACACTCCAGTGCTTGTTCAGATACACTGAGAGAGAATTTAGCATGGCCAATACAATCAGCCAGCATGTCTTTCGGGGTGAAGGAGGAAACTAGAGTACTCGGAGGAAACCTGAACAGACACGGAGAGAATATGCAGACTTCATACAATAACCCGGGAGTCGAACCGAGATCAATGGCGCTATGAGCTAGCATGTACTTGAAGGTAACTTAGCAAGCAGAAACATTACAGTTGAGTAATATGCAATTCTAGTCTAACACCTACAAATTTGAATGTCAAATGCAACTGATACTGGTTAGGGATCTGCTGAATTAACAGATCCCAATCAGGACAGTGATGGTAATGTTAAATGTAGCCTGAGTTATGAAGAGAAGAAATCATCCAGAGTTCCTCCAGGTTAATACAGTCGTGGGTTTGGCTGTAATGTCCCCATTGGATATTCTTTCTGTAGTCAATATTGATGTTTACACTTGGAAAAAGAGCTGCTTACAAACCATGCCCATGAGCTGTATCCAGAATTGTTGAGGAAAGGGAGTGGAAAACATGAATGGGATTTTATGGTCTCACTCATTCTGAAACCATAAAATTGCGACCGAGGTCAATGGACCTTTCCATGGCTCTGCCCTCAACCGCTTCGATTTCCCGTGGCAGGCAGGATAGTAAAATTCCAAAAAATGTTGTCAGCCAGTTCCGGAAAAGATAACTTATTTCCTTGGAATTTGTAAGATTAGTAAAGAACTTTCATTTCAAAAGAAAGTAAGAACTTATATATATATATATATATGTATTGAGCATCTTTCACAATATCCCAAAGCATTTTACAATCAATGGGGTACTTCTGAAGTGCAGTCACTGTTGTAATGTAGAACATGGAGCAGCCAATTTACACCCAGCAAGTTACACAGTTGAATAAATGATGTTGTGTTCAATAAGATTTAGATACTGACGAGGTAGGATATAGGAGAGGACTCCCTCATTCTTGTTCAATTAGCGGAGTGGGATCTTTACATTTACTTGAGAGTGTAGAAAAGATCGCCAGATCACCAACAACCTGTCCTGGCTCCCCCATGCCAATACTATAGTTAAGAAAGCCCACCAATGCCTCTATTTTCTCAGAAGATGAAGGAAATTTGGCATGTCAGCTACGACTCTCGCCAACTTTTACAGGTGTATCAAAGAAAGCATTCTTTCTGGTTGTATCACAGGTTGGTGTTACTTCTGCTCTGCCCAAGAAATTACAAAAGGTCATGAATGTTGTCCAATCCATCACACAAACCAGTCTCCCATCCATTGACTCTATCTATACTTCCCGTTGCCTCGACAAAACAGCCAGCATAATTAAGGACTCCACACGCCCCGGGCATTCTCTCTTCCACCTTCTTCCATCAGGAAAAAGATAGAAAAGTCTAAGATCTCGTATCAATTGACACAAGAACAGCTTCTTCCCTACTGCCGTCAGACTTTTGAATGGATCTACCTTGCATTAAGTTGATCTTTCTCTACACATTAGCTGCAACTGTAACACTACATTCTGCAATCTCTCGTTCCCTTCCCTATGAACGGTATGCTTTGTCTGTAAAGCGAGCACGAAACAATACTTTTCACTGTAAACTAATACATGTGAAAATAATAAATCAAATCAAATCAAAATCAAATCTCAACTGAAGAACTCCCTCAGTACTACAGTGAAATAGCAGCTTAGATTTTATACTCAAATCTTTACATTGAACTTGAACTCACAACCTTCTGACTGAGGCAAGAGCACTTTCACTGAGGTAAGACTGTCAGTTATATTCATAAACTGACTTTCAAACCATCAGAATTTCTGATGTTGCTTCATAATTTATACTGTACTCTTAAAGTTTCTCTACACCTGCCATCTGCACCCTCTCTGGATGAGATTGTCAATATATTTCCACTTCAGCTTTGTGCTGTGGCCACATGGTTAGTAGAAAGGAGATTCAAATTGCCTACACCTTTTTTCCATAGGATGCTTAGACAGAGGAAGGTTTTATGAAAATAAACCACACTGTTATAGTAGGGATATTTTTGTGAGATTGGGAAGAGTAGAGTAGGTCCCTGCACTGGTCCCTCCTCGCTAATGCTATAGTTAAAAAAGCTCACCAATGCCTCTACTTTCAGCATGTCCACTACAACTCTCATCAATTTCTACAGATGCACCATTGAAAGCATCCTTTCCAGTTGCATCACAACTCGGTATGAATCCTGCTCTGACCAAGACTGCAAGAAACTACAAAGGGATGTGAATATCACCCAGTCCATCACACAAACCAGCTCCTGTCCATTGACTCTGTCCACACTAATAATCAAAAACCTCATTCATCCTGGACATATCCTTTTCTATCTTCTTCCATTGGGAAAAAGATACAGAAGTCTGAAAACACATTTTTTAAAAAAATAATTCTTGAGACATCGGCGTCATTAACTGGTCAGCATTTATTGCCCATCCCTAGTAGCCCTTGAGAAGATGATTCTTGAATCGCTGCAGTCCATGTGCTGTGGGTTGACCATTAGAGAGGGAATTCTAGGATTTTGATCCAGTGACTGGATCCAAGTCTGGATGGTGAGTGGCTTGGAGGGGATCTTGCAGGTACATCTCCCATGTATCTGCTGCCTTCATCCTTCTAGCTGGAAGTGGTCGTGGATTTGGAAGGTGCTGCCTAGGGATCTTTGGTGAATTGCTGTAGTGCATCCATAGAATTGCTACAGTGCAGAAGGAGGCCATTCAGTGCATCAAGTTTGCACTGACCACAATCCCACATAGGCCTTATCCTCGTAACCCCACATATTTACCTTTTCAATTCCTTGATACTAAGGGGCAATTTAGTATGATCAATCCACCTAACCTGCACATCTTTGGACTGTGGGAGGAAACCATATCGTTTGGAGGAAACCTACGCAGACATATGGAGAATGTACAAAGCTCACACACAGTCACTCAAGGCTAGAATTGAACTCAGGTCCCTGACACTGTGAGGCAGCAATGTTAACCACTGTGCCGCCATGCCCCTGTACCACTGTGCCACCATGCCCCTGTACCATTGTGCCACTGTGCCGCCCATGATAGTGCATACTGCTGCTACTGAGCATCAGTGGTGGAAGGAGTGGATGTTTGTAGATGTAATGCCAATCAATCACCTACCAACCAACGCAAGAACAGTTTCTTCCCTATTGCCATCAGACTTTTGAATGCTTCTATCATACATTAAGTTAATCTTTCTCTTCGCCCTATCTGTAACTGTAATACTATATTCTGCATCCTCTCCTTTCCTTCTCTCCTATATACTCTATGAATGGTATGTTTTGTCTGTTATAGCTGGCAATACTTTTCACTATATCCCAATACATGTGACAATAATAAATCATAGTGAATCATGGAATCCTGCAGTGCAGGAGGCCATTCGAGTCTGCACTGAGCACATTCCCACCCACGCCCAATCTCGATAACCCCATGCATTTATCCTAGTTAATCCCCCTGACACTAAGGAGCAATTTATCGTAGCCAATTCACCTAGCCTGCATATCTTTGGAGGGTGGGAGGAAACTGAAGCACCTGGAGGAAACCCATGCACATACGCGGAGAATGTGCAAACTCCACACAGACAGTGACCCAAGCCAGGAATCAAACCTGAGTTCTTGGTCCACTGTACCCTTTATCATATAACTCCCCCCACATCCTTTCTCCCGAAATGCATCACCTTGCATTCATCAGGATTAAATTCCATCTGCCATTTATCTGCCCAAGCTACCAGCCTATCTATGTCCTGCTGTATTTCCTGACACTGCTCCTCACTGTCCGGAAGTCCAGCCACCTTCGTGTCATCTGCAAACTTGCTGACCACATCACTTACTCCCTCTTCCAAGTCATTTATATATATTACAAATAGAAGAGGTCCCAGTACTGACTGCACTGCAGGATTCCATGATGCCAAAATCAATTCATTTCAAATAAAAAGACTTTATACCATGTCAAATCCTTAATGTACTGTTACTGCAATATAGCTGACCTTTGGATTCCAATAAACCATCTCCTGCATAAAATCCAGACAGAATAAATAACTGCAGTGAACTTGGACCATGACAAAGTGGTTAAAAACTTAAGATTCTCAAAATGGAATTTGAAGTGGAAAGGCATTTTTTGATTAGTGAGCATTTAGGAGACTCTACACAATCCACTTAAGAATTGTTTAGTTTCAAGCCACAGAGCCTACGTCAGACAACTCTCGTGCTTCCTTCTGATATGCTGGATGCACTTCGCTGCTTTCTAAATATGTTTGACTTGACTAACCTAATGATTTATATAAGGGAAGAAAGCTGGGTAAATTTGGTACCTGCTTCATAGGACAAGCAGGAGAAGCAATGGGACCGAGAGGAGTGATCATAGTTGTCCTCCACTCCATTTGCATTGCAGCAGCTGTGATTTCTGGTAAGGCAGCATTAAATACTTTCTGACACGAAGGAGAATTAGTGGGAGTTTCCTCTTTGTAATCACCGAGGACAGATCCCCTGATTGCTCACTTGTTAATTTAACTTCCATGAGTGGTATGTAGCCATATAGGCCAGATAGGTTCCAAAATTTGATCCTGTTCTGTGCAGATTTGGCTTATTGTGCAGTACTGCTGTTGGTCTTCATATTCCTGAACTAAGAGAAAGAAAGGTTAATCAGAGATTTGATTCCTATCCATTATTCAGTGAGTCCCTTTAGACAATGCTCACATTTTGTCAGTTAGGACAAAAGCAGACTCAGCTGTGAAGGCTTTACATGTAAGAGACTGGGTAATACTCACAGACTTGAAAAATAGCCACTTGGCAGGTAAGTTAACAGTTAAAAATGAACAATGGCATTAGGGCTGTGAGTGACACTGTGAGTATTCTTTTGGCCATTCAGAACTATATCTGAATCCACTTATGGCTATTAAAACCTCTCATGGTCACTCTAAGAATCATGGTCATTCTTAGAGATAGGATGTATAGGCACTTAGAGCATTGTGATCTGAGTAGGGATACGCAGCATGGCTTTGTTAAGGGGAGGTCGTGTCTTACGAATCTGGTAGAATTTTTTGAGTAAGTGACAAAAACGGTCGACAAAGGACAAGCCATTGATGTCGTCTATATGGATTTCAGTAAGGCGTTTGACAAAGTCCCTCATGGGAGGTTAGTTGAAAAAGTTAAGGCTCATGGAATACAAGGACACGTATCTAGATGGATTAGTAACTGGCTTGGTAATAGGAGACAGAGAGTAATAGTGGAAGGGTGTTTCTCTAGCTGGAGGTCGATCACTAGTGGTGTGCCACAGGGCTCAGTACTGGGACCTCTTCTATTTGTAATATATATAAATGACTTGGAAGAGGGAGTAAGTGATGTGGTCAGCAAGTTTGCAGATGACACGAAGATGGCTGGACTTCCGGAGAGTGAGGAGCAGTGTCAGGAAATACAGCAGGACATAGATAGGCTGGTAGCTTGGGCAGATAAATGGCAGATGGAATTTAATCCTGATGAATGCAAGGTGATGCATTTTGGGAGAAAGGATGTGGGGGGAGGTATATGATAAAGGGTAGATCCATTAAGAGTATAGAAACATAGAGGGAACTGGAGGTGCAAGTGCACAAGTCTTTGAAGGTGGCAGAGCAAGTGGAGAAGGTTGTGAAGAAAGTTTACGGTATACTAGCCTTTGTAGGAAGGGGTACAAAGTACAAGAGCTGGCATTTAATGTTGCAGTTGTACTGAACATTGGTTAGACCTCATTTGGAGTATTGCATCCAGTTCTGGTTGCCTTACTACCAGAAGGACATGGAGACCCTGGAGAGAGTGCAGAGGAAGTTTACCAAGATGCTGCCTGGTATGGAAGGTCTGGGTTACGAGGAAAGGTTGGGCAAATTGAGGCTGTTTTCTTTCGAAAGACGGAGACTGAGAGGAGATCTAATAGAGGTGTACAAGATTATGAAGGGTATAGATAGAGTAAACAGTGGTAAGCCTTTTCCTAGATGGGAAACAAACATCACAAGGGGTCACGGGCTTAAGGTGAGGGGGTAAGGTATAATTTGGATGCTAGAGGGAGTTTTTTCACACAGAGGGTTGTGGGGGTATGGAACGTACTGCCAAGTAAGTGGTGGAGGCAGGCAGGCTGGAGTTATTTAAGGGATACTTAGATAGGCACATGAGTGGAATAGAGATGGAGAGATATAGAAGACTGTTTTAAATAGGGATCGATTCATTACTGCTTAACAGGGCCAGGGATACTAATTTAATTGCCAGTTTCGGTCACTTGTCTGTGCAGCGTCTGCACATTCTCCCCGTGACTGCTCTGGTTTTCTCCAACCGTCTGAAAGATGTGCTGGCTAGATACATTGACCATGCTAAAATTTCCCCGACCCAAACAGGCATCAGAATGTGGCGACTAGGAGGTTTTCGCAGTAACTTAATTGCAGTGTTAATGCAAACCTACTTGTGATACTAATAAATGAAAAGGTAGTGTAGACTGTTAATTCAAAGAATGTAGGTTCAAATTCTGTCATGTGGCAGTGGGTAAATTTGAAGTCAGCTTAGATATTAATAAAAGTGAGCATGAAGCTTTACGTTTTTGCAAAAAAAAAACCCAACCAGTGCATGAATATGTTTTTGGGAAGTAATCTGAATACCCTTACCTCATCCAACCAAAATAATACTCCGAGTACTTCACCAATGTGGCTGACTCTTCTCTGATGTGGCCTAGCAAGTCACTCAGTTGTAACAAAATTCTCCTAGTAATTGGAGGGAAAGGCCCACTTAAACCTTCTGAGAGCAAACGAAGATGGGCAATATATTGTGGCCTTGCCAATTACAGTCTAATCCCATGAATAAATTAGTTAAAAATATATAAATAGGTACCATATTTCAACATTTATTCTGTATAATGTATGGTGCAGTGAATGCAGGCGTTTATTACCTGGTTTATCTCAATATAAACCAAGATGTTTTGAGAATGTTCTATTTTATATTTGAGTTGATTCTTTAATGTGCTGAATTGTAGAATACCAGCAGGAGTCCCAGTATCTGACCGCATGTGAGCTGAAAAGAGCAGCCTCCCAGAAAAGCAACACATACATTCCCCAGTGTACCCAGGATGGCCGATACAGGTAGGAAAACCCATCCAGCTTCCCGAGTTTCTTTCAAACATATGAATTGATGTAGGGACAGATCCGGCAAGGGGATTTGCGACTGGGTTTGATTTGATTTGATTTATTATTGTCACATGTATTAGCATACAGTGAAAAGTATTTTTTCTTGCACGCTACACAGACAAAGCATACTGTTCATAGAGTGAGAAGGGAGAGAATGCAGAATCTAGTGTTACAGTCATAGCTAGGGTGTAGAAGAAGATCAGCTTGATGCAAAGTAGGTCCATTCAAAAGTCTGATGGCAGCAGGGAAGAAATTGTTTTTGAGTCAGTTGATATGTGATCTCAGGCTACTGGGTCTTTTTCCCGATGGAAGAAGGTGGAAGAAAGTATGTCTGGTGTGCATGGGGTTCTTAATTATGCTGGCTGCTTTTTCAAGGCAGGAGGTAGCATAGACAGTGCCAGTGGATAGGATGCTGGTTTGAGTGATGGACTGGGCTTCATTCACAACCCCTTGTAGTTTCCTGTGATCTTGGACAGAGCAGGAGCCATACCAAGTGGATTTCAGTTTAGTTCAAACACTGTCGGAACTCAGAACTCAAGATTGGTAAAGTATTTTGAGTGTGGTGGCCCGGTTTGGGGGGGGGGGGGGGGGGGGGGGGGGGGTGTTGCGCAGCAGGAGTAGAAGGAGGGATTTGTAGCGCTGATTTCTTTTAATATAAGCCCATTATGATAATGATAATAATAGAAGAAGATATAGGGACCAGTAAAGCTGTTCTAGGTACAGCCATTCACTGTTGAAGCTGCTGACACCAAACTGTAACTGCTTTGCAAGCCATATGAAATCAATGTATCTTAATTTTGATTCTGTAATCTTTAACACATTTGGTGAAGAACCAGCAATAACTATCTTTTGGGAAGGAGCGTTGAAGATTTTTACTGACATTTACTTGAAGTGCTTCCCAACATCAACCCCTGAATGACCTAATTCCAATGTTATAGTTTTGCCCTTTATTTTGAAAGTACTGTACCAAATCCTTTATTCAACTCAGTAATATCATTCCTTAACTTCAATAGCTGTGGGAATATAAATTTACTCCAAACTGTGAGACTTCCCCCCATCAATGCAGAAACTTACATACCTAGATCAAAGATCTAAGAAATCAGGTATAGATATCCATGGGCTGGATTCAAGAGACCTCAAGTATTCCGGGTATTAAATAAGCATCTGGAAAACAAATCCTTCTCAAGTTGAGCCTGTGCTTCTACAGCACATTCTGTAAGCTATGCTGTGATCCAGGGAAACTCTGTACCAAAGTCACCCGTTCACGTCATTTATCCTGTGGCTGCTACAACATGTGAATGTTTGTCTGTCCTTGTTTAATAACATGCTCCTTTGATGCAGGAATGTGCAATGCATGAAGGATGGACAAAACTGCTGGTGTGTCAACAATAAAGGTGATATGGTGTCACGTGTCAATGGAACCACCTCAGTAACTGCCTGTGAGTACATGAAAGCACCTAAAATAATCGCCAGTCAACAGTAGCCACTCTCAGCTTCTTCTTGAGACATAACTTTTTAATTTGTTTTTATTTCTAACTGTCCCCAATTATTTTAGCTGCGCTCCATACCCCTTGATATTTGAACATTTTGGTAGGGATTAACTTTTTGATTATCTTCATATTCTTGAGCCGAGGTTTTAAAACTTAACTGTATGGAGATGCCTTCTGGAAAAATTTGTACAATTGACTATTTTAATCCTGTATTGACACACTGCTCTCTAGAATCAGCTTGAACCAGGCTGTTTACAATTTAAGTCTTTGGGCTTAGCTGCCAAAGCCCAAAGATTATGAGCTTAGCCAACTTCCTGACCCCTTTCCCAATGTTGGCCATTTTGAGGTAGTTAAAAAGATCCACACATTAAATTTCAGCCTGAAAATTCATTCCTAGGCACCCATTACTCTAAATAAAAAACACCTAAACTTCTCTATTAGATTTCAATCTGTAAGTCACTCCTTGAAGACCATTATTTAATGCACTGTCACTCATGCCAACAAAAGTTGGTGACTGATATAGTGTACCACAGGGTTCAGTGCTGGGTCCTCTGCTATTTGTGATTTTTTACCAATGACTTGGAAGAGGGGGCTGAAGGGTGGGTTAGTAAATTTGCTGATTACACCTAGATTGGTGGAGTAGTGGATGAGGTGGAGGGTTCTTGTAGGCTGCAAAGGGACATTGATAGGATGTAGAGCTGGGTCAAAAAATGGCAGATGGAGTCTAACCCTGATAAGTATGAGGTGACTCATTTTGGTAGGACAAACTTCATTGCGGATTACAGGGTCAACGGCAGGATTCTGAGGAATGTGGAGGAACAGAGGGATCTTGGGATTCATATCCACAGATTTCTGAAGATTGCCACTCAAGTGGACAGAGCCGTGAAGAAGGCTTATAGTGTGTTGGCGTATATTAATGGGGGTTTGAGTTTAAGAGTCATGGGGTTATGCTGTAACTATACAGGACCTTGGGACGACCACGTTTAGCATATTGTGTGCAGTTCTGGTCACTTCACTAATAAGAAGGATGTGGAGAGAGTGCAGAGGAGATTCACCAGAATGCTGCCTAGTTTGGAGGATAGGTCATATGAGGAAAGATTGAGGGAGCTGGAACTTTTCTCTTTAGAGCAGAAGAGGATGAGAAGTGACTTAATAGAAGTTTATAAGATGATGAGGAGGATAGATAGAGTGGATGTTCAAAGACTATTTCCTCAGGTGGATGTACCTGTTACTAGGGAGCATAACTATAAGATTCAGAATGGAAGATATAGAAGGGATGTCCGAGGTAGATTCTTTACTCAGAGAGTGGTTGGGGTGTGGAATGCACTGCCTGCTGTGATAGTGGAGTCAAACACTTCAGGAACTTTCAAGCAGTTATTGGATAGGCACAAACAGCATACTAGAATGATAGGGAGTGGGATTGGGATAGAACATAGAACATAGAACATAGAACATTACAGCACAGAACAGGCCCTTCGGCCTTCGATGTTGCCGAACTCCACGATGAATATCTCCCATCAACCACCACCCTCTGTCTTCTATCTGCCAGCCAATTCCTAATCCAATTAGCTAAATCACCCTCTATTCCACCCATCTGCATTTTCTGTAGAAGTCTTCCATGGGCCACCTTATCAAACGCCTTACTAAAGTCCATATATACTACATCAACCGCCTTACCCCCATCCACCTCTCTGGTCACTTTCTCAAAAAACTCAATGAGGTTAGTAAGGCATGACCTACCCTTCACGAAACCATGCTGACTATCCCCAATCAATTCCTTTCTCTCTAAATAACTATAAATCCTATCCCTAATAATTCTCTCCAATACCTTGCCCACCACAGAAGTAAGACTCACTGGCCTATAATTCCCAGGAAGGTCTCTCTTCCCCTTCTTAAACAATGGGACCACATTCGCTATCCTCCAGTCCTCCGGAACCACACCCGTAACCAACGAGGACCTGAAGATCAGAGCCAGAGGCTCTGCAATCTCCTCTCTTGCCTCCCAGAGAATCCTAGGGTAAATCCCGTCCGGCCCAGGGGACTTATCCAACTTCAAACCCTCGAGAATTTCTAACACATCCTCCCTATCTACTACAATACTTCCTAATTTGCAACCCTGTACCTCAGTGATCTCCATAGCTACATTTCCAGCACTCTGCGTGAATACCGAAGAGAAATATTTATTCAGTGCCTCACCAATCTCTTCAGGCTCCACGCACAACTTCCCACTGCTGTCTATGACTGGCCCTAATCTTGCCCTAACCAATCTTCTATTCTTAACATATTGAAAGAAAGCTTTAGGATTCTCCTTAATCCTATCAGCCAACATCTTCTCGTGTCCCCTCTTAGCTCTCCTCAATTCACTTTTTACCTCCTTCCTGGCTAATCTATAGCTATCCATTGCACTAACTGAGCCTTCAAGCCTCATCCTGACATAAGCCTCCTTTTTCTTCTTAACCAGCAAATCAACTTTTTTCGTACACCAAGGCTCTCTTACTCGCCCATTTCCTCCCTGCCTGACAGGGACATACTTATCAAGGACTCGCAGCAGCTGCTCCTTGAATAAGCACCACATTCCAGATGTTCCCAGTCCCTGTAGTTCCCTAGTCCAATCTATGCACCCTAATTCTCTCCTGATGGCCTCATAATTACCCTTCCCCCAGCTATAACTACTGCCCCCAGCCTCATGCCTATCCCTGTCCATCACTAAGGTGAACGTAACCAAATTGTGGTCACTATCACCAAAATGTTCACTAACTTCCAAGCCTAACACCTGGTCTGGCTCATTGCCCAGCACCAAATCCAATGTATCCTCACCTCTAGTTGGCCTATCTACATACTGAGTCAAAAAACCTTCCTGCACACTCTGTACGAAAACTGACCCCTCTAACGAGCTAGAGCTATAGCTATTCCAATCAATATTAGCAAAGTTAAAGTCCCCCATCACAATTACATAGCTTGATATGCTATAGCTTATATATGCTTATATATAGCTTATATATGGATAGCTTGATCTTGAACTCGGACATAGCTTGGTACAACATTGAGGGCTGAAGGGCCTGTACTGTGCTATACTGTTCTATGTTCTATGTTCTATGATACCCATCTGCACACTGGTCCACACATATGCAGAAAACCAATTACGATACTCAGTCCAGCCTGCCAGTACTGGTCAGACTGTCACATATTGTTCCAAAAAGCCTTCCTGGGCATACTTAACAAATTTCTCACTATCCAGACCCTTAGCCCTAAAGGATTTCCAGTCAATATAAGGAAAGTTAAAGTCTCCCATGACAACAATCACATTATTTCTACATCTACTCAGAATCTGCTTACATATCCAATCCTCAGCTTCCCACGGGCTATTGAGAGATTTATTATTCACCCATCATAGTGATTGCTCCCTTCCTGTTTCTGGGTTCTACCCACAGTGTTTCATTACATAATTCCAATGTGTCTCCCTCTGTACAGCTGTAATACATTCCTTAACCAGTATAGCAAATCCCCATCTTTTTTACCTTCCCCTTGTCTTGTCTAAAACATTTATATCCTGGAGTATTTAGCTGCCAGTCCTGTCCCTCTTTTAACCAAAGTCTCCATTATCACAAACGCATCCAAGTTCTACGCTAGAATCAAGATCCTAAGTTCATCTGTCTTCCCGTTATACTTCTTGCATTGTAGCAGATGCACTCCAGATTCTGGGCCCATTGAGTTTGACCTCTCCAAGCGTGCTGTTCCTCTTAGCTAGCCTGATCTTGGTACCACACTCATCCCAAATGTCTACACTTGCTGATCTATTGTTCTGATTCCTGTTATCCCACCACATTAGTTTAAACCCAACCAAACCACACTAGCAAACCTCCCACCAAGGATATTGGTGCCCCTCCAGTTCAGATGTAACCTGTCCTTTATGTACAGGCCCTATCTTCCCTGGAAGATATCCCAATGATCCAAAATACTGAAAGCCTCCTTCCTGCACCAGTTCTTTAGCCATGTGTTCAGCTGCATTATCTCCCTGTTCCTAGCCTCACTAGCATGTGGCATGGGGAATAATCCTGAGATTACTATCCTAGAGGTCCTTCTTTTCAATCTTCTACCTAAATTGCCATTGCAAGATCTTGCTACTCTTTCTACGTCATTGCGCCAACGTGGACAATGACATCTGATTTCTTTCTTGTTTTAGGATGCTTTGCACTCCCTCCGAGACATCCAGGACCCTGGTACCATGGAGGTATCTTGGGGTTCCTTTTGCAGCCACAGAAGCGCCTATCTGTGTCTCTCACTATAGAATCCCCTACCACTATTGCATTACAATGCTTTGCATCCCCCGTCTGTGCAGCAAGGCAGGCCTTAGTGCCTTCACTCTGACCATTACTGTTGCTGTCCCCTGATGGAACTTCCACCTTATCAGTATCCAAAAGGACATAGTTGTTAGATAGGGGGATAACTATAGGGGGCCCCTGCACTGTCTGCCTATCCCATTTGGCAGTCACCCATCTATCTTCCTGCACCTTGGGTGTGACCACACAGGATTGTAGCAATTTATGCAGGCCATTGGTCAGGCAGCATTTTGAATATTCTGTGCAGTTTTAGTCTCCTTATTTAAAAAAATGCATCAGTGGCAGCATATTGAGGAAGTTTACAACATTGGAATGAGCGGATTGTTTTATGAGGATAGGTTGGGCAGGTTGGGCTTGTTTCAACTGGATGTTAGAGGAGTGAGGCTGACTTGATTGATGGGTGTAAAATCTGAACAATCTTGACAAGATGGATGTGGAAAGGATGTTTTTCTTCTGAGTGAATCCAGAACAAGGGAGCATTGTTTTAAAATTAGTTTCATTCTTATAGAGATAAGGAGGATCTTTTTCTCTCAGAGGGTTGTGCAATTTTGGAACTCATTGCCTTAGAAGGCAGTGGAAGCAGGATCACTGAATATTTTTAAGGCAGAGGAAGATAGATTCTTGTTAAACAAGGGAATCAAACATTATCAGGAATAGACGGGAATGTAGAACTCAAAATACAAAGAGATCAGCCATGATCTTATTGAATGGTAGAGTAGGCTCGAGGGGCCGAATGGCCAATTTCTGTCTCTATTTCATATGTTTGTGTGAGTGAAACTAAATGTGCCATGGAGGAACTGGTGTATAATGAGATTTCCATTTGTCTTTTTACCAGTTGATGGATTTAGTTGAAAGCTTGCTACACTGCAGCCATTTGATCCACACAAGCTAGTGACACACTTTGTGCACAGTACTCCTCCTGCTTAAAGTCAATCACAGAGCTATCTGGCCAGGTTTCTGCCTCAGGCTACCTCCATCCTCATTAAGACTTCCTCTATAAACTGGGAGGCAACATATCATCCTGGAGTCACATCCAAGAAATGTCCATCTGCCTCCCCTAACTATGAATCCCCCACCACTACAGCAATTCCACTCTTCCTCCTCCACTCATGTGCAGTTGAACCATCCGTGGTGCCATAAACTTGGGTCTTGCTAGCGAGCATCTATTTTGCTCATTTGTATCCAAAATGGAAAAGAGTGTGAGTCCATCAGGGGATTCCGGCATTACCTGCCTGTTTCTCTTAGGTACTGTGATGGTCACTCATTCTCTCTATGTCTGTGTACATCTTAGCTGTGGTGTAACCAGCTTTCTAAATGCACTATCTGACCCTCTCAATTAGAGTCTACCTTCTATATCACTCCTAGTTAACCCCTCTCTATATCTAAATCATCTAGATTCCTGTCTGAAACTCATTCCCATTGGGAGGTAACAGTGTACTGTCACTGGACTAGTAATCCAGCCACCCAGGGTCTGTGGACCGAGTTCAAATCTCATCATGGCAGATGGCAAAATTCAAATTCAGCAGAAAAATATTTGGAATTAGAAGTCTAATGAGAACCATGAAACCATTGTTGATTGTTGTAAATACCCTAATGTCCTAAATGGAAGAAAGTCTGTTGTCTTACCTGGTCTGGTCAACATGTCAATCCAGACCTACATCAATATGGTTGACTCTGAATTGCCTCTGAAATGGCCTCTTACCAATTCATTTCAAGGGGAGTTAGGGATGGACAATAAATGCTGGTTCAGTCAGTGGTGCCAACAGCCCCTGAATGAATAATGAAAAATAACAATACTTTGGCTATCTCTGAAACTCTCAGTTAGAATCTAGTAACTCTCCAATAATGACCGTAACTCCTATCTTTCACGGTTTTGCATTTGGTCCAATATTATGATTTTACCCCTGTTCCTACATTAACTATTTTTGGTTCCTCTGCAGGTTTGTCCTTCTGTCAGCTCCATCGTCAGCAGGTTCTGATGAGTGGATATGTTAACAGCAGCAGGACCTCCTATATCCCACAATGCACACAAACAGGGGAATACGAGGTTGTGCAGTGTGACACTGACTCTGGACAGTGCTGGTGTGTCGACAATGATGGGATGGAGATTTATGGGACCCGCCAAGATAAGCGTCCAGTGCAGTGTGAGTCTTTATATTCTCCATCAAATCAAAGAAGCAAAGCTTTTGAAATAAAGACAGAAAGTGTCAAAAAAACTCAGCAGATGTAGCAGCATCTCTGGAAAGAGAAACCAGGTTAATGTTTTGAGTCCAATATAACTTTTCTTTAGAGCTGACAAGGCTTTATCCTTGGTTATGAATGTCAAGAGCTCAAATAAATATTTGTCATTTTCCCTCTAAATTGTTTCCCATTCACTCTTAAAAATGTTGACTCCTGCTGGGATATGCTTAAAGAGAAACCATAAAAACCCTGTCGTGCAAAAGGAGGCCATTTGGCCCATCGAGTTTGCACAGACTGTCCCAAAGAGCAACTTACACAGACCTACCCTCCCACCCTATTCCATAACTCTTATTTTCATAATTTGTGAATTCCCTGCCCAGTGAAACAGTTGAGGCTACCTCACTGAATGTTTTTAAGGCAAGCATTGATACATTTTTGAACAGTAAGGGAATTAAGGGTTATGGTGGCGGGCGGGTAAGTGGAGGTAAGTCCACGAAAAGATCAGCTATGCTCTTATTGAATAGCAGAGCGGGCTCGAGGCTACTCCTGCTCCTAGTTCTTATGTTTTCATTGGACTGCAAGCTGGGGGGAGCCAATTAGTGGCTGCCTCTGAGAAAGGGGTTTCCCTGCTCAGGCTTCCAAAAGTGCAGACTTGGCATCCCCATTTGATCCTAATGTCAGGGTCAGATCCAACAGAAAAATTGTGCCCATGAGAACACTAATTTTAGTGTAAGTGGCTCAGTCAGCCTAACTCTGGCCCAACCAGCAGCTGACTGCCATGAGTATGGAGTTTGTGTGGATCAAACTTTCAGGTGTTCACGTGATTCAGTCAGCACTTTGGTCTCTTGGCTGGAAGGTCCTGGGTTCAAAATCCATCAGGATTGACTTCATTTGTGTGTGATCCACATGGATTGAATTTGTGGGATTCAGTGGGCTGGATGGCTTGGGAATGCTACAGAGCGATGGTAATTGAGCTAGTGCAGTTCCCATATTAGCAGAGGTAGTTCATAGAGGCCCATTCGTCTTGTTTTTTTCACTAATGTAAGTTGTGCTCCTCAATTTATATAATCAGTTGCCTCTCTCTCTCTAACCAAGAGAGGCCCACAGTCCCTCAGGGAGTCTGGCTAATTATCTGAGTAGAATGAGCTTTGCTATAAAGCTAAACTACAATATACTCACCCTTCTTAATTGAACTAAAATGACTAACATGGTGCAGAATCTTGAATATCCCACAATTTTTATAACATTGAGACAGTGTCAGAAAGTCAAGTTGTAGCACCTGATTTAGGACCATTACCAAGGTTCTGAATTGAGAGGCAGATTTTCCAGAATTGTGCAGATGAAACTTCTATTTTCTTACTCTATATAAAGGTCCTGCGAGCTGTGAGGTTCGAGATCGACGGGTTCTCCATGGTGCTGGGCTTGGGGCACCACCCCAATGTTCTAAAGATGGAAAGTTTTTACCTGTCCAGTGCAGGTTTGTCAACTCAACAGATATGATGGATTTCGACTTAGTCAATAACTTTAACAGGTAAGAGAGAGGAAATAGAGCTTGAGTGATATTACGTTGTTGGATTGGCAGCCAGTGTGTCTCAGAAAACATGGGAGTGATCTGTGAATGAGACTTGGCCCAAATTAAGAAATGGATGCGATGAACTCAAATTTACAGAGGGTGTAAGGTGGGAACCACACCAAAAAGACAAGGGTGAAATTTTCCCACCCCGTCCGCCATGGGTATCATAGTGGGTCGGAGATGGACCATGTAAAGATCAATTGACCTCGGGCAGGATTTTCTGGATTTGGGGCAAACGCGGCAAGAGAATCCCACCTTATGCATTTGGTCTGGCTTAATATGACCTTGGAACATTGATAAATTGAATGACAACTTTTTAAAATATAATAATTTTTTATTTAGGTAAAGTTTATGCCGTCATAATTTAGAAACACATTTTGGAAACAACACGGCAGAGCTAAAATTACAGTCGCTGTTATTCATCCCTCCACCAGGGGGAGATGCATAATTAATTTTAGAAGCCCGCAAGAGGACTCAGAGCCGGAGTAGTCCACATGGCCCATCGAGCCTGTGCTGCCATTTAATGGGATCATGGCTGATATTGGGTCTCAAGCACAAAGAACCAAAAGCAGTAGACCAAACACAAAACCAGTCACCTGGACGAGGTCTAATGTGTGCACAGGATGTATATTTACACATTGGTGGGATCCGCTGGGCCATAAGCCTGTCTGAGGTTCATGCCCATTTCATATTACTATAAAATTCTACCACTGTCAAAGAATACATTCCATAATAAGGAAAGCAGGTGTAGATATATAGCTTAAGGGTAAAGCATTTCTACCAATAAAATTGCAATAAAAGAAATTAAAACTTTGAATTGAGTATTTTCTCCCCTCCTGTCCTTTTTATTTATTTAATTTTGGGGACATTCTTGGCTGGGCTAGCATTTACTGTCCATCCCTAACTGCCCTCTATTTCAGAAGGTGTCAACCACATTGCTGTGAATCTGGAGTCATGTGTAGGCCAGACTGGATAAGATCAGATTTCCTTCCCTAAAGGACATAACCCATGCAGAGTTAGGGTGTCATTGACAAAATGTTTTGTTTTCAAGACATGAGCTGGGTCATTTGACCAACGTTGGGGGAGGGGGGAGGGGGGAGGGTGGTGAGGGGTAGTGTGGGGGCTTTGCAGTTAAACCAACTTCTCTCCTGATCAGATGTTCAATTTACACAATTTCCTGTATTGTCCACAGGATGGCAGTCTAGACACTTCTCAAAGCCTATTTCTGACCAAGGTTTTGGTCATCAGCCCTTAAAATTCATTATGTGGCTCAGTGTCAGATTTTGCTGGATGATACTCCTGTGTTATGCCTTTGTATGTTTTATTGCATTAAAGGTTATGTAAACATAAGTTGCTATTGTAAATGTTTTGTCCTCCCCAAGCCAGTAATCCTGAGAGCAGCCCTAGTAATGAAGAACAGTGCAGTGGAGTTATTGACCCATGGGGCAGCATGGAAACATTATTTCTGAAATAGCTGCTCAACCACATTGTGGGTTAAGGAGTCTCCCGAGTCCTTTGATAAAATAATGATCCATAAAGGACCATAGGACATCAGACAGGCAAAGAGTATATATATCTTGGCGGGAATCGCTCTGTGAGCTTGGGGAAAGGGCAGAAAGTATGCCTCCATGAACCCGTGTCACTGGTGTCATTCCTCACCACACTTTATCAATCTAGCCAACTGTGCTAACCATTCCACCGTCAACAGAGAATTTAACAATACAAAAAGAGATTGCACTTTGTATTATGGCAAACATGACAGCCAAATTACACATAACGAGCTCCCAGAAGCACTAGTCCGATAATCTGTTTCAGTGATGCTAGTTAAAGGATAATTAATTGTCACAACATCAGGGCAAACTCTCCGCTCTTATTTAAGTCTCAAATCTGTAGGCTTACATCTGTTCATTTTATTTTGGCATCATTTGACTGCCAAGACCACAAAATGTAGTCCAGCCATCCTTTAATACTTTTGGAAGGAGAGAATGGGAGGGAGGTGCACTAGAACACATACCCACTGGAGCTGGGTAAAACATTTGTTTTTCATCAGGAATCGCAAACAGGAGATCCAAATTAAGATCCTGTTTATTTATTGGTTCTGAGTCTGATTTGTCAGAACAAGTACATGATGTTCTCCAAAAGAAATTAATCCAAAAATAAAAGAGTGCTAATATTTGAAGAGCACTTTCATTCTCAGTTTATTTTTCATGAAGTGGAATTTGAGATGTTATTTGTCCCTTTCCCTGTCAGATTCCCAGGTGCATTCCACACATTCAGTGCCTTCAGGAGGAATTTTGCTGAGGTTTCTGCTTACTGTTATTGTGCTGACAGCTTGGGACGGGAGCTTCAGGGTACAGGTGAGTGATCATGCTTCACTGCAGGGCTCCTAAATCCTGATATTAATATTTTTTCCTGTAGGTCTATCCCACTTTTCACCTCAGGTCATTGATTCTCTGCTGGGCCACAGCTCCACTGTCATACTATCAGGTACCATGTGACACTCCTTTATATGGAAGTCTAGTCAGTGAAGACTGTTTGGCCATTGTGGTGAGGAAGCGTATCTCAATCAACATTCACATTTTCACACTTTGTACCTTGGGTTAATGGAAGTGGTTAGGACTGGAAACTCTGGCTGAAATTTCCCCCTCTCACCGTTTCTTCAGTCCAGAGTTCTGAAGGCCAACTGTAATGTCCAATTATTGATCTGATTAAGCAAAGACCAAGGTTTGATTTTCTAACCAAAACTTGCAGTCAGTGAAGTGGAGAGAATAATATACCATACTATGTCATGCTAGGCTGAACTGATGCTCTGGGTTAGCACCAAGTAATGGCTGTATTTTCTATTCTTCCACAGGCATCCCTGAAATGGCCAACATTTTTTGCCTATTCCTAGTTGTCATAAAGAGGTGGTGATGAACTGGCTATATTCTCTGTAACACTGCATCATTTACGTAAACAGGATTGTGCCAATTTATCCCCCTTTTTCATAGATCTAGACCACATCAAATCCTTCAATCCTTCCTCTTTCCAGAACATTGTTAATACTATTACAAATCAATGTTAATGATCTAATGCTTTTCTGGTAATGAGTCACCAGGCTTAATTACACTTTGTGGAACAGTGTTCAGCCCAGATTTTCTCAGTTAATCCCAACTCCAAAGACTTGTATTTACATGAGACTGACTGTTTAAAGTGACTATTTTGCTTTGCAGCTGCTCAGCCTACCTGGTCTTATCTTTCTTATTTTTTATTTGTTAGGTCTGGAGTTATTATTGAATGAAATCTATGACACTATCTTTGCCAACTCACAGTTTGGGTACTCATTTACGGACACTGGCATCTATCGGATTTTACAGCGAAGATTCCTTGCTGTGCATCTGCTGATCACCGGCAGATTTAGATGTAAGTGCTCATAGGAAAAAGTTTGAAAATGAGTTATCCTAACATTAGCTATTAATGTTTTACTGGATTATTGCACTGGGTTAACCATAGGATTTCCAGTCTCTACCCCTGCTTTGATCAATAACCATGATGTGGAGATACCAACGCTGGACTGGGGTAAGGAGTCTTACAACACCGGGTTAAAATCCCAACAGGTTTATTTGGTAGCACAAGCTTTTGGAGTGTTGCTCCTTCTTGAGGTGAGTGACGAATTATGTTCACAAATAGGGCACATATAGATATAGACTAAATTTACAAGATAATAGTTGGAATGCGAGTCTTTACAGGTAATCAATTGTTAAAGTTACAGACAATGCGAGTGAAGAGAAATTAAGCACAGATAGAGAGGTCTGTATTGTCCCCAGCCAGGGCAGTTAGTGAGATTTGCAAGCCCAGAAAGTCATGGAATTACAGATAGTGTGACATGAACCCAAGATCCCAGTTTAGGCCATCCTAGTGTGAGCGGAACTTGGCTATCAGTTTCCGCTCAGCGATTCTACATTGTGTGTGCTGAAGGCCGCCTTGGAGAATGCTTACCCGAAGATCAGAAGCTGAATGCCACTGTCTGCTGAAGTGTACCCTGACAGGAAGAGAACACATCTGCCTGGTGATTGTTGAGTAATGTTCTCTCATCCTTTGTCGTAGCGCCTGTATGGTCTCCCCAGTGTCCCATGCCTCGGGACATCCTTTCCTGCAGTGTATCAGATAGACAACATTGGCTGAGTCGCAAGAGTATATATCATGTACCTGGCAGATGATGCTCTCACATGAAATGATGGCGTCTGTGTCGATGATCCGGCACGTCTTGAAGAGGTTGCTGTGGCAGGGTTGTGTGGTGCAGAGGTCACTGTTCTCCTGAAGGCTGGGTAGCTTGCTGCGGACAATGGTCTGTTTGAGGTTGTGCAGTTGTTTAAAGGCAAAAAGTGGGGGTGTGGGGGTGGCCTTGGTGAGAAATTTGTTTTATTGATAACATGTTGAAGGCTTCGGAGAAAACATCGTAGCTTCTCAGTCCAGGGCAACGAAGTACTGGAGCTCTGAAAGTTTGTGCTAACAAATAAACCTGTTGGACTTTAATCTCAATAACACTTTCTGTTTCCTCCCTAGCTATCAGGATGATGGAAAGCTTTGGGCAAACCCCATTCATTCTCTCGTGGATATGGATTGACAATAAAAAGTCATAATTTGATGTTAAGATTTTACATCATGTATGCATCCCTCCCAGCTCAGTATATTGAGGAAAAGTATATATCCTTGCAATCTCGTAACATGTTTGATGCTTAACAGTGTCTCAAGTCTCTCCTAATTATCCTTGATTTCCTCCTGAGTATTATCTTTTTAACAAAAAGTATTCTGAAATTGTGAATAACTGCATTTTTTGAGTATCCCAAGTTGCCCTGAGGATGGTGAGCTTTTTCCTTGAATTTCTTTTCTTATTTTGTTAGTGTCACTAGTAGGCATATATTAACGCTGCAATGAAGTTAGTGTGCAGAAATGATCTCTGCAGTCCCTGTGCAGATGGCACTCACACAATGTGGCATTTCAAGATATCGATGTATTGGCGATGAAGGAATGGGACCTAGGGGATTTTCACAGTAACTTCATTGCAGTGTTAATGTAAGCCTACTTGTGACACTAATAAATAACTTTAAACTTTAAAATGTCCCATTGATGACAATGTGTGAATTGGAGGGGATAGTGTCCCCATGATATTGTTCTACATGTCCATTCAGCAGAGGTAAGTGTTCTGCAACATGATTTTCTTGCATGTGAGGTGGCCAGTATTTGTTACTTAATTGCTCTAATAGTGCTTGTATGAATAGTTTGCTAAGTGTCAGTTTTCAGAGTCTACCACATTACCGAGGCAGCAGTGCTAATCACTGTGCCACTTAAGTCAGTCTACTGGATTTGTTAGGTCCAAAGATCTTTTTATGCCTATTTTTCAGGCGGTTGAAGAGCAAAGACCATACTTAAACAGTGAAGGTCAAGATGCTCTTGATGTTGGATCCTGGGGGCATTTTCATTGAGTCAGTGAGTCATCAGTGCCAACGCGTAACTGAAGATTGGGTTGCTGCTTCAAATATGGGGTCGGAGGGAGCATTCCTTTTTGCCTTGAAATTTTTAAAATTTGTTGTCGCACTATTCTTGTAGATGAATCCTCATTCCACATATTCCACAGGGAGAATTTTCACTTGCCAACAGGCAAGGTAGAATTCATAACATGCTGAGGAAATGAACAAAAAGCTATCTTGCTGGAGCAGCTTAGTGGGCTGAAAAGCTATTCCCAATTTCTTAGGATCTTGAGTTTATATCAGCTTTGATTTTATCATGTACCCTGTTACTCTCCGTTCTACATCTGCTTGAGTCCTCCATTTTGGAAAATTTTCCCAGAAGGAAAAATTAGTTTGGACGAGTATTCTATTTCCCTGTTTTACTGGTGTTCCATTTTACAGCACACTGGATCAGTTCAGACCACTTTTCTCATTTCCCCAATTTGCTGTTTTTTAATCCTCTGGGTATCATGTAGAGCCCAAATTTCTAGGCCTTATTCTTTTGTCTTCCAAAAACATGTCAGGGTACATGATAAAATCGTAACTGATGTAAACTCAAGATCCTAAGAAATTGAGAATAGTAGGTGTTTGCTATTCAGCCCATTAAGCCGCTCCAGAAAGATTGTTTTTGTTCATTTCCTCAGCATGTTATGAATTCTATCTGGCTGGTGGGTAAGTGAAAATTCTCTCTGTGGGAGACGTGGAATAAGGATTCATCTGCAAGAGTATGCTGACAGACAGATTTCAGAATGACCAAGACAAAAAAAATTTAGAAAGACATCAAAGTATAATGGGTAAGATCCAGCCATCCCGTTCTCCATGGACATGAGTTCTGACAGTGGCCTCTAAATCCCGCAAGAGGGGCAAAACAGGATTTGTACTGGTGAGATCTCAATTTGAGATTTTCCCTACCCCACTGCTTGTGATGTGATCAGGTTTCAATCTGGAAAACCATGTTAAAGTCCAAAGGTATGTGGGTTAGGTTCATTGGCCATGCTAAATTGCTCCTTACTGTGGGGGATTGAATTTTGGAGTCAGGGGATTGAATTTCGGAGCCGCAACGTCATGTTGCAACTGTACAAAACTCTAGTGCGGCCGCACTTGGCGTATTGTGTGCAGTTCTGGTCCCCGCATTATAAGAAAGATGTGGAGGCATTGGAGAGGGTACAGAGGAGGTTTACCAGGATGTTGCCTGGTATGGAGGGCAGGTCTTATGAAGAGAGGCTGAGGGATTTGAGGTTGTTTTCGTTAGAAAGGAGGCGGCTAAGAGGGGACCTAATCGAAACATATAAGATGATTAGAGGTTTAGATAGGGTGGACAGTGATAGCCTTTTTCCTAGGATGGAGAAAGCTAGCACGAGGGGACACAGCTTTAAATTAAGGGGTGATAGTTATAGGACGGATATCAGAGGTAGGTTCTTTACCCAAAGGGTGGTTCGGGAGTGGAATGCCCTGCCTGCAGCAGTTGTAGATGCGCCAAGTTTGGTGGCGTTTAAGAGGTTAGTTGATAAGTATATGGAAGAGAAGGGAATGGTTTAGTTTGGAGGGGCATTGCTTTTTATATTGGTCGGCGCAACATCGAAGGCCGAAGGGCCTGTTCTGTGCTGTAATGTTCTATGTTCTATGTTCTATGTTCTATGTCCCAGGATGTGTAGGTTAGAGGAATTACTGGGGTAAATATGTGGGGTTACGGGACTAGAGCCTGGGTGGGGTTGTTGTCAGTGCAGGCTCAATGGGCTGAAAGGTCTCCTATTGTACTGTAGGGATCTATTAACCCCTCCCACCTGGTGGCATGATGTCACGCTGGTGCAAGTCACTACTGATTTTCAAAAATGAGAACTAGTCACGATAACCACAGTGGGGGAATGGAAATGCCCAGAGGCCCTGGGGCTTGAGAGCCATGGCTGGGCATTGCCCCCTGGACATGCTCCCTGGAGACATATGAAAGGGCACATGAAGGAGGCACTGCCAGGGGGCAATCCTATTCCAATGGGGGGTGTTCCCCTTGTGTAGCGGCGGGGAGACCAATGACGGCATGAACAAAGAGCCTTGACAACAGCAAGGCGCAGGGAAGGGGAAATCGATGGCTGTGAAGGGGAAGAGTGCCTTCCCGATATTTCCATGATGAGGCTTGTCACCCCTGTGTTTATGGGTGTTGTCCTCCATCTCTCTGAGAGCATTGGGGAACTTTCCCTTTCAAAGTGGCTCCCATATCTCTGTGCAGCTAACCTTGCCGGCTCTACAGATCCCCACCCTGGCTCAATGACAATCTTAACCACAGGCCCAGATTTTCCGTGCACTGAGTGCCAGAAACCCTTGTCTGAAAACTCAGCTGTGTTTCTGTGTGACTGGTTTTGAGTCAGATCCTGACACTCGCCATTATTTTTGGGAAAACTCTCCCAATATTTTGTCAGCGATACATTAACATTCCAGATTCAACTTCCATTGTGAGTATTCAGATGTGATTTTTACCCTTTGTTGCAGGCCCGACAACATGTGAAATTGAGAGGTTTACAGCTTCCTCATTTGGTAATGTCTTCATTCCTTCATGCGATGACAATGGAAACTACCTACCTGTCCAGTGTCAGGCGAATGGACAATGTTGGTGCACAGATTCCAATGGACAAGAGATCTTTGGAACAAGGCAGCAAGGAGGAGCACCTGATTGTGGTGAATATCTCTCGGTTGTTCCATTTTTCACTACTCAACACATAGTATAATAATCATTTGGTAGAGTTTGCATCATTCCAAAGGTGCAACGTTCCCTTGGAGTACCCCTGTCCTACTGCCAAAACACAAAGTGTCAGTGGCAACATATTGGCCTCTGAGTCCAAAGACTTGAGCACTTCCCTGAGTGAGTGCTGCACTGTCAGAGATGCATCCTGTGGATGAGATGTTAAAATGAGGCCACTTGCCAAACAGGTGGATGTAAAAGCTCCTCTCACTCTGTTTGAAGAAGAGAAAGGTTTGCACCCAGTGTCCTGGCTTTCAATTACGCCTCCAGTAGGCTTGTTTTTGGCAGGGATGGAAAACGGGTAAAGCGCCAACTTAACCAACTTCCCTTAGGCCTATTGTGGGTCTTAGACTGTACCCCCTTTTGCGCCTCCTTGCTTGGCTTTTAAATTGCTCCATTCCCCTCGAATGCCCAATCCCTCCCAGACAAAGAAATGCCAGCCGTCCCTTGTCTGGCATCCATGCTGCATCCCTACTCTTTACTGGCACTACTTGGACTCCAAGAGCTGCCAACCAATCAAATTAGCTGACAGCTCTCAGAGGAGAGACATTATTCAAGTGAAAAATTCAGCCTCATAACTCTATCTCCAGACCAAGCAAATGTTTCCTTTTCAAATAGACTTCCAATTCCCTTTTGAAAATTACTATTAAATCTATTTCAGCCTCACCCTCAGATAATGGATTCCAGATCCATAATTTGCTGCATTGAAAAGTTCTAATCACCCTCCTTCCCTCCAATCCCATTCTTTCGTCAAATGTTATGAGTGTATCTTTGGTTACAGCCAGTTGGAAACAGTTTCTTCTTACTTACTCTACAAAACTCATAAATTGGAAGGCATTTATTAAAAAAACTTCTTGCTGTGAAACTAGTATGTATTTGTATTTTAGCCACTTTGACACAACAACAATACATTTTCAGACCATCACAGTTATGTTAACAGTGCTTTACTGCCAGATTTTGAACTCTGTCACAAAGCTCTGTCACAAGACAGGTACACCATCCTTGCCCTGTGCCCTCTGAGGGCATGCGCAACTGAAAGAATGTTCTAGGCTCCCGAAAAGTCAAACCCCCAACACAACAAAGAAAGTTGGCATGCAGGCAAAGTGAGCATTTGGGGAATCAAATGGTTTGTTGTCCTTTGGTGGCACAATGGCACAGTGGTTAATACTGTTGCTTCATAGCATCAGAAACCTGGGTTCGAATTCTAGCTTGGGTCACTGTCTGTGCATAGTCTGAACGCTGTCTGCATAGGTTTCCTCAGGGTACTCTGGTTTCCTCCCTGAAAGACATACAAGTTAGGGGCATTGGCCATGTTAAATTCTCCTTCAGTGTACCCAAAGATGTGGCGACTGGGGGATTTTTCCAGTAACTTCATTGCAGTGTTAATGTAAAACTACTTGTGACACTAATAAATAAACTTTAAATAACTTTGGATTAAACTGTGATAGTCAAACAAGACAGCTTAAGAATAAATAATTGTAAGTTGCATTTCTGACCTTTAGGTTTAAATGCAGGATTTTTTGTGCAAATGTTGTGAGCCTCTGTGCCAGTCACTGATTGTTGGAAAAGTGGCCTTTGATTTTCTGCTATGGGTTGGGTGCAAGTAAGATCCTTCTGAAAGTCTGCAACTTTATAATATTTGCCTGAAAGAGTGATCAACTTTTGGACCCCAAAGAAAATGTTTTTCATTTGCCAAGCACTTGCCTGAATATAATAAATTGCTTTACAGTGTTATTGCTGAATGATTTGGGTCCTTTAAGCAAGAGGAGCTCAAATTTGTTGAACTTGTTTAGATAATAATGTAGACATGGAGGAATTATTTTCTATTGGTGGGGAAAACAAGAACAATACAACATAATCTTAAAATTGTAAAAAGGAAAATAGAAAATGAAAAACGATCCTTTACAAGTAGAGACAGGAGAAATTATCACAGGGAATGACGATACGGTACAAATTTCATAGCAGAATTAGGGCAATTAAGGATCTCATAAAAATGAGAAACTTCAATTAATATCATTGGAGACAGAGAGCTTAAGAGACTAAATGCCAACAAATCCCTAGGACCTGATAGTCTACATCTCAGAATTTTAAAAGAGATAGCTGCTGAGATAGTGAATACACTGATTCTGATAATCCAAAGCTCCCGAGATCCTGAACAGCCCTAGTGAATTGAATCATAAAATCATAGAATCATACAATCCTGAAGAGGCCCTTTGGCTATAGAGTCTGCACTGCCACCTGACTCTCATCTAATCCCAACATAGTTATTCAAGAAAGAGAGAGAAGAAAGTAAGGAGCCAATGTCAGGTTAATTGGCTATCAGTATTGATAAAGTGCTGATGTTAGAATAAGTTGACATGGTTTTGTGAAAAAAAAAAGTCTTGTTTAACACATTTATTGGGTTTTTGAAGCTGTAACTGGTAGGGTAACCAAGGCAAGTCACTGAATGTAGTAAAATTGAATTTCAAAAAGCATTTGATTACAAACCACACATAGGGTTAATATACAAGGGTTCCTGGAGTTGGGAGTAAAATGTTAATTTGGTTAGAAGATTGTTTAACTAACAAGAGGCAAAGAATTAGGCATTTTAAAGTTAGCAGTCTGTAACTAGTGGTGTGCCACAAGGATGAGTGGGGCCTCAGCTATTTACAATCTACATTAATGAGATTCCCTCATGGCAGAGGTCACATGACTACAGCAAGCTAGATAGGACATGCAGCATTCCAAAATCCAAACACAGTCAAAGGTAGCTCTATTTCTTTCTTGATCATAAATTAATTAGAACTAGGCTTGTCAGGAGCATTTACTCACAAAAAACAATGGTAGAACCTTAGAACCCTATCCCCCAAAAGATAATGGAAAGCAAGTCAACTGGGGTTCTTGTGTCTAGAGAGATGGATGTTTGTTATTCTAAGCCTAAGTGGTGATGTGGAATAAAAATGGGTAAATGGAGCTGAGGTGCAAGTCTAATTTGGTCTAATTGAATGATGGAGAAAGTTCAAAGGACTGAATGGTTTACTTCTGTTGCCAAACCTTCCTACAATTTAACTCTTTTAATTTCAGGAAATGGTGGCGATGACTGCATGTCGGAGAGAAAACGCACACTGTCACGGCTTTTTTATGGACCTGTCGGTCACTTCAATCAAAACAGTGTTTTTGCTGCACCTGCATCTCTGAGCCCAACATTGGAAAAGATTGGTGATTCTCTCAGTCACTGCAGCCCAGACCTGAAACAGCTGCTTATAAAATCTGGAATGTTGCTTTCCATCCCTCAGTTTGTGGCCCAGGACATTGGTCAGGGTGACCTAGACATGATTCTTAGTGAGTTTGTGCAAGGAACGCTGCTATCCAAGGATTTGGTGCTCACTGCCCTTCCATTTTCTGCATCCCCCAAATTCTTTGTTGAGAATTTGTTTGGCGGGAAGTTTCTGAAAAACCTGGCTCAATTCAATTTCACCGGGAGTGTCGGGAACAAGGGGACCTTTAATTTCAGTCAGTTCTTCCAGCAAATTGACTTAACAGGAATGTACAGTGAAGGGAACTTTGTAGAACTTGCCAAATTGTTTTCCCCCATTGAAGACTCCTATTTCTCCAAAGAAACATCAGGATTCTCCAGGGATACCTTTAACTTGAACCAGACAATTGAGAGCAACTTTGGGCGTTCAGTTAATTTACAAGAGAACCAGAATATTGTGAACCTTATAATATCTCTGTTTGAGCGTCAGAATGTCCTTACAACATTGCATGAAATCATCACCCTGTTTGGTACAGATGACGATAGCCTAGCTGAAACAGTCCGACTGGTTTTAAGAAGTGCCAGATTTGGTATCTGTGGCCGTAAGGCCTCAAGTCTCTTTGTTCCAAGGTGCACAAGAGATGGAAGATACGAAGAAGTCCAGTGTCAAGGCACAGACTGCTGGTGTGTGGACAGTCAAGGGATGGAAGTTTCAAACTCAAGAGTTCAGGGTCAAAGGCCACAGTGTCCTACTAAGTGTGAGCAAGAACGTAAGAGGTCAATAGCCTTTAAAAACCAGCAACCAGCAGGATCTGATGTGTTCATTCCTTCATGTAGAGATGATGGTAGTTTTCAATCCTTGCAATGTGATGGGATCAACTGCATCTGTGTGGATTTGCAGGGCAGGAAGCTGCCTGAAATAAGGAAACCAGTGGGAGGGCTTCTGCAGTGTAAGTTCTGACTTCTTTTATTGCACTTTATATGTTGAATTTTTACTTTGTTGTTTTACATTGAATTACCTAGGATATACAGCATAGGAAAGGCCATTCAATCCATCCAACCTATGCCAGTTTATGGTCGCTCAGGCCTCCTTTTATTTTTTCTCATCTAACTCAATCAGCATAACCGTCAAGTCCCAACTGCCTCAAATGCATGTTTAACCTCCCTTGGTAACCACATTTCAATCATCCCCTGTAAAAGTGAGTTCCACATTCTCATCACTTGTTTGGGTAAAGAAGTCTTTTTTGAGTTCTCCATTTTGTTTTTTGGTAGCTATATTGATGGCTTCTAGTTTTACTCTTCCTTACAAGTAGAAATATTCTCTGAGTCTATTCCATCAAAATCTTTCGTAATTTTAAAAGTATCTACTGAGTCAGCCCTTAACCTATCCTTTTTTAGGAGAAAATAGGCTCAGGGTGAGATTTTTCTCTCAGTGTGCAGTCTACTTCATGGCATCAGGAGGCTGGCAGTGGGACCTTGTGGTCCTACCATTGTCATTGGGTTTCCCATTGACTGCACCCCTTGTTGCTGGGAAACCCATGTGTGTTGGGGGGCTGTGGTGGGGGAGGGGGTGCTCCATCAGTGGAACCATATGATTCTGCTGGTGTGAATGGCAGCAAGATTTCAGTGTCAATCTGCTGATTGGTACAGTATCATCTTTGTAAATCATTTTGTTTGCGCCATCACCAATGCCTCTACATTGTTTTAATTATATGATGACCAGAAGTGCACAAAAAGTTGAGCATAATTTTACAATTCTATCCTCTAAAAATAAACCAAGGCACTTACTTTGTTTTTTTTTATATACCTCTGTAACATGTGTCACTACCCTTGGTAATTTGTGTATTTCCTCATCACTTTGCTCCTACACATAATTTAGATTTATTCTTCTCTAAATAATAATCAATCACAATTTTCTTACCAAAATGTGCTACTTCACATTTATCCATCTTGAAATTAATTGTCAGTGATACGATATTCTGCAAATTTATTCATATCTACTTGAGATTTGTTGTGGTCCTTTTTGGTATTGACTAATTCCCATCCATCTCCACTTTTGTGCCCTTGGCAAATTATGACATTGTATTTTTGAGTACAAAACCTAAATTCTTAATGTAAGTTGTAACATAATTAACCATAACATGAAAGGAGTAATGATTATTTTATATTTATATTATTTTGTACTTTTATATTTGAAGTAAGAAAGTAATTTTCTAATAGTAGTTGATACTCACCTTGTAATTAGTTCTTGCTCACTATCAGAATGAGAGTTGTGGATTACTGTGTTCTTTTTTGGGGGAGATTCAATCTGGTATCGATGCTATTGTCACTTTCACCTCCTGGGTGCCAACTCTGGAAACTGTCATGGAAGTGATTTCAAGAAAATAGGTTAATTTTTTGATGGGAACCATTTTTTTATTCAAGGGACGTGGGTGTTGTTGGCTGGGCCAACATTTATTGCCCATCCCTAAGGGCATTTAAGAGTCAGCCACATTGCTATGAGTCTGGAGTCACATGTATGCCAGACCAGGTAAGGACAGCAGATTTTCTTTCCTAAAAGACATTAGCGAACCAGGGGGATTTTTATGATAATTGATGATGGTTTCACAGTCACCGTTAAGCTTTTAATTCTAGATCTCTATTTAATTCAAATTTCACTGTCTGCTATGATCAGATTTGAACCTGGGTCCCTAGAGTTTTACCCTGGGTCTCTGGATTACTAGTCCAGTGACAACATCACTACACCACTGCCTCCCTGCTTTCCTAAGGAATGGCGCTATTGGACAGGGAGACAAATAATCGAACTGTTCCATCCAGTTTGTTTGAGATTCACTGAAGGATTTCTCGGCGCAGAAGATACTGGTTACGAAACAGATCATAAAAGCAAGATATTGTAGTTGCAGGAATCTGAAACAAAAACAGAAAATGCTGGGAAATCTCTGCAGGTCTGATAGCATCAGTGGACACAGAATAGAGCCAAAGTTGCAAGTGTAGATGAGCCTTTGCCAGAGCCTTGACAGACATCATCTGGACTCAAAACATTGTCTCTATTTTCTATATATAAATGATGTCAGAAATATTTTCTATTTTTACAATAACTGATGACAAGGGGCTAACAATAATGAGGTTGTGAAATGTATTACATGAATACAAGGCCTCTTTTTATTCTTGCCTACCTTACTTGGACTGACCTCTTTTTAAATTGTCCTGTCTTATTTGAATGTGGCTGAATCTTAATTGTCCACCAAAGTGTCCCCTTGTCCTAGTCAGACACTCAGCTAAGGAAAACTAAGAATGTTTAATAAATGCAAGCATTGTCAGTGAGGCTCACCCTCAGCGATTTAATTATCCAGGAAATATTCCAGTTAATTAGTTAAATAAAGTTTGAGTATTTTTATATAGGATGTTATGGCAAGACAAGAAAGGAGAAATTAATGCATTTCTTGTTATGGAAAATATCGAGGGATTTGGGGATAGTGTGGGAAAATGATGATCAGCCAAAAATGAGTTGAATGATGGGACAGGCTCGAGAATCCAAGTGGCCTAGTCCTATTTCCTATGTTACTATATGTTGTAACATCTTCTCTCTTTCCAGGTCCCAGCGCTTGCCAATTGTCTGCAGCTGAGAGTTTTATGATGACAGTTAAAACTCTGTTGTCTGAACCAAGCTCATCAGTGGAAGGTGCCATCTATGTAGCTCAGTGCCAAGACAATGGAGACTGGCGCCCAGTCCAATGTGATGGCCCACCACAACAAGCCATTGAATTTTACCAACAGTGGATTTTGCTAAATAATGGCGGCCCGGAACTGCCATTCACAGCTGTCTTAAATGAGGTCATTGGATATCGTGAGTCATCTTCTGCTACCAGGAATTTTGAGGAGTTTGTCAAGGAACTTTATGACAAGGGGCATCAGCATGTATTTTCAGTGTTCTCTAGACATGCAACATTCGATTCTATTTCTGATGATGATTTTGCAGCAATTGTCGCATCTGAACCGGGTGCCAATATCTTGCTGAACCCCTTCATGTTTTGGAAATTGTTGTCTGGTAGCCTAATGCACTATCCTGGTTCATATTCTGATTTCAGTGTGAAACTAGAGAATTTGGAACTGCGCAAATGCTGGTGCGTTGATGAAAAAGGAGAAGAGTTACCGGGGACTAAAACTGAAACAAGTCAATTTGCAAAATGTAAGCAATTTTCCAGTTAGAATTTTGTGCAGGTTTTTTCTCTATTCATCCATGGGACATGGATATCGCTGGCTGGCCAGCATTTGTTGCCCACCCATGGTTGCAAAAGGGCAGTTGAGAATCAATCACAATTGCTGTGGCTCTGGAGTCACATGTAGGCCAAACCAGATAAGTACAGCAGATTTTCTTCCCTAAAGGACATTAGTGAACTAGATGGGGTTTTTTCCTGACAATTGACAATGATTTCATGGTCACTCTTAATTCCAGATACATTTTATTGAATTCAAATTCCATCATCTTCCCTGTCAGGATTCGAACCTGGATTCCCAGAACATGAGCTGTGTTGCTGGATTAATAGTCTAGCAATAATACCACAAGGCCATCACCTTCCCTACACTTGTTTGTTTCTCTGTCCCCCTTCCCTTCTTAACTTCTCTATCAATCTTTTCTTTCCTGTCACTATCATCGTTTTCTTCTTCACTTTTCTCATTGACCATCTCTGACCCTTCCTCCCTGTCCTTTAACTTTACCTCTATTGTTTGCTCTTCCATACCTTTGTCATCCATTCTGTTTTCCTTCTATCCCCCATTCTACCAATATATTCTTTTCACTTTCATTCTTATCCCCATTCGTCTTATGTAATTACTAGTCTTCATCAGAGTGAAATTGTCTTTGCCAAGGGCACAAGAAAAGCTCATCGTGAATCAATAGCCTTTCTACACTGTGCTGGAATTTACAAAATCAAATATCATTTAAAACTGGCTATTGCCTTCTGCCATCACACATCTGCTGTAGCTTATCTATAATCACTCTGTAATGCCTGTCATCCAAATATGTCTGGATCTAAATTATCCCTTCTTCAGCTGACTTTGCCCTTTAGAAATCATTGCTATAGCATTTTCTTTTCAGAATGTCAGTACTTACGTTCTTCTGCTGTTGTAATTCAGTCACCTCTTCATTTAATCTGTATATGGAATTGTAAGTATTTGTCTAACTACTAGATTTCCCAGTAAAAATTCTCTGAAGTTGTCAGAAAATGAGAGATGATACAAATGAAGGAGAATGTTAAGACTGTTTAAAACAGTTGAGACTGTTTTCCCCCGATTTATAGTTTGGTAATAATTACTCCTATTTATGAATTGAATGCTGAATCTTCATTGATCACGGGAGGGTCTTGAATTGTTTGCTGGCATCTTCCAATGTTGCACTTGGTCTTCTCAAGAGTGGATTTTTGAGAATTTCACACAAATCCGTGCCTTGATTTTTCACTCCCATCCTGAACTAATGCATCAGGTCTCCACTTGGTGCCTCCCTCCACCACAACATGATCAAGTTTACGTGTTTGTAATGAGGAATCATATCTTTTGTTTGTGGTTGGGTAAAAGTGCAGTTGATAGCATCTTGTATGACTTTTGGTCATCCCAAAGACCTCACAGCTAATGAGACACTTTTTAAATGTAGCCTCCACTGTAATTTAGGCAGTGTGGCAGTCTGTTTGCATAAGGCAAGTTCCCATAAACAGTACTGAAACAAGTGATCATGATGTCTGATTTTTAAGTGTTTATTGAGAGAGAAGTATGGTCAAGATATGGGAGATCTGTTATCTTTACCTGTGAGGGGAGATATGGAGGGCCACAGTTTATATTTCATCAGTAATGCAATAAATGTTGAAAAATAGCAAGGGAAACATTATCCCCATAGGTATTAAACCTGGAGCTAAAACCACCAAAAGATAGTAATGTGATCACTCACAAGCCAGTTTGTGGAATGTTTCTGGCTCAGAATGGTCATACATTCCAACTCAGTAAAGTGACTGAACTTCGAAAAGTTCTTCATTGCATATGAAACATTGTGAGATGTACTGATGTGATGTGATGAAACTGAATATAAAGTTAAGTGATTTTATTAAGTTATTCGCTGGCCAAGCTTTAATGGAATAAAAATATTTCTATAAGAATATTGCTTTTACTTCTCAATTTCTGTGAAATTGAGGGGGCTGGACAGAGTATAGAGGGAGAAACTGCTTCCGCTCCTGAAAGGATCAAAAACGAGAGGGCACAGATTAAAAGTGATTTGGAAAAGAAGCAAATGTAATGTGAGAAAACACATTTTTCACACTAATTTTTTCTTGAAATCAGGAAACATTTTGGCCTCAACTACATTCTTTGGTAATGAATTCCACACATTCACCACTCACTGGGTGAAGAAGTTTTTCCTCACCTCAGTTCTAAAAGATTTACCTCTTATCCTCTAACTAAGACCTCTGGTTCTAAACTCCGCCACCATTGGGACCATTCTTTCTGAATCTTCTTTCTGATCTGGGGCTATTTGCTGGAGAGTATAGAGGATGCTTCTCTCTATATTTAATGCATGCTGTCTTGGCTCAGGGAATATTAGAGAAAGCATTAACTCTGTATCCAGAGTCTGTTGTCACGGAAGGCTGTGGAGGCCATGTCTTTGAGTGTATTTAAGATGGAGATACATAGGTTCTTTATTGGTAAAGAAGTCAACAGTCATGGGCAAACGTTGGGAGAATTAGGTTGAAAAAAATATCAGCCATGATTGAATGGAGGAGCAGACTTGATGGGCTGACTGGCCTAATTCAGCTTCTATATCTTATGGTCCTATGGTTATCCCTGGCCTGGAATAGGAGACTGAGAGCAAAACCTGCAAATTACTCCACTCTTAAAACAATCCCTCACCTCTGTAAATTTAAAATTTTAGAAAAATAAGAAGGTGTTGCAAATAAATGTGGCAATTTCCATTGAACGGTGGAGAAATTAGGATCAGTATTTTCTGTATAGTGTACAGTGTAAACATTAGCTATATGGATGTTTGTTCAGCATGTTTGAGTTATGCATAATCACTGAGCCTCATTTACATACTGTGCCTTTATGTTCTAGGTCCAGGACCCTGCGATCGTGCTGCTCAAAAAGTCTTGCAGTTCATCAGTCAGGCGGAAGAATTGGCTGTGGCCTCAAACAATTCCAATATTTCCTTTACCCAGGGCTATGTATTGGCTCATGGTATAGAACTGACTGAGAATGAACTGCTTCAGTCTTCCGGAATGTTCCAAATTGGTCCCCTCTTTCCTGAAATTTTGTTGAGTGGATCTGACTATGCAGTTCGATTGGCTGCCCAATCCAGTGAGTAAATCAGTTTAGTGTCTGTATGTATATATTGGTGTGCTGATATATAGCACAGCAACATGTTCTGTATATGAGTAAATCTGTATTACAATCCAGACCCAATGATTAGATCGGCTTATTGTCTTAATTCAGGTGACATGATTGCACAGTTGTTAGCACTGCTGCCTCACAGTACCAGAGACCTGGGTTTAATGTCCACCTTGGGTCATTGCCCATGTGGAGTTTGCACGTTCTCCCCATGTCTGTGTGTTTCCTCCGGGTGCTCCACTTTCCTCCCGCAGTCTGAAAGACATGCTAATCAGCTACATTGGCCGTGCTAAATTCTCCTTCAGCGTACACAACATGCGCAAAAGTATGATGACTACAGGGTTTCACAGTAACTTCATTGCAATGTTAATATAGGCCTACTTGTGATTAATAACTAAACCTTTACTTTATTTAATGAGTCAAATCTGCAATAGTGTCCCACCCCACTCAAATTCCCCTGTCTTTGCTGACACATGTGGACTCCTTGTAACCAAATAACTCCAAATAAAACTTCTCATCCTGATGTTTAAATGCTGTTGAGGCTTCACTCCTCCCTCTGTCTGTGGCCTCCTTCAGCTATAGAGAGCTTAGTTATTTTGGAATGAAATCAGGAAGCTTTTTTTTATGAAAGAATAGTGAAAATCTGTGATTGTCTCCCCTAAAGGATTGTGGACACTGGGAAAATCAACATTTTCAAAATTGATTTTTGTGTTAGGTGAGGATTTAAGATCTATGCAGCAAAGACAATGAGGTTCAGGTACATATCAGATATGAGCTAATTGAATGGTTGATCCTACCTGGGAAGATCAATGATCTACTCCTACAACCAACACAACTCTTATTTACCTGTCTCCTAGCTCTGTGTTCCTCCAACTTGTGTGCATCTCTTCTTTTCTCAGACCACCAGAACTTAACTTATCTTTTGGAATTTTCTCTCTAAATATCTCTGTTTTTCCATTGCTTCAACACCCTATTTTAAGCTTACCTTTCATCATCAATCCTAGTATCACCTTCTCCAATTTATAAGTTGGTTAGTTCAATTGGTTAGATAATTAGGGTGTAGTGCAGAATGGGTTCATTCCTCATATTGGCAGTGTTAGTTCACGGATGGCTTTCTCCTTGTCTTGCCCCGTGTTTGATACAGATTGATGCCCCTTAAGCTTTGCAACTAATTGTCCCTCTCCTTGAGGGAAAGATGTCTATGATCCTTCCTTGATTACAGCTAATTTTTAAAAATTCATTCATCAGACATGGATGTCACTGGCTGGCCAGCATTTATTACCCATCCCTAGTTGCCTGAGGGCAGTTGAGAGTCAACCACATTGCAGTGGCTCTGGAGTCACATGTAGGTCTGACTGGGTAAGGACGGCAGTTTTCCTTCCCTAAGGACATTTATATGAACCCAATGCTTTCTTCTGACAGTTGGCAATAGTTTCATGATCATCAGTAGATTTTTAATTCCAGATTTTTTTTTTATTGAATTCAAATTCCACCATCTGTTGCAGTGGGATTCAACATTAGCTGAGTTTCTGGATTAATAGTCTCGCAATAACACCACTAGGTGATTGGCTACCATCATATTCCCTCATATACTTGGCTCAGCGTCGCTTTTGTTTCATTCTAACTCTATAAAGAGCCATTAGATTTTTTTTTTGCAGTAAACATATGATATCAGTGTAGGTGATACTGTCATTGCTGAATATATCAACTTGGAATCAAGTTGACCCAACATTCACTGACATCCCAAGCAAAGAAATGATTGGGCCATAATTTGCTCTGGCACCATCTAAAGCATGTTTGCCATTTTTAAAATTTGGCTTTGCACATTTAGGTTTCAATAATTTTTGTGGCAAATTGCTGAAAGTGTGAGATGATAACAGAGCAGTGAGGAAAATGAGACATCTGGAACATGCGTGTAAAGAGCTGATATGCATATTCACTTAGATGTGAACGGAAAGTCTGACTTTTAAGCAGGGATCTCCATTATGTCATTGTGTGTGGGGAGTGGGGAGACAGTCAGATGGGGAAATCCTGTGGCATAAAAGCCAAATGGAAAATCCCTCCCATAGCATTTTTGTATAAATAATGGGAAGCACCAAAGCCTTGTTGTTATTTAAGCAGCAAATATATGGGCCATTATAGAGTCATAGAGGTTTACAGCTTGGACAGGCCCTTTGGCCCAACTTGTCCATGCCACTCAGTTTTTACCATTAAGCTAGTCCCAATTGCCCACATTTGGCCTATATATCTCTATATCCATCTCACCCATGTAGCTGTCTACATGCTTTTTAAAAGACAAAATTTGACCACTTCTGCTATTGCCTCTGGCAGAATGATCCAGATACTCACCATCCTCTGTGGGGAAGAATTCTCCTCCAGATGTTTTTCTATACCTCCCTCTCACCTTAAACCTATGCCCTCTAATTTTAGACTTTTCTATCTTTGGGAAGAGATGTTGACTATGTAAGCCCTTCATTATGTTATAGACCTCTATAAGATTAACGCTAAGCCTCCTGCATTCCAGGGAATGAAGTCCCAGTCTATCCAGTTTTTCCTTATAACTCAAACAATCAAATCCGAGTACCATCCTAGTAAATCTTTTCTGCACACTTTTCTGACATCCTTTCTATAATAGGATGACTAGACCTTACCAATGTCTTGTACAATTTCAACAAGTCATCCCAACTCCTGTATTCAATGTTCTGACCAATGAAACCAAGCATGCTGAATGCCTTTTCACCATTCTGTCCATCTGTGACTCCACTTTCAAGGAGTTATGAACCTGCACTCCTAAATCTCTTTGTTCTATAACTTTTTCCAACACTCTACCATTAACTAAGTAAGCTCTGCCCCAATTTGATCTACCAAAATGCATCATTTGACATTTATCTAAATTAAACTCCATCTGCCATTCATCAGCCCACTGACCCAATTGATAAAGATCCCATTGCAATCCGAGATAACCTTCTTCACTATCCACTGTGCTACCAATCTTGGTGTCACCTGCAAACTTACTAATCATACCTCTTAAATTCTCATCCAAATCATTAATATAAATGACAAGTAATAATGGACATTGCTGGTCACAGGAATCCAGTTTGAAAAACAATCTCTGCAATCACCCTCTGTCTTCCGTCATTACGCCACTTTTGTATTCAGTTGGCTACTTCATTCTAGATCCCATGAGATTTAACCTCGTGCAACAACCTACCATGCAGTACCTTGTCAAAGACCTTGCTAAAGTCCATGTAGACAACTTTGACTGCACTGCCCTTATCTACCTTCTTGGTTAACACTTCAAAAAACTCAATCAAATTCTGAAGCATAATTTTCCATTCACAAAGCCATGTTGATTGTCCATATTCAGTTTTTCCCTCTCTAAATGCCTGTAGATTCTGTCTCAGAATATCTTCTAACAACTTACCCACCTCAGATGTTAGGCTCAACAGCCTGTGGTTTCCAGGCTTTTCTCTGCAGCTCTTCTTAAACAAAGACACAACATTAGTCTTCTTCCAGTCTTCAGGCACATCACCTGTGACTTTCGATGATTCAAATATCTCTGTTAGGTGACCCACAATTGCCTCCCTAGCCTCCCACAAAGTCCTGGGTTACATTTCATAGGTCCGGGGAATTTATCTACCTTGATCACTAAGACTTCCAGCACCTCCTCTCTGTAGTATGTACACTCCTCAAGATATCACTATTTATTTCCCCAAGTTTTTTAACATCCATTTCTTTCTCAACAGTAAATACTGATGAAAAAATTTATTTAAAACTGCACTCATGTCTTGTGGATCCACACATAGTTGACTTTGTTGATCCTTAAAAAGCTCTACTCACTCCCTAGTTACTCTTTTCCCCTTTATGTATTTATAGAAACTCTTTGGATTTTCCTTTGCCTTTTCTGACAAAGCAATTTCCTATCCCATTTTTGCCACCCTGATTTCTCTCTTAACTCTACTCTGACTATCTCTATACTCTTCAAGAGATCCATTTGACCTAACCGCCTATGCATGTCAGATGCCTCGTTCTTCCTTTTGACCAAGGCCTCAATATGCTGAGTCATCCAAGGTTCCCTACTTTTCCCAAACTTGCCCTTCACTCTCGAAGGAAGGTGCTTAACTTGAACTCTCATTAACACACTCTTGAAAGCCTCCGACTTATCAGCCTTTCCTTTGCCTGCCCACATTACACCGCTAATCAACTTTTGCAAGTTCTAATGGTCTAATACCATTAAAATTGGGCATTCCACCCACCCGCCCCAGGCCTATCATTCTCCAAAGCTATCTTAAGACTAATGGGTTTATAATCATTAGTCCCAAAGTGATCCCTCACTAATACTTCTGTCATCTATCTTTCCTTATTTCCCAAGAGGATGTTAAGTTTTGCCCCTTCTCTAGTTGGCCATCCACAAACTGAATGAAAAATTCCTCCTAAATACAGTCAACAAATTTCCCTCCGTTAAAGCCCCTATTGCTGTGGCAATCCCAGTCAGTATTGGGAAAGTCAAAATCCCCCACTACTACCATCCTATTTTTTTTTTTTTTGCAGCTATCTGTAATCTCCTTATATATTAGCTCCTCAACTTCCCACTGACTATTTGGGGAGCTTGTAGTACAACCCTTTCAAAGTGATCCCTCCCTTCTTATTTTTCAATTCTACCCATATCGACTCAGTGGTACTGTCGTAATGTCCTCCCTAATCAAAAATGAAACTCCCCTTCCTCTCTTACCTCCTGTCCTATCTTCCTATAGCATCTGTATCTTGGAACATTGAGCTGCCAGTCCTGCTCTCCCTTAGCCATGTTTCAATAATAGCTTTAATATCCCAATCCTATGTGCCCATCGATGCCCTGAGTTCATCTGCCTTGCCCAATCGGGCCTCTTGCATTGAAATAAATGCAGTTTAATCTAGACTTCCCTTCCTTTCTGCTCTACTTTTTCTAACCATTTGTCTGATCATGTTTTGGACATTCTCCCTGTGTTTTATTTCTCTTAGCCTGACTGGACCCATTCTCTGAGTTCTCCACAGTCTCTGTACTCTGCACTGTGGCAGTTCTTGATTTTTGACTTTGGTTTCTCTGCCTTTCACTTTTCCTCTTGCTGCCTTTTGTTTCTGTCCTCATTTTACTTCCCTCCAGCTTCCTGCATTGGTTCCTATACTCTTGCCATATTAGTTTAAACCCTCCCTAACAGCAATAGCAAACACTCCCCCTAGGACCTTGGTCCCAATCCTGCCCAGGTGTAGACTGTCCAATCTCTCCCAGAACTGACTCCAACGTCACAGGAATTTGAATCCCTCGCTCTTGCACCATCTCTCAAGCCAAGTATCATCTTATTTATCTTGACATCTTTACTCTGACTAGCTTGTGGCACTGACAGCAATCATGAAACTCGTACCTTTGCAATCATACTTTTTAGTTTCAGTCCTAACTCCTTAAACTTGTAGGACCTCATCCTGCTTTTTACCTATATCATTATGATAAGGATTTAAGAGCTATGAGAAAACTACCAGCAGTAAGCAAAATCTCATCAATAAGAACAAATCTTTAGATAATGTAAACAGTGCAGACAATCAATTAGTTGGGAGACTTTTCACGTTGCATTTTGGAGAAACGTCTTGCATTATGAACCAGCTTGGGCGTTTCTGTGTGAAAGTTATTTGCGTGTTAACCTCTTGTTCCATGTTCAATCTGAGTTTGCTAATGAGAAACTTCCAAACAGCTCTGCATTTCGACAGGAGAAAGCAATTGAACAAAGAAGGGATTCTTGGTGAGTTGACTCTAAAAGGTTACAGCCCCTACGTCCCTCAGTGTGATGGCTTTGGAAACTGGAACCCAACTCAATGTTATGAGAGTACTGGTGAGTGCAGTGATTTAACTTGAAAGTATCATTCATGATACCAAAAAAACCAAGAAATTTCAGCAGGGTCTAGAAGGTGATAAAATATGCTTGAATAACAGCGTTAGCTTGTTTTCCTTGAAATTCCCCTTGAAGGAGCACATCTCAAACTACAAATGAGAGACAGGTTTTTGAATTGACACTGGAAAAGGCAAGAGGCCTTAAATGGGGCAATAAAATCTTTATTCAGAGACTCCTTGAAGGAAGAAAAAGAGGATCCAAGACATTATCACCAAATATCTCCATCCTTGTTTGTGGCTGGAATTCTCTGGTGCTGCTGAAAGTGAATGGAGTTTTGCTGGAATGTCAAGTTCATGTTCTTGCAATAGGATGGCCATGGACGAGACTGGAGAACCCTGTCCAGTGCTTTAAGAAAGAGTTCTGAAGACTGATAGATCATTACAGATCAGATATAAGGGGTTTATCAACGTATGAAATAGAAATATAAGTTAATGCACCTGCAACACATGAACTGCAACAGCTCAAAAGGCAGCTCACCACCACATTTTCCAGGACAAGTAGGGGTGGGCAATAAACGTGGCCTTGCAAATGAATAAAAAAAAATTATCTTTCAGGAATTGCACTGTGAATGCTAACACTAAAAGTACACTAGTGACAAAGGATCTTTTAGATCTAATTCGACCAATTGTGAATCACTAATCTAGAATCACTTTTTATTGGTTCTATAATTTCCAGCTATGTCAAAAAAAATTAAAATATTTTTTCAACATTTCCAATTACAAGTTCCTACATTCAGATTTATAATAGCCTGCTATATAAATATAATAGAATGGCACAGTGGCAGTGATCAGCACTGCTTCTCACCGCGCCTGAGTCTGGGTTCGATTCCTGGCTCAGGTCACTGTCTATGTGGAGATTTTATGTTCTCCCTGTGTTTGTGTGGGTGTCCTCCGGGTGCTCCAGTTTCCTCCTATAGTACAAAAATGTGCGGGTTAGGCAGATTGGCAATTCTAAATTACACCTTAGTGCAAGAAGGGCTAGTTAGGGTAAATGCATTGGGTTATGGGGATAGGGTCTGGGTGGGATGTGGTCAGTGTAGACTCGATGGACTGAATGGCCTCCTTCTGCACTGTATGATTCTATGACAAACTGTTGTTATTAAACAAGAGTTTGAAACAACGGTTTGATCAAGCAGACACAGCATGGATTCATTAAAGGGAAGTCGTGTTTAACGAATTTATTAGATTTCTATGAGGATGTGACTAGTGTGGGAGACAGAGAGGAACCGGTGGATATAGTGTTTTTAGATTTCCAGAAGACGTTTGATAAGGTGCCTCACAAAAGGTTGCTGCAAAAGATTAGAGTGCACAGAGTTGGGGATAAGGTGTTAGCGTAGATTGAGGATTGGTTGTCCAACAGGAAGCAGAGAGTTGGAATCAATGAGTCCTATTCTGGTTGGCAGTTGGTGACCAGTAGAATGCCGCAGGGATCGGTGCTGGGGCCTCAACTGTTTACCATTTAATAGACGATCGGGAAGAGGCGGCTGAGTGTAGGGTAACAAAATTTGCTGATGACACAAAGATGAGTAGAAAAGCAAATTGCATGGAAGGCATGGAAAATCTGCAGAGAGATCTGGATAGGCTGAGTGAGTGGGTGAGGACCTGGCAGATGGAGTATAACATTAGCAAATGGGAGGTTATCCATTTTGGTAGAAATAATAGTAGGAGGGATTATTATATAAAGGGCGAAAAGCTGCAGCATGCTATGGTGCAGAGGGACCTGGGGGTCCTTGTGCATGAATCGCATAAACCCAGTCTGCAGATGCAGCAATGATCAAGAAGGCAAATGGAATGCTGGCCTTTATAGTAAGGGGGATAGAATATAAAAATAAGGAGGTCTCATTGCAACTGTACAGGGCACTAGTAAGGCTGCACCTGGAGTACTGTGTGCAGTTTCGGTCACCACATTTGTGAAAGGATATATTGGCCTTGGAGGGAATACAGAGAAGGTTCACTAGGCTGATACCGGAGATGAGGGGGTTAGACTATGAAAAGAGATTGAATAGACTGGGCCTGTACTCGTTAAAGTTTAGAAGGCTGAGGGAAAATCTTATAGAGACATATAAGATAATGAAGGGGCTAGATAGGGTAGAGGTAGAGAGATTCTTCCCGCTTGGAAAGGATAGCAGAACTAGCGGGCACAACTCAAAATAAGAGGAGGGCAGTTTAGATCGGAGTTGAGGAGGAACTTCTTCACTCAAAGGGTGGTGAGTGTCTGGAATTCTCTGCCCATTGATGTGGTGGAGTTTACCTTGTTGAATATATTTAATTCACGGGTAGATAGGTTTCTGATAGACAAGGGAATTAAGAGAGAAAGCCGGAAGGTGGAACTGAACCACTTCAGATCAGCCATGATCTTGTTGAATGGCAGGACAGGTTCGAAGGGTTAGATGGCCTACTCCTGCTCCTATTTCTTATGTCCTTATCTTCTTATGTAAGAGGGAGCCTTGATTGTATAGTCAGTTAACATAAGATTTCAATTCTAAGATTTGAGTGTCAATTGAATTGAGACTGATGGGCTGGATTAAAGGGAGCAGCAGTGATGTGAGCAATGCAAAATAAAACCCTCAATTAGATTGTTGCTGATATTATTCTGTAACACACATTTAAACACCTTGATAGGATTATAGCCTGTAATTCATCATTCTGTTTTATGATTAGACATATTTGTCACTCCTTCAATATTGAACTAATGTTTTGGTTCACTACAGGTCACTGTTGGTGTGTGGATGAGATTGGAAGTTATGTTCCAGGTTCATTGGTTCACCGCTTCACCCAGATACCCCAATGTAAGTTGGAAATTGTGCAAAATATGCTGCCCATATTCTAACTCACATCTAGTCCCATTCACCCACAACCCAGGATGCATTAGATCTGTGACAGGCAATGCCTCAAATTTAAAATTCTCATCCTTGCGTTCAAATCCTACAAAAAAAACTAAAACAAATTTCTCTAGTTCCTTAAATTAGGAAAAGAAAGAATATGTTAAAAAGAGTTTGCAAATTATGTTGAATGATGAATAGGTAAATGGTTATGAAAGGTTTTATTGCTTCCTATCTCTGTAATTTCCTCCAGCTCTGCCACCTTCTTGGAATTCTGCATTCCTCTAATTCTTGCTTCTTGCACAATATCACCTTTTATCACCAATATCACCTTTTATCACCAATAATTTATTATTATCATCAATAATCTGATTTTTTTTATTGTTGAATTCAAATTTCATTATCTGCTGTGTTGGGATTCAACATTTGCTAAGTTTCTGGGTTAATAGTCTAGCAATAATACCACTCGGCCACTGTCTCCCTCTGTTTTCCTTAAATCCTACCACTTTGGCCAAACCTAAGTCAAATATCCTACTATCAAATCACATGGATGGTGATAAATTTTGTTTGCTGCTTGCTCATGTAAAATACCTTGCAATGTCTTACTGCATTAAAAGTATCACAGCAATATCAGCTGTTGTTAGTTTGCACGTGGCAAGGATGCCTAAAGCTGGTTGGGTCCTTTATCACCAATGCATGTTAAATTCCAGGATCAGAATGTAATTTTAACTCTGCTCCCTGAATGCGTAGCCACAGTGAGTTGTCCACAGGGTGAAAGGCAACAGGGAAGCGATAGGTGCCAAATGGAGCACGAATGATTCTCTTTTTCCCACAAGAAACCCTTGGACCTTGCTTAACATGGGCTTGGAGATTTTGTGACTCACACAGATAAGCTCCTGATTGACTACCTGACTCGCATTCCCAATAAAAACAGGCTCGCAATTAAAATCAGACCTCCCACTTGAAAACTACTGAAATGACTGAAAATTAACTTTGGATATCCTGGATCTGTGAAATTTCACTATATGAATGCTTTCTTTATTTCTCTGCAAACCATAGGGTGGGATTTTCCACATCCTCTGCAGTGGTTTTGTGATGGCGGAGGCAGCCTACCATTGGCTGGAGGAGAGTTGCCTATGTATATCCATAGCCTACTTGATTTGAGCTTCATCTCTCTTTTAAACAAACTAGCTTCAGAATTCTGGAATCACACTGGAGTGGGGCCAGTTGATGTCTCTGATAATAACTAACCACTAAAGTACTACAGTCAGTGTTTCACTCTTCTTTTTCCAGGTCAGACACCATGCCAGCGCTCTCAGGCAAATGCAGCCCTGGCTGGATGGAAGCACATGGGTCTCCAGCTTAATCCCACTACCAGGGATTTATACTCTGCAATTTGCACTGAGGTAATTTTAAAACAGAATATTGAGGTACTCTGCACATTGCCAACATTGCCACGTCGTGGAAAAAAACTTGTTTTTCAAGAAGGAACTTCATGGTGGCACAGTGGCTAGCACTGCTGCCTCACAGGGACCTGGGTTCAGTTCCAGCTTCAGGTCACTGTCTGTGTGAAGCTTGCACATTCTCCTCATGTCTGTGTAGGTTTCCTTTGAGTGCTCCAGTTTCCTCCCACAGTCCAAAGATGTGTGTTGGCCAGGTTGATTGGCCATGCTAAATTGTTCCTTAGTTTCAGTGGGATTAGCAGGGTATAATATGGGGGATTGTTATTGGTGCAAGCTCGATGAGCCAAATGGCCTCCTCCTGCATTATCAGGATGCTATGATATTGTATTAGGATTTCCTTTAAAGATAGAGTAATTCCCTTCAAATTTCCCCTACAAATCATTTTAAAAGCCATCACATCATTATGAATGTATTTCAAAAGAACAACTTCCCTTCAGGCATCTCTCTGAAGGAAATCATCTCATCATTAAGTCCCCTTTTAACAGGAGACTGTCACAGTCATAATCTCATTAAAAAGACAAGAGAAGATTCACATTCAGGTAACCCACCTGAAGAGAAGAGGCTCACCACTATGTACCCTTTGAAAGAGGACACTTCTCATCATTTCTGCGTCATCAGGTTGTTTTGAAGTTTGAATTTGAGCTGACCATATAAAATACCATCAATTAGAATACACACTTCATAACAGAGCTTCATTTGCTCAGCCAAATCTGAAATCAAAACAGCTGTAGACATCAAACAGTTCAGATACTAAAATGCAACTTCATAGTAACACTACCAAAAATCCCAGGAATATTATTGACAAAGCAGCATACAGTTTAGACATCTGCATTGAATGAGTTGGTGATGTGAGAGAATGAGTTAACTTGATGGATATTACCATTAATTTAGTGGCATTTCCGGGTGATTACATTATAGCCAACATCATTAATTAGCAACACATAAACCAAGTAAGTCACAGATCAAAGGGAATTTATTAGAAATCCCAGAGGGGCTCCTTGCTGACACCATTTGAAACAGACCAATATCCAGTTTTGATCTGACTCACCATTGCCTTTCAAAAGTACGTTCCTTACTGAGAGAAAAGTTATTGCTGTTTGGTTTGCCTTTGGACTTTCCTGTTTTAAAGAGGCAGTCTCAGCATTAAGGACCATTCATAGAGACAGGCTCACCATGAGGATCTGATAAAGCCACAGCAATAAAACATCGTTTTGTGGGAGATTTAACTGCCAGTGCTTCTTATAGAAACATACTATCACCCTCAGGATCTCCTTTCAGAAAAATCTGCACATCATTATTCTGATGGTTCTGGAAGATTGAAGAATGACAAAATGTAATCCACCTATTTTAAAAAGGAGGGAGGGAGAAAATAGACTGAGTAGCCTAACATCAATAACAGGGAAAATGTTTGAGCCCACTATAAAGGGTGTTGGGAGTGATCCTACCCAGTTCACCATGCTTGTTGATAGGTGGGGCAAGTTGCGAGTCTTGTGCAAGAGGTGAAAAGCTGGGTTCGTGCCCGGATTCTCACATCTTGTTATCTTATCAGCTCTGGATTTCTAGCATGATCAGTCTCATGCCCGGGAAGACAGGAGGCTGAATTTAACATTTCAATTTCAATTTCCATGTGTTTGGTGATCCCGGGACGTTATTGCCTGGGCTCCCTTATCTTGGCATGCTCTCTGGTGAAGGTCCTCACTGGCTTAGATCACATATGGTCACTGTCAACAGGTACTTGATGTAGTGGCCTCACCAATAAGACCAGAGGCCATTGAGACCCCCACTTGTGGTTAGAGGCAGGTGGGCAATCCCCCTTCAATAGTGTCAGGCTGGCACTGGAAGTCTGGCAGTCCACCGTGGTAACCTGACACTGCCCACTGGACACCATGGCACTGTCCACGGGGTGAAAGGGTGACTTTCTGTGTTCTGTTGCACAGAACAGAGAGATCTGCGCCTGTGCGATTGCATCCTATAGTATGAGTAGCCAGCTTTCTGGCGAGAATAGAATCTGATTGTGCTCAGGAATCAGATTGTGGGTCTTGCTTGACCCGAGACTGGAAAATTCCACCCAAGATCAACAAATGTTTCCATTGTAAGCCCCTCACCTGCTCCGATTCCTATGGCAGATGGGGCTGTTGAATTCTGGCACATGCATCATTTTATGTATTAGGCGATGTAATGTTTAATTTGTGGCCTTACTGAAAAAAACAAATTGTCATTTCAGGAGAGATTGAGTCGATGTGGCCTGTAGTCACTTGGGAACGAGAGTGGATTTAATTGCAACATAGAAAATTCTGACAGAGCTGACATACTGGTTTCAGGGATGTTGTTGCCTCTGACTGGAGGATTGAGAACAAGTTTTAGAATGCAAGATAGGTCATTTAGGTTGACATGAGAAAAAACTTCCTCATTCAGAGGATGATAAACTTGTGGAATTCTCTGCCACAGAAGGCTGTGGAGGCCAAACAAATGCAACTACATCCCTCCTCACGTAAAACTGCGTACAATACTCCAGCTGAGGTCTCACTAATGTTGTATACAGTTGCAGCAACATTTCCCTACTTTTATGCTCTATTCCTTTAGAATTAAATGTCAAAATTCCATTTGCCTTCCTTATTATTACCTGAGCAGGCTTGCAGGGCTAAATGGCCTATATCTGCTGCTATTTTCTATGTTTCATCACAATCCTCTTTTATAAACAGTCAACAGATAATAGAGTCTGGGGTAAATCTATACCTTTGCCATCTGAGTGTTAGGCATTGCCTGAGTGGACTGCAAAGGGAAGACTTCATCAGAAAGGATCATAAGCCTGTTATAGGAGTGTCCTGACTGGGGCAAATAGAACTTCTATTGCTTAAAAATGGTCCATGGCATTGGAGGAGGAAGAGCTAGTGAGATAATTGGACACTAGGAAGAACCTCATACATAGTTCGTCATATGTATTATAGTGAGATCCATGGGAATTCTACCAAGGGATATGTTGTTTGGCCCTCCTATAAAGAACACCAATCAGCTAGCTTTGCCACCCAAGTATAATATCCCTCTTATTAATTTCTTGCCAATTAAAAATAACTTCATGATGCAACTCATGTCTACTGGAAATTTAGTTGAGGTTATCCACTGCTATTTTCATGTAGAACCTGTAAAGTCAGCAGACTTTCACCCCTTTAGTGTCATCAGAACCAAGATTCTACGGTTCAGACTTGGCCTTCTACTTAACTCACCACTGATGAAATACATATTCATGGTATATTTGTAACCCTAACAAAGCGACAAGCATGGTTTTCTCTGAACTGAAAGGACCAGGTGAAGGACAAGAGTTCTGAATATTTTGCTGATTCGTTTAAGAAACTAGAGAGTAAAATAGGGAACATATTTTATTCCAACAGTTTTGTAAGACACCAGATCAGAAACTCCAAGGTATATTATGAAATCTGATTGGATCCTAATAATTTGGTATTAATGCGAGGATATGGGGGTGGGTGATTCTCCCAAAACAAAACTAAGTGCCTAATGGGTGGGAAACCAGGAGATTTTCCTATCTGTTTTTTAGATATACTCAGTTTAATGAATTTTTGTCATTCTGTGCTTCACGGAGTGCCTCAGGGAGATTGACACTAGAAAAGAGGGTGGTAGGGATGTCATCCTGCTGGAGAGACCAGAATCAGCATGCTTAGTGAGCCATTGCACATGTGTTGATCTGTCAATGAGGAGATTGGTGCATGAGCATTGGCTTCCTCATGCCACTCCCACTCCCCCCACCTTCGCCGGTCACCCCAACCTCATCTACTTGATTGCTGACCTCCCTGACCTTCCCCTGGGCCAGCTCCAATCGCCAGCACCCGATGGCAATTATGTGCATCCAATCGTGCCCCAGTTTCCCCCTCCATGTGAAGCCCCAAACCCAACCACCCCCCATGTGTAGTACCAGTCTCCCTCCTCCCTCTTCTCCCACCAATCCTTAATGCAAGATATACAGCAGATTCCCCCCACCACCGATTGACCCCAACTCAGTAGGCCTCATCCATCTGGCCTGGATGTCCTTGACACCGTCTGATGCCTAGTGAGCATTGCCAGGGTGTGAGGCAGAGGGGAGAAGACATTAGCGAATCTGGAGGCTACAGTCCCAGGCTCACTAATGATATGGAAATGTGAATTTCCATATTGTAATCTGCCTCATCCTCATTTCCGACCCAAGGCTGATTATGTCAAAACAAGGAACTGGGCCGCGTGTCATTGTGAGTCCCACTACAGCACGCCTCCCTCCTGATGTCTCCCAGCCCACTGCACTATTTGAGCAGCTCAGGAAGCCAGGAGAATCACACCCAACATGTTATAGTCCTGGCATAATTCTACAGACAGACTGGGCGGCTTTATCAATATAAACTTTATTTATCAGCACAGTTTAACTATAAAAAAATGAATTAAATTAACTTTTAACAATTGAGCAATACTTAAACAAGGCAAGATACAGTTGTTAACTGCTAACCTCTCACTAATAAATTCAGGCAATATTCCTCTTATAGATTTAAGCCTCCTTTTTAAAATTAGTCAGCAATTCATAAACTAGCTTGCTTGGCTCAGGTTAACAGTCCTAGAGCTCTTTTGAGAGGTCTTTGCAGAGAGAAAACCACTGCTGCTTTCTTTTGGTAGTCCTCACAGCAAATTACTGATATTTTAAAAATGAAACTAAAACAGTATTTTGTCCCTGCAAGCTTAGCTCCTCCCATTAAGCATATGACTCTGTCTTTGTCAATCAATTTAATCAATACAATCAATAGTCTACTCTGAAACCCCAGGGAAAATCTAAATAAACACAAACGCATTAGCTCAACTTAAAACAAATACCCCAGGTACTTATTCTGTTCTTGAAAGTGCCAATTTAAAAGATTTTTTAGACAAATTGACACCTTCCAAACCAAATCTGAAAACTAAACATACCCCTCACAAGAAACATGATGTACATATATTCCTTAAAGGTCATCACAGTTTAAAAAAATGTAAATTTTCCAAATGTATATTTCCAACTTTATACCATGCCTGATCTACGTTTACCAATATTTCTCAGCAATGTTTGCATTTTGTTTTGCAGACTGGAGAATACAACATCTTGCAATGGTCAAACTCTGGAGATGGAGAAGCTTGGTGTGTTGATCCAGTGACAGGGAAAGTTTTTCAAACTGCTGTGAAAAATTCAGATGGGCAGCCACAGTGTGAGTACAGTCACAAGAAGTTTTTAAAGTTTATTTATTTATGTCACAAGTCGGCTCATATTAACAATGCAACAAAGCTACTATAAAAATCCATTGGTCACCACATTCTGGCACTTGTATGGGTACATTGCGAGAGAATTTAGCATAGCCAATGCACCTAACCAGCACGTCTTTCGGATTGTCAGTGAAAACCAGAGCACCCGGAGGAAAAACCCACACAGACATGGGGAAAACATGCAGACTCTGCACAGGTAGTGACTTAAGCCAGGGATTTAACCTAGGCAGCAATGTTAATCACTGTACCACTGTGCAAACCAAATTGAGCAGAGAAAGAAGCCGTGTGAGGTTAGGAAGGTTCAAGAATGGAACTTCCAGATATAATCCGGATACTGATTTTTAATTTGGCGTAAGACTCCTTCCAATCTCTAACTCTCACATATCAAATATGATAACATTTCCTTGCAATCTCGGATAATTGAGCTGTTCTCTAGAAGATGCCCATTGAGTCACAGGGCATGATTTCCTGCCCTCACAGTGGCAGACTAGATGAAGGCAGGCTGGAAAAACAGAGAAGCAAATTATAATAAATGAACACCTTAGTAAGGAGAATATTCTAGGGACACTGGTATTATGCCAGTGATGAAATTGGCCTCCCTGCCACATGGAGGCTATCTTGTTGCCAGGCTGCCTGGTTTTAAACTATTCCAAAACTTGGTCTGAGGCCTTTATATTGAGATACTGCTGAGGTTGCAGAGGAGATTCACTACGTTGATTCCAGAGTTGAGAGGATTGGCTTATGAGGAGAGATGAATAGACTGGGGCGACACTCATTGGAATTCAGAAAAATGAGGAGAGATCTTATAGAAACATATAAGATGAGGAAAAGAGTACGTAAGGTAGAAGCAGGGAGTTTGTTTCCACTGGTGGGTGAAACTAGAACTAGGGGGCACAGCCTCAAAATAAGGGGGAGCTGATTTAGGACTGAGGAACATCTTCACCCAATGGGTTGTGAATCTGTGGAATTCTCTACCCAGTGATGTAGTTGAGGCTATCTCATTGAATATTTTTAAGGCAAGAATATATAGATTTTTGAACAGTAAAGGAATTAAGGGTTATGGTGAGCGGGTGGATAAGTGGAGCTGAGTCCACAAAAAGATCAGCCATTATCTTACTGAATGGTGGAGCAAGCTCGAGGAGCCGGATGGCTTACTCCTGCTCCTAATTCTTATGTGATACCATCTCAATCTCCAACCTACCTCAGCTGTACCCACTTCTCCTGGTGGTGCTGTCCAGGCTTTGGGATTGCCAGCCCCTTGAGTCGGAAACATCAGCGTCCCATCAGCCATCCTTAAATTGGCTTAGATTAGGAGGCTAGTGCTGGGAATACAGCTGAGCCAGGGCCAAGGCCTGGAGTACAGGCTTGGGACCCCTTACGATGTTCTTTATTTCCTTATTCTTTCACAGGGATTTGGCTGTCGCTAGCAAGGCCAGATGATCTGTTGACCATCCCTAATTGTCTTTGCCTCAGCAATTCTCTTTTTGTCTCCTGTGATTGCTCCCTAAGCATTAGAATTGAAGAATGAAATAATTCCTGCAATATTAGTAACAAGCAGGTTGAACACTGATTGTAAATGTGGGATTGTTTCAATACTTTAATAAGAACTGGATTTGCCAAGTTTGAAGGGGAAGAGTGTACTGGGCGTATGGGTGAAGCCATAATTTCCTAGAAATTCCTTCATTGCCATCTGAAATTGCAAAGAATTCCTCAGAATAATTTATGAAACTGCCCGCAGACTTTTTGCATCCTCCAACAATAATAATGACTGACAACTGGGGGAAGGGCAGTGTGTGAAGCTGCATTGTCTGAGACTGGGCCTTGAGAGACATATGGAAAATAATGTAAATTGGTTAAACTGTTCAATTTGTGCCACAAATTCTTGTTGAAGTGGGTCCATAAATCATTTTTTAATTGAGTTAGGAAGATGTTGTGAAAAGGGGAATGAAGATTGAGCAAGAAAATGATCGCAAACTCACTGGTTCATAGATAAAGTTTGCTTTTATTACAGCACCTTTCACCTCAGGAGCTCAGAATATTGTGAAATCCTTTTAAAACTGACTATTTTTGATTTGTAGTTATTGTTTTAATGTAGTGAAAAGAGCAGCCAATTATCACACAATGAAATCCACATTTGGCAGGATCCCAGAGCAGATGATTTATTTTAGGTTATTTTTATTTTCTTTATTTATTAGTCACAAGTAGTCTTATGTTAACACTGCAATGAAGTTACTCGGCACCTGTTCGGATACACTGAAGGAGAATTTGGCATGGCCAATTTATCTAACCTGCATATCATTGGACTGTGGGAGTAAACGGGAGCTCCTGGAGCAAAGTGATGTTAATTAAGAAATAAATATTGATCAGGACATGGGGAATTGATCTCCTAATCTTCTTTTAATTGAACCATAAGACCCAGTGAGGGCAGATGGATCTCAGTTTAATGTCTTACCATCAAAGCAGTGCCTCAGGCAGTGTAGTACCCCAGCAATACTGCATTGAAACAGAGGTGAGAACAAAAGATGGGACAGACTGGATGATCCAATTGTAATCATAGAATCCCTACAATATAGAAGGTAGCCGTGGCCCATTAAAATTAGCACCGACTTACCAGACAAGCATCTTACCCACCCCCACTCTATCTGCATTTACCATGATCAGTCCACCTACTCTACACATCTTGGGACACTACAGAACAATTTAGCATGGCCAATCTATCTAACCTGCGCATCTTTAGCATGTGGGAGAAAACCCATGCACTCATGGAGAGATCATGTAATCCCATCACAGACCCAAGATCAGCCCAAGGTCGGAATCACACTCAGGACTCTGGCGCCGTGAGGCAGCAGGGCTAACCACTGTGCCACTATGCCACCCCAAACGTGTCTGCAAAGAGTTGCCGGAGTATGAAATACTCCAGTAACAAGGAAGTAGTTGAGACAGAGTCAACTTAAATAAAAATTCAAAACAGAGGAAGATAAAGGTCTGGGGGAGAGCAAGGAAATGAGGTGGGCTTTCTTGATGATATTATCTGTGGGAGGATGCTTGGCTAGTTGGCTCCGAATACTCCCTGTTTTATTTCAAATAACAATGTTGTATTTTCCACATCCATTAAAAGATGGAAGTTGAGTATCAAAATGATATCTCATCTGGAAGATGAAACCTTCAACAATGCAGTAATCAGTAATCTGATGATGTCTCACTGTAACATCAACTTAATTTGAATTTCTGAATTTGAAACCAGTCTTCCAACTAGCTGAGCCAAACTGACGCAGATGACACAAATGAGCTCACCATTCTTTTGTGGTATGTTTGTGTGGGATAATGTTGATCAAGGACCAGAAAGAAATTTCTGTTTTGACCATATTAGGCCAAGTCATCACTGAAGAAATTACTGGCTAATTATTTATAAGATGACCATTTCCATATTGAAGGGAATTCTTTTTTTCCCCCAGTAATGGGTTAAGAATAAGTTGTAAGTAAAATTTTAGTGTTGAATTGCCTGTATGGAATGAAGTTTGTAGAGCCAGAAAGATTTTTGCCCAGAATAATATGTGTGGGCAATAAACAAAAAAGTACTCTCACTAAGCCTGTGATAGACAGTAGGGAGAGCTGTGTGCAGTAGTTTTGGAGCAACTTTGTAACTGTGTCTGAGTAACAGTCTGTCATTAAATGGCCATCAAATATATTTTGCAGTAGTAACTCACTCACTTCGCATGAATGCAACCACAGTGTCTCCTCCAAGCAGGTGTTAGCAGAAGTTCATTGCACTCTGGAAAATCAAACAGGGTCTGTCTCACGTATCTATGGGGAAAACTGGGTTTTATCCAGTTTCCCCATAGGTTCCAATGGTTCTTGCTGAAGTATTTAGAAATCAATGGTGTTTTTAGGTTGAAGAGGCCAGCAGAGAGTCCTGCAAAGTTAGAACTGATGACAGTATGGGGTTGAGATGTCCTTTTTAACTTTTCTTCCAGGGGATTCCCATGACATGTATTAATGAATGGCTGTCTGACTCATCAATGGATAATACTTCTGTGGCTTATTAAACAAAAGTACAAGGAGAAATATCAGCTATGTTAGTTAGTTAAGCATTGGAAATGTTGCCAAATTGAAAGGGAGCCAAAGAAAATGGAAAGTTGGGTTGTAATAGTAAATCTAAGGAGGCTTTGGACACAAAAAAACCACGTTGGTGTGATCACACTTGGAGTGTAGCAAGTAGCTTTATTCATTGTTCTTCAGAAACATTTCAGAGGGTTTCAAAGAATGGCAATACAAATAGGACATGGGGCTGGAATTTCCCTGGCTCCTTTTATTAATAGTCCCATTGGATCCAGGCACATTGTGCCATGGACTTGATGTTTTTCCTCTGAATTATCTTTCCCATGTGTCTAACAATTTGTGCCTAGATTGCACCAATGGACCGATGAGATTCATTCCTGTTTTCATGTCAAAATTTACACTTAGCCAAATTTTGGGAAGATTTCAGTCCTTATGACTTCTTCACAACTTACTTTCCTACTTATCTTTGTATCCTCAGCAAATTTAGTAACCATTCCATCAATCCCTTCATCCAAGTCATTTATAGCCCTAGCACTGACCCCTGTGGCACACCACTGATTATGTCTTGACACCCTGAAAACATTTATGCCTACTCTGCTTCCTGTTAAGATTAAAAGTTAAAGTTTATTTATTAGTTATAAGTGGGCTTACATCACATTGTAATGACGTTATTGTGAAAATTCTCTAGTCACCACCTCTGGCACCTGTTCGGATCACTGAGGGAGAATTTAGCATGGCCAATTCACCTAATCTAATCTCCTCTCTGTGCCAACATATTATCCTCTGCGACATGGTAGCACAGTGGTTAACACTGCTGCTTCACAGCTCCAGGGTCCTGGGTTCAATTTCTAGCTCACTGTCTGTGTGGAGTTTGCACATTCTCCTCGCGTCTGCATGAGTTTCCTCCAAGTACTCTGGTTTCCTCCCACAGTCCAAAGATGTGAGGATTAGGTTGATTGGACATGCTAAGAAATTGCCCCTTTAATATCCAGGGATGTTAATGATTCTATACTATGAGCTTTGATTTTCTCCAAATATGCTTTGATGTGACACTTTATCAAATGTCTTCTGCATGTCAGAGTATAGTATATCTACCAATCCCTTTTTTACCGACAGCACATGCTACTCCCACAAAGAACTCCAATAAATTTTTTAAACATGATTTCCCTTTCACAAAACCATGTTGACCTACCTAATTAATTGAACTTATCCTGCTTTAACTTCTTTAATAATAGCTTCTAACATTTTCCCTACGACAGATATTAAGTTAACTGCCCAATAGTTTCCCACTTTCTTACAAGGGGAGATATTTAGATTCTCTCTTGTTGAGATGGCCCTTGTCTGGCAGTTGCATGGTACATGTTACTTGCCAGTTAATAGTTCAAGTCGAACGTTGTTCAAACCTTGATGCATTTGGACATGGGCTGCTTTAGTATCTGAGGAGTTGTGAATAGTATGGAATATTATGGAGTCAGGTAAGAATATCACCACTTTTGATGTATGATGGAGGGAAGGTTATTGATGAAGTAGTTGAAGATATTAAATGACTTACATACTCATTCATTATGTCACTAATTCTCTGATCAATGTTTAAAATTGTTCAATTTTACTTTTATTTTCTCTGCCTTCTTATTCTATTGGAGATACAAAGCCCCATTGGAGTAACATTTCTCCGCTTCTCTCTGGAATCTCACTCATTTAGCCATTCCTCAGATGTGAGGCTTGACAATAACAAGTGATGTTTCTGGAGGGCCAGTGAAGGAAGCTGAGAGTTATTTATATTTTTGATTATCCACCATATATAATAATGAGTTAAATTATATACAGCCAGGGGTTGCCACAAATTCCACTGTCTGTCCATAATTACCCAATCATAGTGATCTGAGTGCTGATCTTTACTGGGCGTGTCCAATGGGGGAAGCAATGGGAGGCAGTGGCATAGTGATATTGCCGCTGGATGAGTAATCCAGAGACCCAGGGCAATGCTTTGAGGACCTAGATTCAAATCCCACTACGGCAGAAAATAGAATTTGAATTCAATAGAAGTAGAATTGAATTTAATAAAATGTAATTAAAAGTCAAATGACGGCCAGGAAACCATTGTCGATTATCAGAAAAACTCATCTAGTTAACGTCTTTTAGGGAAAGAAATCTACTGTCCTTATCTGATCTGGCCTACATATGATTCCAGGCCCACAGTGATGTGGTTGATTCTTAACTGCCCTCTGAAATAGTCAAGCCAGCCACTAAGTTCAAGGTTAATTATGGATGGGCAAAAAATGTTGGCCCAGCGTGCGAAGCTCACATCCCATGAATGATCTTTTTAAAAAAAAATCAGGCTTTCGATAAATTGTACTGTAGCGAGAAAGTGTATTAGACTAATAGGAAGTAGCAACCAATAAAAATTAACAATCAAACACCAGCCTTTCTCAGGATGCAATACAGAACCAAACAACCCTTTGAATGTAATTAAATTATTGTTCAATTGTCAGGGCCAATCCTATCAATGTTTTCTTAAATGAGTTTATGCAAACTCAAACCAAAGTTCTTCTCCTTTTCCAACCCTTAGGTCCAAGTAGGTGTGAACTTCTGAAAAACCAAGTGATGAACCAGGAAGTGGGGTTAGGATACGTCCCAGTTTGTGAAGAGATTGATGCTTCCTTCTCAGCCGTTCAGTGTGATCAGGACAAAGGGAAGTGCTGGTGTGTCTTTAACAATGGGGAAGCAATCCCTGAAACACAAGTCAACACAACAACTGGATCAAAACCTGCTTGCAAACGTAAGTCATCTGAATCTTCTGAAGAGATGGAGAGTATCCAGTTGTACTATAATGGGGAATGAGCCTATGGTGGTCACGGAAAGTAGCTAAGGAGGCCATGGTAGGCTGTCTGTGGCATTTAACATGATAATCGCCTCATCATCCTTCAAATCTCTCCATTCTCAATCATCCTCAAGAATGTTCCTGATGTTGGGAGAGTCCAGAACTAGGTGTCATAGTTGAAGGCTAAGGGGTAAGCACTTAGGACTGAGATGAGAAGAATTGTCTTCGCCCAAAGAATGGTGAACCTGTCAACTTCATTATCACAAAGTAGCTGAAGACAAAATGTTGTGTGATTTTGAGAAGAAATTAGATACAGCCCTTGGGGGTTAAAGGTTCCAAGGGATATGGAAAGAAGATGGGATCAGGATATTGAATTTGATGATCAGCCATGATCAAAATGAATGGCAGATGGAGCAGCACCATCATTGTGAGAGATAGGGAGGTGTCTCAGAGAAAGTTTACCTCATTTTTTCACTGATCAAAACAGATATGTGATTTCTATTTTTGTTGAATGAAATGTCTAATGATGTGGTTGCCAAGCTCACACTGTTTTGTTTCCCCAGGTCCACAGTGTGCACTACCATTTAATGCCCTTGATTTATCAGATGGCATTGTTTTATGTGATGATTTGCCCAGTGGTCAGTCTCTGCAGCTTTGCCAGCTAATATGTCGTCAAGGCTATCATAGTGCATTTGATGGGGGAAGGTTTGTTTGTAACATCCAGAGCGGTATGTGGATGACCAAATCCCCACATCCAAAGGCCTGTCAGAGTAAGTACCATTGGGTTTGCCTTCAAACATTTCGTTCTAAACTTCAGAATCTCTCCTAAATATCTCTGCCTCTTCCTCTCACTTTAAAACGCTCCCCTAATAACTCTTAACACTTATATTTTGACATGTTTTGGTTGGCTGTTCTAACGTCAACCTCTTTAGCTGGGTGTTTTTTTTTTTTGTTTGATTATATTTTTGTGAGCACTTTAGGATTTTTAACTGATGCTCTTTGTTCCATGCTCACATTGGTTCATTATGTCAGCAACTTTCCATCTATGAAAGATGGTGGACATGCAGCAAACTTTCTTGAGGAGGGAATAACTTTATATAGTGTGGTTTGGCTGATGGCTGAAATGTGTGAGAGGCAGCTTCTGCCATAAATGCTCTGCATGTGAAATGATGCTCAGGTTTCATTGTGGTTTATTGTTTTCAGATTTGGCACGTGACAATCCACTCTAATCACTGATCATCATGATGGCATATCCCATTTCACTGATAATGTCGCCACTTTCCTCCGTTATTGGCTTGTGTCTCTCATAAGCAAAAATCTATGTGTAGGATCTCCATATCATTCTTTCAAACATCCTTGAAGCAGAGCTTTGAGCATCCTGCTAGTCTTCTGGCTATGATTAGTTAGCCGTAGAGAAAATCCTTGTCCTCCTTTCATTCTTTGAATGTGCTTGTGTCAGCTATTTGATGAGGCCGATATACGCAGGATATCTGCCTTGAGAGGACTGCCACATTTGCGACTTTTTTCCTGCCCACAAAAGTTTCTCACCCTCATCTACTCCAATTATGGCAGCATGCACTGTACTGCGTAGTTTAATGGCACCATTTCTCAGTTCCAGGGTGAAGAATGGAGTAAAACAGGGCTAAGTCCCCGTCCTTACTTTGTTTGGTTTGGCTTCTCTATGATCCTGCCCTTTGCCTTTGCTGCCGATATGGAAAGAATTTACCTGCGCACTAAATCAGTCACCAATCTCTCCAATCTGTCCAAACTGAAAACAAAGAGAAAAATACAGAGATTTTTGATCGGAGGATTCATCTATGCTGATGAGGCCAAAACTATTTTGTCTGATTTCAGGAAGAAATTAGACAGAACTCCTGGGACAAAAGGGAGAGCAAGGGATCTGGACAGACTTTTACAGTCTTACTTGTTCCAAAACCATAAATTCCCACCTAAAGTCAACAGACCTTTTCACATTCTGCCCCACCCCTGTTCTGATTCCTGTGGTGGGCGGATGGTAAAATTTTCACCATTGAATTTGATGATCAGCCACAATCAAAATGAATGGTAGAACAGACTGGAAAGCTGAATGGCTTACACTTGCTTCTGGTTTGTATGTTTCTTTGATGACTAAGAAGTCTCATAACACCAGGTTAAAGTCTAACAGGGTTTATTTGGCAGCACAAGGTTTCAGAGTCTCAGGCTCCTTTTTAGTTTTCTATGATGCCATGCTAGTCACTCACACAGAAACTCAACTACCAAGGTGATGGATTGTCTGTCCTGTGGTTGTAACTTATTCTTCCTCAGTCTAATCCTGGAGAAAACTGTGGCCATGGGACAAGATGTCACATTTCCACCCTGAATCACATTAAATAAAACCCCTCTAGAATGGGTTAGAAAATTTGGTGACCTTGACTACACATCTGTCTTTTGATGCAGAACTCAATACATAAAGGGTGAAATCAGCCATGACTTCGGCTGACTTATAAAATATCAAGCTTAGTCTTAGGACCCAGATGTTGCCTGTTTTCTCAACACCCTGTTGAATGGCTGTGAAACATAGATGATTAACAACGATTAAGAAAGGAAGCTCAACAGTTTTCCTCTTCACTATCCATGGTGTGTTTATACATCCAATGGAAGGACAAAAATCACCAATCCAGCAGCCCTCTCAAGAGCAATTCTCTCAAATATTTTCACACTTGTCAAGCTGAGGTGTTTTTTTTACTGGTTTATGCTCTTTTAGAGGAAGTTCTTGAGGAAAAAACACCTCAGTGTTTATATCCTCAGTATTGGATAATCAAATTAAGCAAATTGTACATCCCAAGTTAGCACCACAAAAGTATTCAGAGAGCAGCCAATATTTGTGATTATCACAGATTATGATGATATAGATATAATTGTAAATCCCATTTTCCTAAATGCATTTCCATTAATCTCATCATGTAGGATATCATTCTGAAGTATCTATTGAATATGTCCAATTGGATTATGGCCTTTATCTATTTCAAAAAAATTCTTAATTTCCAAATAATCTCAGCAACTGAAGTGTATTGAATGGATATCAAGGGCTGAATTCTCCCATGGAGGGGAAAAAATTAACCAAGATTTTTGATACTATGGAACTGCACATCCAGTCAACTGGTCATGAGACAAAATTAGTTGCCAAAGATACAAACTTGAATGATAATGATTCAAGCACAGAAGAAATTTCTTATTCAGAGAGTTAAAAGGCCGTGGGATTCACTTCCAGAGTTAGAAGAGGCAGAACTTTGATGATAATTGTAATTAGATTTTGCAGGTGAATGAACAAACAGAGTTTGAATAAATGTGGGAATAGAACAAGCACATTAAATTGAACTCTTTACATACATAGAAGCTAAATGCTGAAACTAATTGGGCCAAATGGCTTGTTTCCATGTTGTAAATGTTAAAATAAATCCCCCTGGTGGTAGGAATTGTGACTACAATAATACAACGTATTTCAACAAAATACGTTTGGTACACTGTCCCTTAGTTACAAGAAAATCAAATACACTGTTCCAGTATTATCTTGTTGGATATTCTACAATAAGGGGAGGAATAAAATGTGGTTTAGAAAAGTAATTTTAGAAAATGTCCTTATATGAAGATCATGTCTTACCTCATAGAAATCAACCTATTTCAAGTGGCTGAGACCCAAAGACAGTTTCGACTTCTGTTACCATCTGGAAAAGCATGCAGCAGTGATTTTTCAGGACTACTGAAGGCATTTAACACCTTCATTGCTGATGATCTAAGAGCCAGAGGATTATGTCACATTCAGGTGCTCATATAAAAATATTCTCTTTGTTTATCAATTTTCTCCATTCTTCTGATGTTGCATAGCATGCAGTTTGTTATGGTTCAGGTCAGAAACTTCAGATTATTTCATGAAGCTTGCCTGAAACATAAGTTTTTTTACATTTAATTTGGCTAGAATAAGCATGAGATGCTTCACTTCAGATATAATTCTAAAGACTCACTAGGGAACTTTTATCAAACAAAGTTTATTTAAGAATATAGTTGATATGTATAGTAAGAAAATGTGTAAGAACTTTTATCAATTACAAACAAAAGCAAAACAATAATATCCGTGTATAATCTTAATGAATATACCTAATAATGCTCCAATTAAAACCAAAATCTGGTAAGCAATACCCTTTAAACAGATTCATCACTGCATAGACTAAATCTCTCATGAAACTGGAATCTACTTCCTTGAATTAAATGCTGATTTCAAGTGATCTTGAAAACTCAGAGCAGTTTGTAGTCAGATCAGCTCCCCAAAACATCAAAATACAGATTCTTCACTACAGCATGGCAACAAGCCTTTCTTTCAGCTAACTAGTAACATTTTCAAAGCAAAACAGAGAGAGAAAGAAACTTATTTTCCAGTTTATTTCTAAAACAGCCTCAAAAGCTGTAGCCAAAATGAACCTGAAAGCTGAAAGACTTCAGTCACCCAACTTCCCATTGTTCATTTTTCCTTCCATCAATGACATCACCCAAGGCTGTGACAATGACTAATAAAGAAACCTCTTAAATGTACACAAACATCACAGGTTACGTTAGCGTTGACAGCTCTTTCGGTCCCGCACAAAGGAACTCTATAGCATGTTCACTTTGACATTTAAATTTAGCTTTATCCTTGCCCAACGTCTGAACTTTTATATTTCGCAGCACACATTTTTGGATCATGATGAGCTGTAGAACTCTAATCTGTTTTATCTCTTGCCTAGACCAGAGCCATGAACTTTTAACTGCTTACAATCAAATAGAAGAGCTAGGATAGTACAACCCTAAGGTTAAGATGATCTTCTGGGCCTCATAAAAGAAGGGCAATGCTCTGAAGATCAGTAAGGCCAAAATATGATAATGAGCCTAGTACATACATCATTGGACAAATACAAATAATTAAAGCTCGATTTTGTTCGTTGCATACCATCTTTACAATGTAAGAAGTCTCATTACAGCATGTTAAAGGCCAACAGGTTTATTTAGAATCTTGAGCTTTCAGAGAAGAAGGATCAGCACTACAAAAGCTCATGATTCCAAATAAACATGTTAGACTTTAACTTGGAGTTGAGATTTCTCACTGTGCCCACACCAGTCCAACACTGACATCTCCACCCTTGTTTACAATGGATCACGCAGTGATTATATTACTGAACTAGTGTTCTGCAGGTTTCGATTTAAAAAATATAAGTCAAATTGCACTGTCAAATTGAAAATTTGAATATCATTATTTAAAAGATTTGGGATTAAAAAAAACTCTGGTATGAATAGGAGTGATGGCAAAGTAGTTGATTATCATAACGACCCGATTGGTTCACAAATGTCCTTTCCAGAAGGTAACATTCCCTCCTAATCTGGTCTGGCTGATATGTGATATCAGTCCCACACCAACCAGATTGACTCTCAGCTGCACTCTGAAATAATCTTGCAAGCCATTCATTTACATTAGGACAACCAGGGGTAGATCTTCTGTGTGCTGCCTAGACCTTTACTCTGTCCTTACTGGTGCTGCAGCTGACTTGTGTAGTCCTGGGTATGTGGTCCTCAAACTGGAAAGGATTTCCATTTTGAGTGATGGCGGTCTCCATCTTTTTAAAATACCTTTTCAAAATAAAATCTTTGAAGAAGCATGAAAAAAGATCAATTTGAACAAAACAGAAAAAAAAGTGGGAACTCCCAATATTCCTGCCTATTTTTAGGTGACCGTTCCTGGCGAAACGTTGTTGATTCCAGCCTGTGATGACTCGACTGTGTCGGTTGGATGTTTGAGTGCGGACGTTTTAGGTGTAAATGTTACTTGGAAAGTGCAGCTGAGGAATATCCCAGCATCCTTTCTTCCTGACCTGCATGACATAGGTAAGCTCCATTGCTTCAAAGTTTGTGCACATAATCACACCTTGCTGTATGAACATTGCTGAACAATTTTAAAATGCCACATGAATTGCATGGGACAATTGATAGCTGCAGATAGGTTTCATGAAACCTATGATTTTGAGGTAAAGGATTTGACAATTGAGAGACTTGAATTTTCCAAAGAAGATGCTACATAACTATCATGGTGATTATAAATATAACTATGAAGTATAATAAACTTTAAATTTCCTTTTAAAGTTTTAAAGGGTGGCACGGTGGTGCAGTGGTTAGCATTGCTGCTTCACAGTGCCAGGGATCTGGGCTCAATTCTGGCCTCAGGTGACTGTGCAGACTTTACACAGACATTCTTCCCACGTCTCCATGGATTACTTCCAGGTGCTCCAGTTTGCTCCTACAATCCAAAAGACATGCTGGTTAGGTGCATTGGCCATGCTAAATTGTCTCTTAATGTCAGGGGAATTAGCAGGGTAAAATGTGGGGTTACAGGGATAGAGCCAGAGTGGGATTGTTGTCAGTGCAGGCTGAATGGGCCAAATGGCCTCTTTCTGCACTGTGAGTATTCTATGAATAACTTTTTCCTATTCTTTAATTATTTGCCACTGCTTTTCAGATTTTCAACTTAACTGTTGCATTCACTGCATTATACAATGTGTTATTTACTGCATTATTCCCTATGCTTTGTATTGCATTTGTGGGGTGATGGAACGACAATGATATCTTGGCAAGGTGAGACTTTTGACGATATTAGAATCATCCTTTTGAGGCACATCCATGTGAGATTGGAAAAGAAGAGGTTCTCAATACATTATCTGATTTCAGTGATTGCTGGTTCTGATGGGGTTTGAGGGAGCACGGGTTGGCACTAGCACAATTTCTGGTGGTGCGATGAATGACAGGCTATAACCCCAGGATTCCTGTGTTAATCTAAGTGTGTGCTCAATTCTGATTTTGTCCATTTCAGAGGGCTAAAAATGGCAAATGCCAATAATTTGCCATTGAAAAACCCCTGCAAGACCTGGCCCCAGGCGGGAGAATCTTTTGTTTGGAGGTTCCATCTCTCTGGAGCAATACATTCCAAATTTTACTTAATATAAAATAGAATCAAAATAGCAGGATTTCATTTTAAAACTGCAAATATGACAAAGAGAAATAAGAAATTAAAATGTATGTGAATATTTAAAAGTTAAATAAAACACAGAAGATGCACAGCATAGGGTGATCTGTCATCAGACCTGTCTCCTGAAAAGTTGCAGCTTAAATGGTGATCAACCTCCACTTTCAAAAGTTGACTAATTTTTTGGGGCAGAATTTAATGTAACCTGCTGCAATAGGAAACATGGCAGCCTATTGCAGGAGAAACCACACGACAGAATCCCTGCAGTGGGACAACTTCCTGTGTTAACATATGGAGATGGGAAGGTGTTCTGGGAAAACTCTCTCTCTTGCATCTGGCAGGTTGTCCATTTAGGCTCATTACTGAGTCAATTGACACCAGTTATCCTTGCTGTTTTGGAATTTAGTGGGGCACAGGGATTACAAGCGAGTGGACCAGCTTTTTTGTTTCTCAAAGACCACCAGACAAGTTCTGTCAGTTTTGCCTGTAATCTTCTGAGAGGATGATTAATTAATCTTCATTTATTTATTTCAAAGATACTTAGTGCACAGCCTTGGGAAGAGGGATGGTAATAGAAAACCAGTTCCTTACGTCCCTCCTCCCGCAACTGCATTTCCTTCTCCTTTTATTTACTTCCCGTCCTCACTCGCCTGACTTCTAAGGATCACTAATGAAGACCCTGGAGCACTACTGGCACAACATTTCATCTGATTTCCATTAGACTATTAATCCAGAAACTCGGCTAATATTCTGTGCACCAGAATTCTAATCCTGTCACGGCAGGTGATGGAATTTGTATTCAGTAAAAGATACTTGGAATTAAGAATCTACTAATGATCATGATACCATTGTCAATTGTTGGAAAGACCCATCTTCCCTTGAGGGAAGGAAATCTGCCTTTCTTACCTGGTCTGGCCTACATGTGATTCCAGATCCACAGCAATGTAGATGACTTTCAACTGCGCTTGGTCAATTAATGCTGGCCAGTCAGCAAGGCCAATGTCCCATAAATTAACTAAAAAAATAGCTGGCCAGTTGAGTGCTTGACGACACCACACAAGTTTCCTTCCAGCTGTGCAGTTAGTGGGCTGGATGTCCCCACCTTGCCCCCAATCCATCAGTTACATTGAATTCTGCTCCTTCTGTTCTGAAAGTGCTTAGCTATGTCGTGGTATTGTGCCAGCTAATTTCCTTCAAGTGTTACATTAGACAACCAGAGTTGTCAGACTTTTCTGTCTGAACTCATTCCTGATCTCATTGGACATCAGCACATACACACTCACTGACAGGAACAAAGACAAAGCCACCTGTAATGGCTAACATTTCCCTATTTCTATCCCGAGTACCCTCATTGCTGTCAAGTTAATTCAAGATGTGAAGATGCCAGCATTGGACTAGGGTAAGCACAGTAAGAAGTCTCTCAACATCAGGTTAAAATCCAACAGATTTATTTGGTAGTAAATGCCACAGTGGCATTTACTACCACATAAACCTGTTGGATTTTAACCTGATGTTGTGAGACTTCTTACTAAGTTAATTTGACACAGACCAAGAATTTATTCTGGTGCTCCCCAAGTCTGTATGACTCTGTCCACATCCTAGGAACTTGCAACACAGGAAGGATATCATGAGTGTGCTCACTCTTTGAAAGAGTTAACTTTTTTTTTCCCCATTTCTTGTGCTTTTTCTCAATAACCCAGCAAATTTTCCAATTCAGATATATATCCTATTTAAGTTCCTATTAAATCTGCCTCTAGCACCTTTTCAGGCAATGTGTTCAAGATAACAACAACTTGCTACATGTACAAAAAAAAAGGTCTATCTTCATTGTCTCCTCTTCACTTCTTTTGCCAATGACCTTCAATCTACATCTTTGGTGCTTAGTGACCAACCTGGCAATTGGTACACTTAGTTGAAGAGGCTATAATACCTCAGCTTTTCATTTTGATCACATCTTGAATCAGGGCAACATAATTATAAAAGCAAATTAGCAAAGCAGGCAATCAAAGATTTCAATCTCCTCAATTAATTGTATAATTTGTTGTTCCTGATGACAATCTGAATCTAAATATTTGCCTTGCATTAAGTGGGAAGCAGATTACCACAGTCCCACATTGTGAGTTGTGCCGATCTGGAATGGATGGGAACTGGTCCAAGTTTTAGCTTCCAACAGGAAATTGGATATGAGCTGGAAAAGGAAAAATGTGCAGGGTTATGGGGAAAAAGGGGGCTAATTAGATATGGCTTTTCAAAGGCACAATGGGCAAATGAGTGTATGGACAATTATAACAACAAAGACTTTTGTAAATATTGACAATTTTATTTTTGTTAATCCACAGAAAAAGCTCTGTTGGGGGAGGGGCTGATACAACGTTTTACTGAACTGATTACCAGCGGAAACTATCATCTCATTCTGAATTCCAAGCAGTTTCCAGCCTTCAGCGATTTTCCCACAGACAAAAAGCAGGACTTCCCACCCTCAGTTCACCTTGGGTGCACATCTGGCTACATAAGGGTTTCAGACACTCAGAGAGGTGGTCACGATGCTGGTGGGTGCAGTAAGTATTAATGCATTTGAAATAACTCGTTGCAGCAACGAAGTCTCAAGAAAGTTAAATAATTTTCAGATGGAGAGACTACCATGGGATTTTTCACATCTATGCGAGATTAGCCATGATTGAAATGATTGGCAGAACAGGCTGGAAGGGTCAAATGGCCTACTGTTTTGTACGTTTTTATGAAGATATGGGAATGGAACATCGCAAAAGAATGGATGATGCATTAATTATTCAGTGGCACGTGAACGCTATGTGTTTTTCTTCCACCTTTTGTTCAATCCCAACCTAATCCAATGGACAAACTCTCTTCACTTTTCCCAATATGCTGGAGCTTGTTGGAATTAAATCATGAAATGGAAAGTGGCCATTTGTCCCTTTGATGGGTCCAGTGCATCATTGCTTTGTATCTGAGAGAACGTTCAACACAAAAGTGCCCTGATCCAATTGTCACTCAGCCATATTGATCTCTCCTCTTATCTTTGCTTGTTAGCCACAGTCTGTCTCCCTCTTCAGCCTTAGCTATATAGGAATAGGAATATAAGAAAGTGTAAGGCTGAGAGAATACCTGCGTTCTGCATCCAGTTAATAATGTTCTGTAAACCCCTAACTCGCTCCTTCAATATCTATTCAACTCTTCCAAAAACTTACGGACTGTAAAGTTCAGTGCACGTGTGTTCATTGAACCTCCCAAGCACAAAAAAAGTGAAATCTGTCTCAGTGATCTCTGCCAAAAGCAATTTTAATCCCACATCATTTGCAGCTTTATTCCATGAACACAGACCAGTTATTTCCCTGTGCAAGGTATAAATAACAATGTGAAATGAACCACATTAGCTAGGTAACCTTTGGCTGTGGCCAAAGATGAGCTCCTTTTTCTACTTAGAAAAAAAGAAATCTTTTCAAAGGCAGGAGGGATTTGCCGATAATCCTGAAGATCCAGAAAGAATAAGCTGACTTTCTGTAAGGTAACATAAGCTACTTGCGCACCTTGCTTCTTACAAGCTTCAACTTGTATTCCCCTGTTCTATAGTTATGGCACCGTTAAATACATTATGAGCTTAGTTCAGTGATGGCATTCTTGTCTCTGAATTAGGAGGTTGTATCTTGAAGACACTATTCAGAGAGTTGAACATCTACTCAAAGCTGGCAATGCAGCTTAGTACAATGGCACTGTTATGCTGTTGGAAGTACTGTTTATACGGCTAACATTTCTCCTTTCATGTAGATATAAAAGATCCCATTGCAGTATTCAAAGAACAGGGACTTCTGGTATTCCAGCCAACATTTAACCCCTAACCAATACTTAAAACAGATTAGTCATTGTTTTGTTGTTTATAGGACCTTGCTATACACACATTGGCTGGCGTTGGTCTCCTACATTGCAATACTGTCTGGACTGCATAGAATGCTTCATTGTCCATGAAGGCCTTTTTATAAATAAGAAGCTTTTCTTATCAAGATTCAGTTTGTCTATTTCCTTTAGAACCTTTAAAAGCTTGAATATGGCCTCCTCTTCCCCGTCTTTCCCTCTCCAGAGTAAACAGTTCCAGGCTCCTCAACATTATTTATCAGCTTAAGATAGAATTATAGGAGACTGGATAGACTCAACCAGTTCTGTAGACTGAAACCAGTGCCGAATCTGAATTAGGTTTTATGATGTTGCTTGAACAATAGTTGGTGTGAGAGAAATGCTCCACTGTTTCAGTTGGAGGTGCTCTTCTCAGATTGGAACTCGTATTGTTATTTTCTTGCAACTGATGTTGAATGTCCACTTGGGGGAAATCCTCACTGCTCAATTTCATCAGGAATATCTTGTTTGCAAAGCTTTCTGCTGACAGACTTTAACGTTATAACATTATTGCAGTTGTAAGGCTACTGGATCGGCACGGTGCCACATAGTTAGCACTGCTGCCTCACAGCACGAGGGTCCTGGGGTTTGATTTCCAACTTGGATCACTGTCTGTGTGGAGTCTGCACATTCTCCCATGTCTGGGTGGTTTTCTTCTGGGTGCTCCGGTTTCCTCCCACAGTCCAAAGATATACGAGTTAGGTTGATTGGCTATGCTGAATTGTCCTTTAGTGTAAGGGGGATTAGCTAGGATAAATGCGTGGAGATGGGGCCTGGGTAGAATTGTGGTCAGTGCAAACTTGATGGGCCAAATGGCCTTCTTCTGCACTGTAGAAATTCTATGAAATTATTGGCTGAAATTTTACCAACCCGTCCACTTCGGGAATTGGAGCAGGCGAGGGGCGGATCACGGAAATCCTTGGGCGGGATTTTATAGATTTGGGATGAGCGAGATTGTAAAATCCCACTTATTGTTTCCACTGTGCACATTCAATTTCAATCTTCTAGTGTCAGGTAAAATGAGATTTGGAATGAAATGTCCTCTACTTGACAATAAGCTACAGCCCAACCTCAGCACAGCACTTTTTGCTGCATGGGGTGGGGGGAGAGAGAATGATGATGATGTAGTGATAATATCTCCAAGACTCGGATTAATTCTCTGGGGGACATGAAATTGAATCTCAACATGGTCCCTGTTAGAATTTAAGGTCAATTAATATGTCAGGAATTGAAACCTGGTCTCAGTAATGGTGACCATGACAACCCTCATCAATCAAATCTCCTTACCAAGTCTGGCCTGTGTGTGACTCTAGGTCTATAGCAATGTCTTGATTCTTAACTGCTCTCTGAAATGACAGAAGAAGTCACTCAGTTCAAAGGAAACAAGTGCAGGCCTTGTCCACATGGCCTAAAATAATAATGCAGAACATCATTTAACTGCTGTTTCTGTTCTTTACACTAATCATCTTTTAGGTGCCAACTACAGGCACTTTTCTGATGTAAAATTATTGTTTCAATTGAGAGTGCTCCAAAACTTGTTCTCAGTGGGGCCCTTATAACCTGAAACAAATTTATTCCATCAGGTGTCATCCATAGCTCACTCAAGCCTTAGTTACAAAGTTATGGGTTCACTACAGTTAAACATGTATTCAGGCTGATATGTTACTGCAACACTAAGGGAATGCAGCCATGTTGGAGCAACTGTCTGTCAATTAAAACATCAAACCATTCTGCCCTCTTAGGTAGAAGCCATTCCAATTTGGAAATATGTTACTGATTCTTCACTGTTGCTGGGTCAAAATCCTGGTATTCCCTCCCTATCAGTACTGTGAGTGCGCACACACCATATGGTTCAAGAAGGTAGCTCACCACTGCCTTCTCGAGGCAATTAGGGATGAGCAATAAATGGTCAGCAATGCTCACAGTCTCTGAAAGAATAATCAAAAAGCATAGGATCTCAGAGAATTGCAGAATTGTTCCAGTGCAGGAAGAGGCCATTTGGCCTGTTATGACTGTGCCAGCTCTGCAAAAGAGAAAACATCCAAGTTTTGCACCAATATCCAATGGTCACCAAAAACCATTCTCCCACCTTCTCCCCCTACACTTGCACATTTTTCCTTTTCAGATAACAGACTAATTCCTTTTGAACACTTCGATTGGATGTGTATCCACCACACTCTCGGGCAGCACATTCTGGCCTTAAATACTCACTGCACAAGAAAGATTTTTCTTTTTCTTTTTTTTTCTCTCTGCTAACTGTTTGAAATCTGTGCTATCTCATTCTCGATCCTTTAATAAGTGGGAACTTATCTACTCTCTCCAGATTTCCCATGATTTTGAACATCTCCATAAAATCTTCTCTCGGTCTTTTTTTTTTTTGGAAGAAAACAGGCCTAATTTCTCCAATCTCTTTTTACAACTAAAGGTCTTCAATCCTGGGACCTTTCGTGTTCATCTTTTCTGCATTCTCTCCAATATCTTCACATCCTTTCTAAAATAAAGTGCTCAGAACTGAATGCAATGCACTAGCTGAGGTCCAACTAGTGTCTAAGGCAAATTCAGCATTATCTTTTTGCTCCAGCATCCCTACCAAAGCCTAGGATACTGTATATTTTGCTAACCACTCTCTCATCTTGTCCTGCCACTTTCAACGACACATACAACTAGGATTCTCTACCCCTGCATACCATTTTGAATTGTACGCTTCAGTTTATATTGTCTCTAACGTTCCTCTCTCCAAAATGGATCACTTCATATTTCTCTACTTTGAGCTCCACTTGCCACCTGTCCACCTATTCCATGAACACATCTATATCTTTTTGAAGTTCTACACTATCTTTCCTATATTCACAATGTTTCCAAGTTTTGCACCAATATCCACAATGGTTGAAATTGTCCTCAATAACCAAGGCCTAGGGGGCTCCATCACTGTCCCCTGAGGAACATCACTATGAACCAAAATCCAAACTCAAGAAATTTTGGTGATTAATTTAATATTCTGCGATGTGAAATTGATTCAGATGAATAGTTTTGATCCTTTCCTTTCACAGTTGTGTGTCCAGCTGGCAGCTTTTCTCAGGATGGCATCTGTATTCTGTGCCCACGTGGATTTTACCAGGAGGTCACAGGAAGCTTCAAGTGTAACAAATGCCCAAAAGGAAAAAAGACACTATCTCCTGGAGCCTTTTCAGTTCACCAGTGTAAGTATTTTATTTCAATCTATTTTGCAGATACTTTCACTTTTCTAGTTCCCATCTTATCAGCCAGATTATTCTTTTTAACTTTCCTTTTCTCTCTCCACCCTGTCACCAACCCTACCCTGCCTCTGCCCTCTCTCCCCATCAGCCTCTGATCTCTCTCCCAAACCACTTTTACTTCAAAGCATATCCCTTGACCCAGTCTCAAATCTTGTTCCCCCAATTCCCTCCCTTCGCAAATTTTTTCCGCTCATCCCATTCAACCCTATTCCAATTTCTCTTCCTGACTAGGCGTCTAATATTTTTATCCACCCCTGGACTCTTAGAGTATTTTTACCAGAAAATACCTGATAAAAAGGGAAAATATTGAAAATGGAAAACTGGCTCTCACATATCACCTTCTATCATGTCCTACTTCACATTCAATGATATATCTTTGATGTGTAGTCACTGTCGTAATGTCAGCAAACACAGTACTGTACCCAATTTGTACATAACAAATCCAAAGATGTGCAGATTAGATTGGCCGTGCTAAATTGATCCTAGTATCAGGGGGATTAGCAGGATAAATAAGCAGGTTTAGGGGAATAGCTAACAGGTGGGATTGTGGTCGATGCAGATTCAATGGCCGAATGACCTCCCTCTGTACTTTCTATATCTATGACAAACAGCAGTCAGATAATAACCAGATAACCTGTGTTGGTGATATTAGTTGAACGATTAATGCTAGGTGTCATATATACTGAATAACACATATGCCTGATAAACTGCTTGACTGACATTTTTCAAATTCCAGTATTGACAAACCTGGGACCACATGGTCAGCATGAATGATCCTCGTAAGTCACTAATGGTTTAAAAATTGGAAGCAGGATCCAGTCATCTGGTCTGTGGCCACACAGGGAGTGTACAATCTGCCTTTCACAGCTATCAAAGAGCAGCAGTAATAAATTCCTGGTATGGTTATTGACCTTAGCTGCTGAAATATGGCATGATCAGCGTGTAACATCTCACTGTTGTAGACTCCCTGATTTATTTTTAAAGACTTTTTCCTTCCTTTGAATGTTTTTCTTTTGTGCCACACTCTTCTCTAGTAGGTAAGCACTCATTTTGCATTTTTCCTTTCAAAAATACTGAGTGCTTTCTTCCAAAGAGTCTCTCTTCATTGAATGCTGAGAAGATACAAATTATTGTTGGTGCCACGGTCTATTATTGGCAACTTGTGCTCATGCATTTTCTGGAGAGGAATCAGAGCTGATATTTTACTTTCAACCCATGGAAAGCCAATGGTCTAAATCAACCACTTTATGGCAGTCTTATGATAACCAACTTAGTTGGACAGAAACCTTCGCCTAATCTATGCACGTATTCAAGCAATTAGCTCTTGACATCAAGATAGCATTGACTCAGTGTGAGATAAAGGAGCCCCAGCAAAACCGGAGTCGATGAGAATCAGTGGACAACCCTCTATTGTTTGGAGTCAAACTTGGCATAAAGGAAGATGATTGTGTTGGCTGCAGGTCAAACATCTCAGCTCCAGGACATCAGTATCCTAGATACAACCATCTCCAGCATTATCAATGATCTTTTTTCCATTGTTAGGTCAGAAGTGGTGATATTTGCAGATGATCAACACCATTTGTGTCTTCTTAGATAACAAAGCGTCCATGTCCAAATATAACAAGACCAGGACAATATCCAGAATTAGGCTGATAAGTAACAAATGACATTTGTGCCACACAACTGCCAAACCTTTGCTCCCACACCAGTGGCACACAGCAGCAAGATGCACTGCAGGAATTTACCAAATGTTCTTAGATAGCATCTGCCAAATTCATAACAAGGGCAATAGACATATGGGAACTGGAACACCTCTGGAAGTTCCTCTCCAAAGTACATACCATCCTGACTTGGAAATATATCATAATTCCTTCACTGTCGCTGGGTCAAAATCCCGGAACTCCCTCTCTAATAGCATTGTAAGTGTAACTACAACACAAGGACTGCAATGGTTCAAGAAGGCCGTGGGCCAGGGCCAGCACCTTCTGAAGGGCAATCAGGGACAGGCAGTAACTGCCAGTATAGCCAACAATGCCCACATCCCATGAATGAATAGAATAACATCCCATGTGGAGAATTTAAGCCCGAGGCCTGGAAGATATTAAAAGCATGACCTGATTTAAATGTTCCACTGTCCATAGCACGGCCATTCTGAGTAGAAAATGACAACAGATGGAAGCGTGAGATGCAAGGTATGACTGAGAGAGAACCACAATGAGGGCCTTGCAGTTAAAAGGGAGAGGAGTGGTATGCTTTTCATAGAGGGAGTGCAAGGAAAGTTCACCAGACTGGTTCCTGGGATGGCAGAATTATCCTTCGAAAAGAGATTGAGGAGTCTGGGCCTGTATTCTCCAGGTGATCTCATTGACAAACACAAAATTCTTTTGGGACTTGAGAGGGTAAAGCAGAAAGGTTGTTTTCCCTGGCTGGGGCATCTAAAACCCAGGGGCACAGTTTCAGGATAAGAGGTAGGCCATTTAAGACAGAGATGAGAACAAATTTCTTCTCTCAAAGGGTCTTGAATCTTTAGAATTCTATACCAATAATGGAAATGGAGACTCAGTCATTGAGTATGTTCAAGATAAGCTTGATAGATTTCTAGATATGAAAAATATAAAGTGATGTAGGCATAGTGCAGTAAAATGATATTGGAGTAAATGAAAAGTTTATTAGTCATAAGTAAGGCCTACATTAACATTGCAATGAAGTTACTGTGAAAATCCCCGAGTTGCCACACTCTGGCAGCTGTTTGGGTCAATGTACCTAAGCAGCTCAGGGTACCAGAATACCCTTCTTTTACCAGGCTAAAAGATCAGCCATGATCTAGTTGAATGGCAGAGCAACTTTGAGGGAACCCAGTGGTCTATTGTTGCTCCCATGTCACTATGTAACTCCAAAGGAGCAGAGGCTCATACACTTTCCTTGTAGCCTCGCTTATCCACACAGCACTAAGGAAAGATTTTATTTTCCTTTGCTGGTTTCCGAACGACTTTGCCTAACAGGGCAGCATAAGTGTGTACACTTTGCTCAGCACAGGTAAGCTACCATCAGCCATAATGCCTCAATTTGTTTTTGCTGATGAGGCTACTGTCAGCATCCAACATAAGCTTCATCCACCATCAAAAACCAAAGTTTTGCAGCACACAAGTGGGGACTGGAGCCCCCTTGCTGTTTCCCACTGAAAAATACAGATTGCCAAGTAAGAAACCTATTTCGCTCCATTAACAAATTCCCAGATGTTTCAGATATTTACCCATGTGATGTTAACAGGTTTAACAAAATGTGAAGCCAGTCCCTGGAAGTGTGACCCACAAGGACAATATAGAGCAGCTCAGCAAGATACCAATGCACAGATATCTTTCTGTATCACTGTGACTGGAGAGCGATTACCTTGGAGTGAAACCAGTGGAACCCTCACTGAGGCAGATTGTACTGGTGAGTAGATGTGGTTCAGGTTATTTGGGTTGTTGCGGTAAAACATAGTTGATGGGTGGTGTTTAATGGAGATTGAAAGGATATTAACATCTGTCCCCTTGTCAATCATAATCTTGAAACAGAATTAATCTAAGCTTCCTGAACATTTTTATGCTTTTGATTTCCCTTTGCGACTCCACATTGGAACTTATCTAATCCGAGATTGTATGAGCCAAGTGAAGTTTAAAACATAGCTGAAATGCTTTGCTTAAGGTTAAAGTTCATTCTCAGTGTTCTGCCTCCCAGCTGCTCCTATCCATTTTGGAGGTTGAACTAACATTTTCTAGAAACCAAACTGGAGCTCGACCTCCCTTTAGAATGTCAATTTATCTAAGAAACAATTCATGCGACCGCATTGTAGATACAATCAGGTTCATGTCTACTTTGTTTTCATAATAAATCATGAAAGAGCTGCTATTGACTAATTATTTGGCAGCTTCCAGTATGATAGTGCATCTGGAAGTTCACACTTCATGATACAGTAAGAATTAAATCCTAACGTATTTAAATATGCACTTTCCCAACACAAGTAAAATCAGTTGACTTTGTTTTATGTGCACAATGTGAGGTCTTAGATCTTTGGATATTCTGGTATGTGAAGCATATTGGCAGGGAGAGAAATGAAGCTGAATAAATATCTGGGGATGGCACTAAGGTGTTTGGATGATTAAATAACTCAAAGTGTAGATTGGTTCCAAGTGGTCAAAGACAGCTTTGCTGAATTGATTCATGAAGATTTGAGTACAGGTCAATATTCTGGAATTTTGTGTAATATCCTTTGAGGAATGACAGTATTTGATAAATGGCATGATGGAAATAGAGTGCAGTAGGAAGAATGAGGGATCACTTGCTTGAGGTAAAATCCAGAGAAAATTGTGTAAAGTCAATGTATTAATTAATGTGCCATTAATTAGCATATTCTGTACCCTTCCGGTGATCCCTTTCAATGTTCACAACCTGGATCATCAGGCAGAGCACGGCAAGGGTCACCTTTCAGGGTGAATGATGTTTGCTCATTCCATGGACTCTTATGTTTCATAACACACAGTCTTTTTTTTCCTATCAAAAGTATTTCGACAATTTGACAGCATCGATCAACATGAGCTAATCCTGAATTCTGAAGACACGGAAATCATCAAAGTTTTAACAGCACACGTTGATCATCAGCGGCAGCTTCTGGACTGTCTCACGGGTCAGTAAAGGTCATATTTGCTCTAATTGTTTCACTATTTCATTTCACAAGGATGTTGGGATTTGAATCGTAAACTGGCCAAAGTTCAATGATATCCTTGATCTTGCCACAAGGGAGGCACAATACTACCCTAAATTCATGCCTGAACCCACTGTCACTGTTGCTCTTCCAATCTATCTTTTGCCCCACATACATCTCAGTTTCCCATGGTGCCATAGACATGGCCCAGCTGGTATACCCATGTTGCCTCATCGCTTTCACTAATATGGCAGGTGATATAATAAAAGTATATTTTAGCAAGCAATGTCACTATCAGAAGGTGAACTGCCACAAACACTGCAAGAAGACCAACCACCACTTTTTCAGGGTAATTAGAATGGACAGTTGATGTGGTTCTGCCAAGATATCTTGTATTCTAAGAACATTCTTTGACAAGTTTGTCAAACATCAATTGAGGTGTGGTTGTTATGATAAGGTTCATTATAAGAATAATTCATTAATTATTTTACTTCCCATTTTAAATCTGTTAAAAATCTGTTAAAAGTCAAAATGATAAAAGTTAAAACTGCATTTCTTATATCTTCTAAATGACACTAAGGATTGAATCAATAATCCAGATGCTGAGAGTAATATTCTAGAAAACTTGAGTTTAAAACCCTACTGTAACAGTTGGTCTAGGACAGTAATCCTGTTGAGGTGTCAAGGACCTCACCTGCCCCTTAGAGGGCTAGTGAGATATCCACGCTGCCTTCTTCTTGGAAAGATCCAAAAAGCCAATCAAGCAATTGTCAGGCCAATGGCAGGCTTTACTTGGAATCAAGACTTCAGGAGCTCAGTACCATCCAAGACAAAGCAGCAATTCACCAAGGTTCCTTCCTCAGCACCTTGCAAATATACATCCCTACCACCCAAAAGAACAAGGGTAGCAAATGCATGGGAACATGCATTCCTCTGAAGGTCACACGCCATCCTGACTCGGAAATGTATCGCTGTTCCTTCAACGTCACTAGGTTGATATCCTGGAACTCCCTTCTTAACAACATTATGGGTTTACGTATATCGCATGGACTTCAATAGTCCAAGAAGATGGCTCACTGCAATCTTCTCAAAGGCAATTACGGATGTGAAATAAAAAATGCTGGTCTAGCCAGTGATGCAAGACAGGAACCCAACCTCTAATGTCACAATGTCAACAGAGATGGTCATTGAATGAATTGATGGTCAGTGACGCTCAGGATCAGAATGTTTTTAAATTGAACTTAGAAATATAGCTATCATCTCCCTTCCCAAACCTAACAATCTTTATCTCCAGTTTCTTTGCAATATGTTGCGTTTGTCCAGATAAAAACAGTGACCATGAAATATGGTTGGGATTCTTCAGGTCTCACTGCAAGACTGATAAGAAATGCAGGCCAGTGGGGTAAATGTTGTTTCTCATCCCTTCAGAGGTCTGGCAGAGTCCTGGGCTACTGGCGCTGGTGAACTTGAAGGTTGGAAGGTCATGCACCCTGGTGGAATGGTGACATACTGGAACCCTGCTGCCTTCTTGCCTTCACCAGAATTTCATTAACCTTTGTGTCCTGCAACCTATTGAAATCCTCAAACGGCCAATTAATGACTCCATATAGGCTTCACCTTCCTGCAGCGGTAGTGAGCAGGCCTTTTGATATGCAGTGTGTGTGGTAGCTAAAACCATGCAGCCAGCTTGTCACCTCTGAAGGTGGAGGGAGAGTACCTTGATAAGGTACTCTGTGCCTAACTGTCGAGCTGGACATTAGGAAGAGGGTGGTCCCACTGAAAACCATCACCATAGCCCTGCTGCCAATCCCCCTACATCACCCTCTCAGTGATCTGACCCCATGAATTCTTCCCACCCCTATATTACTTAGCCGTGGCCTGGGTCACTCAGTGATCCTGGGGCTCTGAAATGTGTTTTTTCTACAATAGCCAATGCATTCCTTATGACATGGTTAAACACAATGGCTGTAGCCTCTGGCTCATAGCTCTGGGTACACAAGACCTTTGCCACTCTGGTCTTGATTTCAGGGAAGGCCCACCACTGACCTCACCACTGCTTGATTGGCTTGTGGTTCAACCTTCCTAAACAGAGCACATATCTCTCACTTGCTCTCTAGCCAGCAGGTGAGACCATCTGGCTAGAGAGCATTCCACCCATGATATGACTAGTGGAAGTCCTATGAGCTGCAATCCGTACATCCTGGTATGTGGATCCTTTCTGCTTATGAATAATATGAATGGGATATCTTTTTTTTAAATCCTAACATCAGAAAACAATCTCCTGCTCCACCAATGTGACAATTCAATTTTCTAAAATAGTCCCATCCTGAATGAGGTTATATCCTTGAAAACTCATTCAAGCCAAACTATCATTGAATTATAACCTACAGAACTTAAGAACTAGGAGCAGGAGTTGGCCATCTGGTCCCTCAAGCCTGCTCTGCCATTTAATAAGATCATAGAACATAGAACATTACAGCACAGAACAGGCCCTTCGGCCTTCGATGTTGCGCCGACCAATATAAAAAGCAATGCCCCTCCAAACTAAACCATTCCCTTCTCTTCCATATACTTATCAACTAACCTCTTAAACGCCACCAAACTTGGCGCATCTACAACTGCTGCAGGCAGGGCATTCCACTCCCGAACCACCCTTTGGGTAAAGAACCTACCTCTGATATCCGTCCTATAACTATCACCCCTTAATTTAAAGCTGTGTCCCCTCGTGCTAGCTTTCTCCATCCTAGGAAAAAGGCTATCACTGTCCACCCTATCTAAACCTCTAATCATCTTATATGTTTCGATTAGGTCCCCTCTTAGCCGCCTCCTTTCTAACGAAAACAACCTCAAATCCCTCAGCCTCTCTTCATAAGACCTGCCCTCCATACCAGGCAACATCCTGGTAAACCTCCTCTGTACCCTCTCCAATGCCTCCACATCTTTCTTATAATGTGGGGACCAGAACTGCACACAATACTCCAAGTGCGGCCGCACTAGAGTTTTGTACAGTTGCAACATGACGTTGCGGCTCCGAAATTCAATCCCTCTACCAATAAAAGCCAAGACTCCATATGCCTTCCTAACAACCTTCTCGACCTGACTGCCTACTTTCAGGGATCTATGCACATACACACCAAGATCCCTCTGTTCATCTAGACTACTAAGAATCCTACCATTTGCCCTATACTCTACACATTTATTATTTCTGCCATAGTGCATTACCTCACACTTTTCACATTAAACTCCATTTGCCACCTCTCGGCCCAGCTCTGCAACTTGTCTAAGTCCCTCTGCAAACTAGAACACCCCTCTTCACTATCATGGCTGACCTATTCATGGACACAGCTTCACTTACCCGCTGTCTCATCACAACCCTTTTTTTCTCTTTTTTTTGTTCAAAAATTTATCTATCCTTGCCTTAAAAAGGGGAAAGAAGAAGGCAAATCTGCCCAGGGATGCACTATCTGCCCTTTGAAAAACTTTTCAATTAATTCCATTTTCATAGCCCTGCATTATTTTGTCAATAAAATTTACAGCTCTCCAACAGCTCATTTGGACCAACTAGACATCAATACTTCTGCTCCATATGAGCCTCTTCCCACTTTACTGCTCTTCCCAGAATTCTATCAGCATGTCTGACTATTCCTCTACTTCTAGGTGTACTACTTTACATTTCCCTTTAAGTGTGTCTATGCTGTTTGCCTTAACTTTCCCATGTAATTGCAAGTCCTGTGCTCTGTCATTATCTGGACAATTTCTTGAATTTCTGAATTTCCTATTGGACTTGTGAATGGCTACGTTATATTGATGACTCTTAGTTTTGGGCTGTTCACAGCTTCTCTACATCTACCCTATCAAACTCCTTCACAGTTCTAAAATCCTTTATCAGGTCAAATATGTATCCAATTCAGTTTTAAAAGGTGTTGTTGAATTTTGCTTCCATTACTTTTCCTGGCACTGTATTCCAGGCCACAGCAACTTGCTATATCTCTTCCTTTTTGTTTCTTTGTCAATTTGCAAGCTCTGCTGTCTATAGACCATTGCACACAATAAGACAGAGAAATTTTAACCCATCAGCTTGCTTTTGGTTTGATCCTATGGGCAGGATTTTACAACTGACTTGTCCTGAAATCGTAAAATCCCACTTGAGGTCGACGGATATTTCCACCGTCTGCCTCTTGCCCATTCCGATTCCATGGCAGGTAGAGAGGTAAAAGTCTGGATCATAAATTGTATTTGTGATAGAACCTTATTTAGACTCACCAGAATAACCATTTCACAGTGCGCAAAGATTTTTGAGGTGTTTATTGAACCTGTAAACCTCTTTTTTGTTTCTCATCTATCTTTCTTGTTTGTTTGTACTTGGGGATTAATATACTCCATGAATTCATACATAGAAAAAAACTTAAATCTTTCCCTTTGCAGAATGCTCTGAAAATGAGATGTGTAACTTCCTGACATTATTCAGCAAAGGAGAACTGTTCGAGTGTGAACTTTATAATAGCTCCGAGTCCAATTTGCTCTGTGACACATTTGGACAGGTAGGGGAGATATTTTTGATCTTGTATCTAAATGACTAATATTGTTCCATGATATCCTGTGTGATACTAATGTGATTTTCATAATGCACATTCATTAAGACTGCAACAAATGGGAAGAGCCACATGCAGCAAAACCCATTATACAACTACTTTCTCAGAACCCATACAAGCTATGTTCAACTTCCTCAAAATCCTTCCCTCTTTTTTAATTTGAGAAAAATAGTGTAATGGATCAAGGATGACTCAGCGCAGCTTTAATTATAAAAGCTTTATTGCTAACAGAATATTTATATATGTATGTACGTGTAAATAAGTGAATGTGTGTATGTATATATGCGTATGTAGATTAGACTGCAAGTGCGACTGCTCTTTAGACTCCCAGGCTCCAACTGCCAGTCTCTCCTTGACCTGTGGTTCCTGCCCTTCTGTTGATTGGCTCAGCTTCCCACTGGAGTGATCCATAGAGTCCTCGCTGGTCACGTGGCCTTCAGAACATGCCCCCCTCCCATTCCCCACCCCAAATTCATGGCCATGCTCCTACAGCTAGTTAAAGAATCATGGAATTATTGAATGGTCACAACATAGAAGAAGACCATTCAACCCATCTTGTATATAGTTGCTCTCTGCGAGAGTAATTCAGCTACTCCCACTACACCACTCTCTCAAGGTCAATAGTGCAAGATGAAACTAAATTTTGAAGGAGTGGGCAAGAGCATAAAACTAGTATTATTGAGGAGCATTATGTAGCTGAGAGGAGAAAAAGGACAATAAGGAGTAAGCAGCTCCACAATTGAAGGGATTGGGAGACAAGGAGGTGGGAGATGAGACATGAAATGAAGGTAGAAAGAATCATGACCAAGATTATCTAACCTTAATAAATTAAGAGATCTTTCATTTCCTTAGCAACTGGCCCCACCATGTATTGAAGGGGTTAATTGTGTTGGAATAGTGCAGTTCCAATACTAAGAACCCTGTCTGTGCTTTGCTGGTAGGAGCCTAATTCACAGCCTTGTCATACGAATTCTATGTAAATGTGCAAAATGCTGCTGGAAATGATACATGAACTAATTTCTCTTCCCATCTCTGAGTAGCACTGTGTCTCTCCGTGATTATCACTGCTGCTTCCCAGTGCTCGGGACCTGGGTTCAATTCCAGCCTTGGGTGACAGTGAGGAGTTTGCACGTTCTCCTCATGTCTGTGTGGGTTTCCTCCCATAATCTAAACATGTGCGGGTAAGGTGGATTAGCCATGGTAATGGCACAGAGTTATGAGGAGAGGCAGGGGGTGGACCTGGGTCAGATGCTCTTTCAGAAAGTCGGTGCAAACTCAATGGGCCGAATGGCCGCCTTGCTGGCTATTTTTACTGACTCTATTCATCTATTCTAATTGGTTAATTCAGAATCATTTCAAAACTTTCTCTTAATTTCTCTTTTTTTTGGCATTCAACTTACCTGGCTAGAATCTCATTGCTGAATCTCCAGCAGTGGTGCTATTCAGTTGATGCCGGAAGGTGTGTGAAATGTTTCAGGATACACTGTCTGACTTTTCTGTCCACTTCAATGGAAAGTCTTTGGCTTCTAATTCAGTCTCTAACTTAGTCTCCTCACAGCGAAATCTTTATCTTGAAGATGAAGACTTTGACATCTTTCCCAGTGATTCCTTTAGTTCAAACACTTCCATCATGTTTTATTCTCTTTCCTCTATGAAAATACTTCATCTACTCAGAAGAAGATTGCCACTGCATAATCTACTAAGGGAACATTTTAGCAGGGGAGGTTTTCACAATGAATGAGGAAGACCATTCATCCATTCAGAAACATCTGAAGTATTGCCAAGACTTCTACATAAATTATTGCAAGGCTTTAAACTTCACTAACTCATCTGGCATCAATTTGAAGTGTTAATCATACTTTTGTGAAAACTTGCAGCCACCACCCCTTAATGAGATCATTGATGTCCCTTGGGAAAGAAAAGTTGCCTTGCCAGTCTGACCTATTCATGACTCCAATCCCACACTCAAAATAGTTGACACTTATCTGTCCTCTGAAATGGTTGAACAGTCACTCTGTAAAATTACACCATCATCATTAGTTCCACAACAATATTTCCCATTGTTTTCTCAGAGCACTGGCAACATTGTCTATTGCCCTAGAATAAATATAGAAAGTCTCATTTCATTAGTTAGTGGTGATTTGGATCCACTCTGGTTATTTAGTTCCTGCAAAAAAGAAACATTTTATGTCAAACCTTTTTATCTTGCACTCATCAGCACATTCAAAAAAAAAGTACAGGAAATCAAGATATTTATATTGTATGAGAAGAGAGTGCTGATTGGTTGGCAAGTGGACACTGATTGGCATGGAGAATGCACCAGTTGATGGTTGCTGTAAGTTAACTGCTAAGCATTGTTTGAAAGTTTAACTAGATAGCTTGACTCTGACTGGCCAAAGTATTGAGTTGAGGAATGAACCAGCTAATGGTTGTGACTTGTTTTGTTTAGCTGAAAGACACAATGTTCTTTCACAAAGAACAGCCCTCTGAGTACTAACATAAGTGGCAACCAGTCCAAACAAATGTATCTCACTGTGAGCCCAACTGACAATCTTAAATAGGTTGTCAGCATAATTCTTAGCACACTGAGGATTTCTTAGCAAGTGTTAGCCAATATGGAATCATCTAATATTGGACACTGTATTTTGAGTTTTGCAAGTGTGGCTGATTGTGCGTAGTCTTTACCCTGCAGCAGAAGAAACACGTTGTTTGAGACTATCCATCAGTGATTGCTACATACCTGGCATTTCAGATTGCTTTAATGATAATGAAATGGTCTTTTTTTAAAACTTATGAGATTACTGGAGTTTCAGGGTTAAGTTACTTCTAATTTCTAATTATCCTATATCTTTTACATTCCAAATTGATAAGTTTTAAACAAAATCAACATAGGCCTTGGCTGGAATATTACTGTCTGCCCACTGGGGGAACTGGAATGGGGGAAGAGTAGAGCATGGAAAGATCTATTGACCACAGGCGGGATTGTGTGGTTTCAGGGCGAGTGATGCTGTAAAATACTTTCCATCATGTCTATTGTCCATTGGGTAACTGTAGGTCGTTGAAGCCTTTGCCTCAAATGGCGGAGAGAAGGAAGTGGGGCGTTCCACAGAAATCTGAGCATGTATAACTCTTAGAGGATTGCAGGATCTGGAGAGATAATAAGTGAGGAGAGACATGAACATGAGCAAAAATTTAATATTAAGATATCAGGGCAGCGTTGCCAGCTGCTTAATCTCCTGAATTTACATTAATATCCACATTTACAACAATTCATAAATTGCAACGCAATTAATTGATAACCCATAACCCTTTATCACCAATTATGTTACGTATCAGGAGAAAGTTTGGGTGGTCTGATTTGTAAGTTTGCAGATGACACGAAGATTGGTGGAGTTGCTGATAGTGTCGAGAATTGTCAGAGGATATAACAGGATATAGATAGATTGGAGAATTGGGTGCAGAAATGGCAGATGGAATTTTACCCAGACAGATGTAAGCTAATACATTTTGGAGGATCAAATTTAAGTATGAGTTTTACTATAAATGGCAAAACCCTTAAGAATATCAACATACAGAGAGATCTGGGCAGACAGGTCCATAGTTCCCTAAAAATGGCAATACAGGTGGCCAAGGTAATTAAGAAGGCATATGGCATTCTTGCTTTCATCAGATAGGACATTGAGTACAGGATTGGAAAATTATATTGCAGTTATATAAAACTTTGGTTAGACTGCTTTTGGAGTATTGCATGCAGTTCTGGCCGTCACATTATCAGAAGGACATGAAAGCTTTGGAGAGAATGCAAAGGAGGTTCGCTGAGATGTTATCTAGTCTTGAAGCTATTGGCTACGGGGAGAGGTTGAATAAACTAAGATTGTTTTTACTGGAAAGATGGAGATTGAGGGGAGACCTGAGTGAGGTGTACAAAATTCTAAGAGCCATAGACAAGGTGGATAATCAGAAGCTTTTCCTATGAGTGGAAGGGCCAATTACAAGGGGGCACAGATTCAAGGTGACTAGGGGGAAAGCTTAAGGAAGATATGAGGGGAAAAAATTTTCACACTGAATGTAATGGGTGCCTGGAACGTGCTGCCAGAGGATGTGTTGGGAGCAAGTACAGCAACAACTTTTAAGAGGCATCTGGATAGGTACATGGATAAGGAGAGAATAAAGGGATACAAACTGAATAAGGTCAGAAGGTGTTTTTAGATAGGGCCAAAGAATCTATTCAGATGCTGTACTTTTCTTTGTTCCTCTTTGTTCTTAATGTTGACTGTTTCATATACTGTCAGTTTGCTCACTGTTTATTATTCTGTCTGTGTTTTATTCTGCCAATAGAGTGAAGGATTCCTGGGAAATTCAGCAACAGTCAAATACGAAGGGATTAGTTGCCAGCTGAGAATCAGCGGCAGTGGTGAGCAGAATCTGAGTGTCTACAGGAAGAAAGGTGAGTTTTACAAGAATTCAACAGAGATGGGCCATCTGTCACTGAGGACACATTTTATTACATTTTTTTTTTTGGAGTGATCCTAAAAATTGTGCAATCACAAAACAAAAAGCAAGCTCAGAGGAGGCAGTGGCATAGTGGTATTATCACTATGTTAGTATTCCAGAGACCCAGGGGAATCCTACCATGGCAGATGGTGACATTTGAATTGAATTCAAATCTGGAGCCAGACGTCTATTGAAAATTCATTACTCATTTGTGAGTCGCCTTACGTTGCTAGTCAATGTGGTAGATAAGATACCTATCAAAGCAACAAGGAATATAAAGCATATTTAGTACATTGGTAGTTAAGAAATAGTCAGAAAGTTATTCCTGGAATCAGTGGATTTCTCAAATTATCATGGTTTATAATGTTACCTGAATCAAATAGATTAATAATTTACCATTATCACTATCAAAAACTAAAATATTGAATACCCTGGCAATTTGAAGCAAAAACTGAAAAAGCTGGTAATACTCACCATTTATTTAAATAAAAGCAAATTACTGCGGATGCTGGAATCTGAAACCAAAAGAGGAAATGTTGAAAATCTCAGGTCTGGCAGCATATCCGGGGGAAGTGGGGACAGAGATGGGACAGAGAAAGAATGTAGAAAAGGGGAAGCGAGGGGAGAAAGGGGAAGCGAAGGAAAATGGAGGTGGAGGTGGGGAAAAAATGAAGAAAGACAATAAAGAAATAAAAGAGAGAGAACGATAAAAATTAAATAAAATAGAATGAAAACAAAGGGGGCCAAACTGGGGTGGAGCAAATCATCTGAAATTGTTGAATTTGATGTTGAGACTGAAAGGCTGTAAAGTACCTGGCTGGAAGATGAGATGTTGTTCCTCCAGTTTGTGTTGAGCTTCACTGAAACATTACAGCAAGCCAAGGGTAGACATGTTGGCATGGGAGCAGAATCGTACACAATCCTGTGCCATGCTTTTAGCTTTGACAAAGGATCATCTGGACTTGAAATGTCAGCTCTTTTCTCCCCTTACAAATGCTGCCAGACCTGCTGAAATTTTGCAGTGTTTTCTCTCTCACAATTTATTTGATGTTGCTGATTTGTATTCATTTCCAATCAAAAGAAAGTATCCAAATCCTGAAACACCAATGACAGACTTCATAGGCAGAATCTAATACCCTCCTATCTTGCCATCTTCCTGCCTCTTTTCCATTGAAGTCTGGAGTAATAAATGGAAACAGATTGCACAGTCACCTTCAAAAAGGAATTAAATAAATACCTAAAGGAGAAAAATTGCAGGCATGTGGGGAAATAGTGCAGGAGTGAAACTAATTGAATTGCTCTTTGAAAGGCACAGACTTGATGGTCTGAATGGTCTTCTTACGTTCTGAACTGCTGTATGGTTTTATGCTTTTCACTTCCACCAAACTCCTAATTTCTTGCGACTTTCTCACTGCATAGTGGCACAATGGTTAGCACTGCTGCCTCACAGTGCCAGGGACTTGGGTTTGATTCCTGGCTTGGGTCACTGTCTGTGCAGAGTCCACATGTTTTCCCCATATCTATGTGGATTTCCTCCGGGTGCTCCAGTTTCTTCCAAAGTCTGAAAGATGTCCTAGTTAGGTGCAATGGCTATACTAAATTCTCCCTCCGTGTACCCAAACAGACGTCAGAGTGTAGTGACTAGCGGATTTTCACAGTAGCTTCATTGCAGTATTGATGTAAGCCTACTTGTGATACCTAATAAATAAACTTTAAAAACACCTCTTTAGAATATTTATTTCTCTGCCATTACCAACTCCCACTCTGAGGTTCTTATGAAGATATCCTTCCTCCAGTCCCTCCTCCCCCTCTGTACAATGATTTCATCCTCGCTGATTTTCCTTCACAACTCACCTTGTTCTTTCTCTGATTTCACTCTCTTCATCAACTTCTCGGTATAAGTTCTCTTGACCATTTTTCACAACAGAACCATTCCTTCAATTCTGTCTCACTCAGCCTTGACTCGGAATACAAGGACACTTCCAACAACTTAATTGTATTCTTTGACATCCATGTTCAAATGAACAAAGAAAATTCAGCACAGGAACAGGACCTTTGGCCCTCCAAGCCTGCGCGGATCATGTTGTCCTATCTACACCAACTGCCTATATTCCTCTATTCCCTTCTGTTCATATGTCTAACCAGATAAGTCTTAAATGTCACTTAAGTATCTAGCTTAACCACCTCACTTGGCAGTGCATTCCAGGCTCCCACCACTCTCTGTTTAAAAAAAAAACTTCCCCCGCACATCTCCACTGAACTTTTACCCCCTTACCTTGAACTTGTGTCCCCTTGTAATTGAGATTTCTGCTCTGGGAAAAAGCTTCCAATTGTTCACCCTATCTATACCCCTCAATTTTATAAACTTCTACTCTTCCAAACAGGTTTTCTTATGAGCTCATCCTGGGATTTAATTTATCTCTAATTCATGCTTCCTAAAAATGGGTTCAGTTTTATTTGATGGAATGGAAATGTAAATATTATCGCAGAGTTGATGGTTGACTTCAGAACAAACCCGTACTTCATTTTCTTAATTAGAGAACAAAGGCTCACTGTGTGTAGTGAGTCAGACAGAGACTGTGTTCATAAGATGCAGATGACATCTTTTGGATATTACCTTGGTTGGCAAACAAATGAGCTGTTCTCAAAATATTCCAGACATTATGTATGCAAACAACCAGTGGTATCTGTGAATTCCCATTGTCTGATCACAAGTGGGATGTTATGAACACAAGCTAAATGTCAACCAAGGAAAATTGCCGGAAAAGCCACAATTCCCAGTTTTAAAAGGAGACAAAATAATAGAGAATCTGGGGTGTTTGTGACAAATCTTTTGAAGATGGCAGGATGAATTAAGAGAGCATTTAATAAAAGATGAGAGACCCTGTGGGAATAGAGATAGAGATTTTCACCCTGAACCACGAGTTGGGAAAATTCCTGACCTCACAAACCTCATTTAGGAAAAAGTGCCACAGACAGCCAGAGTAGACCATCTGGCCTCTCGAGCCTGCTCCGCCATTCAATAAGATCATGACTGATCTCTGCATGGGCTCAGCTCCACTTACCCACCAGCTCACCATAACTCTTAGTTCCTTTACTCTTCAAAAATCTTTCTGTCTTTGCCTTAAAAAAACTGCTTCATTCCACAGATTCACAACTTTGTGTGAAGAAATTCCTCCCCAACTCAGTCTTAAGTCTGCTTCGCCTTATTTTGAGGCCATTCCCCCAAGTTCTAGTTTCACCTGCCTTCACCCAAGCAGTGAAAAATACAATAAAAGTGAAAGGTGACCTTCTAACCTTCATAGCTTCTTATTCCCACATATTCCCCACACTTTATCATTGCCAGCTCATGCCAACTCATTCCTTCCACTCATAGTCCATGGCCCGAATCCTCCACACCAACACGTGTCTCTCCAGCTAGCCCCATGGCCCCTCATATCCACCATGCCACCCAATGCCACTGTGTACACCCACAATGGCCCATTATTTCTACCATGTCAACCTATGCTCCTGTACCCACTGCCAATGGCCTTTTACAGTTCTTAAGCAGCACAGTGGTTAGTGCTGCTTTTTCACAGTGCCAGAGACCTGGATTTGGTACCCAGCTTGGGTCACAGTTTGTGTGGAGTTTGCATGTTCTCCTTGTGTCTATAAAAGTTTCCTCTGGGTGCTTTTATACCACCCAGTATAAAAGCTGGGTACTTTTATACCCAGTTTCCTCCCATAACCTGAAAGATGTGCTAATTAGGTGCAGTGCTCATGCAAAATTCTCCCTTAGGGTACCCAAACAAGTGCCAGAGTGTGGTGACTAGGGGATTTTCATAGTGACTTCCTTGCAGCATTAATGTAAGCCTACTTGTGATATTAATAAATAAACTTCAGCATAAGCCACCTTAGTGCCAACTCATGCCAACCTATGCCCCAACCCATTATCCTTTGCACTTACATCCTCCGTTACCTGGTATTTCTGAAGAAGTGTCATCCAGACTTTGTCTTCTCTCCATAGATGCTATCAGAACTGCTGAAGATTTTTAGCATTTTCTGTTTTTATTTCCGATTCCAGATCCACAATAATTTGCTTTCACCCAGTATCCATCAGGTCCACATGAGATGAAATAAAATAAAGGTTTAAGTATCTCTTTGAACTTCACTATTTTAATAAATCATTCTCCTTGATTTAAAAAAACCCTTACAATGCATTTCAATTCCTTCAAGAACTCCATCCCTTATGAAAACTCAAAATTGTATTCGTAGCCTTGCTTCAAAGACTTGGATCTGTTAATCAAATTGTGAAATCCCTCCCACTGTAATAATAGTTTGTCATGAAACAATAATGGATAGTGCTCAGTGAAATTGCAATCAGTCGCTGCAGGCTGCTTTTTATTTAAATTGAAGACATTAGAGATTAAATTCATTGAAAGCTTGACAATTCCAATGAGTTCATGTCTAATTTTAACATTCCCAAAGGGGAATTGACCTTTCTGAAAGGACATCCTATTCCTTCCAAAGGGATCATTGGGCTGATCAAAAATCGTTCCTTAACGCTTCAAAAAGGTACCCTATCTCTCCAAATGACCCCTTTAACCCTTTTGCTCAAATTTCTAAAAACCCATCAGTTGTATTCTGAATATCCCAGTGTCAGGAGCTTAGATATGAATCCAACCCAATCTATATGGAAACTGCATCCTAGAAACCACAGAGGTTGGACTATCTCAATCTAATTCCTAATGGAGATGGAAATATTATTGTGTTCCTTTCTAGTTAGAGCTAAAACAGGAGAAGCAGTGGAATTATCACTGGAAGCTGTAATTCAGAGTTAGACCCTGGGGACTGGATTCAATAGCAGATGGTCACACCTGAATTCAATAGAAGTCTGGAATTCAAAGTCTAAGGCTGACCATTGTCAACAGTTGTAAAAAAAATTGTGTTTCACTAAAGTCCTTTAAGGAAGGAAATCTGCTGTCCTCACCTGGTTTGACCTACACATAACTTTTTGAAATGGCTGAGCAAGCCACTCACTTAAGGGTCACTCCCAAATATGGGTGGACAATAAATGTTGGTCCAACCAGTGATGCCCACATCCAATATTTTATAAATAATTTCCTGTTGACATTGGAGATACTCACTTAAACAGAATATAGAACATTACAGCACAGAACAGGCCCTTCGGCCTTCGATGTTGCGCCGACCAATTAGGAAAAAGCAATGACCCTCTAACCTAAACCATTCCCTTTTCGTCCATAAACTTATCTACTAACCTCTTAAACGCCACCAAACTTGGCGCATCTACAACTGCCGCAGGCAGGGCATTCCATACCCTTACCACCCTCTGGGTAAAGAACCTACCTCTGACATCCGTCCTATAACTACCACCCCTTAATTTAAAGCTATGTCCCCTCGTGCTAGCTTTCTCCATCCTAGGAAAAAGGCTATCACTGTCCACCCTATCTAAACCTCTAATCATCTTATATGTTTCGATAAGGTCCCCTCTTAGCCGCCTCCTTTCTAACGAAAACAACCTCAAATCCCTCAGCCTCTCCTCATAAGACATGCTCTCCATACCAGGCAACATCCTGGTAAACCTCCTCTGTACCCTCTCCAATGCCTCCACATCTTTCTTATAATGTGGGGACCAGAACTGCACACAATACTCCAAGTGCGGCCGCACTAGAGTTTTGTACAGTTGCAACATGACGTTGCGGCTCCGAAATTCAATCCCCCTACCAATAAAAGCTAAGACTCCATATGCCTTCTTAACAACCTTATCGACTTGATTGCCAACTTTCAGGGATCTATGCACATATACACCAAGATCCCTCTGTTCATCAACACTATTAAGAGTCCTACCATTAGCCCTATACTCTACACGTTTGTTATTCCTGCCAAAGTGAATTACCTCACACTTTTCCACATTAAACTCCATTTGCCACCTCTCGGCCCAGCTCTGCAACTTGTCCAAGTCTCTCTGCAAACTAGAACACCCCTCTTCACTATCTACCACTCCTCTGACTTTGGTGTCATCTGCAAATTTACTAATCTATACTTCAATACCCTCATCCAGATCATCCAGAAGGAGGCCATTCAGTCTGTCAGGCCCACTTCTAGCTCCTGAGTTTAAAAAAAATAATAATTCATGGGATGTGGGGATTACTGGTTAGGCCAGCATTTATTTCTTATCCCTATTTTCCATCGGGTAGTGAGCTGCCTTCTTAAACCACTATAGTTCATGTGTTATTGAAACAACCAACACTTTAGTGTTAGGGAGGGAATTCCAGGATTTAGACCCTGTGACAGCAGTGGAATGGTGATATCGTTCCAAGGCAGGATGGTGAGTGTCTTGGAGGGAAACTTGCAGCTGGTGGCATTCTAACGCATCTGCCGCCCTTGTCCCACTAGGTAGTAGGGGTCACAGATTTTATTTAGGAAGAACTTTGATGAGTTTCTGCATAAAGATGGTACACAATGCTGTACTGTGCAATGGAGATGGGAGGAGTGAATGTTTAAGGTGACGGATGTTTTGTCACTTCATTCCTAATTGATCTATTTAGAGAAGTCATAGAAGTTTATAAAATGGAAACAGGCCGTTCAGCCCAACTTGTTCATGCCACCCAGTTTTTAACCATTAAGTTAGTCCCAATTGCCTATGAGACTCACATTCCTCAATACTAATCTTATCCATGTAACTGTCTAAAAGCTTCTTAAAAGACAAAATTCTACCCATCTCTACTACTACCTCTAACAACTTGTTCCAGACACTTGCCACCCTCTGTGTGAAAATATTTCTCCTCTGGACCCTTTTGTATCTCTCCCCTCTCACCTTAAATCTATACCCTCCAGTTTGTGACTCCTGTACCTTTGGGAAAAGATATTGACTATCTATACTGCAGCAATTCACCAACAATAACTTACATTCTAGAGTCCTTAATCTAGTTAAATCAAAATTTAGCCTCAGCAGAATGAATGTGGTCTTTATTTTTTTGAGGGAAGAGTAATTTTTTGTGGATCTTTTCTCTTCTTTCTCATTGGCCTCTTAAAACCACGACTCTCTGTTGTAATCATGTGACCAACACATATGCATGGACAATTTCCTTTCAATTGGTTGCTTGGCAGGAATCTAATTGTTTGTCTGAAGAAATTATCAAAAAAAGGGAATGTTTCTATTCTCCATGCACGAATACCATGGATAATAAGAAATTGCACTTAAATCATGGGAAATGTGTCTCTGCTTCGATATTCCAAAATTAGGGATATTTATATTTTTGATGCATCTCTTCAAACAAGCAAACACATTCTTGTCAAATAATGAGTAGAAGCAATGATTCTGTGGTTATGGTGGGAATGTTTATATTAATAACAGAAAAATGGACATGGATAAAGTGAAATCCAAAATCAACAGAGGTGTCCTTTCTATAGTCTGGTTATTTTTGGCAGAGAATGTCGTTTGGCTGCGTGTTTACAACAATCTTTTTCTAAAAGTTGAGACCTACATTAAGAAATAAGATTCCCAGTGCTGTTTACTACCCAGAGTTACTGGGCAATGGAGAACATGGAGTATATCAGTTAGTGGTAACTATCATTTATCGACCAGCAGGTAGTTAGAAAATTTGGGAAGATAAGGGACTCCATTGTTAAGATCCTGTGGAAAACAATAACAATCTGCATTTATATAGCAACTTTCATATAATAAAACATTCTAAGCAATCATAATCAGGCAATAAGAAGGGAAGGCGATGGCCTAGTGATGATATTGCTGGACTACTAACCCAGAAACTCGGCAAATGTTCTGCGGATATGGATTCAAATCCTGCTATAACAAATGGTGGAATTTGAATTCAATAAAAAAGTTCCCAGAATGAAGAATCTACTGATGACCATTGTTGATTGTTGGAAAAACACATCTGGTGCATTAATATCCTTTAGGAAAGAAGTCTGCCATTCTTACCTGGTCTGGCCTATGTGTGGCTCCAGAGCCACAGCAATGTGGTTGGACTATCAATTTCCCTTTGAACAAGGATAACTGGGGATGAGCATTAAATGCTGGCCAGCCAGTGATGCCCATGTTCCATGGATGAATAAACAAAATAATTGACACCAAGCCAAAGTGGGGGATGTGTCAATAAACATTTGATCAAGGAGGTAAGTTTTAAGGCAGAGAAAATAGAGGTGAGGTGAGGAGGATTCAAGAGGAAAGTCTGAAGTAGATAGTTGAAGGCATAACCATGAACGCTGGGTCAAGAGTAGGTGAAAAGCACAAGAGACCAGAGTCTGAAGAATACAAGGTTCTTAGAGGTCTGTAGGAAGTGAACACAGGATTTCAAAAGGCAGATAGGCCCTGGACTAAATGTGGATCAGCGATGAATGGAACACATGGGTTAGGATCAAATAAATTAATTGAACTCAAAATTATGAAATGTGAAAGATGGAGAGCAGTTAGGATGCAATCTTCCCAATGTTTAGAGACTGCAGCGTTTCATGAAGGTAACTCACCACTGCCTTCTCAACAGCAATGAGGGATGAACAATAAACAGTGGCCTAGCCAGTGTTGCCCTTGTCCCACAAAATGAATTTTAAAGAACCATACTCAATTAAACACTTAAGCCAGAATTTTCTAACCATTCGCGCTGGTGGGATTTTCCCATGCCGCTGCAGTGAATGGAGATTCAGCTGCCAGATTCTCAGTGTTTACTGCAGTAGGAGAATGTCATGAATAGGGGTAAAGATCATGCCCTTAGTCAGTCTTAAAAGAAAAAGTGGTTGAAAGTTAGTGGCAACATCCTGTAACCAGTGAAAAATAGTCGAAGCTGCATGCTTTCACCCATGGAGGGTGCTAAAAGTAATTAGTATGGTAGAACTATGGTTGGCAGCAGGACAGAAATCATAGAAGATGATGGTATATTCCGATCGAATCAGTCTTCTCACATCCTCTGTCTCCCTCATCCCACAATTTCTTCTGACTTGCGAGCTCCAAATGGTATAACCATGCATCCCACTACTTCCTTCACTCCAGCCCTAACCTTTCACCTTGATGCTTTCGGTTACACAAGGACTGCTGCCAGGTCAGGTCATGGTGTATGAGGCTAAAGTCTTTGTGGAGCTAGAGACTGATAAAACTGAAGCACCATCATTTGACCTTGCATTCCAGACTCCAGCTCAGATGCTAATGCTGTGTGACATTTAGAAGGGAAACATAAAGGTGGGATCTGAAGGACATGAATATGTTACAGTGAGGGCAGACAGAAAGATTAACCTGTGTGCCAATGTCCCACAAAACAAAGTCACAAATTCAGGATTCAGATGAGGATTTTTTAAAATTATTTGTTGCCCATCCTAATTTCCCCATGAACTGATTTTAACTTTCCCAACATTGATTGGGACAGCCATAGTATTAAGGGCTTGGATGGAGAAAGGTTTCTTGAGTGTACTCAGGAGAAATTTCTCATTCAGTATGTGGATGGCCTGACTAGGGAAGGGGCTAAACTTGATCTCCTCTTGGGAAAGGGGAAGGGCAGGTGACAGAAGTGTTAGTGAGGAATCACTTTGGGACCAGTTAGCATAATTCCATTAGTTTTAAGATAGCTATGGGGAATGATAGGTCTGGCCAAAAATTAAAATTCTAAATCGGGGCAAGGCCAATTTTGATGGCATTAGATAGAAACATTTAACTTTTTGGGGCAGTCTGTTGGCAGGCAAAGGGACATCTAGTAAGTGAGAGACTTTCAAAAGTGTGTTAACCAGAATTCAGAGTAAGCACATTCCTTTTAGGGTGAAAGTCAAGGCTGGCAGAAGACGGGAATCCTGAATGACTCAGGATAATGAGACCATGGTCAAGAAGGAGGAGGAGGCACATGTAATGCATAGGCAATGGGATCAAATGGATTCCTTGAAGAGTATAGAGGGTGTAGAAGTTAAGACAGAACTCAGGAGGGCAAAAAAGGACACAAAATTTATTTCACAGATAAGGCAAACTAGGATAGTGGTTCAACTGATCTTATAATCTGCACATTTCATGTTATGATCTGCAATGTGCTGCTGGAAAGACTGATGGAAGTACATTTACTATAACTGTTTTCAAAGGGGGTTCAGATAAATGCTAGCAAAGGGAGTGTTTCAGGGCTGAATGGAAAGAGCAATGGAGTGGAACTAATTGCAGAGTTCTTTCGAAGTGCCAGGTATGGTCAGCTGAATACACTCTTTTCTTCCATACTGTTAGTTCCAATGATATTATGCATATTTTTCATTTTCCCCAGGTCATGAATTCACAACATCATTTCGCAAGACCTTCATGCAGACAGATTTTCGCAATGTGGTTTCAGGCGTTTACCAGGCAATGGCTTTTTCTGCGAGTGGTTCCAGTTTAACAGACGTACATCACTTCTGCAGACAGGCCTGTGGCAAGGAGCATTGCTGTGATGGCTTCATGTTGAGTCAAATAACAATTGATGGAGGTACAATGAGCCTTTAAAAGGAAAGAATTGCATTTTTGTGCGTCACATGCCTCAGAAATGCTCGAGTATCTGTACTGATTACTGTATTACATGAAGTACCCAGACTGGTACTTCATTATACTGGGGAGATCTCTTGGACTAAGTAATGCATACGTGGACACAGCTTTTATACTGAGTACTATAAGATATAAGAGAAGAATTAGGCCATTCGGCCTATCGAGTCTGCTCCAATCATGACCGATATGATTCTCATCCTCATTTTCTTGCCTTCCCCCCATAAATCCTGACCCCCTTTTTGATCAAGAACCTATCTATTTCTGTCTTAAAGACACTCAACGACCTGCCCTCCACAGTCCTTTGTCAACAGATTTACCACCTCTACCTGAAAAAATTCTTTCCCATTTCAGTTTTAAAGGAGCATCCCTTTACTTTGCAGTTGTGCCCTCGAGTTCTAGTCTCTCCCACTAGTGGAAACATCCTCTTCATGGTCCACTCTATCTAGACTGCTCAGTATTTTGTAAGTCTCAATTAGATTTTCCTGAGCCCCACATATCCTTCTAAACTCCATTGAGTATAGATCTAGACTCCTCAATCACTCCTCATATGACAAATGCTCTAGGTGGCCTCCCAAGGCTAGTTCATCCTTCCTTAGGTATGAGGCCCAAAACTGCTCACAGTATTCCAAATGGGGTCTGACCAGAGCATTATACAGCCTCAACAGTACATCCCAGCTCTTGTATTCCAGCCCTTTAGAATTGAATCCTAACTTTGAAATTGCCTTCATAACTGCCAACATTACATAAAGGCACCCAGACACAATATTACATTACATAGGGGAGATCCTGTGAACTGGATATTACAGTAGGGGAGGATCTCTGTGCTAGATAGACTCTGCAGAGATTGATAATATACTTGAAATGGAGAGGTATGTCCAGATAGCATACTGTCACAGGGAATTCCACATCAGCTCAAGAAATAGCCCAGTCGTTGACTTTTGGCAATGCAATTGGGAACTTGCACAGTTCGTAAAGCAATAAATCACACAAGTTTATTGGAATATTTTTCAGCCTGTTTACTGCAGGAAAGTTCAGTCATGCTAATAAAATGCACCATCATGCTTAAGAGCTATGTGGAATATGTCTGGGTCTCAGGTCATGGAAGCAATTTATCGTTCTCTAAATGAGTGTGATTCAGTCAGAAGCAATTGTGGGAAAAATTCTTGAAACAACAACCCTTTTAAAAAAAAAAACAGTTTCAATGAGGCAAAGGTTTTAGGCAGTTCAGTCTTATGTAGGGATTAACTGAAAACATGCGCTCTATTTTACTATGTTGTCTGATCATCTTCATGTGCGTCATACTATTATATTGACGCTTCATGTTGTAACCAGCTGTCCACAGCAACAACCCATAAGAAACAATGAGAAGGATGGCTCATCAATCCATTTCTAGGTGAAATATAAACAGAAAATGCCATAAATACTCAGCAGGCATCTTTGTAGAGAGGAATGGAATGAACATTTCAGGATGATGGCACTACGAGGGTGATTCTCCTACACTTTTCACGCCTGGCACAAATTGCGCCAATCCTAGAGAATAGCATGCAGGCCTAAAAATTGGTTCATGCCTAGCACCAACAGTTGGTGATTCTTTTTGCCCCTTTCAAATGGTGCAAACGGGATCTTGCCCTTTCAATTTGCATGAGATTGAAATTCAATCAATCATTAGCAAGTTCGGCGCACAATCTTTCCCCCCCCCCCTTCCTGGAATGCTCCCACCTCTCTGGTGGGTGGTCACACCATCGCAAATCACTTCTGCTCTCCACGAGAAAATACCTGGTGCGATGCGCACGATGGGGGTGGGCTGTGGGGCCTGGTGGTCAGGGGCATGGCCAGGCAGTGCCCAGTGGATAGTGCCCACCTGGAATACCATAAGTGAAAACCGGACTCTCCAGCTGTGGCCAACAGTGCCAATGTGCCAGAAGCGGTGGAGAGTGTGGGGGGCCTGGTAGTGGCATGACGGTTGGGCTGTGTGAGCTGGGGGTCTGACAGCTGGGGCATGCAGGATTGGACAATGAAATTAATCATGATGGAGGTGGGGGGTGGTGGGTATGTCGAGGATCAGCCAGGGGGCCCCACTGGGAGGGCCCGAATGCCAGTGACCCATGTTGGGCTGGGGTCGGGGGAACATGCTGCAGGAAAGGAGAGGTCCTGTGTCCCAACATCCAAGGAGACGTGTGACCCCAGTACTGCCTGGAACTCTCAATTCTCCAAAAATTGACTGTGGGGTTGGATTTCACCTGAGAGACCGACAGGATTGCTCTGTAATTCTCAATGTTGTGACACTTAGAAATCTTTGGGGAGAACACTGCCCTTCATACAGTCATAAATTCATAGAGGTTTACAACATGGAAACAGGCCCTTCAGCCCAACTTGCCCATGCCATCCTTTTGTTTTAAAACAACTAAATTAATCTCAATTCCCTGCATCTGGCCCATATCCCTCTATATCCATCATATCCACGTAATTACCTAAATGCTTCTTAAAAGATAAAATTGTACCCGCCTCTACTACTACCTCTGGCAGCTTGTTCCAGACACTCACCCACTCTCTCTATGAAAAAATTGCCCCTCTGGACGCATTTGTATCTCTCCCCACTCACCTTAAACATATGCCCTCTAGTTTTAGACTCCCCTACCTTTGCAAAAGGTATTGGTTATCTACCTTATCTATACCCCTCATTATTTTATGGACCTCTATAAGGTTCACCCCTTAGTCTCCTATGCTCCAAACAAAAAAGTCCCAGTCTATTCAACCTTTCCTTATAACTCAATCCATCAAGTCCCGGTAGCATCCTAGTAAATCTTTCTGCATTCTTTCTAGTTTAATAATATCCATTTTATCATAGGGTGACCAGAATTGCATAGAATATTCCAAGTGTGGCCTTATCAATATCTTGCACAATTTAACAAGATGGGCCAATTTAACAAATGGGCCAACATTGACCATAATATTCAATGTTATGGTCAATAAAAGCAAGCATGCTGAATGCCTTCTTCACCTCTCTGTCCACTAATGACTTCAATTTCAAGGAGCTATGAACATGTATCTCTAGATCTCTTTGTTCTGTACTCTCCCCAATGCCCTATCATTAACTGAGTAAATCCTGACCTTGTTTGATCTACCAAAATGCATTACCTTGCATTTGTCTAAATTAAACTCCATCTGTCATTCGACAGCTCACTGGCCCAATTGATCAGGATCCAACTGCAATTGGAAATAATTTTCCTCACTGTCCATTATGCCACCAATCTTGGTGTCATCTGCAAACTTACTAACCATGCCTCCTATAGTCTCATCCAAACCATTAATATAAACATCAAATAACAGTGGGCCCTGAGACACACTGCTGATCACAGGCCTCCAGTTTGAAAAACAATTCCACACAACTACCCTCTGTCTTCTGTCAAGAAACCAATTTTGTATTCACTTAGATACCTAATCCTAGATCCTGAGAGATTTAACTTTATGCAACAACCTACCATGCGGTATTTTGTAAAAATCTTGCTAAAGTCCATGTAGACAACATCAATTGCACTGCCCTCATCTACATTCTTGGTTACCCTTTTAAAAAACTCAATTAAATTTGTGAGACATGATTTTCCACTCACAAAGCCATGCTGATTGACTCTAATCAGTCCTTGTGTCTCTAAATGCCTATAGATCCTGTCTTTCAATTCTTCATTTCCAGCTGATGTCTACTGCAACCACAGATTTGTGTCCAATGCCTTGATATTATACATTTCATTTGGTTTGGGTTTTGGATTTTTGGAAATATCTGAAGGGTTTTTTTTATAGAATCCCTACAGTGCAGAAATAGACCATTCAGCCAATCAAGTCTGCACCGCCAACAATCCCATTCAGGGCCTAACTCCATAACCCCACGCATTTACTCTGCTAATCCCCCTTATGCTGGGTCAATTTAGCATGACCGATCAACACAACTCGCATATCTTTGGACTGTGGGAGGAAACCGGAGCACCCACAGGGAACCCACACAGACACAGAGAGAATATACAAACTCCACACAGACAGTGACTCGAGGCCAGAATTAAACCTGGGTCCTTGGCACTGTGAGGCAGCAGTGCTAACCACTGTGCCGAGATGCCCCACATTTTAAAATCATTTTCTTTTCTTCTCCAAATGCCTTCTCTCAGCTGCCAATGGCACTAGAAATATTGTCTCACTATAAGGGAAAGATTTAGAGGGATGATGAGAAATATAATCTTCTTTATATTCCCATTGGTGGACGGATCATGAACAAGAGGGCACAGGTTGAAGATCATTGCCAAAAGAAGCAATGGGGATAGAAGGAAGATTGTTTGCATGTAGCAAGTGGCTAGGACCTGGACAGTGCTGCCTGTGCTGCAGACAGAGTCAAACGAGAGGGAATTAAATTGGTATCTGAAATGAAAGTATGTGTAGGGCTATGGAGAGAAGGCCAAGGAATGGAACAAGATAAATTGCTCTTACAGAGAGCTAACAGATATGCGGTAAGCCAAATTTCTTTGCTGTGACCATTCTGTGATTCTGACTCTGAGTTGCTCATGTTCTGGATTGCATGGAATGATGATGGAAATCAATTTAATTGTAACTTTCAAAAGGAAATTGGATAAATGCTTGAATATGTGAAATCCATCAGGCTATGGGAAAAGCCAGGGAAGTGAGATAATTTGTAAGCTTTCAAAGAGCTTGCATGGCAATTATGAACTTAATGAGCCCCTTCGATGGCTAAAGATTCTACAAGCTCATAGAATAATCTTTATCCTGATTTTTTTAAAGTACATTTTTGTATTGAAAAGCAGCTCAATTAAAGTCAGTACTGATAGCAATTTAATTTATAACAGCACAAGTTGCAATTTCTCACCATAAGTACAATCTGCAATGATTCAATGAATATAAAGATCCACAATCTTTTAGTTTATTTGTAGTTGAAGCATAAAGCTTCAGTTTTTTGTGATTATAATCTCTGAACTTCAATTATGTTTCCCCAAGAAAACATATTTTGAACTAAGTGGCCTGTTTTGGGGTATTAACTTAAATATATTTTTATTTCTCACTCCTGATGGTCAGAATTAACACTTCTTACGGTCAGAATTGAAACCACAATATCACAGAGGAGCTCCCTCTACTCATCATCCTTGTTGGCCTTTGTTAATCTTACCATTCACCCGTCATCTGTGGGCTAATTTGCAAATATATTGCCTGGAATTAACTGGGACAGCGTCAGTGATGCTTACCTGTGTGCTTATATTTGTTTGCAGGAATCTTCCTCTGTGGTTTGATCAGTGATCCAGATATCCTGCTTTGCAATGATAATCACTGGCAGGCAACAACACAGTTTGGTGGAGAGGGTATTTGCAGAGGTGTGAAGTCCAACACAAAGGAGAAAGCATTCATGTTTAGCTTTGGAGGACTGGATTTCATTGGCAGTAAGTGAACATTATTTTGGTCTATACAATTCCTGATCCAGCAGTGATCTAACCATAGGTAACTCTTAAAAGTAGCAGGTTAAATTATTACAGATGGTGGAATCATAACTTTCTAAAGTACTCTTTCATTTTAAGGCCAGTGTCCTGAACCCAACAAAGGTAACTATGATGGTATGAAACTTGAATTGGCTATAATGGACTGGAAAACATTATTGAAAGGAAAGACAGTGGACAGGCAATGGCAGGCATTTAAAGAACAAATAAGTGAATGTCAGAAGTTATTTTTTCCTGTTTGGCACAAGAGTGGTAAGGGAACTGTGGCCAAACTATGGTTTATAAGGGAAGTTAGAGATAGTATTAGATTCAAGGCAGAAGCATACAAATTGGCAGGAAAAAAACAATGTACGTGAGGATTAGGAACAGTTTAAAATTCAGCACAGGAAGACCAAGAAATTGATTAAGAAGGGGGAAATAGAGTATGAAAGTAATATAGCAGGAAACATTAACTGTAAAAGTTTCCATAGGTATGTAAAGAGAAAAAGATTGACACAAATGAATGCAGGTCCTTTATAGTCAGCAACAGGAGAATTAATAATGGGGAACAAAGAAATGGCTGCTGAATGAAATTCATAATTTTCTTCTGCCTTCACAGGGATCATGGGATATGGGGGGAAGGAGGGGGTGATCAGGATATTGAATTTGATGATCAGCACGTTCATGTTAAAGGAGGAGCAGGCTCGAAGGGCTGAATGACCTATATCTGCTTCTAATTTCTATAATTTAGTAACTTTCCTTTAGATAGGAAAATGGTTCATGACACTGGACTATTTAAAACCAGTCAACCTGAAATTTATTATTCGAGAATTACTAGCCTGTAATTAATGATAGAGTTCCTTTCAGCTTTGGGGTTTTGACTGAGTCCTTTTGTTGACTTTGCTCATGAAGCTTCCTTTGGACTTTAGTCTGCAAGTAGCTTTATTAGGTTCCCCAGACAAGCCTGGGTAATGGCAGGGAACGTGGCATGAACATTGACCCATTGCTTCCTAAGAATAGCATGACTGAACATCTTAAACTTTCTGCTGATCACAGAGCACGAACATGAATTTGTGAAGTGTAAGTCATTACTGACAAAGCTGATTGAAATTACAGGAGAGAGGAAGGATAGGTAGAAAAATTAATTTGTCTGGTTGAGTAGCCTAAGACTAGGAGCCATAACCTAAACATGAGAGCCAGACCATTGAGGAGTAAACACTAACACAAAAGCAAAATACTGTAGATGTTGGAAATAAATACAAAAAATGCTAAAATACTTGGCAGATTAGACAGTACTTAGAACATAGAACATTACAGCGCAGAACAGGCCCTTCAGCCCTTGATGTTTCGCTGACCAATTGAGAAAAAGCAATTACCCTCTAACCTAAACCATTCCCTTTTCATCCATAAACCTATCCACTGATCACTTAAACGCCCCCAAACTTGGTGCATCTACAACTGCTGCAGGCAGGGCATTCCATACCCTTACCACCCTCTGGGTAAAGAACTTACCTCTGACATCCGTCCTATAACTACCACCCCTTAATTTAAAGCTATGTCCCCTCATGCTAGCTTTCTCCATCTGAGGAAAAAGGCTATCACTGTCCACCCTGTCTAATCCTCTGATCATCTTATATGCCTCAATAAGGTCACCTCTTAGCCGCCTTCTCTCTAATGAGAACAACCTCAAATCCCTCAGCCTCTCCACTTGTGAAGAGAGAAATAGTTAATGGCTGGAATTTTATGACCTTGCCGCAGTGAGGCTCATAAAATCCCGCTTGAGGCCAGCGGAGAATTCTGGCCAGCAAGCCTCGTCAACATGGGCATGCCAGTAAAATTCCAGCCAATATGTCAAGCCAATAACCTTTCCTCAGAATGGAAGCCACTTTTGTGGCCAGGTTTGTTTCAGTGGAACACGTTAGAAACCTTTGGAAGCCAATGTTGTGTCAGTAAGAGTAAGTACATAGACAAATAGGACATAGTGTGGGACAGAATGTAGATAGATGAGTTGTGAACAGGCTGGAGTTTATGCAAGGTGGTGAATGTGAGGACAACAGGAAAGACTTTGGAGAAATTGAGTCAAGAGGTGATGAAAATGTGATTGAGATTTTCAGCAATAATTGGGCTGCAGTAATGGTAGAAAAATCTAAAGCTTCAGGGATAGAAACTAGAAGAAGAATAGAAACTAGAAATTCTAGTGATGGATAAAGACCTGATGTTTTTCTGGATGGAAAGCATTTCTGGTTTAGCCAAACTGGTGCTACAGCTCCCGTTTTAGATGCCCTACTCTGCTACCTTTGGAACGTGAAGCTAATTGGAGATGTCAAAAACTACTGACAAAACTGTCACGATAAGCTGTCAAGAGGAACTGTGAAAAAGAACTGTCAGTAGGATTGTCAAGCTGTGAAGGCATTTAAAACTCCTGCCTTTTAACTCTTTGTAACCATCTGTCTGGAGTGGTTTTAAAATATGATTGGTTGCTATTTCACACTGCCATTAGATATGAACCTTAGGGCTTCCATTAGTGTATTACTGCCACATGACTGATTTCACAGTGTCCTTTATCACAATAGTGTGCTTGTAATTTCACAGCTTGAACAACAGCTCTAAATGGTCATGGATTATTTGAAGTGAAGTTATGAAGTCCAGTGCTTGATTTTGCCAGGGATTATGATACTGAATGAAATATTTGTTGTTATAAGCAATAATGCAATTGAAGGAATAGAAATATCTCAAATGGATTTGTATGAATGAGAATATATTGTTTAATGAAGTCTGCAACAATCACTTGGAACTTTATTTTATTTAATCATGGCATGGTTCTGAAGACTGTCTAAGATGGATACTGGGTGAATTGACAGGATACATACAAAAGATAGTGGATGGGGGGAGCCACAGCTTATCAAAACTAAATTGAAATGGGGATATAAAGGGCTGAGGATATGGATGGGTCCATAATTTGTTATAGGACGTATGAGGAACTATGTGGGTTAGGCAGGAATGGCATGCATGGGCCATGGAGACTGTGTAGGGGTGAGGCTGTGTGATTGATGAGAATAGTGTGCTGTTGTTTATTTTATTCTTTTCTCTATAACTTCCAGGGCATCAATGTGGGCCTTTCAATGGCCCATTTCCACACTTGGCAGAAACTCTTTTTCCAGAGCAAAAGTAGAAAACTGCTGGAAAATCTCAGCAGGTCTGACAACATCTGTGGGGACAATAGAGTTTTAAGTCTAGATTACTCTTCATCAGAGCCGAGAGGAAAGAGAGTCAGTGGAGATTTATATTGTGAGGGTAGGGAGGGGTGGTGGAATTGGACAAAGGGGATGTACATCAGCTTGCAGAAGGCTGAGAAGGTGTTGAAAGTGTCCATTAAGTGATCAGAATGCATGAATGGCAAAACAAAGGGACAGTTTGGTAAAGGACTGCCTGAGGAATGTGGCAGTTGCCCTAAAGAAGGGTGGAGATAGGGGGGTGGGGGAGGGTGGAAAGAAGGAGAGCAATAACATGGAGAGTGAAATAAAATTAAATGAAACAAATGGAAATAGGGTGGAGGGCAGAGTTCACACTCTGAAGTGGTTGAACTCAGTGTTCAGTCCAGAAGGCTATAAGTACCTAATCAGAAGATGAGGTGCTTTTCATCCTGTTTGTGTTGCGTTGTAAAGTGCCTAATCTTTCAATTAGACACTTTACAGCCTTCCAGGCTATTGGACGAGAAGTGACATGGCCCCTCTTAAGGCCGCAGTTATATTGCACAGCTTGTTTCCGCACTGAATCATTCTGCATCAATTCAAACTGTCGAGTAAAACAAATGTACGCTCGTGAACCCCTGTCAAAGAATGTGAACAATCTGCATGAGTTTATGCTAATGACACATCCTGCTTAATGTCTAGTAAAAGAAACTGACATTCAACTAAACAGATAGAATAAACATCCGTAAATATTGCCTCTCTGTGAAATGTAGATCTCATTCATTATTTTTGCACTAAAGAGACTGCACAGTTTGATAAATGATTGTGGCAACAAAATAATTTTTAACGCTGGATCCTTGCCACTTATTGCAACAGCGAGACTCAATTTTTTCTTTGACCCTTGAGATCTTCAGGCTTTAAGCCAGCAGTGCCTAGTCAGACTATCCGATGTCTACTGTAGCTTCTAAACCATATCCCTCCACACCCCTCACGTGCCCCCATTCAGCCACATCCCATCATCACCAAAAGCCCCCCATGGATTGGAAAACCACAGATGTAAGACCTCGACTCAAAAAACCCTATTTACCTACTTCTGCCCATGTGATTCTGATAAGTTGATACAACATGAGTTCTATCATACTCTTTCCTAGGGTAGAAAAGTCATGTACTAGTTTAAGATGTGTGGGGAAAAATTTAGAAGAGATGTGCGAGGTAAGTTTTTAACGCGAAGAATGGTGAATGTGTGGAATGCCTGGGGATGTGGTGAGACCAGATACGATTGTGGAATTTAATGGGCAGCTAGACGAAAACATGAATAGGATGGGAATGAAAGGATATGGAGTCCATAAGTGCATACAGTTTTAGTTTAGGCAGATATTATGATTGATGCTGACTTGCAGGGCCGAAGGGCCAGTTCCTGTGCTGTACTGTTCTTTGTTCTTTGAGTGATAAAGTACTTTGAGCACAGGAAGAATGTGGCAGAAAATCCTCTTGTCCGTTGATCCTATACCTCTCATCTCTAGCATGGTACCCATATGTGTATGTCAGATTCCTGACCATAAGCTGGAAGGTTCTTTTCCTCATCTTTCTCCTACGCACAAGGACAATCTCGCAACTTTCCGAATGAGCACGAGTCACAACGAGAGAACGCTCCATTACCAAGTGGAAGATTACTGAAATAAGGAAAGATATTTTATTTCCATACAGCGTATGCACTCTTAGCAAAGAGCTTTGTGGATGCGGAGTACTCAACTGAACTGAGTCCAGACGTGAAGGAAGAAATTCAGAGATCATTTAACCGTTTCCAGCGGATCTACCTCTGGCAGGGTAAGCTTTAGATTTTGTTTCGCTGTACATAAGCAATTATACCCATCTTTATCGGTTGCTTTCAGCACCCTCTACTCCCCCGACCACAAAAGCTTTCCATTACATATTGGATGTAATTTCAAGATGACAGCAGTTCTCTTGTATCTTCCTCAGGAGACTATTCCCACAAAGGCATCACAACCAAGTCTACTTGTGTGCTTACCCTCCCTCCGTGACATAGCACCATGCTGCTCGAGAGTTGAGTTATTAAAGGCCAGAGATAAAACCTTTGGTAATTCTGGTCAGTATGCCACACTCCACACACAAGGCCTGATTTTACCATTTTCATTCTAAGTGCTGAGTCTGGTTACAATTCGGATCCGAATTGGAAACCTGTTCTCCAGCATCCCCATACGCACTCCGCCTGAAAAAATCACAGGTCTGAATTGCATTGAGGGGCGGGGCGTATCATGCCCAAAATGATTGGAGCTCTGAACTGCGCGTGTGCAGTTAGAAAGAAAATTTGAAAAGTGCGCCCGTGTCAGATCACTCCCAAGCTGCAGAAAGCAGAGAAAGTGATCCGGGAGCAAACAAATGGGGGCGATGGCCTCCAGGCGTCACTGTTCGCCTTATCCATCTACACTCCTGGTACCCAGACCGATCGTGATCCTCTGTCCCCTTTTCTCCCCACCGATCACCTGCAGAGTGGCAGCAGATCTGCCTGCCCCCTTCTCTGCCCCCATCTCCCTCACCAGAGATCCATCTTACCTGCCTTCTCTTCCCCAGAGAATGATGTGGCCTCACTCTGCACACCATCTTCCCAGAGAATGATTGGCCCTCCTCCGCACCCACCTCCCCAAACCAGACAACAATTCAGACTTTTATTCAGCATGTCCATTTTGGTGCAATTCCAGATCAGTGAATGCGGTGGTAAAGGGAGAAATTCTGATAAAGTTAGGCAGGCAGTTCATTAATTCAATTTAAGTGCATGCATTTAAATTGGGTGCAAATTGGATCATGGCCATTTCCAGGTCTTGGTAAAGTGGCCCCATCTGCGTAGACGCAAGCACGGATCGCATTAATGACCTCGCATCCAACTTTACCATGCTTTTGCATCCGAAAACAGGTGCAACGCAATGGTAAATTCATTCACCGTGAGCTGAGATGAGGGTCCCAGAGGGGGGTGCGGCATTGTTGCATGCTGCTTGGCATTGCTGCATTACAACTCCAGGCACCCATGTTCGATACCTGGCTTGGTCACTGTCTGTGCCGAGTTCCTCCCATTCTGTATGAGTTTCTTCCAGATGCTCCAATTTCCTTCCACAGCCCAAAAGATGTGCTGGTTAAGTGCATTGGCCATGCTTAAATTCTCCTCAGTGGGGACTAGGAAATTTCCACAGTAGCTTCATTGCAGTGTTAATGTTAGACTACTTGTGACACGAAATAAACAAATAGTTGCTAAACCTAGTCTGATTTTGACAGAGGTAGATTCACGTGAATCAGTGCTCCCAATGCAGAGCACCACAACACAAAAATACATCAGGAATTTATATGTGGAGAAGAGTTTCACCCTTCCTTACCTAATTTTTCATCCATTAAAATATGCATTTGACTGCCATGATTTAGAATTGACACATGGATTTTGTTTCCAAAGGTGGGGCCTTCAGTATCTTGGCTTGAAGATCTTTTGTTTTAGAATTACCAGATTGTAGGCAGTTGTCCTAAAAAGAATAAGAAAGTCTGATTTTCTCTGAAGGCCAGATCTTATGTCAGCAGGTTGTCTGAGTTTTATGAGTCATGGCTAGCTATTGGCACTGAACTCATTGCAAATAGCTGGTTTTTTAGCAATGCCAGGCACAGTGATTTGACTGTTCCAAGAATAAGATGCAGGGGGAGCATAACTATTAGCCATAATTGATAAGACACACTGACACACAGAGTCACACACTGCTTTGTGTAATATCATTTGGCTTTCTGGTTCATGAGTTATTCTCACAGGCAAGTTTATCCCGAACATCTAACATTATTTGAACTAAAGTGATTGTTCTAAATGATTTTCAGATTCCAACATGAACACACGGCTGAGGACAACTCCTGACTGTACTGGCAAAGATCCCCAGGATCAACAGACCCCAAGTGTACCAGGTATTTGTAATGCTGAGTCACACAAAGGCATCTTCTCCGACCAATTTCAGATGAGAGCTGGGACAATTGGAGGTTTTGAGACTGAAATGGATAGATTTTTGCTAGGCATAGGAACTAAAATATATGAAGCTAAGGTGAGTGAATTGAGGTACAGTTCAGCCGTAAGACATAGGAGCACGATTAAGCCACTCTCCCCCATTCAATCATGGCTGAATTTTTTTTCTCATCTCCATCCTCCTGCCTTTTCCACATAACCTCAATCCCCTGATCAATCAAGAACCTATCTATCTCTGTCTTAAAGACACAATGACCTGGCCTCATCAGCCTTCTGCAGCAAAGAGTTCCATAGATTCACCACTCATTTGCTAGCACGAGGGGACACAGCTTTAAATTAAGGGGTATGAGTTATAGGACGGATATCAGAGGTAGGTTCTTTACTCAAGAGTGATTAGGGAGTGGAATGCCCTGCCTGCAGCTGTTGTAGATGCGCCAAGTTTGGTGGCGTTTAAGAGGTTAGTTGATAAGTATATGGAAGAGAAGGGAATGGTTTAGTTTGGAGGGGCATTGCTTTTTATTTTGGTCGGCACAACATCGAAGGCCGAAGGGCCTGTTCTGTGCTGTAATGTTCTATGTTCTATGTTCTATGTAAATCCTGCAAAGGCAGATGATGGATTCTGAATTCAATACCAAAAAAGTATCTGGAATTAAGAATCTACTGTTGACTATGATACCATTGTTAATTGTGGACCAAGTAGAGGAGATAAATTTTCTTCATTTACCTTACCTGAATCAAGCATAATTTTGAAAACTTCCATTCAGTTTTAAATGATTTTAAGTCACTTTATTTGCTATTTTTGGAATTGCGTTTTAAATTGATTAAAGTGGATACTGGAATAGCGGATAAATAGACTCTTGTGGTTATGGGAGATGAGAAGGAGAGGGGAGAGCATTATTTTGGGGTGGGGATGGGAAGAGCATAATCCCAGGTATGTGGATGGATTTGTCAGATCCAGGTGTATTCAGATTCAGATATATTTTATCTTTTTGTGTTCACTATTTGGGGGCGGCATGGTGATGTACTGATTAGCACTGCTGCCTCACAGCTCCAGCAACCAGGGTTCAATTCTTGGCTAGAGTCGTTGTCTGTGTGGAGTTTGCACATTTTCCCTGTGTGGGTTTCCTCCAGATACTCTGATTTTCTCCCACAGTCCAAAAATGTGACGTTAGGTGAACTGGTCACGCTAAATTCTCCCTCAACGCTGAACAGCCACCGAAGTATGGCAACTGGAGATTTTCACAGTAACTTCAATGCAGTGTTAATGTAAGCCTATTTGTGACACTAATAAAAAAACTTTAAAAAAAGACTGTTTTAAAGATGCTGGTCACCAATTTGTGAAAGCTTTAAATGATCAGTCTTTTTTTTCATTTGTGGGACACGTCTGGTGTTGCTGGCTAGCCGGCATTTATTGCCCATCCCTAGTTGTCCTTGCAGGGCAGTTGAGGGTCAATCATGTTTTTATGGCTCTGGAGCCACATGTAGGCCAGTCCAAGTAAGGATAGCAGATTTCCTTCCCTGAAGGACTTTAGTGAACCAAATGGGTTTTTCCAACAATCGACAATGGTTTCACAGTCATCAGTAGATTCTTAATTGCAGATGTTGTTTTAGTTTAACAAACAATGAAAATGGAAAATGTATTTGTGGTTTTGTGAAGGGTAGGTCGTGCCTTACTAACCTCATTGAGTTTTTTGAAAAAGTGACTAAGGAGGTGGAGGGGGGTAAGGCGGTTGATGTGGTATATATGGACTTTAGTAAGGCGTTTGATAAGGTGGCCCATGGAAGACTTCTGCAGAAAATGCAGATGTATGGGATAGAGGGTGATTTAGCTAATTGGATTAGGAATTGGCTAGCAGATAGAAGACAGAGGTGGTGGTTGATGGGAGATATTCATCTTGGAGTTCGGTGACAAGTGGTGTACCTCAGGGGTCTGTTTTGGGGCCCCTGCTGTTTGTAATTTTTATAAATGATCTGGATGAGGGTATTGAAGGATGGATTAGTAAGTTTGCAGATGACATAAAGTCGGTGGAGTGGTAGACAGTGAAGAGGGGTGTTATAGTTTGCAGAGGGACTTGGACAAGTTGCAGAGCTGGGCCGAGAGGTGGCAAAAGGAGTTTAATGTGGAAAAGTGTGAGGTAATGCACTATGGCAGAAATAATAAATGTGTAGAGTATAGGGCAAATGGTAGGATTCTTAGTAGTCTAGATGAACAGAGGGATCTTGGTGTGTATGTGCATAGATCCCTGAAAGTAGGCAGTCAGGTCGAGAAGGTGGTTAGGAAGGCATATGGAGTCTTGGCTTTGATTGGTAGAGGGATTGAATTTCGGAGCCGCAACGTCATGTTGCAACTGTACAAAACTCTAGTGCGGCCGCACTTGGAGTATTGTGTGCAGTTCTGGTCCCCACATTATAAGAAAGATGTGGAGGCATTGGAGAGGGTACAGAGGAGTTTACCAGGATGTTGCCTGGTATGGAGGGCAGGTCTTATGAAGAGAGGCTGAGGGATTTGACGTTGTTTTCGTTAGAAAGGAGGCGGCTAAGAGGGGACCTTATCGAAACATATAAGATGATTAGAGGTTTAGATAGGGTGGACAGTGATGGCCTTTTTCCTAGGATGGAAAAAGTTAGCACGAGGGGACACAGCTTTAAATTAAGGGGTGATAGTTATAGGACGGATATCAGAGGCAGGTTCTTTACCCAAAAGGTGGTTTGAGAGTGGAATGCCCTGCCTGCAGCAGTTGTAGATGCGCCAAGTTTGGTGGCGTTTAAGAGGTTAGTTGATAAGTATATGGAAGAGAAGGGAATGATTTAGTTAGGGGGGGCATTGCTTTTTATTTTGGTCGGCACAACATCGAAGGCCGAAGGGCCTGTTCTGTGCTGTTCTATGTTCTATGTTCTATGTTCTATTTTCTATGTTCTATGTTCTATGTTCTATGTTCTATGTTCTATGTTCTATGTTCTATGTTCTATGTTCTATGTTCTATGTTCTATTTCTGTATTGATTAGAAACCACGAGAGATCTTTTCTTGGAAATAGTCCCCAAGCTTATCCAAGTCAATCTGAACCAATCTGTTCCAAGGCTGCGTTACCAACTCTTCAAGCATCATTTTCCAAAGGCACAGGCGGAGCTATGGTGCCTGGCACGTAAGTAGCACAGTTTAAATCCAACTCTTACTTTTAATTGGTATTGCGTTCAGTCCCTGGGTACAAAACTGAAAGGTTGCTCCAGAACCACCAATGTTCAGGATGTCCCAAAGCATTTCACAGCCAAGGATGTTCCAATGAAGTTGAGTCACTATTGTAATACAGGACGTGCAGCACGGTGGCACAGTGGTTAGCACTGCTGCTTCACAGCACCAGGGACCCCATTCAATTCCAGTCTCGGCTCACTGTCTGTGTGGAGTCTGCATGTTCTCCCTGGGTCTGCGTGGGTTTCTTCTGGGTGCTCCAATTTCCTCCCAAAATGTGCAGGTTAGGTGGATTGATCATGGTAAATTGCTCCTTACTGTCAATGGGACAAGCAGGGTAAATACATGGGATTATGGGGCTAGGACCTGGGTGGAATTGTTGTTGGTGCATGCTTGATAGGCTGATTGGCCTCTTCCTGTACTGTAGAAATTCTACAATCCCATAAATGTAACCGAGACGGTGACAAGATAATCAATTTATCTGTGATGTTGTTTGAAAACAAAATATTGCTGAGGACAGTACTGAAAACGCCACAACCTTTGACATTGAGGCCAGTGTGCTGCCGGCTGAACTACATTTAACACCTTAGCTCAGGTTGCAACTCTTCCAGGAAATGCAGTGAATTGCACTCAGAGACCAGGATCAAGTTTGGTTTGTTAGATGCTCTTGAGAATGTTCAAACTGGGTGGCCATTGTTTTATTGTTCATGGGATCAGTTTCCAATTTTTTATTTCAGGGTGCACAGAAGAAACCTTCTGTAAATGGGCAACTCTGCAGGACAGTGAGGCTCTGTATTATGAATGCTTATTGTATCCAGACACACAACTCTGCCAGCCAAGCCGTGACACGAATGTTCCTGCACTGAACTGTGGCCTTGTTCTACTTGAGGAACCAGAAACACTGTTCAGGAAGAAGGGTGAGTCAGTCAATGCTGAAAGAATTTAAGTCAGAGAGCAAAAGATTTTTTTGCACAGTTTTATGAAGCTTTGGAAAGAACCACCATAGTTACTGATTTCCAATGGTTCTTCCCAATTTTGAACCAGGGGTCTTTCATGTGTTAAACAAATGTGTTAATCACTACGCTACAGAAGTGATACTCAATGTCTATGAATATATGGTTGAAGAAAGAGAGTAAAGGTATCTGAGAATAGGGTGGGAACATAGCATTAGGACAATTGCTTGTTAAAGGATAAACACCAGCATAGACTAGTTGAGCCCAGAGACCTATTTTAATGTTTAAATTGCATATACTTTCCATATAATTTTATCTCAGTGTATGCAATTGTATATAATTCTATTTAATTTCCATGTAATTATATTTATACCCACCAAGCTGAACATCTGAGATGACGGGGGATATAAAGTTGATAACCTAACTTAAAATTGGTCATGGGGGAGGGGGTGAGGATAAAGTCACCAGAAGTTCCATCACCTCATTATTATCCAGTAACACTTGCTGTGAAGTGCATGAATCAGAGTGTGACAAGACAGCAATGATGCAGGAATGCTTTAAACAGATTTTTGCAGAGTCAGAAGGACTCCTTGAAACTTTATAAATTGTGGTGTGACCTGCATGCAGAAACATAGAAACACAAAAGATAGGAACAGGAGGAGGCTATTTGGTCCTTTGAGCCTGCTCTGCTATTCATTACAATCATGGTTGATCATCCAACTCAAAAGTCTAATCCTGCTTTTTCCCCATAACCTTAATCCCATTGGTCCCAAGTGCTATATCTAGCTGCCTCTTGGATTAATTCAATGTTTTGGCATCAACCATTTCCTGTGGTAATGAATTCCATTAGCTCACCACTCTTCGGGTGAAAAAATGTCTCCTCATCTCCATCCTAAGTGATCTACCTTGAATCCTCAGACTGTGACCCCTGGTTTTGGACTCTCAAACCATTGGAAATATCCTCCCTGCATCTACCACTCTCACTCTTATTTCTGACCAATAAAATCTTATTGGCAAAGGAAAATGGTAGGGCTATTTCAATTTAGTGCTGTATTCTAACAGACCCCATTTTCTCTGTTCCTCATTTGAAAGTCACAAATTAATGCACTAGATATAAACAGTGGGAGTTTGCAATTCTCCTCATGTCTGCGTGAGTTTCCTCCCACAGTCCAAAGATGTATGGGTTAGGTTGATTGGCCATGCTAAAGATCTCCCTTTAGGAGTTCTGAGATGCGTAGGTTAGAGGGATTAGCAGATAAATATGTAGGTATATGGGGGTAAGGCTTGGGTGGGATGGGCTGAATGGCCTCCTTTTGCACTGTAGGGTTTCCATGATTCTATGATTCATTCTTGAAGGGTGAAGAAGGTCTGGTTAAGTGTCATAATCTGAATTTTTTTAAGCCCCTAACTGTTTAAATGTGAAGAATGGTTAAGCTTTCAGAGTTTAAAAAAAACTTTTCCTGGACTGCTTTGATTAACAGGCTATCTGATGTAACTTAGAACACAACTACAGTGAAGTGGCCTTTTACTGAGCATGCATGAGGTGCTAATGCATAGAAAAGGGATTCCTGACATTGTTTATTTGGGAAGCTTGGCCTAACTTTAAGCTGCCCTTAAAGACCCGAGGGCAGAACTCCTGCACGTTATCCTAATGTCAGGAAACTGATTTCTGGCTGAGATTTTATATTTGCAAACTCAGGCTGTTGCTTTCTTGAGTGAGCATACAGTCCACCATGATGGTTTTAGATCAGGGATCCAATGACAATATGCTGGTTTCCCAAAATATGGCAGGAAGCTGGATACCACAATTGGTTGCCATTTGCAAGTGAGCAAGAGTAGGGTGTCCATTTTTTTATCATTGTGCTTCAGGGGGGGAAGTTTTCCTGTGCATATTGAGGGTCCCTCTCTATCCAAGATGCTAAACCTTATTTGTACCTCCCTTTCTGGCCTCAAGAACCCACTTCCTTACCACCTTGCCTCCCTTCCCACCCTTCCACACCTCCCCTAACACCGGATGCCCAACCCTTCCCTGCCCAAAGATCTGAAACTTGCCTGATTTTAGGATCCATTGCTCACTTCATGTTGGATCAGGTTTCTAGTCCCACTATCATCCACTGCTTGGAGGGACTTTTCCAAAGAAGTCACATTTTGGGATCAGTATATGAGTATTTGAGACATTGACCATAATTTACTGCCTCACTCGCCTGAGGCTTATAAAATCCCGCCTGAGGCCTATGGAGATGGCGTTCTGCGAGACTCACCCACCCTGATTTTGAGGCAAGGTGGTAAAATTCTGGCCATTAAGGCTGAGGTTTCATTCTGGGCTCTATACCCTGATGTTGAAATAATTTCCATACACCAAGACTTGGCGATGTGGGCATGATCTCACACCCCAGCTCCTGATTGAAAGATTAATTAATTGTCAAAGACTCGCCGCCAATAATTCTCATACTGGCTGCTTTTGTCTGGATCTTCCTTTGCAGCATTCTCATTCACCCTTGAGAATGAAGAAGATTTTTTTGTTATTATTGCAATGATCCTGGTCTTTGTTTTGCTTGCAATATGTTGTTGTTGTTGTTGTTGTGCTCATGCCTTCATTGACGCAAGGTTCTTTACCTTATTGCCAGCGCAGTAAGAAGAGCAAGCAAAGGACAGATCTGATTATTTGAGGTGCTGGAGGCCAAAGGTCTCCTAGGTTCACCATAAGCACATTAATATGAGACAGGCCAATGAGTGGGTATGTGTGTATTCAGTATCACATGGCCCTGTGCATGTATATCGATGTGTGTGTGTGTGTGTGTGTGTGTGTGTTTCTGCTTTACATGGCTCAGTCTTGTAATTCCCCATGTATGTTGCCCAGTATCAAATTGGCCTGTGAATTCACCCACTGAGTCACCCATTTAACACTTTGCCATGAGTGTAATCTCTTTAAAGCAAAGTGGACTGTAATTAAATCCAATTTCTTGAGCTTATTGCTGGAAAACAGAGTATGTTATGGGCGCTTGAGATAAACTGTTAATTGGAACATGATTTATGACTGTCCCAGATTCTGAACTTTTAACAATGACCAATAATTGGTTAGTGGGCTGACGAATGGCAGATGGAGTTTTATTTAGACAAATGCGAAGTGATACATTTTGGTCGATTGAACCAGTACAGGACTTCCTTAGTTAATGGTAGGGTGTTGGGGAGAGTTACAGAACAAAGAGGTCTAAGGGTACATGTTCATAGCTTCTTGAAAGTGGAGTCACAAGTGGACAGAATGGTGAAGAAGGCATTCTTTTGAATATAGGAGTTGGAACATCTTGCTAAAGTTGTACAAGACATTGGTAAGGCCACACTTGGAATACTGTGTGCAATTCTGGTCACCCTATCATAGAAAAAATATTATTAAACCAAAGAGTGCAGAGAAGTTTTTCTCAGATGCTATCGGGACTTGATGGATTGAGTTATAAGGAGAGGCTGAATAAACTAGGACTTTTTCCTTTGGAGTATAGGAAGCTGGGGGGTGACCTTATAGAGGTCTATAAAATAATGAGACAAGGTCAATATCTTAACCCAAACATAGGGAGTCTAAAACTAGAGGGCATAGATTTAAGGTGAGAGAAGAGAGATACAGAAGTGTCTAGAGAGGCAATTTTTTCACACAGAGGGTGGTGAGCGTCTGGAACAAGCTGCCAGAGGAGGTAGTAGAGGTGGATACAATTTTATCTTTTAAAAATAATTTAGTTAGTTACATGGGTACAGTGGGTATAGGGGATATGGGCCACATGCTGGCAATTGGGTTAGTTTAGAGGTTTTTTAAAAAAGGGGCAGCATGGACAAGTTGGGACGAAGGACCTGTTTCCATGCTGTAAATCTTTGTGACTCTATGACCAATAAGTATTAGATAAAAACCCTTCTCACCCCCTCCTCTTCCACTCTCTCTTCTTTGCTGATCTAGACAAGAAAAAGGCAAGTTTTTTAATTTTTATTCTCTCTTGTGCTGTGTCATTGCAATTTAAACAATCTGATCGATGCTAAAAGAACCCATGTCCCCCACTTCACCCCACCACATCAGCCAACATCCCTATCCTTCTGACACAAACTCAAATCTTGTTTTTATGTGTTGCCCATGGAGACAGAGAAGCATTTTCATTCTTATTTAAACAGCTGGGATCAGTTTCCTTGAACAATCCCAAGTCAGATGATGGCAATAGTTATGTTGAAGCTTGGTAGCCTTAGCAGCAGAAAACAGTTGAAAGTCACACTGTGTGTTACCTCTTGCAGCCTATTTTTTTAATAAATTCAGTTTATGATTTTGAGCTAATGTCAGTCTTTGAAAGCCAGCCTGTTTCAGATTTTTATTTATTTGTGTGGGTGGAACATGTCAGGGTGCAAACAGGGTCTTGATAATCCAGAAATCAGCCCCATGAAAGCACTGTGTTTTCTCATTGCCGCATCACACGCTGTCAGCAATAATTAGCATCTGGGAGCAGTAAAACAGCACAGGGCCGCTTATTAAAGGGATTGTGTCTTCCGTGACAAAGATTAGGCCAGATCTGGCTGGAACCATGCACCTTTTGGCCTGCTTTTTTCTTGCAACTTTTTCCATCTTTGCCAAGAGACTGTTTTATGCTGTAATTTGCTTGAAATGTGTGCTGATAATAGTGTGGCTAGCGCATCTGGATACCTGGCATGTCAGTGAATAGTGCGATCAACAGTTTGTCTTCTATAATAATGAAATTTAAATGTTTTTCTTTATTTGTCAATGGGATGTGGGCATTGCTAGTGGTGTGGTGGTGGTGAGCTATTTTCTTAGACTGCTGGAGTCCATGTTGTGTAGGTACACCCACTGTGCAATAAGGAAGGGATTTTGATCTAATGACAGAATATAGTTTCAAGTCTACATAGTGTACGGTTTGGATGGGAGCTTGCAGTTGATGTGCCTGCTGTTTAGCTCTCTTCGCTATTAAAGGTGTAAGGTTAGAGATTACTGTTGAAGGATGCTTGGTGAGTTGCTGCAGTGTATCTTGTATACGGTACACATTGCATTGATGCCTGTAATTATGGATGAAGGAGCAGCATTCCAAAAGCTTGTGGACTTTAACCTGGTGTTGTGAGGCTTCTTACTGTAATTATGGAGGGAGTGAATAATTCAGGTAATGGATAGGGGATAGATTAAACAACTGGTTTTATCCATTTGCATAGAGCTTTTTGAGTGTTATTGGAGCTGCACCCATTCAGATCAATGGAGAGAGCATTCTGTTATATTGACTTGCCTACAGATGATCACCAGGCTTTGGGGAGTCAGGAGGCAAACGACTCACTGCACAATGTCCAGCCTCTGACCTGCCTTTCTAATCACAGTAGTTATAAAGCTGGTCAGGTGACTGTCTGTGTGAGTTTGCACATTCTCCCCGAGTCTGCGTCGATTTCCCCTGGGTGCTCCGGTTTCCTCCCCACAGTCCAAAAACGTGCAGGTTAGGTGGATTGGCCATGCTAAATTGCCCCTTTATGTCAGTGGGATGAACAGGGTAAATATGTGGGGTTATGGGGATAGGGCCTGGATGGGATTGTTATAGGTGCAGACTCGATGGGCTGTGTAGCCTCCTTCAGCACTATAGAGATTTTATGATTCTATTGTTCTATGACTGCTTCAGTATCTGAGGAATTGTCAATGGAAATAAATGCTGCGCAATCATAGAACAATATTTCCATTTCTCACAGTATGATGGAGGGAATGTGATTGATGAAACAGCTGAAGATGGTTAAACCTAGGACACTCTCCTGAGTACATTATCCTACACAAATAACCTGGGGATGAAGTGATTGGCCTTCAATAGCCACAACCATCTCCCTTTGTGCGAGGTATGGCTCCAGCCAGTGAAGAGATTTACCCTGATTCCCATTGACTTCAGTTTTGCTTGGGTTCCTTGAGGCCACACTCAGCCACATACAGCCTTGATGTGATTCTCACCTCCCTTCTGGAATTTAACTCTTTTGTCGCTGTTTGAACCAAAGCTGTAACAGAATTTTGAGCCAAGAGTTTGTAGTCAATGTTAAACTGAGCATTGATGACCAGTAATTCTTGAGTAAATGCCACTAATCTTCCAACATTGATTGAGAGCAGACGAATGGGGCAGAGATTGGATTTGTCCTACTTTGTGGACAGGACATAATTGTGAACTTTTCTGCATTGTGGGAGAGAAGCCCATGTTGTAGTTGGAATCTACATGGAAGCCCACGTTGCAGTCTGGAATATGTCGGATAGAGATACAACTTTTTCTGGAGCACAAGCCTTAAGTGTGCCTAGATGTTACAGTGTGCTCAACCATTTTATGATATCATTTGGAGTGAATCAAATTGCCTAAAGACTGGCATCTGTGACACTGAACCACAGGAGGAGGCTGAACTGGGTCACCCATTAAACACTTTGTGCCAAAGCAACCATTTTTCAATCTTTTGATCTGACATACTGGACTTCCTTGTCTTTGAAGAGTGTCTTTCTTACATTAATCATCTATCACGTGCGTGGAAATTATTCTTTTCATTGGCAGGACATTGTGGAATCCATTAAAGCCTTCCCTAAAATATTTTCTTCATCTTGTGAAGTAAGTAGGCCCAAAAAAGTATCCAGACCTTGGCTGTTCCTAATAAGGAGACAATTTTATTCTTGCTCTCTGCCACTTTTCACTCATTTGCCCATTCATTTGTCATCTTATAGTATAAAATTGGATTCTGACAATGCAAAGCACTGGCAATGATCATTGCTATATTCCAAAAACAGCAGAGTATCATATCATCATTAGCCCCGGTTACTTTGAGAAGATTTATATCAGTCTGCAGTGAGGCTTCTTTCATCTGAGGTTTTATAATGCATCGCGTTTAACAACGAGGGGTTTCTCCGGCTGTGATGGTTTTGATTAAAAGATTAAAGTGCCTCCAAGGAGATGGAAAGATGCAGGAAGGTCAGCCTGAAAGACAGAGAATGCCTGAGGTGAATCCTATTCTTGCTGAGATTTCCCTTTCCATTTGGAATCCCCACCACACTTACTAGTAAAGCATCCCAGGATACAATTAACTCTTTACAGACTGAAAGGATGGAAGTGTTTGTTATTTTGGGGACCTCCGAAAAAGATGTCATTCTTTTTGTGTTTGCTTGTATTTGAGAGGATATGGAATTAGTCTTTGCCAGTACCACAGAAAAGGGATGAAAGGTGATTTGCCAGGTTGTTTTACGCTTCAGCTAATTTTCTTTTCTATTTATTTCCAGTCCAGTTTCAACCCAAACAAGTCACATAACTAATTATTTCTGCCTTCTTCTGATGGCAATTATTTTAAGAGAAATTCCATTAATTTGGTGGCTTTCCCAATCTCAGGATATCACAAAGCACTTTACAGCCAATAAGTTACCTTTGAAGTGTTGCAACTATTGTAACATCGGAAACACTGCAACTGATTTAGGCATGGCAAGTTCCCAAAAGCAGCAACGAACAGTGGTGGGCAGCTCCTTGGTTTAGACATATGATTCTCACTTTGGAGATTACAATTAGTGAGCTTGTGAGAGGTTCCAGGTTCAAATCCTGGATGAGCCTTATCGCTGTTTCTCATTGTGGCGGCACAGTAGCACAATGATTAGCGTTGCTGTCTCACAGAGTCAGAGACCTGGGTTTGATTCTGGTCTTAGGTCACTGTCTGCACATTCTCCCTGTGTCTACATGGGTTTTTTCCCACAGTCTGAAAGATGTGCTGGTTAGGTGCATCGGCCATGCTAAATTCTCCCTCAGTGTACCCAGTGCCAGAGTGTGGTAACTGGGCATTGTCACCATGATTTCATTGCTGTGTTAATGTAAGCCTACTTGTGACACTTTAAATAGTAGTCAGATCTTGTTTGAGTTACTGATGGGAGAGTAAATATTGGCTAAGACACCGTAGAGAACTTACTGTTTTTTGAAATGATACCATCTTTTACGTGCACTGAAAAGAATAGAGAGAGCCTTGATTTGTAGTCAGAGAAACAGTCTTTTAGTGAGCAAAAGAGAAAATGCTGGAAAATCTCAGCAGATCTGACAGCATCTGCAAGACGAGAAAAGAGCTGACATTTCGAGACCAAGCCCTTTATCAAAAACACTCCCTCATTGCCTGTCTAGATTTCATTGCTCAGATGTTTGGGTTGGAACTTGAACCCCACAGCATTTTAACTCAGACACATGTGGGTGTTACAACTAATATGAGATAGTCGCTAAGTAATCTCATAGGAATTCAGAAAAAAACTCTTTCCCTAAAGAGCAGTAAGAATGTTGAACTTGCCGCCACAGGGAGTGGTTAAAATGAATAGTATAGATGCATTTAAGGAGAAACTAGACATGCATGATAGAGAAGGAAGAGAGACTCACAACAATAGATTTAGATGAAGAAAGCTAGGAGGAGACATGAGTGAAACATAAATTCCAGCATTGATTGAGCCGTTAGTCTGTTTCAGCACCAAATATCCTGCATAATTCTTGCTGTATGCACGTATACTTACAGATCTCTGGCTCTTTGGCCTTGTTCATGTCAGAAGTTATCTGTCAACAAAATCTGTCCTGTTCTTATCCAGAGATCTGACTTTCCATCTGAACTTATGGGATACCATTGATCATAACCAGATAAAGGCCTACTTCCGTTCCCAAATACCACGGCATGTTTGCTGCCTGCAAATACAGTCCTGATTCAAAATGACTATTTGATCGAGATCGTGGAGAGGTAGGGGTAGTGAAATTGGTCCAAACATCAATGTGAAATGGGCTTACCATGAATCAGCAGCCTTGCAAGTTTTTATTTTCCATTAATTCAGAAAATACTGCAATAATTTTCATTTCTAATCTGGTCACTGTTGGGAAAGGATTTTATGGCCTCCCTCAACCCGAAACTGGAAAATCCTGCCCGAGGTCAACAGGCATTTCCATTGTCCGTCCCTTGCCCATTCCGATTCTGGCATTGGTCTCAACTGTCCCTGTATATGAGCTTGACATCTGCTCAAGTTCGCATAGATGAGTATTCACATTACTGAACATGCCAATTTTCGAACTCTCAGACCTTTTGAGCATACCCAATTGCCTCCTGGATAGAGCATTGCAAGAGACAATGGGATCCAAAATGCATGCACACACACGCAGACAGACACGCAGACACACACGCAGACACGCAGACACACACGCAGACACAGAGACGCAGACAGACACTTATACATGCAGACACAGAGACACAGACAAACATATGCTGCAATGTTATGTTACCTTTAAGAAGTGATTTTTTTTTTTAAATCATGTACTCTGCAGTTGTAAAGCCAACCTTTTCAGTTTGTTTTCTCCATTATTGCTGAGGCAGTTCTTAAAGCTGGAATTCTTGTTTGTTCTCATGGGAACACTGAAGTAGAATTTGAAATTTTCTTTAAGATATCTCTGGCTGCTACCCACAAACTGATATACATAAACAGGGTTCAACTTAATTGAGAAGAGAGAGAGAGATATACAAGCAGCCTTTCACTTTCTGATGTTACTTCTCCAGATTACTGACAAACAAGTATTAAACTTGTATTAAAATATTTTTCCAATAGATAATTTTTATCACAATCTCTTTCTCCAGAATGATGTATTGTGTATGCTGCAGAAGATAATGGATTAGCTCAGGTTTGGTTAGATCTTGGCCATTGGTGATTCATTTTTAAATGCCCAAGCTTTCACTTCTGAATAACCCATTCTTCCATATAACGAGGTAGGAATAAAATAACAAGTACTCAGTGGACTCTCTCTCTCCATTTTGATAAATGGAATGAACTATATAGTGACACAAATTATGGCAGCCATTTTTGGCTCCAGGCTGCCCTACAAGTAATTATTGATATTAATAGTTTTGAAATTCCACGGGAAGATTGACTGGGGCAACTCTTTTTTGTAAGTATTGAATGCTTGACCAACATGCAGTTGCAGATAGGTCAAATGACTTCTGGCAGCCATCTTGAGTCTGTATCTTTGTTTCAACAGTTGAAACCTTCAGTTAAGAAGATTCCATATGTGAGTTTAGCAGGCATCTAATAATTAATATTTGACATCAACATACCTCCATTAAAGATGATGTAGTTACATAGAACATAGAATATTACAGCGCAGTACAAGCTCTTCAGCCCTTGATGTTGCGCAGATCTGTGAAACCAATCTAAAGCCCATCTAAATTACACTATTGCAATATCATCCATATGTTTGTCCAATGACCTTTTAAATGCCCTTAATGTTGGCCAATCCACTACTGACACAGGCAGGGATTTCCCAACCCTTACAACTCTCTGAGTAAAGAACCTACTTCTGACATCTATCCTATATCTATCACCCCTCAATTTAAAGCTGCGTCCCCTCATGCTAGCCATCTCCGCCTGAGGAAAAAGGCTCTCACTATCCCCCCTGTCTAATCCTCTGATCATCTTATATGCCTCTTAAGTCACCTCTTAATCTTCTTTTCTCTAACAAAAACAGCCTCAAGTCCCTTGGCCTTTCCTCATAAGACTTTCCCACTACACCAGGCAACATCCTGCTAAATCTTCTCAGCACCCTTTCCAATGCTTCCATATCCTTCCTATAATGTGGTGACCAGAACTGTAAGCAATACTCCAAATGTGGTGGCACCAAAGTTTTGTACAGCTGCACATGACCTCATGGCTCCAAAACTCAATGCCTCTACCAATAAAAGCTAATATATTGTACGCCTTCTTAACAACCCTATCAACCTGGGTGCCAACTTTCAGGAATCTATGCACATGGACGCCAAGGTCTCTCTGCTCAACCACACTGTCAAGTAACTTACCATTAACCCAGTACTCTGTATTCCTGTTACTCCTTCCAAAGTGAATCACTTTTCCACATTAAACTCCATTTGACACCTCCCAGCTTATCTCATAGAATCCTACACTGCAAAAAGAGGCCTTTCAGCCCATTGAGTCTGCACCGACCACAATCCCATCCAGGCCCTACTCCCATATCTCTACATATTGTACCGTTAATCTTTCTACACATCTACATATCTCAGGACACTAGGGGCAATTTTAACACAGCCAATCAACCTAACCCTCACATCTTTGGATTGCGGGAGAAAACCAGAGCACCCAGAAGAAACCCTTGCAGATACGAGGAGAATGTGCCAACTCCACTCAGACAATGACCCGAACTGGGAATTGAACCCAGGTTCCTGGAGTTGTGAAGCAGCAGTGCTAACCACTGTGCAACTGTGTTGCCCATCTTTGTCCCTCTGTAACCTGCACCATCCTTCTGCACTGTCCACAACTCTACTGACTTTAGTGTCATGCAATAATTTACTAACCCATCCTTCTATGCCCTCATCCAGGTCATTTATAAAAATGACAAACAGCAGTGGCCCCAAAACAGATCCTTGCGGATTTGATGGACAAGCCCTCACTAGTTTTAATGACTGGTAAAAACATCTTCTCTGTAATTGGTATCAATTTTTTGTACTTCAAGGAGAACTTCAGAGTGTGTTTGAAACATTTACTTTCCCCTCCCTGGAATACTGACCATTTGATAGTTAAAAACAAGACCGGGCAAGGGGAGACACTTCTTGACATCCGGACCCTGGCCGGTCGATTGGGTGTTGATTTTGCATCACTTGCCTGAATATTTGTGGAGCTGCTTTCAGTAACCTGATATCCAACATGGTTTCCACCAGGGTAATTCAGTTTCTGATCTCATTACAGCCTTCGTCCAAACATGGACATAATATCTGTATTCAAGAGATAAGGTGAGAATGACCTCAATATCGAGTTTGATATTGACTGAGTATGCCATTCAGGAGCCCTAGAAAAACTGAAGAATTCCCCTGGTAGAAATCATATCCCTTACAAAGGAAGATGGTTGTGATTGATTGACTTCCTAACACCTCATCCTGGGACCTCGCAGCAGGAGTTTTGCAGGGTGGTGAGTAGGGCCTAACTACCTTTAGTTGCTTTGGCATGATCTTTCATCCATCATAAGTGGGGATACTCTTTGAAGATTGCACAATATTGAGCACCATTCCTGATTCCTTAGATATTAATGCAGGCCATTTCCATGTGCAGCAAGACCTGGACAACATTCAAGTTTGACCTGATAAGTAGTATACATGCCATACAACTGCCAGATACTGACCATCTCCAACAAGAGAGAATCTAACCACCTTTCTTTAACATTGAAATGGCATGACCAGTGCTGAATCTCCTTATGTCAATATCCTGGGGATTGCCATCGACTAGAAACTGAACTAGACCAGCCATATAAATACTGTGTTATTAGAGAAGAGCAGTGACTGGGAACTCTGTGCAAGTAATTCACTTCCTTATCTCCAAACCTAACCACTGTTTACAAGGTACAAATCAAGAGTGTGATGGAATACTCTCCATTTGTCTGGACGAGTGCAGCTCCAACAATAATCCAGAAGCTCAACACCACCCAGGATAAATTAGCCTGTTTGTTGGCACCCCATTCACCACCAACACACAGTGGCAGCACTGTGTATCATCAACAAGGTGCACCGCAGTAACTCACCAAAGCTCCTTTGACAGCACCTTTCAAACCACAACTGCTACCACCTAGATGGATAAGGGTAGAAGATGCATAGGATAACCACCACCCACAAGTTCCTCTTCAAGCCTCATGCCATTCTGTTCTTGTGTTGCTATTCCTTCAATGTCACCGACTTAAAATACTTCGGCAAAACTCTCCAGTCTCCCAGCCGCATGTTTCCAGTTGGCATGAAATGGCATGTTGACCGCTAGTGGTGGGGTTCTCTGCCCCACTGCTGTCAATAGGAATTCCCATTGACATTACCCCATGTCGCGAGGAAATCCGTGGGCTTTGGTGTCCTGCCAGCATGAACAACTGGAGAATTCCTGCCTCCCTTTCTAAAAGTGCTGAGTGTGTCCCTACATCAAAGGACTACAGTGGCTCAAGAAGGTGGATTACCACCATCTTCTCAGGGGCAATTAGAGATGGGCAATAAATGCTGGCCCAGCCAGTGAAGGCCACATCTGATGAACGATTGAATTAAGTAAGGCACTAATATTTGTTTGACCACCCTCTGCTTGAATCTGAAGAATGAGGAAGAACGATTGCAGATGGGGTTTCTCTAGCCGCTAAGAAACAGCCCACCAAAAAGGGTTTGAACTATTGTTCTGTGAGCTTTAGTGAAAAGAAAATTGTCACAGTCAAAAATAAGCTGCTGATTTACCTCGAGCCTGTTTTCTGCTGCTGCCCTAAATCGATTTCACCGCTGGGGTCTTTTATGGCTCGCTGTAACACTATACATGAGATTTACCCAGTCAAGGAGATGGGAACAGCCAATTCTATTTAAATTCCAAGCCCTGCTACACTGTTAAATCATTGAAGGACTGGCAGGAGGTTTGGGAGGTAGATGCAGATTCCTTGGGAGATTATATCATTTGAGAAAGAACTTTCAGTTTTAATCACTTTAAGTATTGGACAGCAATACTTCTTGTTATTGTTTTGATTTCATTCTGAATTTTCCCTTTCTCATTCTTTGGTCTCGCATCTAAAGAGTAATTTGGAAAATAGTCAGGCAGTTTAATCATTCAATTTCTTGCCTGGGATGAATTAGCTGTGGTGACGGTCGAGATTACTATAGTTAGCCTTGTTGACTTTAAGTTATAGATGTGTTAGATTCCTGTAGAGACTATTAAATTTAGCAAAGAAAGGAATCTCCCTGGTGCCTAAAGAAATAAACTGATGGATCAGTATTCAGTTTTGTAAGACTTTTACTGTAACAAACAAATTAAAATCAAATATAACTTAACAGGAAACTGATATATCAAACTAGAATTTTTTTTTTTTGCTCACTCAAGATTTGGACCTGAAGACTAAAATCAATACGGCAGCAGGCTATATAGACAATTTATTAAGAAACATCTCAACCTGGATGATACCAGTCAGGATCTCATGGTCTCCCATTGAGCTTCTGTTATAGCATTGAAAAACCAGGAGATCTCTATCTGTGCTGCAGTGGAAGTTGGGACAGCAGCTAGCAAGATGCTCTATTATGAATCACTCTTTCATTATTGCCCAATACTTCCTTGATGGAAATTTCAAGTCAAGGTTATTTGCTATCCCTTGGAGCTGATTCCTGCATGCTTCTAGCCAATGATTAGAGACTGTCTAGTTGGCCTGATCAATTCACCTGGCTTTTTGGTGGGTATTATCATTAACGTTTTCAATTTTGCCCCAAAGAGCTTCTCATTCAAGTCTCCTGTAACTTGTCTACAACCCTGTCCTGTGGGGAATTTGCATGTAAGCCGACCTGTTTCCCTAAGTTGGCTGCAGCTCTTTTGTACGCAGTGACTCACTACATGATGCAGAGGACAGTTCAATGAGGGGCCTGTTTGGGGCCAGGCCATAACCATGGAAATGAGGCGGCTGCACCAAATGGATATTTGAAACCAGTACCGGAGGTCACGAATCATAATACCCCATACCCAGAAAACACCTCTGCCAATTTCTAGCCACCTACCTTTAACATTGCCCTTAACAACCCTCTTTCTTTTCCTATACTTTAAAAATTTTGTATGTATGTGTGCGTGTATATGACTTAGTGCCAAATATTTAATGTCCTGAAACACCTTGAAATGTTTTTCTAAAGGTGCTATGTGCATGCAAGTTGTTGTTATTTATGTATGCTTGTGTGATTGTATGTGTATGTGTTTATTTTTAACTAAGCGCATTCCATTTTATCGCACAAGATTTGCCGACTTGTATTTAGCGTTGGCTTCAGAAATACCTGAATTTTACAAGCACCCCAAAGCTGAGAATATTTTACGAGCTTCCTTCCCAGGTGTAGAGTTAAGATTCCGTTCAGGCTCGCAGATGCTGCATCTTTGCTATGCCAAGAATCACTGACTCAGTCTTCTTGTCTCTTGGCTGCCCTTTGCTTTAATTAAGTATTTACACGCCCAAATGTGATGAGTTAGCAATTCAAAATTAAACCCATCTTACAGAAAATATAGAAAATGCACACTGTGCATTTGATTTTGTACTGACCTGTTCAGATATTTGTAACAAAAGGCATGTTGTTTTAGGCAGCAGCTTTTCGCCATTGATGAATGGGGCTAGAATAGATGGAAGTCTTCACCCTCTAATGGAAGTGTGATTTCTCTTGGAAATAAGTGTGGAAATGTTTCACCCGGTGCTGGGCAAATATGACTCATAATTGGACGCCACGGTGGCACAGTGATTTGCTCTGCAGTCTTCATAGCGCCAGGGACCTCGGTTCAATTCCAGCCTCGAGTGCCTATGCGGAGTTTCTTCCTGTGTCAGCCTGGGTTTCCTCCGTGAACTCCGGTTCCCTCCCGCATTCCAAAGATGTGCGGGTGAGGTTGATTGACAATGCAAAATTTTCCCTTAGTGTCAGGAGGATTAGCAGGTTAAATATGTGAAATTACGGGGATAGGGCAATTAGCACTGCTGCTTCACAGTACCAGGGACATGAGTGAGTGTCTCTGTGAAGTTTGACATTCTCCCCATTAGTGCATGGGTTTCTCCGGGTGCTCTAGTTTTCTTCCATAGTCCAAAGATGTGCAGTTTAGGTGGATTTGCCATGCGTAATTGCTCCTTATTGTCCAATGATATGTAGATTAATGTTGTTAGCATGGTGAATGCGCGGAGTACATGGATAGGGCGAGGTGATGGGCCAGGTGAGATGCTTCTTTCGGTGAGAGTCAGTGCAGATTTGATGGACTGAATGTCTTCCTTCTGCATTGGGGGATTCTGTGATTGAATAATTCTATAAAGCAGTCCATATTTATATGCAGCAAGACTTGGACAATATTCATTCATGGACTGGTAAGTTGCAAGTAATGTTCATGCCACACAAGTGCCAGACAATGACCACTTCCAACAAGATAGAATTTAAAAATCTGCTCTGGACATTCAATGGCTTTACCAATTCTGAATCCCCTTCTATCAATATCTTGGGGATTACCATTGACCAGAAACTGAACTGGATCAGCCATTTAAATACCTTATTTTCAAGAGTAGGTCAGGAGCTGGGAATTCTGTGGTCAATAATTCACTTCCTTACTCCCCAAACCTATCTATCATTTTAAAGGTAAAAATCCGGAGAGTGATGGAATAATCTCCATTTCTCTGGATGCTTACAGGGATAGGGTGGGATATGCATGGGCACCTAATGTCCTAAAGAAGTTTATAACCAATTAAAAAGATTTTACCCAAGTAATCATTATGTCTGCAAGTAGACATAAGAAAATCTTGCTTCTAACATAATGAAGAAGGATCAAATTTAGAATCATAGAACTCCTACAACACAGAAGGAGGCCATTTGGCCCATCACGTTTTCACCGACAACAATCCCACCCAGGCCCTATTCTCTTAACTCCATGTATTTATCTTAGCTAATCCCCCTGACCCTAAGGGGCAATTTAGCACTGCCAACCTAACCTGCACATACTTGAACTGTGGGAGGAAACTGGAGCATCCGGAGGAAACTCATGCAGACACAGGGATAATGTGCAAACTTCACACAGTGACCTAAGCCGGGAATCAAACCCAGGTTCCTGGTGCTGTGAGGCAAACGTGCTCACCACTGTGCCACCAAACTTCCAAGTTTAATTGAACAATTTTCAAGATATGCAACAAATTTAATCTCTGTTATCTGGTCTGTAACAAACCTCATCCTGTGCATTTACAGAATGTAATAATTGACTTTCCAGGTGATCACTGATGATTATTAACTGTTTAACAATTTTGTTGCACTACTGTGAAGTAATTTTCAGACTGGTCAAGTGGGTTTCTGACACTTAGAAGGAAATTCAGATGGAAACAATAGTTCTTGAAGTCTACAATCAATCTGAATAACACCTTTCTTTCCTCCAGATGTGCTCAGAGGAAGTGTGAAGAATTTCTACAGCCGCTTACCATTTCGGGAGCTGCAGGGAATCTCAGTAAGGAACAAGCTGAACGTTACTGCAAGAGGTATCCAAACTGGGTAAGTACTCATCCTTTGACACCTTCTTTATATTGAAGTTCACAGAGCTATTGGACTCACTCTCAACCATTTGCTTTCTGCCTTGAGCTTGGTCTACCATTGCTGATCTATACCTCAATTCATTCACCCGTAGTCCTCGGTTAAGCTTACCTAACTAAAACCTAATGATCTCAGTCATGAAGGTCCCAATTCTGAGCATTCACAGTCTTTTCAGGTAAAAGACCTCACAATTTATAATCCTTTCTGTGAAAAATATTTCTTCCTGATTTCACTTCTAAATGGTTTGGCTCCAAGATTATGTCCCTTTGTTCTAGATTTTCCCATTCAGATGGCATAGATCTTTATTATTTTGCCAAGGGAATCAATGCTAAGTTTATGTACCTGAACTCATAAATTGTTTTGTCACCAACATCCTGATGTGGATATTTCAATGATGCCATCACCATTGAGGCTACCATAGTCTTTCCAAGGTGCTCAGTGGATTTTCATCATCAAAGCAGAAAGTTTGTGTCAGAAAATCTCCCAATTTGCAACATGGCATCAAGAGGAAGTTGCTCAAGTAACAAGACTTTCGTTCCCGGATGCATGTGTGGGATAATGAGGGAATGGTTTAGTTAGGAGGGGCATTGCTTTTTATTTTGGTCGGCACAACATCGAAGGCCGAAGGGCCTGTTCTGTGCTGTATTGTTCTATGTTCTATAAGTCAGGGCTGCCACTTCTGGCTGCAGATCAGAGGCAGCCATATTATCAATTGAGAATTGAGGCGGGCTGATTAAAAGGCTGCTTTTGTTTTGTGGGACTTTGTTCCAGATGTTTTTGTTAAATATCAAGTTTTTTAGCCTTAACCTCTTATGTCATACATGCTGACCTATGTTCATCCGCCTATTCCCACTGGCATCTCTTACGCTCCATGACAACCCATGCCCCCTGTCCACTCTAATTGTCCATCCTTTGCCCTGCATCCTCCATGTCAACTCATTTTGTGTCCTCCATGGGCAGACCTCAGGAGCAATGTTGAGGTGGATCGTTGCTAAAATAGCTGAGAGAAAGCCTTGTATGAAGGATAGTTTGGAAAATCTTCAATACAACTGAGGGAAAGATTTTTGTTTGATAGAAAATTTTAAAACATTTCTTTTTGAAAGTGGAATTTAGAAACACTTGTGTAACAGTAATCTTGGGGGAATTTGATGAGAAACCTACAGGAGATTGATTGAGTGGTATCTGCCACTGGGTTCCAAAGTAGGTGTTGTTTGATCACAATTAGTCTGTTGGGTTACAGGGAGTGTGTATTTACTGAGGACATGATAGTACACGATATACATGTAACCTGTATTATTCTTAAAATCCATGTACATTTGTGTAGTTAAGGGGGGGGGGTGAAGGAGTATTGTATTATAGTCAAACTTTTCATGTTTAATATTGTTTTTATTGTTAAAAGTTAAGTGGCATTTTTGTGTCTCTGTTCCTTGATACATATCAGACTGGGGCAATCAAATTGGCATGAATTGTTTAAAGTCTCTGGAATGTTTTTGAAATAACTCCTCCTAGGCTAGTATCCCTTCATAAAATTTAGACTTGATTACAGAGTAAGCAACACTTGGACAGGTATATCCTCATATGGAGCATAAACCAAGAATGCCAGTAACTCTGACACTTCACATCATGTACACATACTAATTGGAAAAGCCATTAATCTGGAAGCTCATAGTTTGAGAGACCTACATTGTGGGCCTCATCAAAATCAGTACACCCCCCCCTCTCTAGGTCCAAGGAACCTTGATGGTTCATTCACCTCAAGAGCCTTTTGAGGAGTTTAAGCATGAGGTCCTATTCCTCAAGCTTTGTGACTGATGTAGGTGGGGTGTAGTGAATCTCCAGTGATTGCGTCTTTCATCCAGAGTGCTGAGGCCCAGGATCACTCTCTCTCCTTTGGGTAAAGGAGAGTAGACTCTGTTATGTCCGCCATGTCCATTTTGAATCCGAGTTTCCAATGACTGGAAGGTTGGACCCAATGGGTCCCAGAAGTCTTACCGAGGTTATGAAGTGCTAAGTATTGTCTTTTCCTCAATGTCCTGAAAATTTAAGGCTTTACTTAATTAAATCATTACAGTATATGCATTGCAAAAGATTAGCATGCAGTTAAAGCAAGTAATTAGAAAGCAAATGGAATGTTGGCCTTTATTGCGTGACAATGGAATATGGAGACCCAGCGCAGACTTGATGGGCCAAATGGCCTGTTTTGACACGTGGCAATTCTATGGAAAAGTAGGGAAATGTTGTACTAAGTATTGGTGAGGCGACACCTAGAACACTGCGAATACAGTTTGGGTCTCCTTACTTCAGGAGAAAATGCTTATGTTGAAAGCAGTTCTGAGAAACTTTATTAGGCAGATCCCTGAAACAAAAAAAATGTCTTATGAGGAAAACTTGAGCCAGTTGGACTTATAGTTATTGGCACTTAGAAGAATGAGAAGTGACCGTATTGAAACACATCAGGTTCTAAGGGGACTTGACAAGGCAGATGCTGAAAGGCTGTTTCCCACTATAGGGGAATTTAAAACAGTTTAAAGTAAGGGATGAGGAGAATATTCTGAGTGTTGTTCACGTTTGGAATTCTCTTCCACAGAGAGCAGCGGAGGCTGGGATAATGAATATAATCAAAGTTGAGTTAGACATATTTTTGATCTACAAGGGAATCAAATATTGAGGCTGTAGGGGTTGGCATCAGAGAAAGGTGGTGGGGTGATTGTGAGTCAGGAAAATGGAGTTAAGGTTACAATCAGATCAATCCATGATCTTGTGGAGCAGATCCAATGGATCAAATGTCCTACTTCCGAGTATCACATTGGCTTGCTTGAAACTAGTGAGTTAGAGGCTCTTAGTTTGTCCCTCCTGTGATGCAACCTCTTTCAGTTTTCTGAAGGGTAGCCTGAGGAAAACCATCGGTGGGATTGTGACTCTTGACAAAAGGTTGGAGTGATATTGCTGCAAAAAGTCCCATTGAACTGACTTGGTACATCTTTGTATTCCAAGGTTCTTTGAATGCGAACGTTTGTGTGATGAAGATTCCTGTTGCAAAGGATTTGGATTTCTGAAAGATCCACGGATACCAGGTATTAACTATTGATGAATAAAATGAGAAGAATGTAACAGATGGCCTACAAAGGAAGGAAGCTATAAAATAAGCAGTGCAAGAAAGTAGACAAGTTACATCCAAAGAAATGGTTTGACAACAGTTATTTGATAAATTCCATTGTTGCACTGGTGGGCAATAATTACAAAAATATGGCAAAGTACCTCCTGATCTTGGAGACTCAGGCTGGGTAAAGAGCAGAGGACTATGATCCCTTCTCATCCAATTTCACCAGCAGAATGATACCAAATATATTTGAGGGGTGAAGCTTCACTGGCTAGGCCAACATTTGTTGCCCATCTATAACTGCCCTTGAGAAATGCCCTTAGGTGGCACATTGACTAGCATTGCTAGTCTCACAGCTCCAGGGACCCAGGTTCAATTCCTGCTTCAGGTCACTTTCTGTGTAGAGTTTGCACAATCTCCCTGTGTCTGTCTGGGTTTCCTCCGGCTGCTCAGTTCCCTCCCACATTCCAAAGATGTGCAGTTAGGTTGATTGGCCATGCTGAATTAACCATAGTGTCAGGGGGATTAACAGGATAAATATGAGAGGCTGCAGGAATAGGGGCTGTGTGGGATTGTGGTCGGTGCAGACTCGGTGGGCTGAATGGCCTCCTTCTGCACAGTAGGATGCAAGTGAGATAACTAAGCTAATTTAACTGATGAATGTAAATTGCGGGCAGACAGTGAAGATGAGCAGAAGTAATACATTTGGGGAGAGCAAAAAAAATGAATCAAGTAGCAGAAGAGATAAAAGCTTGTGAAATACTTTTTGAACTTTGAGATTAGCCAAATATTGCATAGTTGACTTTTCAATTTGGTATTTTAATGGGAATGTACCTCAGAAATCATCAGGCGAAATGAGTTGATGACATGATAAGTACAACAAAGTTTATTCTAGTGGTTATTATTTGGATATATTCAATTCATACTGTGAGAGTTCAGATTTCTACGAGGGTTTTCCTGATCCCACACCTTACTTTCAGTGGAAGATCTGGAGAAACACTGAATGACCTTTATTCTGTTCCTCTGAGCTTCCCATGGCTCTTCCATTAAAGTTGTACAAGGAAATTAGGTGAACCTCCAAGGAAAGCCTAATCTGTTTCAAGCCTTCCAGAGGTTCACTGGTATAAGTGTAGTTCAGGTTAAACTTCTCTAGTACTCAATAAACTAGTCTTCACCAGAATGCTTTAAGTACCATTATATACCAGACAAGCTTCTTCATCAGTGCAACTATTGCTGTATAGATGGCATGGTTTTCATTATTCAGTCTAATGTGGTATTAAAATCATTGTCCTGATCCATCTTATTTTTCCTAAACAGTCTGATGAGGTACATTGTCTTGAACATTGAACTGAGATCCTCTTGTCATGCAGCTGTTAATTTCCTCATGTGGTTCATTCATCCAGAATGATTTGGAAGGTCTCAGCAATGGGTCATGGTTCATCCTTTAATAGCTGGTGGGAGGGAGGGAGGGTGGCTACTTTGGCGAAGGTTGATTTAAAAAAAAACTGGTCAGTGGTCGTACCCCTGTTTATTACCCAGAGAAGTCAGCTGGGGATATGTGGATATGGTGGTTTGGTGAGGACTGAGTGCCTGTTACTTAACCAAATGGTGAAAAGTTTGCCAATACTCAGTGTCCAAGGCCAGACTGGCCATTCAGGTGAAGTATGAAGTAATCATTGTCTGTCAGATCTAGCTGGGAAGGAGTGAAAATTGCTCCATTAGTGTTAATGTTCATTATCAAATACATTTGATAGATTTGGAGATGATGTGCCTGCTCCTCAGTAGTCTTGGAGTGCAGTCCTGCAGTGAGAAAACTCAGAGCTGGCGTGTCTTGGACTGTGAATTAGCTGATGTGGACACACTGACCTATCCATTTGGATGGTACCAGAAGCCAGGTACGTCATGAACTCTATATTTCCAGGTTTATCTGGTATTTCTTTTCATTTGCTGACATTAATTCTGTCACCTGCTACAATTCCAGATTCCAAAAACAGGAGGCCTGTCTTTGGATTGGTATGACAGACAGGCCATCTCCCTCTGCCAAGATACACCCTATGGGGGGTGGGGGAGGGAAAGGGAATTCTACCCTGAGTTTCCAAAGAAGAAAACTGTTCCATTTTCTTGCATCAGCATCCCATTCCTCCATAACTCCAAAACTTGATGTCCCCCCCCACTCAAAAAGGAAATTGAGGGTAATTCCTTGTTGGAAGATGCAGTAGCTGTATTAGGGGGATGATATGAGGCAGGGAAATTGCCCATCTGTGACTTCAATCAAGTTACTCTGAATTCCTGGTAATCTTATTAGCATATGCCAGAACATATTAAAAAAACTAAGAATCAGTAGCCCCCAAGTCGGAGGAGTGTTAGATAGTGAAGAGGGGTGTTACAGTTTGCAGAGAGACTTGGACAAGTTGCAGAGCTGGGCTGCGAGGTGGCAAATGAAGTTCAATGCAGAAAAGTGTGACGTAATTCACTTTGGCAGGAATAACAAATGTGTAGAGTATAGGGCTAATGGTAGGACTCTTAATAGTGTTGATGAACAGAGGGATCTAGGTGTATGTGTGCATAGATCCCTGAAAGTTGGCAACCAAGTCGATAAGGTTGTTAAGAAGGCATACGGAGTCTTGGCTTTTATTGGTAGGGGGATTGAATTTCGGAGCCGCAACGTCATGTTGCAACTGTACAAAACGGGAGTATTGTGTACAGTTCTGGTCCCCACATTACAAGAAAGATGTGGAGGCATTGGAGAGGGTGCAGAGGAGGTTTACCAGGATGTGGCCTGGTATGGAGGGAAGGCCTTATGAGGAGAGGCTGAGGGATTTGAGGTTGTTTTCATTAGAAAGATGGCGGCTAAGAGGAGACCTTATTGAAACATACAAGATGATCAGAGGTTTATATAGGGTGGAAAGTGATAGCCTTTTTCCTCAGATGGAGAAAGCTAGCACGAGGGGACATAGCTTTAAATTAAGGGGTGGTAGTTATAGGACGGATGTTAGAGGTAGGTTCTTTACCCAGAGGGTGGTAAGGGTATGGAATGCCCTGCCTGCTGCAGTTGTAGATGCGCCAAGTTTGGGGGCGTTTAAGAGGTCCGTGGATAGGTTTATGGATGAAAAGGGAATGGTTTAGGTTAGAGGGTCATTGCTTTTTCTTAATTGGTCGGCGCAACATCGAGGGCTGAAGGGCCTGTTCTGCGCTGTAATGTTCTATTTTCTATGTTCTTTCAGTATAAAAATTAAAGTTTCCAGTCATATTGCCATCAATAAACACAGATTTTCCAGACCTTCCCGCTGTTGAGATTTTCCGGTCATGCCCAATGAATCCCCTTGTAACAGGTTCCAACAGTAGGATGGGTGAGCCACACAGAACACTATAGATATTAGCAGACTAGAAGATGCCGCCTGTATTGGCTAATGGTGAGCCGCCTCCACCACCAAAACAACATGCCACAGGAAGCTGGAAATTCCCCCCCATCCCCTCAACTATTTTGAAAATATATAATCCTGGGAGTTTTTGCATTTTTAATATGACTCATACTGAGGAGTTAAAAATATATTCAGCAAAACTGAACATACATTGCACATCTCGGTGAGAAGAAGTTTTCCACCAAATGGCTTTAATTAAAATCACATAGAAATGTCAGAAAAATTGCTTGGATAAAATTCTAAACTTAATTTTGCACTCATCTTGAATTATTGTAATTGCAGAAAACTCTCATGTACTTGCTCTTTAGCCTGGTGATGAAGTCAAGTTTGTGTAGGTATATAAGAAAAACATTGAGGAAACCCTTACAATCAGAAACAGGAAAATTCATAGCAGGGAGCAAAGAAATGGTTGAGGAACTAAATTCATACTTTGCTTCTGTTTTCACAAAATGAAAATATGAATAATGTACCATATGTTCTGGAAATGTCTTTACAGGAGGTGATAGCCCAGTGGTATTATCACTAGTCTATTAATTCAGAAACTCAGCTAATATTCTGGGGACCCAGGTTTGAATCTCACTATAGCAGCTGGTGGGATTTGAACTCCATAAAAAATATCAGGAACTAAGAATCTACTATTGACCATGTAGCCATTGTAGATTGTCAGAAAAATACATGTGATTGACTAATGTCTTTTAGAGAAGGAAATCTGCTGTCCTTGCCTGGTCTGGCTTACATGTGACCCCAGAGCCACAGTAATGTGGTTGATATTGGTAAGGATGGTTGGTAAATGCTGGCCAACCCATGTCCCATCAATGAATAAAAAAAAGTTTTAGTGAGGAGCTGAAGGAAATCAGTATTAGTAGAGAAATGGTTTGGAGGAAATTAATGGGATTAAAGGCAGATAAATCTTTAGGGCCTAATAATCTTCATCTGAGAGGGCTTCAGGAAGCAGCCCTAGAAATAGTAAATCCATTGGTGGTCATTTTCCAAAATACTTTGGATTCTGAAATGATTCCTGCAGATTGGAGTTAGCTAATGTAAGCCTACTGTTCAAAAAGGGAGGTGGAGCGAAAACAAGGGGCTATAGACTAGTTAGTTCAATGTCAGTACAGGGTAGTTGCTGGAATTCATTATCAATGATTTCATAGTACATCATTTGGAAAGCGGTGGGATAATCAGACAAAATCAGCATGGGCTTATGAAAGGGAAATTGTGCTTGACAAATCTACTGGAATTATTTGAGGATGTAGCTAGTGGAGTTGATCAGGGAGGATCGATGGTTGTGGTTTATGTAAACTTTTAACAAGGTTTCACATAGCAGATTATGATGTGAAGGTAAAGTGCATGAGATTGCAAGTAGTGTCTTGAAATGGATAGAAAGCTGGTTATCAGACAGAATTGGAATAAAAAGTTGGAATAAATGGGTCTTCTTCTAACTAGGCAGTGACTAGTGAGGTGGTGCAAGGATCTGTGCTATGACCCCAACTGTTCACATTGTATATTAATGATTTGGACGAGGGAGCTAAATGTATTATCTCCAAACTTGCAGATGGTGCAGAGTTGGATGGGAGGCTGGATTGTGAGAAGGATGCAGAGATGCTTCAAATTTGGGCTGGCTGCATGTGTGGGCATATGCACGGCAGATGCAGTGTAATGAGGATAAATATGAGGTTATTCACTTTGGTAGCAAAAATAGAAAGGTAGATTATTATTTGTATGTAAATTGAGATAGATGGTTGGAGGTGGAGGGGGGGGGGGGTGGCGGTGCACAGTGGCATAGTGATTAGACATGCTGCCTCACAGTGCCAGGGACCCAGGTTCAATTCTGGATGTGGGTCATTGTCTGTGTGGAATCTGCACGTTCTTTCTGTGCCTGAGTGTATTTCCTCGGGGTGCTCAAGTTTCCTCCCACAGTCTGAAACACTTGCTGGTTAAGTGCATTGGCCATGCTAAATTCTCCCTTGGTGTACCTGAACAGGTTCCAAAGTATGGTGACGAGGGGATTTTCACAGTAACTTTACTGCAGTATGAATGTAATTGTGACACTAATAAGTATACTAAAATTAAATTATTTAGCTAGACCTTGGATATCCTCGTGCATCAGTTGCTGAAAGTAAGCTTGCAGTAAAGAAGACAAATTGTATATTGGTCTTCATTGTGAAAAGATTTGAGTATAAGAATAGGGACATTTTAATGCAATTATATAGGCTGTTGGTGGGGCCACAACTGGAATATTGTGTGCAGTTTTGTTGTCCTTATCTGGGGAAGGATGTCCTTTCTGTAGAGGGAGGACAACAGATGTTTACCTGGCTGATTCCTGGGATGGCAGCTCTTCAGATGAGGAGAGATTAAGACTGTTAGGATTTTATTCATTGGAGTTTAGAAAAAAGGGATCTCATAGAAACTTAAAATTCTAACAGGGTTAGACAAGGTAAGATTCAGAAAGAATTCTCCAAATGGTGGGGTGTCCAAAACTAAGGGTCATAGTTTGGGGCAAAGAGGTAAACCTTTTAGGACTGTGTTGAGGTGAAACTTTTTCATCCAAAGTGTGAGGAAACTGTGGAATTCACTACTGTAGAAAGTAGTTGATGCCAAAACATGGTGTGACATCAAGAAGGCATTAGATGGTTCTTGGGACAAAATGGATCAAGGGTGGGATCAGGGTATTGAATTTGATGATCGGTCATGGATACAGTGAATGGTAGAGAAGAGTCGGACGGCCTACTTCTATTTTTTATGTTTGTTTCTATGAATTATAATGAGCCAAGAAGCACTTGGCACAGGAACTGAAAGACTTATATAAAAGATGGAAGGAATAAGGGCATAGCTAAATACATCCATCTGAGCTTCATATTTTACTATATAGTGGGGATTGCTTGATATTAATACTCTGGGTATATATTTTACACTTCAAATTATGCATGTCGTTGGGTGTAAACATGTAGCAAATTCCACCCTTTGGTGTCAAAATTTATGGCACAATTTGAGTGATCTGACAAGAGCATCTGGTAATACTTTGCATTACCTCTAAAGGGGAGACATTGTGAGACATTTATTGGCTACTTCATCAGTTCTTGAGAGCACTTACATCACCACTTTGAAATGTGCAAACCTTTATTTTCAGGCCTAGAAATTTCCAGCATCTCTCAATGTGTTTCCCATAATATTGCACAACAATAATTGGGAGCCAAGCATTGGCAGTGAGGAAGGAACCACTCACTTGTAACGAAGCTAGGAGTCAAGCTATAACTTTTGAATCTTGCATCCAGGACTCGGTTAACTGATGATAAATATACCATTGTTTTGGCCAGAAATCCTCCCCTTCAAGCATTGTTGCTTTGAATTCCAGAAACAAAGCAGCTGTGTAAGATATAGTGGAATAGAGACTTTTTTATTCGTTCATCGCACATGGGAGTCGCTGGCTGGCCAGCATTTTTTGCCCATTCCTAAGACCAGGAATGCCCATTCCTCAGGCCATAGAGACCAGGAATGCCGGAAATTCAGTACCATGTCTGAGCTATTAACTGATCTTACTGTGTGTGGGAGGAGGAGGGTGTAGGGAGGGCCATCAAAAAAAAAAGCCAAATCCAACTATTCACTTCTGTCCAATGAACCTCTGGTGGAAAGAATAGGTTTCAATTGACTCTCAGTCTCAACTCTGATTAACCTCCTACCCAACGTCAAGTAACCTCGTGATATTTATCATCCAAGGTCACACACAAGAACTTAGGTGAGTCCTTGTTGGGCAATATTTAAAGAAGAGTCAATGTCTTCATGAGAAGATGGGGAAGTAAAAGCTACATGGAAGAATTGTGAAGTTCTGTTTATCAGTTAATGAATTGTCATCTAACTTATCTCTCAATTTTTATTCGCAGTGAGTCAGTGGAATTCTGTACGCGACATGTGTCCTCCTGTTAGCCTTCCTCCACTTCCTCGAAAAGGTAGACTTAAAAGATTTTACATGTGCTTATTTTTCTGGTTAAAGGACAATCAAATGAAAGAAATGTGAATTTGAAGTGGTAATGGGAGACTCTTGTCGGACGCTAATAGTAACTTCGCATTGCCAAAGGCAAAAAATCAGACAGAGGGCTGAATCAGAAAGATGTTGGCCTGAACTTTTCTTTGCGGTTGATGCATCAGTTCCTGGAAACCTTAGTAGGCTAGATAATTGATGCCTGCTTCTGATGGATGTCAAAGATCCAGTGGCAAAATGTAAAGGAAAATGAGAGTTCCTCTGGCAGCTAAGCCAGCATTTTTCTTGTGACCAATGTCATTAAAAATAGGTTATCTCATTATTCAATTCATTGCTGCTGTGGGTTTTAAATGGCAATGTCTAATGATTTAAATGGCTTTATATCATCAGACATAACACACAGAGATAGTTCTGGTATTTCCCAAATTCCCCTCTGAGTTCGTAGAATCCCTACAGTACAGAAGGAGCCATACAGCCCATCAAGTCTATATTGACCACAATATACTTAGGCCTTATCCCATAACTCCACACATTTACCCAGCAAATCCCCCTGACACTAGGGTCAATTTAGCACAGCCAATCAACCTAATTTGCACATTTTTGGACTGTGGGAGGAAACCGGAGCACCCAGAGGAAACCCACGCAGACATGGAGAGAATGTTCAAACTCCATACAGACATGGACCCTGGCACTGTGAGGCAGCAGTGCTAACCACTGTGCCACCATGACTAGGGCATGAACTGCTATTTGTTTTTCATTACCAGCCATTATTCTGAAATTCGTAATTTAGCCACATTGTAAAAGCCCCATCACCAAAAGCTCTGTAGTCATTCATAAATAAACTCCTCTACTTCCTTCTCAGGGCAATTGCAGATGGGCAGTAGATTTAGCCTTGCCAAGAAAGCCCACCCTGAGAACAAATTAAAATCAACTCAAACATCAAAAATAACTGTTTAAGGGATGTTTGGAAGGCAGCTTCATTGAAACATAGAAACATTGATAATACACTCACTCCTGAGGCAAGGAGAGAGACCGAAACTGTAACATGTCTTTAAGGAACATCAATGTGACATTATTAGAAGGGAAATGTGTCATCTAATCCACTCTTAATTTCACTTTTGTTTTGAACAGAGCACACACACACACGTCTCAGATGCCTTCAAGCTTTTGGTCCTTTGACCCTGCACCACCATTCAATATGATCATGGTTGATCATGCACTTTCAGTATCCCACTCCCGCTTTCACTCCACACTCCTTGATCCTTTTAGCCACAAGGGCCATGTCCGGCTCCCTCTTGAACATATTTAATGAACTGGATCCAACAGCATTGTTTGGTAGACAATTCCACAGATTTACAATTCTCTGAGAGAAGAAGTTCCTTCTCTTAGTCCTGAATGGCTTACCCCTTATCCTTAGACTATGACTTCTAGTTCTGGACTTCCCTGACATTGGAAACATTCTTCCTGCATCTAGCCTGCCCAGTGCCATCAGGATTTTATATGTCTCTACGAGATCCCTTTCATTCTTCTAAATTCCAGTGAGTACAAGCCCAGTCGATCCAGTCTCTCTTCATATGTCAGTCCAGGAATTAGACTGGTGAATCTTTGCTGAACTCCCTCAATAGCAAGGATGTCCTTCCTCAGACTAGCAGACCAAAACTGCACACAATACTCAAGGCGTGGCTGCACCAAGGCCTGTATAACTGTAGCAATACTTTTTTATTACTAAACTCAAATCCTCTTGCTACGAAGGCCTGCATGCCATGTGCTTTCCTCATCGCATGCCAACATTCAGAGACAGGTCATGTTGCACTTCCCCTTAAATGCCACCATTCAAATATTAATCTTCCTTCCTGTTTTTGCCACCAAAGTGGATAACCTCAGATTTATTGAAATTATATCGCATTTGTCAAGTATTTACCTACTTAGCCAGTCTGTCCAAGTCATCCTTAGCATCCTCTTCACAGCACACACTACCATCCAGCTTAGTGTTGCCTGCAAACTTGGGAGATATTGCATTTAATTCCTTCGTCCAAATCATTAATGTATATTGTAAATAGCTGGAGTCCCAGTACTGAACCCTGCAGTACCCCCTTAGTCACTACCTGCCACTCTGAAAAGGACCCGTATATTCCCACTCTTTGCTTCCTGTCTGCCAACCAGTTCTCTATCCACATCAATACCTTACCCCTAATACTATTAACTTTAATTTTGCTCACTAATCTCTTCTGTGGGATTTTGTCAAAAGCCCTTTGAAAGTCCAGATATACAACACCCATTGGTTCACTCTTATCCACTCTACTGGTCAAGTCCTCAAAAAAGTTCCACAAGATTTGTCAAGCATGATTTCCCTTTAATGAATCCATGCTGACTTGGACTGATCTTGTCACTGCTTTCCAAATGCTGAGTTATTACATCCTCAATAATTAACTCCAGCATTTTTCCCATCACTGATGTTAGGCTAATGGATCCTTAATTCCCTGTTTTCTCTCTGCCTCCTTTTTTAAAAGATGGGGTCACATTGGGTATCCTCCAATCCACTGGAACTCTTTCAGGGCTTATAGAATGCTGGAAAATGGTCACCAATGTGTCCACTATTTCTAGCGTCACTTTCTTAAGTACTTTGTGATGCAGAGCACCAGGCCCTGGGGATTTATCGGGTTTTAATCCCAGGAATTTCCCCAATACAATTTCCTGACTAATAAGGAGTTCCTTCAGTTCCTCCTTCATGCTAGTCCCCTTATCCCCTAGTTTTTCTGGGAGGTTATTTGTGTCCCCCCTTAGTGAAGACAGATCCAAAGCATTTGTCCAGCTTGCCATCTCTTTGTTGCTCATAAATTCACCGGATTCTAACTGTAAGGAAGCTGTTTAAAAAAATCTCACTGCAATGACAAAAGGCGTTCTTGAGGGCCCACCTAGACAACTTGTACAGTTTGTGTTATTATAATATAGTACTTTTGAGCTTATTTAATATACAAGACACAAGGCACCGGTCACTCATCAGGGACTGAATAAATACATTGTGGGTTCATTTATTAAGCCAGGCACAAGACAACAATTATACATGGGGTATAAAGCTTGAAGGCATCTGAGACGTGTGTGTGTGTGCTCTGTTCAAAACAAAAGTGAAATTAAGAGTGGATTAGATGACACATTTCCCTTCTAATAATGTCATATTGATGTTCCTTAAAGACATGTTACAGTTTCGGTCTCTCTCCTTGCCTCAGGAGTGAGTGTATTGACTGTTTAGGAGGTTGATTTGGTCCAATGAGGAAGGATTCTTATATTTCCTGTCATTTGAAAAATGAGAGCCAATCTAATTGGAACATATCAAATTCTTCAGGGGCTTGATAGGGTAGATGTTGAGTAACTCGTTCATCTAACTTTGGAATCTAGATGAGGTTACAGTTTCAAAGAAAGGCTCAGCCACTTGGGATTGAGACAAGGAAAAATGCCTTCACTCAAAGAGTTTAAAATCTCTGGAATTTCTACCCTGCAGAGCTCAGCCATTGTGTATAGAGGTGCATAACTCTTTGAACTTTGGGAAATTGTACAGGATATGGGGGGAGGTATTCACTCAAAGATGCACTGGGGAGCCACCTCCCCACACCCCAACAGGGAAACTTCCCCATGTAAAATTTTCATGGCATCCCTGCATCCAAAACTACAGCATAAATTGCAATATTTGCATGGTTCTGACTGTCTTACAGTAACGATTACCCAGAAAAAGTTAGAAAATTTAAAACCACTTCCAACTTCTGGATAATTATAGCACTTCTGTATCCCTAATGTTGACTGTCCACTCCCACTAGATGCCTCCCCTCCCCCACCACCCACCGACTAACTGCCACTTCAATCATTAGCTTGCCCACACACCCATGAATACATTCCGCACCACCCAACTAACACATCCCTGATTAATCTCCCCCTAACTATGCTCTGACTACCTTTCCTATCCCTGATTATGCCATTGTCTAACAATAACCCCTGCAACTACCTCCTACCCTTGTTACACCCACCCATGACTACATCCACCACTCGACTACACCATCCCCCAACCACCTCCTTCCTCTACCTGCACCTCCTTCTCTGTCCATTTCTCCCACCTACACTCTGAAAGTCCAACCCCACTCTCCCCCTCCTCTCCATCACTGACCATCCCCTGACCCCATCCTGACTACACCCTGTACTCACCATTCAAGCTCACTGGCCACCTGAATTACCCTGCTCCCACCCCATGTGCCTCCATTCCATTTCCCTCTGCCTCACCATCCCGAGGTCCTGCCCATTTACCTTAATATAAACCTTTTGCCTGAAATGGCATTCAAATACAGAAAATAATCCAAAAGGCTAATGGAGTGCTGGTCTTTGTATCTAGAGGTGTAGAAGGGGAAGAAATTATACCTCAGCCATGAAAAGCTCTGGTTAGATCACTCTTGAAATGCATAAGCAGTTCTGGGCACCACACCTCAGAACAAATATTGTAGTCATTGATGGGTGTAATATATAGTTACAAGAATGGTACCTGGACTAAGAATTAATATGTGAGGAGAAAGTACAAAAACTAGGATTTTGTTCGCTGGAATTTCAAAGGGCAATGGTCACTTGATGGAAATTTTCAAGATATTATGGGAAACTGACAGTGTAGATAGGAAGAAACTATATTCACACCATATATATCAACTCCCTAGAAATTAGTCCTAGACTTCCTGGAGTGAAATTATGGAAGCTTGCAATGCTTTTCTACAATAGCAATTGAAGATTAGATGAATTGTTTTGTTTTAGATTGATGGATTTTTGTTGTTGTTAGAACTCAGTGATACAGTGCATTAGTTCTCAAGTCAGCCATGATCTAACTGAAAATGACGTAAAGATGCCGGCGTTGGATTGGGGTGGTAAGAACTCAGTAAGAATTTAGCAACACCAATTTTTAATCCAACCGATTTATTTGATAGTAAATCCTTGAGCTTTCAACGCTCTGTCTTTCTCAGGCAAATGCAGTGTTCTGGTCTGCAATAGCACACATCAGCACAGACAGTCAGAGATTGCTGATTAGAATGCGAATCCTTACATCTAACCTGCTATTCAAGTGTTAAAGTGGCTAACAATGTGTGTGAAGGGAATCCTGAGCATTGTTAGAGAATTGTGTATTTTCTCCAGACAGCACAGTAAGTGAGGTTTTTTGCTAACCCAGGCAAGTTACGGGGGTTACAGATAGTGTGTCATGAAGCCAAGATCCCTGTTAAGACCGTCCTCGTGTGCGGAGCTTGGCTATCAGTCTCTGTTCAGCGACTCTGCGCTGTCGTGTATCACGAAAGCCCCCTTGAAGAACATTTACCCGCAGGTCGGAGGCCGAATGCCCATGACTGCTGAAGTGTTCGCCCACAGGAAGGGAACTGTTTTGCCTGGTGATTGTTGAGCGATGCTCATTCATCCGCTGTCGTAGTGTCTGCATGGTCTCCCCAATATACCATGCTTCGGGACATCCTTTCTTGCAACGTATTAGGTAGACAACGTTGGCCGAGTTGCAAGAGTATGTACCGTGCACCTGGTGAATGGTATCCTCACGTTTGATGTCGTCCATGTCGATGATCCGGCATGTCTTGCAGAGGTTGCTGTGGCAGGGTTGTGTGGTATTGTGGTCACTGTTCTCCTGAAGGTTGGGTAGTTTGCTGCGAACAATGATCTGTTTGAGGTTGTGCGGTTGTCTGAAATCAAGAAGTGGAGGGGTGGGGATGGTCCTAGCGAGATGTTCATCGTCATCAATGATATGTTGAAGACTCCGGAGAAGATGTCGTAGCTTCTCCGCTCCGGGGAAGTACTGGACAACAAAGGGTACTCTGTCCACCGTGTCCCGTGTTCGTCTTCTGAGGAGATCGGTGCGCTTTATCGTTGTGGCACATTGGAACTGTCGATCGATGAGTCGAGCGCCATATCCTGTTCTCACGAGGGCATCCTTCAGTGTCTGGAGGTGTCTGTCACGATCCTCCTCATCTGAGCAAATTCTGTGTATATGGAGGGCTTGTCCATAGGGAATGGCTTCTTTAACGTGTCTAGGGTGGAAGCTGGAGAAGTGGAGCATTGTGAGGTTGTCTGTCGGTTTGCCGTACAGTGAGGTGCTGAGGTGACCGTCCTTGATGGAGATGCGTGTGTTCAAGAATGCAACTGATTCTGGAGAATAGTCCATGGTGAGTCTGATGGTGGGATGGAACTTGTTGATATCATCATACAGTTGTTTCAATGATTGTTCACCATGAGTCCAAAGGAAAAAGATGTCATCAATGTATCTAGTATATAACCTTGGTTGGAGATCTCGTGTGGTGAAGAAGTCTTGTTCGAACCTGTGCATGAAGATGTTGGCATACTGAGGTGCGAATTTGGTCCCCATGGCTGTTCCGTGTGTCTGGATGAAAAGCTGATTGTTGAAGGTGAAGACATTGTGGTCCAAGATGAAGCGGATGAGTTGTAAAATTGCATCCGGAAACTGGCAGTTGTTGGCATTGAGTACTGAGGCAGTTGCAGCAATACCATTGTCGTGGGGGATGTTGGTGTAGAGCGCCGAGACATCCATTGTGACAAGGAGTGTCCCTGGTTCTACTGCTCCATGTGTGCTGAGTTCTTCACCACACGAGATCTCCAACCAAGGTTATATACTAGATACATTGATGACATCTTTTTCCTTTGGACTCATGGTGAACAATCATTGAAACAACTGTATGATGATATCAACAAGTTCCATCCCACCATCAGACTCACCATGGACTATTCTCCAGAATCAGTTGCATTCTTGGACACACGCATCTCCATCAAGGACGGTCACCTCAGCACCTCACTGTACCGCAAACCGACAGACAACCTCACAATGCTCCACTTCTCCAGCTTCCACCCTAGACACGTTAAAGAAGCCATTCCCTATGGACAAGCCCTCCGTATACACAGAATTTGCTCAGATGAGGAGGATCGTGACAGACACCTCCAGACACTGAAGGATGCCCTCGTGAGAACAGGATATGGCGCTCGACTCATCGATCGACAGTTCCAACGTGCCACAACGATAAACCGCACTGATCTCCTCAGAAGACGAACACGGGACACGGTGGACAGAGTACCCTTTGTTGTCCAGTACTTCCCCGGAGCGGAGAAGCTACGACATCTTCTCCGGAGTCTTCAACATATCATTGATGACGATGAACATCTCGCTAGGGCCATCCCCACCCCCCCACTTCTTGCTTTCAGACAACCGCACAACCTCAAACAGATCATTGTTCGCAGCAAACTACCCAACCTTCAGGAGAACAGTGACCACAATACCACACAACCCTGCCACAGCAACCTCTGCAAGACATGCCGGATCATAGACATGGACGACATCATCAAACGTGAGGATACCATTCACCAGGTGCACGGTACATACTCTTGCAACTCGGCCAACGTTGTCTACCTAATACGTTGCAAGAAAGGATGTCCCGAAGCATGGTATATTGGGGAGACCATGCAGACACTACGACAGCGGATGAATGAGCATCGCTCAACAATCACCAGGCAAAACAGTTCCCTTCCTGTGGGCGAACACTTCAGCAGTCATGGGCATTCGGCCTCCGACCTGCGGGTAAATGTTCTTCAAGGGGGCTTTCGTGATACACGACAGCGCAGAGTCGCTGAACAGAGACTGATAGCCAAGCTCCGCACACATGAGGACGGTCTTAACAGGGATCTTGGCTTCATGACACACTATCTGTAACCCCCGTAACTTGCCTGGGTTAGCAAAAAACCTCACTTACTGTGCTGTCTGGAGAAAATACACAATTCTCTACAATGCTCAGGATTCCCTTCACACACATTGTTAGCCACTTTAACACTTGAATAGCAGGTTAGATGTAAGGATTTGCATTCTAATCAGCAATCTCTGACTGTCTGTGCTGATGTGTGCTGTTGCAGACCAGAACACTGCATTTGCCTGAGGAAGACACAGAGTGTTGAAAGCTCAAGGATTTACTTTCAAATAAATCGGTTGGATTAAAAATTGGTGTTGCTAAATTGTTACTGAGTTCTAACTGAAAATGGCAGAACAGGCTTGGTGGGGGTTACTAAACAGCCTAACTTTGTAATATATTTTTTTTGTTCTTGTATTTTAAACCGTGATCCTCTGTTGTATTCTAGTGCTCTTTTTTAGATAAACATTGATTATAGTCCCCTATTTTAGCGAAACCACATTAAACACGTTCCTTAGAAAACCCACCCGCCCACTGTACCACAGCAATTGCTGTCAACTCCGCCTTTCACAGGGAAACCACATGCTTCCTAAAATACACCCCCACCCTAAATCATGAAGTGCATTCATTGCTTGCGATCGATAACCACATTCCAGGCATTTGTTATTCTTTGCTGAGTGGTCGGTCACTAGTCTAATCTTTTACTTTAATCACTTGGGCTATGATGTGGCTCAGTTCACTTGAAGTGAACTGGAGATTAGCAGACAAGGACACTCTCTAGATTAACCTCATCTGTACACACAGTCCTGTACTATCATATATGACACGCTTTTCTATTCATTTAAGGAATGTGGGTACAGTTGGTTGGCCAGCATTCATTGCCCATCCCTAAGTGCCTTTAAGAAGGTGGTGCTAAGCTGCTTTTTAAATCACTGCAGTCCATGAAGGTACACCCACAGGGCTGCTAGGCAGGGAATGCCAGAATTGTAAGCCAGCAATAACGAAGCAATGGTAATTTCCAAGTCATGATGGTGAGTGATTTGAATGGAACATGTAGGTGGTGGTGTTCTCATGAGTCTGCTGCTCTTGTCCTTTTAGATAGTAGTTATCATGGGTTTGACAGGAGCCTTGGTGAGTTTCTGCACAGCATCTTGTGGATGGGATACAGCACTGCTACAGTGAATTGGTGCTGTAGAGAGTGAATGTTTGGAAGAAGTTCCAATTAAATAGGCTGTCTTGCCTTAGATGGTGTCAAGCTTCTTTGCTGGAATTCTGTCACCCTGCCCGCCATGGGAATCGGAACAGGTAGCAGCAGACAATGGGAATCTCCACTGACCTTGGGTGGGATTTTCTTGTCTTGAGCAAGGCCATAAAACCCTGGAGCTTTTCTCATCCGTGCAAGTTGAGAATATTCCATCACATTGCTGACTTGTGCTTTGTAGATGGTGGAAACATAAGAACATAAGAAATAGGAGCAGGAGTAGGCCATCCAGAACCTCAAGCCTGCCCCCCATTCAGTAAGATCATGGTTGATCTGATGTGGTTCAGTTCCACTTACCCACCTGCTCCCCATAACCCTTAATTCCCATATTGGTCAAAAATCTATCTATTCATGACTTGTACACAATTGACAAGATAGCTTCCATTGCTTCAATGGGCAGAGAATTCCAAAGATTCACTGCCCTCTGGGAGAAGAACTTCCTCCTCTGTTCTAAATTGACTCCTCCTTATTTTGAGACTGTGCCCAATGATTCTTGTTTCCATTCTAAGAGGAAATAATCTCTCTGCTTCTACCCTGTCTAGCCCGTTCATTATCTTATATGTCTCTCTCTCTATAAGATCTATAGAAAGATTTTGAAGAGCGATCAGAATATTAATTATTTGCCGCAGGATTCCTTGCCTATGACACAACCCTGTAGCTATAGTATTTATATGATATAAGGAAAAGAAAGACTTCCATTTTGATGGAGCGTTTCATAAATTCAGGGTGTTTTAAAATGCTATGAACCAATTAGATATTTTCTGAGGCACAGTCACTAATATAATATATAAAATGTGATATCCAACTTTCACACAGCAAAGTCCTACAAAAAACAAAGCCAAATTATCTATTTTGATGATAGAAACGTAGAAACTAGGAGCAGGAGTAGGCCATTCGGCCCTTCAAGCCTGGTCTGCCATTCATTATGACCATAGTTGATCATCAAATTCAATATCCTGATACGCTTCCCTACTTCACTCCCTTACCCCAAAAGCTATATCTAATCTCCACCAATGCCTTATACAATTGCAGCAAAACGTCTCTATCCTTACACTCAAATCCAGTCGCTGTGAAGACCAGCTTACCATTTGTCTTCTTCATGACCTGTTTACCTATATGCTTACTTTCAGTGACTATTGCAAAAGGACACCAAGGTCTTGCTGAATAATAAGAACTAATGTTAATTAATGGATGCATATCAGCTAGGAGAACTCCACCACTTTAAAATAGCATTTTGGATTTTTTTTTATGGTGGATAGACTTTATTTTAACAGTGACAGAGGCAGTATTCAGCCAATACTGTACCACTAGGTATTTTAAGCTCTAGTCAATGAACAGAACTATTCCCTTGGTTATTAAGTAAGACAAAAAAAAGGTTTAAATCTAAAAGAAAAATATGGTTGAAGCCACAATTAGATCAGCTATTATCTTATCGAATAGTGGAGTAGGTTCAACCTGTGCTCCTAATTCTTATCTTCTAACATTCAGCACCGTATTCTGAGATTTGCAAACATTGGGTGGTTAAGTACAGTCATCACTCTGCCTATTGCGAATCGTTGAATTTAATATAATCTGTTAATCATTGGGTCATATAGATGGAGTTACATTGGCACTGAAGTTCTTATACCACATTATTCATTTATTGGGTCTTAGGGAGATTCCTTTTGTTCCTTTGAACTCCTCACACTCAAAATCATGACACCAAATTCACAAGTGTATGGCTTGAACACATTGACCAGAAAGACACATTCATCTGATAATTCATAAATTGCTTTGTTCAATTACCCACAGGGCTCAGATGATGTTTGCACTCAATAATCACGAAATGCTGTTGCAACTACAGTTACATTACCTGGAACTCTACCCACTAGAGGCTAACCACCTCCCTCCACTCCACTTCTGCCCCCACCCTGTCTCCTAACTTAATACTTAACTCCATATCCCAACTTAGCACTTCCATTGGCATTGTAGGTCCTTTGGTGGAGTTAACCAGACATTGCCAACTTGTTGGCCCTTCACTAGACATTGTTGACTTCCTTGACTGCCTGCAGTAACAATGGTTTACCAGGACTTTTGTTCCCAATTATGCCATTTCTGTTCTTATCCCAAATTTGGCTATACTTCAAACTTCTGGTTTAGATTGTCAACTTATCATCTCCTTTTTGATATTTCCTTTTTTAAAGAAAAACAAGGGGTTTCCTTGAAAGACACAAGTTGCCTATTTCCTTCTGATATTTAATCTCAAGATGCCAGGCTGACACCCCTGATTCTTGTATTTATATCACATTGGAGCTGATCTCCTTCCATCATCATCAAGCACTTATCAGTTCCCCCAGTGTAGGTATGGGACACATATGTTTATTGAGCCTTATTTCCCAATTGAGCTATGGTTATCTGCTCTAATCAAAATTTGTAACTCCAACAGAAGCTCAAACAAGGAATGAACCAGTTGATTGATTTTTTTTTTATTGTCACATGTATTAACATACAGTGAGAAGTATTGTTTCTTGCACGTTACAAAACATACCATTCATAGAGAAGAAAATGAGAGAGGGCAGAATGTAGTGCTACAGTCATAGCTAGGGTATAGAGAAAGATCAACTTACTGCAAGGTAAGTCCATTCAAAAGTCTGACAACAAAAGGGAAGAAGCTGTTCTTGAGTCGGTTAGTTAGTACATGACCTCAGACTTTTATGTCTTTTTCCTGACTGAAGAAGGCGAAAGAAAAAATGCCCGGGGTACATGGCACCCTTAATTATGCTGGCTGTTTTGCTGAGGCAGTGGGAAGTGTAGGCAGAGTCAATGGATGGGAGGCTGGTTTGCATGATGCATTGGGCTATGTTCATGACCTTTTGTAGTTCCTTACAATCTTGGGAACAGCAGGAGCCAAACGAAGTTGTGATACACCAAATGCTTTCTGTGGTGCATCTGTTGGTGAGAGTTGTAGCTGACATGCCAAACTTCCTTCATCTTCTGAGAAAGTAGAGGATCAGTGGGTTTTCTTAACTGTAGTATAAGCATGGGGGAACCAGGACAGTTTGTTGGTGATCTGGACACCTAAAAACTTGAAACTCTCGACCCTTTCTGCTTCATCTCCATTGATGTAGATAGGGGCATGTTCTTTACATTTCCTGAAGTCAACGACTACCTCTTTTGTTTTGTTGAAATTGACGGAGAGATTATTGTTGCTGCACCAGTTCACCAGATTCTCTATCTCATTCCAGTACTCTGTCTCGTCATAGTTTAAGATCTGACGCACGACAGTGGTGTCATCAGCAAACTTGAAAATTGAATTGGACGGGAATTTGGCTACACGTCATAGATGCGTAAGAATATAGTAGGAGGCTGAGAACACAGCCTTTTGAGGCACTGGTGTTAAGGATGATCGTGAAGGAAGTGTTGTTGCCTATCTTTACTGATTGTGGTCAGTGGGTTAGAAAGTTCAGGATCCAATCCTATCCTGAATTGCTCAGGATATAAACTGTCTGTGTTGATATGAGTGCTATTGCAGACCAGAACACTGCATTTGCCTGACGAAGGCCATAGAGTCAATAGCTCGCAAATTTACTATCAAATAAATTGGTTGGATTTAAAATTGATGTTGTAAAACTTTACTACTTCAGGATAGGCAGAATGCATTTTTGGCTTGATAGTTTGTCAGTGGAAATACCACTCATGTTGGTTCTGCACAACATCAATGTAAAACATCTAGCTTCACCTGTTTAAGTTTTCGAGATACCTTGCCCTGCCAGGATAAATTGAATTATATTTGGCATTTTTCAGGCTCAAAAGTGGTGGCTCTACAGCCATTAAGAAGAACAAAGAAAAGGATAGCACAGGAACAGGCCCTTTGGCCCTCCAAGCCTGTGCCAATCAAATAACTATTCTAAAAAGAAACTTGTTTTTATTTATTTTCCCTCTAATCCCTCCCTATTCATGTATCTATCCAGATGCTTCGTGAGTGTCACTAATGTGCCTGCTTCCATCATCCACAACAGCAGTGCGTTCTAAGTGTCTGCCACTCTATGTGAAAAACTTCCCCAGCACACCTCCCTTTAACTTTCCCCTTCTCATTTTGAACCTGTGCCCTCTTATAATTGACACCCACACCCTGGAAAACAGTCTCTGACTATTCACTCTGTCTATGTCTCTCATAATTTTGCAGACCTCTATAAGGTCTCCCCTCAGCCTCCATCTTTCCAGTTAAAATGATCTTAGTTTGTTTAATCTCTTCTGATAACCAACACCCTCAAGACCAGGCAATATCCTGGTGAACCTTCTTTGCCCTGTCTCCAAAGCTTCCACGTCCTTCTGGTAGTATGGTGACCAGAACTGCACGCAATTCTGGTGGCCTAACCAAAGTTTTTTTTTTGCTGCAACATACTTTCCAACTCTTGCACTTAGGGTGGGCTTTTACAACCTCGTTCACCCCAAAACTGTAACTTTCCACCTGAGGTCAACGGATCTTCCCATTGTCCATCCCTCACCAGCTCCGATGCCTATGGCCGACAGAGCAGTAAAATTCTGGTCTTAGACTAAATTTAGCGTTGGAGCTGTGCAGTTGGAATGATTTTCATCTGAACTCTGCTGGAATGAAAATTCTGGTGAATCATATAACTCAGACAGGATAGAGGGATTTAAACTAAATAGTGGGTGAGGGCAAAGGATCAAGTTTGAGAAGATGTAATGAACTAAGCAGAGAAGCCAAGGCAAAAGAACAAGGTAGGCATATGGGAAATTATAATTGGTGCATCACAGGAAGGGACAGAATGTACTAATCTAGGGAACAATCAGCAAATAAAGCTAAAGATTCCAAAAAGAGATAATAGAACTAAAGACTCTATATCTGAATTCATGTTATATTCATAACAAAACAGATGGATCGCCAGCACAAATAGAAATAAATACGTGTGATCTGATACCAGTTGCAGAGACATGGTGCAGGATGACAAAGACTGGTGTTGTCCTGTGTCTAACAGCACATGCTATGCGCTTGCCAGTGACATCGAGTAACAAACAAGATGCATAATCATAGAATCATAGAATCCCTACAATACAAAAGGAGGCCATTTAGTCCATCAAGCCTGCCCAACAGCAATATCACTCCGGCTTATTCACCAAAACCCTAAGTGTTCATCCTGCTAATCCCCCTGACATTTAGGATGGGATTTTACAGCCTCACTTGTCCCAAAATCATAACTTCCCACCCAATGGCCCTTCCCATAATCCGTGCCTCTCTCCATTGTCTGTCCCATGGTAGGCAGAGCATTAAAATTCCAGCCTAAGGAGGTGGAAGGTGAAGAGTTAAAGGATGGATATGAGTTTGGGAAAGGAGTGCCTCCATTAGGCACAGCAATCACCAAAATTAAGTGCCTTCCATCCTCACCCCACCATGTTCAGCCCAGCACAAAAAGCAGCTGGGCTTCCCATCTGGCATGGACTGCCCCTGCCTTGAATAAATTAGCAGCAGAGGCAGAATGAAACACTTAAATGTCTATTAAACGTCTTAGACTCAATTTAGCACAGCCAATCAACCTAACCCGCACATCTTTGGATTGTACAAGGAAACTGGAGCACTGGGAGAAAATCCACACAGATATAGGAAGAACGTACAGACTCCACACAGTTACCGAAGGCTGGAATTGAATCCAGGTCCCTGGGACTGTGAAGCAGTTGTGCTAACTGCTATGCCACCGTGCTGCCCAACTTTAACAGTTACAATGTTTTATTTTATTTAAAGTCTGCTAAATTACTGAATATCCCAATTACATAAACCCTATGCATTCTTCTGTGGGTAATATCACCTGTCTGTCCTCAGGTTGAGGTTATTTGCTAATGAAGTCCAACTTTGGATCAGCTCCTGGAATGTTAGTCCGGGTTCTCCTGCTTTGATTGGGCTGGAAATCTAGCATCCCGTGTTACAAAATTGGCACATGCCAGAATCCAGAAATCTTCATTAACCTCGGGTAGGAATTGTCGGTCTCAACCAAGCAAGGCTGCAAAAAAAAACCCCGCTCTCGGTCTCCAGCCTTCCCTTCTTAGTGCATGACCATAGCTACTGGAATTCAGCTGATCAGTGCTCATCTCTCGAACCCATCCTGCTGGTTGATCAACTCATCTCATGTTATTCTCCGCAACAGGGCACAATGGAGCCCACCTCATGGTGAGGTTATCCCTGCTCCAAATGTGATCAATTCTGTTGTGATGGCGTTGAAGTATAACATCGCAACAAATATCACATTTTGTGATTAAACATTTCCCAGTGATCTTGTTAGTATTCAGGATTGTGATCAGCAGTCTCTGCTCATATACATCTCTTGACTGTTTTCTGGGCATTTTCTTTTTGGCTTAATCCTCTCCTTTCCCTCTCTCTCTCTCTCTCTCTCTTCCTTTATTTTTTATGTTATAATGTACCATGTTTTCATTCATTACACAGATAGAACTGAGAAGACCTTTATTGTTAATGAGAGCAAGGTGAAAGGCGTCACACATTACCCTCTACATCCCTTAGGGATGAAAGCATTATATTTATGTTTTGTGATATGGTCAATGTATTTTTCAATTATCATTGATTTTAATCTTATGATTTGGTTGCAGTATCAATGGATAAGTGGCATATCCTCAAGGCGTCTCCAGTTCTCGATCCCACAATAACCTTCTTTGATGTTTTACACATTGATAATGATACTTCGCTGATGACTGAAGATTTTAGGAACAATGCCAGAGACTGGTGCCTATCAGGTGAATACGTGCAAATAGCTGATCTCTATGAGAAGTTACTTCATGTTGTATTAGTATTAATAATGGAGAATGACTCTCTCAAAACAAAATAGTACCCAATACGTGTTTATGATAGAGTTTGCTGAATGTATTTGTTGGATGGAGCATATTGACACTATGATATGCTCATAAGTTCCTAGTAAGGCTGCCTTCATTGTGTCTTCAGTGTGAAGGGGAGCGCTCTAACATTGGTCAGATTTCTATTCAAAGACTAACTCATTCAGGACAAGCATATTAATGTATGTTTGCGTAGGTGAGTTTAGTTTCATTTTATTTTTATTTAATTCCTACCTTTTTGAGATGCATTTATGGCCTCAAGTGAGAGATTCAATGCTGATGAATGGACAATTCCTATTTTATTCACCTAGTTTCAATGCTAGATAGCTGTAGTCTTATGGTAATATTGCAGGGCTGGTGATCCAGAGGTCAAATCCTGCCAAGATAGTTTGAGAATTTCAATTCAGTTCCTTAAAAGAAAATCTGAAAATAAAAAGCTGGTTTCAGTAAAAATAAGTATAAAGTTGTTGGATTGTTGTGACAGCCCAAATGGTTCACTGATGATTTTTACCCTGCTTGGCATAAATGTGACTCCAGGCCCCATATAACTAAGTCTTAAGTATCCTCTGAAGTATGTTAGCAAGTAACTCAATTGTATCAAAGTGCTAAATAAAGAATGTGTCCATCAAATGCTCAAGGCATCTGATGTTGGCAGCAAATGTCGGTTCTGTCAGTTGTACCTGGACAATGGTCAGGAATTTTCAGTTCTGTATCAGGAACCCAGCTATGGTTTAGTTCCTGTTTCTGATTCTACACAGCATGTTCCAGACTCACCAGCCTGGAGTTTTGAAAGACCAGACCAATTAACAGCAGGGTATAAGTTCACTGTGTGCAGTTCTGGTCGCCTCACTATAGGAAGGATGTGGAAGCTATTGAGAGGGTGCAGAGGAGATTTACAAGGATGTTGCCTGGATTGGGGGGCATGTCTTAGGTTGAGAGAGCTAGGTCTCTTCTCTCTGGAAAGACGAAGGTTGAGAGGCGACCTAATAGAGGTTTGTAAGATGTTGAGAGGAATAGATAGAGTGGATTCTCGGGAGCTATTTCCCAGGGCTGAAACGGTGGCTATGAGAGGACACAGGTTTAAGGTGCCGGGGGGCAAGTACAGAGGAGACGTTAGAGGTAAGTTTTTCACTCAGAGGGTGGTGGGTGAATGGAATCGGTTGCTGTCAGTGGTGGTAGAGGCGAACTCGCTGGGGTCTTTTAAGAGACTTCTGGATGAGTACGTGGAATTTGGAGTTACAGATAGTTCTATGGCCTGGTAGGTACTGATATGATGGGCACAACTTGTGGGCCCAAGGGCCTGTTTGGGCTGTAGTGTTCTATGTTCTATGTAATCAAGATGAGCAAGCAGGCTCCTGAGGCTGGAGGGCCAATGGGGAACCCTCAAACAGTGACACATTAACAACACACACCCCGCCTCCCTCATCTCGAGGTGGAGCTGTCAATTTGTGATGGAGAAAGGGCATCTCAACATCCAGGCATCTTCTGAGGAAGAGTCAGGTTTGTTTTGAAATTTAAAATGGCCACAGCTGTTTGGTTATGCTTATGGAGAGATGACAACTCCACAGGAAGCCAAAGGCTGTGTTGTAGCCTGGCAGCCATGACTGGTACAGGTGGGAGGATGTCCCTTCCAAGATTAATCAATGCCACAGAACCATTGCTATGACAAGCGCACCTCCACCCTTCCCAATATGACCCTTGCATGGTTTCCAGTGGTCGAAGCCAATGTCTCTTGTTTGCATTGCTGATTAGAAATCCCTGTCAGTGTGGGGAAGCCCTGTAATTGGCCCTAATTATTCCATGTTGGATACCCACCATTTGTCAATCTGAACCAAGGCCAGCTTCTCCAAAAATGGTTCCGGGTCAGGCTTGTAATACTGAATTGGAAAACGATTCAGGGTGCAAAAGTGTGAGCAGACTGCCAATGTTTCCAGACTATTCAGTTCTAAAAATTAGAACAAACAGTTCTAACTCACTTTGGGCTACAGTATGAGATAAACATCAGGAGAGATGTAAAGCAGCTTCAGCACCTCATCACTCACCTTACAATGTCATAGAAACATCTGGCACAGAGGAGGATAATCAGCCCATTGTATCTGTGCCATCTCATTGATGGAGGTGTCCAATTAATTTTCATGCTTTAGCTTTTATTCAATAACGCTGCAAATTAGTCCTCTTCAGATATATGCTCAATTTGCTTTTATAAATTCCCATGGAATTTAATTCCACAACCCTTTCAGATGGTGGGTGGATTATTACCAAAAAATGACAGAGTGTTGGCTCTGGCAAGAAAGATGGTGTGTTTCTCTCCAAATCTTACCACACTCTGTGACAGAAAAATAGCGTGTTTCATCTGTGCTGAGATCAGGACACCCTGTTTGAAGGGTGCGCCAATCAGGGTAAAAAAATCACCTCCATCCCACCACAGAGGCCTCAGGGGCTTCTGTCTACAACACCCTCCCATCCCCCTCATCTCATCCTCCAATTCAGAGCTGGCATTCACCTACCCCCCACCTCCAAATGGGTCAACTTGCCAATTTCTCTTCAGTTGGGATGGAGAAGGGCTCTTTGCTTCACCTATCTTAGTCTGTTGTGTGTCAAAAGTGTTGGAGTGGGTTTGCTGCTTGGGATGGGAGAATAATTCTGTATAGAGTTCAAATTTACCACCCTTGCTGAAATTCACAGACTTTAATGAAAGAGTTGCAATTAAAACAGGAATGTTGAGGTCGTGGAAAATTCATTGTACCTAGGAAAGCTGATAGAATGTTGAACCATCCCTGACACATTTCTGTTCCTTTCCTTTTGCAGCATGTGTTTCCAGCCATGCCTGTGTCACAGTTTCTCTTCAGCCTCAGCCATCAGGGGTCCGATGCCTCTTTTATCCTGACACGCACAGCTGCCAACCTGATCTGCAAGGCCATGACTGCCGAATCCTGCTCAAGGAAGCAGCAGAAGAGATTTACTACAAGAAGGGTGAGCGCCCTCAACAGCGCATATGTTTATTGGTTGTGTTGTCATTTTTGACGCCATTTTAATTGTTGCTGACCCTCCTCCAAGTCCAGTGTGTGATGAGTGGAGCCCCGCAGAAATTCCTGTTGGAGTCTCAACGTTTTACAGTTTATATCAATGACTTTGAAAGTGGCGCGGTAGCACAGTGGTTAACACTGCTGCCTTACAGCTTTAAGTACCTGCATTCGATTCCTGGTTTGGATTACTGTTTGTATGGAGTTTGCACGTTCTCCTCATGTCTATGTGAGTTACCTCTGGGCGCTCCGGTTTCCTCCCGCAGTCCAAATAGATGTGGGTGAGATTGATTGGCCGTGCTAAATTGCCTCTTAGGAGGTTAGAGGGATTAGTGGGGTAACTATCTTGCGTTATGAGGATAGGGCCTGGTGCATTGTTGTTGGTGCAGACTCGATGGGTCCAATGGCTTCCTTCTGCAATCTAGGGTTTTATGATTCTATGATTTAGATAAGGGGAGACAAGGCATGGTAGCTAAATTTGCAGATTACACAATGATATCAGGAAAGCATTTTGTGAAGATAACACAAGGTGTGTGCAGGTGGAAAGGGATTGGTTCAGTGAGAGGGCAAAATTCTGGCAGATAGAGTATAATGTGAGAAAATGTGAAGTTTTCAGAAAGAACATAAAAGCAGAATATTTCTTCAACAGAAAGCCACTGCAGAATTCCAAGGTGCAAAGGACTATAGGGTAGTAAATATTTAGTATGCAAGGGTAGTATGTGATTAAGAAAGCTAATGGAATGATATCCTTTATTATGAGAAGAACATTTATTTTAATTACACTGCAATGAAGTTACTGTGAAAATGTCCTAGTCACCACACACCTGCATCTGTTTGGATACACTGAGGGAGAACATAGCACGGCCAAACCAACCACGTCTTTTTGGACTATGGGAGGAAATCGGAGCATCCAGAAAAAAACCATGCAGATACAAGCAGAGGACATGCGGCTCTGCACAGACAGTGACCCAAGTTGGGAATTGAACTTGTTTCTCTGGCGCTGTGAGGCAGCAGTGCTAACCATTGTGCCACTGTGCTGTCCATACAAAGCATAAAAATAAGGATGGTACACTTGAGTTGTACAGGGCTTTGGTGAGTCCACATCTTGAATATCATGTGCAGTTTTGGTCTCCTTATTTAAGGAAGAATATAAAAGCATCAGAGAGGGTTCAGAATATGTTTGTGAGATTGGTATTTGGAACGAAGGCATTGCTTTTAGAGGAAAGATGGGACAGACTGGACTTGTTTCCACTCCAGTGGCTTAAAGAATATAAGATTGCAAATGGCCTTGACTATTTGGACTTAGAAATGAGTCCAGAACTAAGGGACACGGTTCTAAAATGAGGGGTTACTCTTTTAGAACAGACATCAAGAGAATTTTGTTTCTCTGAGGATTGTATGACTTTAGGAATTTTGGAATTGGACCTTGGAATGTTTAAATGCCCTAAAGAAGAAAGATAAAGACATTTGAAAATGATCAGCAGTTCTTGAAAATTCAAGTCTTGTCATCTATTAGAAAGTTTTACCTCTTTGTTTTAAAGCCCCACTGATGGGTATCAGAGGAGATCGGGGGTAATTTAATTTTGGTGATAGCTATTCAGCCACCTACACATCTCACTTGATTTTCATTTTTATTGGAATATAAATTTGTAGAGTTGTGTAACGGACAACTTATTCAATATTGTTTATTTTACCCTCTTGTCAATATCAAAATGGCCCTGGTGGTTAAGCATAATTATGGAATCTTCATTCACACCTATTTGCTTAGTTTTTGAGTTCATATTTATAAATTAAAGCCACAGTTAAAATTCTTTCAGCAAACAAAATGTTTTTTGCATTTTTTCAGCTGTGGGAGGGTCTTGCGCTGGTCGCTGTGGGAAGTACCAACCTGACGAGGCCTGTCAGTGTAACTTGAAATGTGAGGATTACGCAGATTGCTGCCCGGACATCTATACTTGTGCTGGTGAGTGAGTAACCTTCACTGCAGTGCCCACAACCAACTGCTACAGTGGGAAGTAAGGTGGAACTCGTCATAGAGGTGATTGTACGTAGTCCCGCCAAGTGGTCTTGACAATCGCAAACTTGTCCTTCTCATTCCACCTTTCCTTCTGTTGAGATGGATTCTTTTTCTTGTTTATTTTCAATTTAGATCCTTCCTTATCAGAAACCCAACCCCAGTTGACCTCTATCTTCCTTCCGGGGCATGGAATCTTATTTGGTGAGTCTCAGCTGACCCAGGTTGGTGTGGAATGGAAGGCTGTTAATCGTTTCCTGGGCATCCCATATGCGGCTCCTCCAACGGGTGCCAGCCGATTCAAAGCCCCATCAGTCTTTCATTGGACTGGAGAATGGAATGCTACCTTCTACAGGTGAGAATGGCCTTTCCTACTGGGTATTATTTAATTCTTTGACTTTTCTTTCTGCTACCTGGAAAACATTGAGAGCTCTATGCCCAGTTCAGATCAGCTAATCACTTAAAGTTGTCTTTCAAAGGATACAGAGACAAGCGACAATGATATTTCTGGCTATCAAGAACTTAAATTAAGGGGGAAAGATTAGGGCATGTTCTTTTTGGAAAAGGAGTAACCTGAAGTGACCCAACTGGGTTTTGAAGATAATGAAGAAAAGTTTCAAAAGTTGAGCCAGCCAAATATTATTTAAAAATTAGAAAAATAGAAATGAAGAGATAAGGCTGGCAGGACAGTTTTAGTCTATGGGTGGAATGTTACCGGCACATCCGCCCAAGGTTCAATGGAGAATGCAATTGTCCGAGCCTCGCTCGCCCCCAGAATCGGAGCTGGCATGCCGTAAAATTCCAGCAAAAGAGTAAAAGAAGATTGCGGGGCTATATTATCAGGAAAGGCCAACAAAATGAACAATATTTATTAATACCAAATCTGGCCATTTGTCTCTGTGTCCAATAAACAACAGACATATTCAGCACGATTTATATGTTGGACATCCTGGAGCCGAGGCAAAGTTGGGTAATCATATAATAAGCAGCCCAATTGGATTGTTAGGCATTTAGCACCATTGCTAAACTTAAAACTAGCCCCAGAGAGTTTTATCAAATATTTAGCTTTTGCAATCTCTTTTTTTTAGGCCCAGCTGCATACAACCAGGAGATGCAAAGGCAGTTTACTCCACAGTAGCTGAAGATTGTCTCTACCTAAATATATTTGTGCCCAAGAGCATTGTGAGTAGTAAAACGTGTACGACAATTAACCTCAGGGTTTTGCTGCTGATGTCTTGTAATAGAGAAACAATGCATGCTTACACAATGAATTAATAACCTCACTTGCCTCAACATGAGGGACACTGAGCACAAACCATTTCTCTCTCATTTCAGGGGAGGAAGATATATTAGTGTTAGATCTGCCCTCACCTTTTTCTTATTTCCTTTGGCCAATAACAGAGTGATATTATAGATGCCTCTAATCAGAGAGCAATATTGATATATCTTATTCATTCTTCAAACACAGATATCACTGATAAGGTCAGCATTTACTGCCCATCCCTAGTTACCCCAGGAAGCTAGTATTGGGCCTCCTTCTTCTTGATCCATTGACTCTTTGGAGTGATTTGATATAAACAAAAAAAATGGCAGAGTGTGTTTTTCTCCAGAGAAGCAGGCCATTTTTTTTATTCAGAACTTATCACCCACAGTCACAAAAAACAGTGGGCACGTTTCATGCCATCATGTAGTATGGGGGTGCCTTTTGTTCCATTTTTAACAGTATAAAATATTAACAAAGTTCATAATATCTTTGTACGTTACACCAAACAAAGACACGGACAGGAAAAAGCCAAGCTTCTCAGTACCATCAGCCTTTGTGAAACCTCCTTCCTCACTGCTTCAACAATAGACAAAAAAGGAAGATTAAACCCATCTGAATGAATGAATTAGGCCTGTGATTCCTTGACCTATTATTAATCCTGAGTTTTTGTTGTGATAGGCTGGGAACAATTCGGTGCTGGTCTTCTTCCACAATAGTGCCTCAGATTATAGTGGAAAGAAGCTGACGAACATTGACGGGTCCTACCTGGCATCTACTGGAGGCATCCTGGTTGTGACTGCAAACTTTCGGGTTGGAGCATTTGGATTTCTGAGTGACGGTAAGCCAAGTGGTAAATTGTGGACGTATTTCTTTGAACAGTTGGATAATGCAGTGAAACGGCATGTGCTGATGTAACCTTTACACCTTAGTCATCCTGCTGCAGAATTTTATCAGATAGGAGTGCAAGTTAAGAATCTGAAGATAAGGATGGCCTAGTTTCCAATCTGCACATTTTTCATAAGCATTGAAATCTATGGATAGAAAATTTTGAGTCAAATATTGACTAAACTGATTTGATGCTCAAGTTCCCCATGCATGCTGTGCAGTGGCTGAGCTAATGTAACAATGAATTGCTTAATAATATTGTCGTGGTAGTCCTAAAACAGCCAAAATCTCATCCAGGGCAGTTGCATTATCACACTGGATGTAAATTTACAGCTCCATTTCAGGGTGGGCCGGGATGTTGGGGGAAGGTGGGGTGTGTATAAAACACAGCATGTTATTCAAAAGTATATTGTCCGTGGTAGGTTGGAAAAGTCCCACCTGTGGGAAGGGCCATAAAATCCCACTCAACATCACAGCTATATTGTTTAGTTGCCAGCCTTGAAATTCAAGGATTGGAAAAAATTCAGTTTGTGTTTATTGTCTTCCAGTGAATAATATTGATAAATATAGTGTGTGTTCCTATAGGCATGTGCCTGCGCACACGTATGCATGTGGGGACAAGTTCATGATTGAAAACCTCTGATTCTCAAAAGTCCCATTTGTATATAAAACCTATTATATGGAAATGGCTCAAAGAATGAAAGATGACACTGAGTCAAAGAACAAATTGGGTGGCTGGCTAAAAGCTTAGTCAAAAGGATAGGTTATAAGGGGAGTATGGAAGGAAGAGAGAGAGAGAGGCACAGAGGTTGTGAGGGGGAACTCCCAAGAGGTAGACAGCCAAAGGTGAACAATAAAAATGGGAAACTCTGAAAGTTTGGTTTAGAGGGCAGGAATGTAGAAATGATATAGGACTTGAAGAGGCAGAGTTAGAGAGAGGGAAGGCCAAAGATGGATTTCAAAGAAATGGGATGAGAATTTTTAAATTGTGGTGTTGATGAACAATGTAGGTCCCAGAGCACATATGTGATAGGTGATTGCAAGTCAGGGTGCGTGCAGTAGGATTTGCAATGAGCACAAATTGATAGAGCGTCAAAGATGGGAGGCTGTAAAAAGCTAGTTTCCAAAGCAGCAGCTTTGGAAGGGGAGCAGGAACTAAAAGATAATGAGAAAAAAGCAGGATTAGGCTATTGAGTTGGATGATCAGCCGTGATCGTAATATATGGTGAAACAGACTTAATGGCCATATAGTTTCCTCCTGCTATGTTTCTAAAACATTTTGGGAGAGAAAGATTTATATTAACGGAGATTTCTCACTCTTTTCAGACACTGAGTTGATGACAGGCAACTGGGGCCTGTTGGATCAATTGGCCGTGTTACAATGGCTGCAGAGGAACATTGGGTACTTTGGGGGATCTCCGTCTCGAATCACAATCGCTGCAGACCGCAGTGGAGCTGACATCACCAGCATGAACCTCATCACTACATCTGGCACCAGACTTTTTGAAAGAGTCATGCTACTGGTAAGAAACAATCTGTTCAAAGTTTTGAGGAAATAGGAAATAATAATATATTGCTTAAAATGGCACTTCAGTGTGGGAACAACAAATAATTCCTGTCACACGCTTCTGATGACTCAATACACAAAGTGCCAAACTGGAAATGTCTATATTAGCCGGAAGGAGGGAACATTTCCAGGATAGGAATTTCTTCAAGATTTCTCTCCCTTGGATGTTGAGATAAAGCTCTCTCAAATGGGCAGGGGAAACCCTACTATCTCATGTACATAGAGACTCAAGTACATCCCGGCAGAGTTATGACAGCTGAACAGGAATGGCTCAAAGCAAATTACCATCCAACATCTCTTTTCAGCTAAAATGCAATTCTTTTGCAGTGCATAATGGTGTTTTAATTGCCACTTGGCGTTGAAGCACTTTGATATGATGTTACACATTTCAAGAGGATGGGTGTTTCTTGCAGCTCACCCCTCACATCCCTTCACCCTCTTCCATACTGCAGGGTTCCCACTTATGGCCACATCACTCTGGTCAAGGGCCAGACCTTTCTGAGTAATTTTCGACTGTGCGGGTTAGGGAGCTGCTCTTGCCTAGTTTTAACGCATGCACTCTGACCAGATGAAGGATGTTAGCTGAAATAGGTCAGCCCTTATTGTCTGAACAGTGAGTCTCATAGGGCCCAGAGGGCATAGAAAGATCGAAGGGGAAATTGGAGATAAAGTTAAAACTGGATATATCAGATGACTTGCAATTTCTGTGCATGTTGGATGGCCAATCCACCCTGTAACCCCCATCATTTTCGAAGCTTAAAGAAAGGTTAAGAAGTATGTGTGAGTAGAGATTAGTTGATAGGGTTTAAGTGAGATTGTTCTGTGTCATGTCATCTTATCCTATATAATTTGTGTAATTAAAGGTATTTATACTTCTCTTAAACTGATACATGATACTGCTGTAGCCAGATGAGTGGCATTGCTCTAGGCTGTTGTTGTAATTTGTTCTGATTTATTGAGATGAATTTGATTATTAATTCTTTTCCTACTAATAAGCATGAGCTCAAGGAAACAAGGGCTATAGGTTTAGGATTAATGACTACTGTTGATCTGAGGGATGCAAATTTTTAAAGCCAATTTTAAAAAACACACCTGACTTTTGGATTAGTTCCTCTGTATCCTATAGTAATAAAGAACTGGGGTTTGTTTTGCCGTTCCAATATGGGCACCTGGAAATTGAAGGGATTCTGAGAGTGTCTCCACATGAGGGTGGGTGACAGTGTTTTATTGCATTCTGGGGAGTGGGGCTGGAATGTGGGTGCACTGACTTTATAAACAGTGGGTTCACGTTGAAGATGTTTTGAGATAAAACTCAAATCTCTGAAACGGTTCAATGTTATCACCGAGATTTCTGGGATCGCTCTCGTCTTACGCTTAGGGATCCTGACTGCCCTGCCGCCAACCCAATCTCCCTCTTTGGACAATGGCCTGGTGCTCAGCAATTCAGCCCTGCCAACCAACAGATGTTCGACAGACTCCTGCTGATATTTTTGGGGCTTGATCCCCTCATTATAACAGTTGCTCTTTTTTTTGCTCAGTGATATTACTCTGCCTCCCCACACTTCTTGCTTTTCAGCTGTTAAATGGCCCTTTAAACCTCAGCAGGAAGTAGTGATTTTCGAAACCCCAATAGCATGGTGGTTTCCATCAAAAGACCGTCACAAACTGTTCCCTCTTCAGAAGGAGAGGTGAGTGTGAAGGAGGGAGATGCCAAAATGATTGTAAGATTTTTTTTTGCTCAAAGTAACTCCACTCTTGTCAAAGTAAGTAAAAGCCTTGCCTTAAATTCCTTTTGTTTTCTTGAGTTGGCTCATCCCTTTGGGTAAAGTTTCACAACACCAATTTAAATCCAACCAATTTATTTGATAGTAAATTCGCGAGCTTTCGACACTACGTGCCTTCGTCAGGCAAATGCAGTGTTCTGGTCTGCAATAGCACTCGTACCAACACAGACAGTCATAGATTGCTGATTAGAATGCGAATCCTTACATCTAACCTGCTATTCAAGTGTTAAAGTGGCTAACAATGTGTGTGAAGGGAATCCTGAGCATTGGTTAGAGAATTGTGTATTTTCTCCAGACAGCACAGTAAGTGAGGTTTTTTGCTAACCCAGGCAAGTTACGGGGGTTACAGATAGTGTGTCATGAAGCCAAGATCCCTGTTAAGACCGTCCTCTTGTGTGCGGAACTTGGCTATCAGTCTCTGCTCAGCGACTCTGCGCTGTCGTGTGTCACGAAGGCCCCCTTGAAGAACATTTACCCACAGGTCGGAGGCCGAATGCCCATGATTGCTGAAGTGTTCGCCCACAGGAAGGGAACTGTTTTGCCTGGTGATTGTTGAGCGATGCTCATTCATCCGCTGTCGTAGTGTTTGCATGGTCTCCCCTTTGGGCCTTTGGGCACAGCTATCCCAGTGCTACCTACAACTGGCAATGTCTCAGGGTGATTCCCACAACATGGGCACAATTCCAAAACAACTGGGAAAACACACTGCGTGGCTGAGGATGCAGCTTTCTGAGCTTGCATTAACACTATCCTGCAGAAGGTAGATCCAGAATGGTCCCTGGGCTGGTTTGATACACTGCAGGATCTTCCATGCCAGTGAGAAAATTTGAAGGTCAATTATTCTCCCAAATCCTATCCATTGTCATGGAATGGAGATCAGGAGGAGAAGAAATTCTGATTTTTCTGTCTAAAATTTGTAATAACCTCACTTTGCCCACCTCCCTCCAACCACGCCACTTAGCCCTCAACCCATCCAAATACTGGCCCAGGCTGAGACAATCACTAGCCATGGGAATTGGTCTGCGTGGCAACATATGAACTACTGAGCGAGAAACCTCATTGAGTTTTTTGAGAAAGTGACCAGAGAGGTGGATGGGGGTAAGGCGGTTGATGTAGTATATATGGACTTTAGTAAGGCGTTTGATAAGGTGGCCCATGGAAGCCTTCTGCAGAAAATGCAGATGTGTGGAATAGAGGGTGATTTAGCTAATTGGATTAGGAATTGGCTGGCAGATAGAAGACAGAGGGTGGTGGTTGATGGGAGATATTCATCGTGGAGTTCGGTGACGAGTGGTGTACCTCAGGGGTCTGTTTTGGGCCCCTGCTGTTTGTAATTTTTATAAATGATCTGGATGAGGGTATTGAGGGATGGATCAGTAAATTTGCAGATGATACTAAAGTTGGTGGTGTGGTAGATAGTGAAGAGGGGTGTTTTAGTTTACAGAGTGACTTGGACAAGTTGCAGAGCTGGGCCGAGAGGTGGCAAATGGAGTTTAATGTGGAAAAGTGTGAGGTAATGCACTTTGGCAGGAACAATAAATGTGTAGAGTATAGGGCTAATGGTAGGGCTCTTAATAGTGTTGAGGAACAGAAGGATCTTGGTGTATGTGTCAATAGATCCCTGAAAGTAGGCAGTCAAGTGGATAAAGTTGTTAAGAAGGCATATGGAGTCTTAGCTTTTATTGGTAGGGGATTGAATTTAGGAGCCGCAGCATCATGTTGCAACTGTACAAAACTCTAGTGCGGCCGCACTTGGAGTATTGTGTGCAGTTCTGGTCCCCACATTATAAGAAAGATGTGGAGGCATTGGAGAGGGTACAGAGGAGGTTTACCAGGATGTTGCCTGGTATGGAGGGCAGGTCCTATGAAGAGAGGTTGAAGGATTTGAGGTTGTTTTCGTTAGAAAGGAGGCGGCTAAGAGGGGATCTTATTGAAGCATATAAGATGATTAGAGGTTTAGATAGGGTGGACAGTGATAGCCTTTTCCCTAGGATGGAGAAAGCTAGCACGAGGGGACACAGCTTTAAATTAAGGGGTATGAGTTATAGGACGGATATCAGAGGTAGGTTCTTTACTCAAAGAGTGATTAGGGAGTGGAATGCCCTGCCTGCAGCTGTTGTAGATGCGCCAAGTTTGGTGGCGTTTAAGAGGTTAATTGATAAGTATATGGAAGAGAAGGGAATGGTTTAGTTTGGAGGGGCTTTGCTTTTTATTTTGGTCGGCACAACATCGAAGGCCGAAGGGCCTGTTCTGTGCTGTATTGTTCTATGTTCTATGTTCTAAATATAAACACGCAACTTAAAAAAGATACAAGAATCAAATTTCAGCATGGAGTAATCATTTTACTCAATTATTTCATTAGAACAGAAACCCTTCCCCAAGCAAGGATCCAATAAGAAAAAGCATATCATTTCATAATTTAAATATATATACAAAGCAATCATCTCAGGCTCAATATGGACGAGGGTGAAGTACACTTGAGCTTAAGTCATGTGTTTACAATTATGTATCAGTTTGGACTTGTGTAGTACCTTGAATATAGCACAATGTACCAAGTTGCTTCATAGCAGTAATTATCAAAAAAGATTTGGCAGTGAGCTGCAAAAGGTGATACAAGGGGAGTTGACCAAAATACCCGTTTGAAGAGGTGTGAATTTCTTCATGAAGATTGGATTCCAGCGAATAAAACTGCTGAAAAAATTTCTGATCAGATTTACACACATGTTGCAAGAAGAAACAGGCTATTAGTGAATGGATTTGGGGAGCAGCTTCCTCCCCTGGTTGCCAATGTCTAGTCTATGGTGGAACACCAAGAGTTACATATTAATGACTAGCCAAAAGGCATGAATGCCACAAGCTGCTGTGGAGTGCGCCTCTATTCAAAGTCATCCTCGTACTGGTCTTTCGGTGCAGTGGTAAGGAGGCAGCTGTGCCGACTCTGAGCACTGGATCTGATGGATGGGAACCATCTCTTCTTGCTGCTGCCACTGAATTGGTTGTCATCCACCTGTGACAAGCTCATGTAGGACGCGATACTATGTCGTAGCCCATAGCTGACGAAGTCTTCCTCTCTGGACAGTGACCTGGTGCTCAGCAATTCAGCCCTGCCAACCAAACCCATAAAGAAAAATTAGGCGATCCCCTTTTCAGAACCTACAGATAATATCCAGCCACCACCTATTATTCAACAACAACTTGACTTTATGTAATAGCTTGAATGTAGTGTGATGTACCAAGATGTGTTGCAAGAAAAATTATCAAACAAAATTTGACATTGAGACACAAAAGATGATATTAAAAACTCAACTAAAAGGGCATGAATTTTGTCAGAAAATTATGTGGTGGTTTTTTTAAAAACTTATATAATTCTAACAAAGTTACACAGGATAGATTCAGAAAGTATGTTCCCAAAAGTGGGGGAGTCTGGAACTCGAGACTATAGTTTGAGGATTAAGGATAAGCCTTTTAAAACCGAAGTAAGGAGAAATTTCTTCACCCTGAGAGTGGTGAATGCGTGGAATTGATGACCACAGAGACTAGTTGAGGCCAAAACATTGTCTGATTTCAAAAAGAAATTTGATACAGCTGTTGGGGATGAGGGGTTTGGAGGGAAGGGGGCGTTGAGGCTGTTGGAACTGATGATCAGCCATGATTAAAATGAATGACGGAGCAGGCTCAAAGGGCCAAATGGCCTATTCCTGCTTCTTGTTTCTATATTGAGGCAGGTTTGATGAGATGGAGCAATTTATTACAGATTGCTGAGGCATGATGACTGTGGGCTATGCCACCACTGGAGGGGGTGGGAGGGAGGTGATCGTGGGGATGCACTGTAGACTAAACACCACATGATAGCTGTAGGCTATGTCACTGATTAAAGGAGAGACAGAACTATACAATAGACTGAACTTGCCTCGATCAATTATTTTTCTTTATCCTCTTGATTGATGGGAGCACAAAGTGACAAAGATTACAAATTGAACACCATCTGGTGGATTTCCCCAATGTGGGAAGGATAAGAAAATCCATTTGGTAAATCGGAATATTTTCTTAATGATGAGAAATTTGGAACTGCGGAGATGCACAGTAACTTAGGTGTCCGTGTAATGAAATAACTAAAAAAAATTTCACCTGGTCTGACCTGCACATGACTCCGGATACATAGCAATGTGATTAACTATTAATTGCCTTCTGATGTAGTCTAGCAAGCCACTCAGTTTAAGAGGAATTAGGGATGGGCACAAATGTTGATCTTGCCAGCAACACCCACGTTCCAAGAATAAATCTTTTAAAAGTTTTTAAGATGGAGAGTTAAACAATTCCAACTTTGAGCACATGATTTCAGTATTACGTGCTCCTAATGCAGTAGTTTTATTAAAATGTCCTCCACATTGCCCCATTTAACACCAGCAACTCCGATTAAAGTGGAATCATAGACTCACTACGATGCAGAAAAAGACCATTCAGCTCATCGAGTTTGCACCAATAACAATCCCATCCAGGCCCTATCCCCGTATTCCCATGTACTTAGCCTGCAAATCCCTCTGACACTAAGGGATAATTTAGTATGACCAATCAACTCAACCTATACATCTTTGGCAAGTACAAGGTAGATTTGAAGTATGGTACCCTTTTCTGCCTAGCAATGCATTTATGTACTTGGCTTTGCAGACTATTCCTGGTGCACCAATATGACATATTTTCCCTCATTGGTCACCCTTCTGTGTTGATTGTCAAAGTAAGAGCAACAGAGAGACTGGAGTCACGGGGGAGTAAGCGGTGTGTAGCAAATCACCGAGCTTTCTTGTAACCTATCTATTACTGGGAGAATGCCCCAGGTATGACAAGCAGGATTTCAAGTTTGTAGATAGACTTTTGTAGTGTTGAAAAATCTTCAGGAAAATTTAAACACCTGAAATGAAAGAGGGAACCAAAATTCATTGGATTATATATGAGGGAGAATGTGTGTCAGAAGATACTGTAGTTTAGTTCTATTTCCAGGGGAGTCCTTTCTGAAATGTGGCCAACACAATTAGTGAATTCTGCTGAAATAGTCTTTGCCTGAATGATTATCAGTGATCCCTGGATTGCTGCTGAAGAGACGCTGTAGAATATTTTAGTCCAGTTACCTTCTCACATTTCTCCAACTGAACTCATTGTGACGTCGGATGACAGGTTGCTCAGGAAGATTTTCGGTGCTGAGCTGAGCCAGGCAAGGATGGGTCAGCAAACAGCACAGACCATCTGCTACCTCTGAAATGAGAGAGATTTAATACATCAGTTCTAAAGAGCCTGTGATGGTGATTATTCATTTTCACGCGGACTTAGGAATAGACTAGTTTTGAAACAATAAGACTTTGCGCCAGGAATCATGTCTCACGCTCATGAGATGGTTGCAAATGCCCTCAGTCCTCTGCTGATCTATGTATAGTGGATTAAGAAGCATTAGTGTCTGCTCCTGACTCTTCCTATCCAGGATCAGGGTGGGATCATCTCATTTTCAGAGGTCGCCCTCAATAGTATAAGTGCACTGTATGGGAGGAAGCAGAAAACACAACACTTGCAAGTCAGTTGCTCCCTTTGATTTGGAAGTTATGTTGTCAGTTTTTGACCTATTTTGACCTTTTTTATTCTGGACCGATGTGATTTTCTACGCCAGCAGAGTCCACGTGTTTAGACCAAGATTCCACCTTGAAGTTTATTTGTATCCCAGATTCTACTGTGTCCAGGTTATTGGATGTAAAGGAGGCTGGGCCCTAAGGAATTCATAAAATCCCAAAAATGCAAACAGAGGTCATTTGGCCCATTGAGTCTACACCGACTCTCCAAAAAAGCAGATTGACCCCACTGCTCTATCCCCATAACCCGGTGCATTGACCATTGATAATCAACCTAACCTTCACATCTTTGGACACGAAGAGGTAATTTAGCATAGCCAATCTACCCACCTTCCACATCTCTGGGCTGTGGGAGGGAACTGGAGCGCCTGGAGGAAACCCACACAAACACGGAGAACATGCAAACTTCACACAGACAGTAACCCAAGGCCAGAGTTGAACCTGGGTCCCTGGTGCTATGAGGCAGTAATGCTAAGCTCTCTGCTACTGTTCCAACCCATGAATTTCTGACAGGGGTAAGCTCCTTGCAAGGCTCCATCTCCTCTGATATCACAGACCATGTTTGGGCAGACAGAAATTCTACCCTTCTGCAAGTTGAGGACCATCAGTCCTCTGGTCAGAGACCTAGTGTGACTGAGTCCTGCTTTAATTTCCGCTGGCTCACGTATTTGCCTGTCCTAAATGTGTGCTGAATCTTATGCCATGTTCACAGATCTTTGTGTCTAATATTTCAAAAGAGATGTCCAACTCTTTGGTGCAACATCTACTATAAAATGTATTAAAATGGAGAAAGGATGTTTCCATCTAGTTTCAATGTGAAAGCTAGTCCAGAGTAATTTTGGAAAGGCAGTGGGCCAATCCATCTGTTCCACACAGTGATCTCAATTTCAAAGTTGCATGTCTACATCTTTGGAGATGTTTACTGGAGTTTACCGTGATACTAACCACAGTAGTGATTCACCAGATCTTCTAAACACTGGAAGGTGAGGCGTTCTTGGATATAATACCATTTATTGGGCAAACGAAAGATCCGGTAGTGCTTCACTGATTTCTGAGGTATATCACTGTAGTACCTGACAGATAGGCAATATGTACCTGCGAAACACACACATTAACACAAAATAATTAGCAAGCTTTATACCTGTTTAAGCCACATTAAATATGAAATCACACTGGCCCCTGTAACTATTATATGTATGTTTCAAGGCATTCATAGATAGACATTCAACAAATGTGAATATGTAGTTGCAGCAACTGTAAGTAAAGATTGAGGTCCTTTCTTAGCTAGTGGGTTTTGCACCCACGTTCAAATGCACCCTTACCTGGGAGTTGAAAGAACTCCTATTATTAATTGTATTGCTATAAATTGGGCACTCATACCAGACGTTATAGTAACATTAAGGGCAAAAGGAATTTTATCCTCACATATCCACACTAGTGCATCTTGCAACAAGGATCATATACCCGGCCTTCATTCTTCAACTTTATAAGACCCTTGTCAGACCCCACTTGGAGTACTGTGTGCAGTTCTGGTCGCTTCACTACAGGAAGGATGTGGAAGCTATTGAGAGGGTGCAGTGGAGATTTACAAGGATGTTGCCTGCATTGAGAGGCATGCCCTATGAAGATAGGTTGAGGGATCTAGGTCTCTTCTCCCTGGAGAGACGAAGGTTGAGAAGCGACCTGATAGAGATTTATAAAATGTTGAGAGGAATAGATAGAGTGGATTCTTTGAGGCTATTTCCCAGAGCTGAAATGGTCACTAAGAGAGGACACAGGTTTAAGGTGCTGGGCAGCAAGTACAGAGGAGATGTTAGGGGTAAGATTTTCACTCGGAGGGTTTGAGCGAATGGAATCGGCTGCCGTCGGTGATAGTGGATGCGGACTCACTGGGGTCTTTTAAAAGACTTCTAGATGAATACATGGGATTGGGAGTTACAGATAGTTCTATGGCCTAGTAGGTATGGGTATGATCAGTGCAACTTGTGGGCCGAAGGGTCTGTTTGTGCTGTAGAGTTGAATGTTCTATCATTACACTTGACCTTATTGAGATCAAGCACTATCCCAGGTGTGGAATAGTTACCTGATCACAAACCAGGAAATGAAAGTGAGCTCTTTTTGACTGTTGTGGCCCATTAGGATAGTATATTTACTGACTGAATCATAGTGGCCTTGTGTTGAAACTCAGGCATACATCTTATCTTAAATGAAAAATAAACAAATCTTGGATCAAAACAAATGAACTTAACTCATTTAAGGCATCAAGAAATGTGATTTTTTTAAAGGGGCACAGATTTCTATCTTCCTAAACACCATGGAAACATTTGGTGGTGAATCGTTGGCGTACAATAATTGGCGTTATGTAAGCAAAGATGGTGGAATCATAGAATCCCTACAATGCAGAAGGGTGCCATTTGGCCCATCAAGTCTGCACCGATCACAATCCCACCAATGCACTATCCCCATGACTCCCATGTATTTATCCTAGCTAGTACTCCTGACACTAAGGGGCAATTTAGTGTGACCAATCCACCTAATCCATACATCTTTTGATGAGATGAACTTGTTAGTATTGATGGATCAAAGAGTTTTGATTTGTTTTCCCTTATTTTATGAGTGTGTGGGATCTTTAACATCTGCCTAACCAGGCAGATAGGACTTTATTTAGATTCAGCCCGGAGTATTCCCTCACTACTCCGTTGAAGATTTGTCCTTGAACATATTTTTCAAATCCCAGTGAGCATTGTGACCTTTTAATCTAAGAAGTGAGAGTGACAGCCGCAAAGCCAGTTGAGGTGATAACCTTAATCAATGATATGCAATTGAAATGGAGGTCACAATGAGGAAGAGGTCAGTTCTGTTTGACAAATGTGAAATGTTAAAATGAGAAAATTTGTAGCAAACTAGCAAATCACACAACAGTGTTAGAGATGCCAGAAAAATGTTTGAAATTTGTAATGTGGATAAGGGGAAACCTGCATGCTCTATCAAATAAAAAAAAATCATTTTCGTCAAGGTAATAAACAAGTAGCAGTTCATATTTAAATGATGGAATCAGGTCACTTGATACACAAGTTGAAGCAGAATGCATAAGCACTTTAAAGGGAATTAGTTCCTTCAGAAGAAGAATATTAAATGGGAGGAGGGGATGGCTTATTGTTATTATCATTGGACTAATAATCCAGAAATTCACTTAATGTTCTGGGAACCCGGATTTGAATCCCGCCATGGCAGGTCATGGTATTTGAATTCAATAAAAAATATCTGGAATTAAGAATCTACTGATGACCGTGAAACCATTATTGATTGTTGGAAAAACCCATATAGTTCACTAATGCCCTTTAGGGAAGGAAATCTGTCATCTTTACCTGTCATCTTTACCTAGCTTACATGTGACTCCAAGGATACAGCAATGTGTTTGACTCTCAATCACCTTCTGAAATAGCCTAGCAATCCACTCAGTTCAAGGACAACAATGGATGGGCAATAAATGCTGGCCAGCCAGTGAGCCCCATGTCCCACAAATGAATGAAAAAGGCATAAGGGAGTAAGCAGGAAAGTGGAACTAGACTGGGTGAACTAAATGATGAAAAACACCAACACCAAAGCAAACCTGACTGGCGAAACGCCTTATTCTGTGTTTTAAATTTTAACATATGCATTTACATGCAATAGGACAGAACCTACCTTTCTGGCTTTCACTTTGCCTTATTAAGAACGAGCCCATTCTATTGCCAGAAAGCTGCAGCAATTCTTCTGCCTTCTGTCTCCCGATTCCTTCAAAGAGCCAACTGTGGGAAAAAAAATGGCACTAATGATCAATCACCAGATAAGTTAGACAAAAGTGGGCATTTTTTTCTCAATTTATCTCGACAGTCTATAAACCTTGGTCTTGAATGAATTGCTTCTGTTACAATGTTTGAAAAGCATTTTAAATATTCATCAGAAAGGGCTCACGCGGATTGAGGCACCATTTATATCTTCAAGAAATCGTTTAGTCATTGTTAAAGTTTCAAGTTTATTTATTAGTGTCATAAGTACATTTCTGCAATGAAGTTACTGTGAAAATCCCCTAGTTGCTACACTCCTATGCCTGTTAGGTACAGAAACACAGCAGCAAATGTGCATAAGTTGACAGAAATATCAAGGGAGACACAGAAGACTTTGTTTTTCTCTCTCTACAGATGTTGACAAACTTGCATAATTTTTGCAGCATTTTCTGTTTTTATTTAAAGGAAATAAATAACCAGATTTGGGTTGAGGGAGGGATGTTGACAAGGATACTAATCTTCAAATCATGCTGCACAATGTTTTCCCTCCGTCTGAACAGACAGACAGGATTTAAATTATTGAAAAAACACAATTTACTACAATGCAAAACCCTTTAAGATTAGTTTTCACTCCTATCAGTGGATAAATAATGGATGATAGCAAATTTGTAACAATCATGCAGTTCATCCGATTTTTGTGTTCCGTTAACTTCAAGAACGTGAATGCAGAGATCAAAAGGTTCAATTAAGTGTTTCTTTGAAAGCAATAGGAATAGCTATAAAGTGCAGTAGAAATTCAGGTATAAACACAGAGTATAAGAGTAAAATAACGATGAAATATCGAAAACGTCAGAGCCTTTGTGATCGTGTTGGATTGGGATGTGGTCAAGAGTGAGAGATGAGGTCCAGGCATAGTTGATGAGAGTAGATTAGATGACTTCAGATTGGCAAGAGCAGATGATTGTAGGACTGGGCTTAGGGGTTGCTCAGGTAGATACCCAAATCTAGAGAGTAAACAGTAAAGGTGCTTTTTTCCCAAATCCACCAATTCCTCATTCACCTTGTTCAACTTCCCCTTGAGGAAGCTGCAGGATTCCTTAATGCTTAGAAATTTGGCCAACAGCACTTAAATTTCAAAAGTAGGAAAAGAATGATGCTTGCAATCTCAACACCATATTTGCACACCTGCCCACCTGCCTGCATGTCTACTATTATTATAAATTATGACAAGATCTCCTGTCATTTTCCTAACTATTTGAGAAATTGTCAAGGTCCCCAAATACTCTCCACTAAGCAATACTTACCAGTGTTCAAAGGCAGAAATATTAACTGATGTTTCTCCTCATTAACCTCAGGGATGCTGAGCCCAGTTCCAGCGTCTTGATCATGATCAATTTCCTCAGCACAGACCATGGAATTTGGTTGCGTCTTGTGTGAAAGTAATTTTAAGCCAATCAGAGAAGCGACTGAGCTGGTAATAGCATCAGATGGTGAGAGATCCATCTTTAAGGATAGTTCAAATAGGGGCAGCATGGTGGCACAGTGGTTAGCATTGCAGGCTCACCGCACCAGGGATCTGGGTTCAATTCCTGGCTTGGGTTCACTGTCTATGTGGAGTCTACACATTCTCCCCATGTCTGCATGGGTTTCCTTAGGTGCTCTGGTTTCCTCCCACAGTCCAAAGATGTGCAGTTTAAGTGAATTGGCCATGCTAAATTCTCCCTCAATGTACCCAAACAGGTGCAGGATTGTGGCGACTAGGGGATTTTTACAGTAATTTCATTGCTGTGTTAAAGTAAGCTTACTTATGATTAATAAAAAATGCTTTTTTAAAGAAGAATAACTTTTCGACAGGATGTGAAGCTGAATTATCTTCCTTATCTTTGTCACCGCCTCCATGTCTACAACCCTCAAGACTTTTTATGAGTCTCCAATTCTCACCTCTTCAGCACTTCTTGTTTTTTATCGCTCCACATTGTCAGCTGTGCCTTCAACAGTCTAGGCCCAAAGCTCTCATGCTCCCTTACTACATCTCTCTGTCCCTCTACCTCTATCCCACCCTTTAAGAAGCTTCTGAAAACCTACCACTTTGACCAAATTGTTTGGTCATTTGCTTAGGATGGATAAGGCTTTTTTGAAGTGACTTGGAATGCTTTGCTACATTGAGAGTACATTGTAAAATAAAATCATTGTCACCAGAGGCAGGAAATGGTTTGCAAACAAAGAAGTAAAGGTGAAGTGGGTCTAATACCCTACCCATGATAAACTCGAGTGGCACAGGCACGTGGGATGTAGTTCTCACAGCCAGCATTGAAGGATTTCACTCGCCACCAATCACCTTCTCTGGAAACAAAGAAAAAGAATGAAGTGAGTCAAGCATTCACTTTATGAAGGGGAAGCGGTGTTTGGCAAGTGTTTCAATCTTGGCTCAGTAACACACATACCTCTAAGTCAGAGTTTCATGAATTCTAAGTTCTATTTTGATGACCTAAATACATAATCTGGGCTGATACTTCCAAGTGCAGCCCTGAGAGAATCCCATACTGCTGGAAATGCTATGGATGAGATGCAAACGTACAGAAATCTATGCGCAGGAAAAGCCTGTAGCAGAATGATTAAGCATCAATCTGTGTGTGCATGTGCGCATATATGGATACTATGAAACAAGTCCAGCCAGTGCTTAAAGATTTCTTTCTTATGTTTTCTGGAGAACAGCAGGATAGTTCTGTGTCCTGGCCATGATTTATCTCTCATCCAAGCACAAAAATAGATTATTTCATATATTCTGTTGCTGCCTACGAAACCTTCTTATATCAAGTATTGACTGTCAGCTTGCCTGCAATATTGGCTGTGAAATTCTTTGGAGTATTTGTGAATAATGAAGGTGTTACCTTGGAACACAGAAATTAAGAGCAGAAGTAGCCAATTTAGCCCTTTGAGTCTGCTTTGCTATTCAATCGGATTATGAGTGAACTTTCCCTGGTTTCAAAACCACCTCCCTTCCTGTTCCTCATATCCCTTTAACCCTTTGTATAAATTCAGGAATTAGTGAACCATTACACACCAAAAGTTACACAATAATAGATTCATCATGGTCTTCCACACATGACTGTAGACACATGTCTGTTAGAATTCACAGGAGTAATATTTTGGCACTTTGTTCCATGTCAACCAAGATGCAATAATAAGTAGTTACAAGTAACTTACTTAGGACAGATAATTTAACTTTCAGAAAATACTTCAGACAAGTCTAGGTTCTACGCAAGATTAACAGCTCAAAATATTTGTTCACTGCTTTTCATCTCACTGTGCATTTTCTAATTTGTCAGTCACCTCATGTATATATTTTTGACAGAATACCATCAGAAGGGACTCAGTGTATATGGTCTGTTTGGAACAGGATGTGGTTCTTTGCAGCTGCATAGCTGTTGCTCCAATGTGCTGGACACCAATGGATGGACACCATGATGTGTTTTTATAATGATAAAAAGGGATTGATTAAACACATTGTGGGATCATATGTTAAGACTAGGCACATGTGGACAGATATACATAGATACAAAACTAGAAGACATGAGAATTATGTATTCCTGTGTGTGTGTGTGTGTTGTTTGTGTGTACTTGCATATGTATTAATGTGCATTCATGTGTGTGTGCGTTCATGCATGTGTGTGTGTGTTCACGTGTTCGATTGAAAAGCAAAATCAAAACCAAAACTGGGTCACAAAACATACTGGTTGTCTGGGCTCAAAACGTTAGCTTTTTTCTCTCCTTACAGATGCTGCCAGACCTGTTGAGATTTTCCAGCATCTTTTCCTTTGATTTCACATAACACAATTCCTTTCCAGTGATGTCCTATCTCTTAAAGGCATATTGCAACAATCAGTATTCGTTAAACCCTGAAAGTGTGTGTTCACAAGTTTCGTATGCATTTATGGGCGGAATGTTCTGGCCGTTCTCACCACAAGATTGGAAAATCCTGCGTGAGGTCAATGGACTTTTGCATGGTCGCCACTCCACTTCCCCCTCAACTACGATTCCTGTGACGGGCCGGAGAGGAAAATTCCACCCTTTATATGTGACCATGTGTGAGCTGATGTGAGCACATGAATATTGAGTGCTAACAGCATTGGAACTGGCTTCACTTACTCCTCCAACATGGTGAAATAACTTGCAAGCACTCACTTTAGTCTCACTTACACAAGATTACAATGTTCATTATTGAGATTGCTCTGTGTGTTTCTTGGATTTTACTTACTCTGCTATCAAGCGCAGTTTCTCTCCGACCCTGAAGATTGGTTGGCTTATTGTTGCGGGTGGGTAGTCGTAGAGTGTAATAACCATATCATTGCTGTCTGTTGAAGAACAGGGAAATATGGGTGAAACTTCTGGTGAACTTGTAGTTAAAGAAAGGAAGAATGTTCATTTATATGGTCCCTTTCATGATATCCAGACATTCCAAAACTCTACAGCCAGTGAATTTAGAAATTAGCTAACCATTACATAATGAGATCCATCAAACAACAATTAGATAAAGGAAAGAAAAACTGATATTTATATAGCACTTTACAGTCAATTAAATACTTTTGAGGTGATGTTGTTAAGTCACAACAATATGTTGAATTCAGATGCCAGATTCCCTGGGAAGTGGATGGGAGGCATGAGTTGGTATAGATGGGCCCTGGGGGATATATAGAGGTTGAGGGCTATAGGTTGCTTTGACAAAGGATCATCAGTACTTGAGATGTAGCTCTTTTGTCTTTTTTGGTTTGAGGGCTAGAGGATTGTTTCCGTTTTATTGACTCTATTGTGATTGAGACAAAGGGTGCAATCTTAAAATTCTAAGTATCAAACAAGCAAGAAAATGGGAGAGTTTCAGGCTTTTTTTTGGGTCAGGTTGAAAATGTAATCTTGTAGCACTTAGCACAAACAAAGTGCTAAATTGCACTGCCAGGGGGTGGGTTTCGGAGCTTGAGTCAGCGGTTGAGTTCTAGGGATGCCACTGTGTGGGCACCTTGATTATTCACTGTATTGGGTGATCTGCCACTCCCAACTGCCATGGCACTATGGACATCATCTCCACACACCCAACCCCTCAGCCTGTGCTTGTCTACCCCCACAGCCTACCCCATAAACATTGGACCCGCTCCCCCCTCACACAGCCAATTGCCTTATCTGGTCTCCCATGCCCCACTCACTCCATGGACAATAACACACACACTCCCCACAAATCATCCCTCTGGCAGAGTTCCCCCCTTCCCTCCTCACTGGGCAGAATAGCCCCCTCCTCTCCCCTGAACAGAATACACCGCTTCCCTCCCACCTGGGCAGAAATCCCCCCTTCGTTCCCACCTGAGCAGAATTCCCCCATTCCCTTCCCCTAGGCAAATTTCCCCCTTTCTCTCCCATCTGGCAGAAAACTGCCCTGCCCTCCCACCTGAGCAGAATCCCCCTCTTTCCCTCCCACCTGAGCAGAACTCCCCCTGGGCAGAATTCCCCCTCCCCTCCCATCCTGGCAGAATTTTTCCCTTCACTCCCATCCAAGCAGACTTCCCCCTCCTTTGCTCCCACTTGGGCAGAATTCCCCCCTTCACTCCCATCCTTGCAGGATTTCCTCTTCCTTCCCATTGCGGTAGAATTCCCCCTCCTCCCACCATTATAACTCCACCCCATATGTTCTGCCCACACGCAGGTCCCACCCCCTGGCACTGCCCTGGCACAGTTACGATGCCCAATTGGGTCTGGCCCTGCCCCAGGTACCCATGGGGGCTTCAACGGTCTCCAGTTCCTCATGCTTAGGCCATTATGTCTTGTCTCCACTGGTGGGTACTAGCTATGATTCGTGCTGGGCAAAACCTCAACCGGCGAGGAGGTTAAGATAAGTGATAACATCTGCAATTTGTTAATGACACGCTAAGCATATCATTAATATTTAAATCACTGGCAAAACAGGGCTGGTACGATCAGGCAAGTTGAGAAACTGGGTGTGTTTCTCATTTTTGACCTCCTGTGTGATCTTACTATTTGCTTTGCTGAAAGCCGGGTGGAACAAGGTTGTAAGATTGCATCCAAAGTCATAGAGCACCAAAGGGGTCCTTTTAAACAACCCACATCAGTACTTGTTGTGGCTTCCTCCGAACTCTTTCCGGAGGTGGAAAGCCCAGCTCCAGTTGCTATTGCTGCTGTGATTACCCTCCTGCCTCCCACCTCTACCCCCCTCCCCATACGTAACCAACTTTGCTTATCAAGAAGGTATCTGCCTCTACTTTAAGAATATTTAAAGATTCTATTCACTGTCTTTTCAGAAAGACAGTTCTAAAGACTTGTGAACCTCTGAATGAAAAAAAATTGTTCTCCGTTTTAAATACAAAACCCTGTCAGGACCCTGTATCTTATGCGTTTCAATTAAGTTGCTTTATTCTTCTAAACCAAACTCCAGAGATATGGGCATTAAATCAGGCAGACATATATACCAGGGAATGCTGCATCATCAGAGGCACTGATGTTCATATTAAATGTCAAACTATGTGGGCTCTCTGTGGTGAATGTAAAACCTCCCTCAGCACTATTTTAAAGAGTTACTTTTGTAGATTTGGTGATTACAAAAGCAAAATACTGCAGCTGCTGCAAATATTCAGCAGGTCATGCAGTATCTGTGGAGAGAGAGAGAGAGAGAGATAGAGCAGAGTAACATTTCAGGTTAATGGCATTTCATGAAAACTCAATATCTGAATTAAAACAGAAATGGATTTTTATCAATTGCTGTTATTGGGTCCTGGGTTTTGAAAGCTTGGAAATGACTTTGAGTGAGTCTGTTTGAAATGAGGAATTTGCTGTGCATTACTGCAAATGTAGATTTGCTTCTTATTACTTGCTGCTGGAACATCCTTGCAAGTTGCTACCGAGTAGGGGCACTGCTTGGGATGTGTCTGTTAATTGTTCAAGAAAGGTAGCAAGAATAATCCAGGTAATTACAGGGTGATGAGCCTTAGGTTAATGGTAGGGAAATTATTGGAGAGGATTCTTCGAGACAGGATGTTGGAAATAAATGGATGCATTAGTGAGAGGCAACATGGCTTTGTGAAGGGGAGGTCGTGTCTCATGAATTTATTTGAGTTTTTCGAGAAAGCAATGAAGATGATTGATGAGGGTAGGGCAGTAGATGTTGTCTATGTGGATTTCAGAAGGACTTTGACAAAGTCCCTCATAGCAGACTGATGCAAAAGGTGAAGTGGCATGATATCAGAAGTGAGCTGGCAAAATGGACACAAAACTGGGTCGATCATAAAAAAAAAGTGTAGCAGTGGAAAGCTCCATTTCTGAATGGAGGGCTGTAACAATGGCATTCCTTAGGGACCAGTGCTGGGACCTTTGCTGTTTGTAATATATATAAATGATTTGGAGAAAAATGTAGTTGGTTTGATTACTAAGTTTATGGATGACATGAAGGTTGGTGGATTTGCAAATAGCGTTGCAAGTATTAGATTTTACAGCAGGATATAGATCAGTTGGAGACTTGGGTGGAGAGTTGGCAGATGGAGTTTAATCCAGACAAATGTGAGATAATGCATTTTGGAGGGTCTAATACAAATAGGAAAAATGCAGTAAATGGCAGAACCGTTAGGAGTATTGATAAGCAGAGGGACCTGGATGTACAAGTATACAGGTCACTGAAAATGGCTGCATAGTTGGAGAAAGTAGTCAAGAAGGCGTATGGCATGCTTGCCTTCATCTGCTGGGGGCATTGAGTTTGAAAATTGGCGAGTCATGTTGCAGTTTATATAGGCCGTACTTGGAATATAGTGTTCAATTCTGGATGTCAAACTACTGGAAGGATATAGAAGCTTTGGAGAAAGTACAGGAAAGAATTACTAGGCTGTTGCCTGGTATGAAGGGCTTTAGTATGAGGAGAGGTTGGAGACACTTGATTTGTTCTCACTAGAATGAAGGAGGTTGAGGGGTGACCTGATAGAAGTCTGCAAGGTATGAGGGGAGGCATGGACAGAGTGGATAATAAGAAGTTTTTTCCCAGGGTGGAAGAGTCAATTATGATGGGGCATAGATTTAAGGTGTGAGGGGCAAGTTTTTTTACACAGAAGGTGGTGGATGCCTGGAGCTCACTCCCGGGAGGGGTCGTGGAAGCAGATACGATAGTGACTTTTAAGGGGTGTCTTGACAAGTACATGAGTAGGATGGGAATGAAGGGATATAGCCTCCAGAGGGCAGGGGTTTTAGTTCAGTTGGGCAGCATGTTTGGTGCAGTCTTGGAGGGCCAAAGAAACTGTTTGTGTGCTGTAATTTTCTTTGTACTTTGCAATAAATATTTATGATGAGTCACAAAATTACCATGGCCTCCAAAATAACAACTTCAATGTACATGGCATCTTCAATGTAATAAAAATTTGCAAGACACTTCGCAGGATATCATAAACCAAAATATGATCAAATATTTCTGAGAACTTAATAACTTATTTTCCTCATCCACGTTCATTATTCAGCTGTAGCAGTGAGCTACACCTTACCGGTAAGGGATTCCTGAAGTTCTGGTTCCTTCTCTGGTGCAGTCCTAAAGCTGTTCCCCATGTCTTAATCTTCAATACTGTGCGTAAATGCTATGAACAGAAAAATGTGATATTCTAAATAAGAAGCAAGGGTGCTGCAAATTGAATTGAGCTGACACAGAACTGTACAGTCATAGCTTCACATATAGAATTGTTGAAACCAGGTTTGTTTGTCTGCCTGAACGGTGCAGGGTATAAAATGGTTTGTACCCGGATGTTGCAGTTCTTAAGAAACTGGGATCATCCCAGGCTAATCTGAGATAGTTAATTGACAGCAGGTAGCATGGTGGTTACAGAGTGCCAAGGACCGAATGAGGGCAGAGTTGAATGGAGTGGACTGGGAGAGAAGTTTAACAGAGATGATCGATAAGAGATAGCAGGCATTTATGCAAGTGATTATGATACACCACGCAAAGATACTTCCAGTGAGGAAGAAGCATTCTACGAAAGGGGTAAGTCAGTCATAGTTAATCAAGGATATTAAGGACAGTATGAAACTGAAAGGAAAAAAGCATGCAACGTGGCAAAGCTTAGCGGTAAGCCACAGGATTAGGAAAGATTTAAATGCCAACAACAAATTGACTAAAAAATAATCAAGCGGCAGAAGCTAAACCCTAACGGTAACTTAGCAAGTAAGATAAAAAAGGACAGTAAGAAGTTCTCGCACATAAAAAGGAAGAGAGAGGCCAAAGTGAGCATAGGCTACTTACAGAATAAGACTGGGGAAATGATAATGGAGTACCAGGATATGTCAGAGGAGTTAAATAAATACCTTGTTTCAATCTTCATGATGGAAGACACTAATAACATTCCAAAAATACTAAATAATCAAGGAACAAAAATCTGTGGGGGCCGGGGGGGGGGGGGGGGGGGGGGGTGGTAGGTGCCGAGTGACAGAAATAAATATAATAATATCATGAGAGAAAATATACCATGGAAGCTAATCGAGCTGAAGGCTGGTAAGTCCTCTGTATGTGATGGGTTACATTAAAGGAAGTAGCTACAGAGATGGTGGATGCACTGATAGTAATCTTCCAAGAATCCTTAAATTCTCAAGAGGCTATATGGTAGATGCTGAGAGGTTGTTTCCCTGTGTGGGAGACTTTAAGACTAGAGGGCATAATCTTGGAGTACCGTACTTGCCTATTTGATACAGAGAAGGAATTTCTTTCTCAGAGGGGTAGTAAATCTGTGGAATTCTTTATCATAGAGGGCTGTAAAAGTTGGACCATTAAGTATGTTCAAGGTTGAAATAGAAAGATTTTTAATTAGTAAGGGAATCAAGGTAAACCAGGATAAGATGGGGAGGTAGAGGACTATCAGATCAAATCAGTCATGATCTCACTGAATGGTGGAGAAGACTTGATGGGCTGAATGGCCTAATTCTCCATTTAATCTTATGTTGGCTCACAAGAAGACATAATATCCTTTGAAAATGAGCTGGAGAGTTCTCCCAGTGCCCTGGCACTATTTATCCTTCAACAAACATCACTAACAGACTATCTGGTCCTGGTTTAATTGCTTTCATTATGGCAATTCCTGTCTGGCAAATTGGCTACTGCATTTCCGACATTACAACAGCGATTGGATGTAAAAAGTGAAATGTCTATAATATGATATGGAACATTCTCAGGGCACATGAGGCACTGTACAAATGCAAATGTACAGTACCTCTTTGGGAGGTGATGGTCTAATGGTATTATCGCTATCAATAAATCTAGAAACTCAGCTAATATTTTGTGTTCAAATCCCGCCATGGCAGATAGTGGAATTTGAATTCCATAAAAAATATCTGGAATTAAGAATCTGCTGATGACCACTAAACTATTGTTGATTGTCAGAAAAACCCATCTGGTTCACTAATGTCCTTGAGGGAAGGAAATGTACCATCCTTACCTGGTCTGACCTGTATGTGACTCTCACTTGCTCTCCAAGGGCAACTAAGGACGTACAATAAATGCTGGCCAGTAACGATGCCCATGTCCCATGGATGAATATAAAAAAAAACTTTATTTCTTCTTTTCCCATTTGGGAAATTAAAATGTCATACTGGTACAATAAGGTTGTCCTTTGGATATCTGAGACATTTTGGCCAGAATTTTTATAATCAAATTGGAAGTGGGTGGGCACGCAGTTTGACAACACCGGCCATGGGTTCCCTGCCGCAACTCCAAGCTCTAGCCATTTTGAATGAAGCCAGCTTGGGCTTGGATTTGCTACCCTCCAGAAAGTGGAGGGCAGCCAATTGAGGCCAGTTAAATGTCATTACTATTAAGGCCCCATTACCATGCCAACTAGAATTTCCATTTGGCAATGTAGACAGTCCCAAAAGTCTTGGCCCTTGTCCAAACTAATGTGATGCATTCAGGAAGATGGAGGCCCCGATGGATCACGTGAGGGACAATATGGAGGCTGGATCACATCAGAGGTTGCTGGCTGTCCATTGAATGAAGTTGCCCCTCCTGGATCATAGCCAGGCAGCTGTAGCTTTTTAAAATGCAAAAATAAAATGATCTTCACTTGTCCCTCACAGTGTGCATTTTCAAATTGGCAGCCCTCGCCTCAGCTGATGGGGCAGTCAGTCAGTGTGTGCTCAGTGGCCTGTCACTATCATAGGATCATAGAGATATGCAGTCCAGAAACAGGCCCTTTGGTCCAACTCGCCTATGCTGAACAGGTTTCCTGAACTGAAATAGTCCCATTTGCCTACATTTGGCCCATATCCCTCTAAAGCTTTCCTAACCATGTGCCTGTCCAAATGTCTTTCAAAATTTGTCATAGAGATATCTGTCCTTTCAGTGACAGAACCACATTGGATTGCAAGTCCACTCCCTGATCTTTAATTGAGGATTTGAAACCCCCAGTGAGCTTGCTTAAAGCACGCCTTGTGGGCTCAGACTTGAAACTACTCCCCATGTGTTAATCCAACCCTGATTGAAAATTCAGCCCCTTTACTCTGTTTCCAGTGTGCATGTTTCTGCACGCTTGACATGGGCGTTGAGTGCTTGAAATGAACAAGTTTTCTTTTTATCTTCACCCTGTTAGCTGCAAACACTGAAAAAAGAACTATAACAGAATGTTCCTCTAGTTGAGGTTTTTATGAGAAAGCATGTTAGAGAAACAGCGGTCCAATATTGTTTTGATATTGTTTAGTTGTAACCAAGTTCATAGATCACACTATGTTCTGCAATCAACTCCGACTTGCAAAATTGGCAAAGTTACGCAAGAACTTTTGAGATGGAACTTGACAGCACATTGGGTTGTGCTATGTTTGACCTGTGAGTGCTTAGTCTCTCAATATTCAGGGTAAAGAGAGCGTGCAGAGTTAAATACTGGAATTCGCACCAGGTTTCGCTTAAATACGTAAAATAAATGTTCAGCCTTCATTTTCTGGATGTAATTCTTGGACACTTCTGCTTTTGCAGATTTACGTCTTTTTAACCTATGGCGTAGTGATAGCCCTTCCCTTGGAGTCAGAGGCTGTTTAAGGGCTTTCCAGATCCATGAGCATGTAATTTAGGTTGGTACTTCAGTGGATGCTATCAGAGCTGTGGCCACTTGGAGTTGATAATAAGCAAAGGTCTCGTCTGCTCATTTGCTGAGCGTCAAAAATCCTGTAACGCAATTTTGAAGAGAGAGTTCTCTCCTCTTCTGGTCAATAATTACTCTTTCGTCAGCCTTATTAAAAATAAACAGGCTGCACTGCTGATGTGGGAGTTTGCTATTTGTGCAAAATGACTACTGTATTTCCTGCGTTGTAACAGTGACTACCCTTCTGAAGTATGTAGTTGATTGTGCAGCACTTTGGGACACGCTGAAGTTTAAAAACATGGAACACAAGTGCAAATCTTTCTCAAACACAACCAGAGAAACGCTGGAAAATCTCAGCAAATCTGACAGTATCCGTGGAGAGAGAATAGAGCCAATGTTTCTAGTCTGAATGAAAGTTGACCTTTCTTAGAAGATATTGTGGATATTGGAAACCTGAAATGGAAGCAGAAAATGTTGGAAATACTCAACAGGTCTGGCAGCATCAGTAGAGAGAAAAACAGAGTTAATATTTTGAGTCACTGGTGCCATCGTTGAAGCTTTAACTCTTTCTCTCTCACTAGTGATATCACCAGATCTGCTGAGTATTTCCAACATTTTTTTGTTTTTGTCTTTCTTTCTTCTCAACAGGTTAAGAAGTGAATGTATTAACCTACAGTTTAGAGAGAAAAATCAAAACCCACTAGAAAAGACCTTGAGAAAGAGGGTCAGTCCCTATTTTTAAGCAAAGATTCAAGACTGGTTTCCCAGCTGTAAATACCATGTTATCTGATGGATCAGACTAAACCTTAAAATAGGGAAGTGGGGTTTAACCAAAGTTTCCATTAGTCCAGTTCCGAAATAAACTGCAGTGCTACGTACTTGCAGACGTTAGCTGTTCGGCTGCAAAACCTACCATTTGCTTATTTTTATAAACTATTTAAAATCAGAATCTTTTTTTAACCTCTAGGTGTGTTGAACTTTTGGCTTGTGTGTTTGCAGCAAATAAGAATTGAAATGAGATTCTACAGGAAGTCGAAGTTGCAATGTCTCTCTTCTGTTTTTTAAAACATTCATTTTGGTTTTAGTTTTGCCTTTCTTGTTCCTTTTCAAAAGCAGTGTTTTCTTTATATATGTCTAAAGAATTAATTTAATAATAATCCTGAAGAGCAGAAAGCTTTTGATTTTGAACAATCAGTGTTCGTCTCAAGGTCCTGTACACTGAGCGTTTGATGCAGGGCGAAACTTCCCTTAGTCTACCCCAGAATGAAAGATTTCCTCTGGTTTCTATGTTAAAAGTCTTTGCCCTTTTCCTTGACAATACATGAAAAAGATGGAAAACATGAAGTAAAGAGGTTTTATATCATATTGGGTAGCCTTTTTGTCTATCAGCCAGAAGCTCCAGGTTCAGGGACAACCCCAGGACTTAATGGCCAAAGAAATTGAATTAAATATAACACTCTAACTTTATTATCAACCTGATAAGCCTTCCAACAAATGCCAGTAGCATGTGGTAAGAGCAAGACAGATTCCTGATCAACCTCTCCCATGGTTCCTTTCTACAACATGGATGCAAAAGTGCAAGATGCCACACAATAACTCAGACTTCTTGAGTAGCCTGTAACTCACCATCACCATAACAAAAAAAACATACTATGTCTCCCTCATATATCCTTTGTCCACATCAGGATACAGTAAGTAGTCTCACAACACCAGGTTAAAGTCCAACAGATTTATTTGGCAGTACGAGCTTTTGGAGCACTGCTCATTCATCAAGTGCTCCGAAAGCTCGTGCTACCAAATAAATCTCTTGGACTTTAACCTGGTGTTGTGAGACTACTTACTGTTCCTACTCCAGTCCAACACTAGAAAATACACATCATCACATCAGGATAATATGAGTCTTGGGAAGAGAACTAGGAGCTGAAGTCGTTCCAATGAATCTTGTGCCTTAAGCTGGTGGAGATCATGAGTTTCAGAAGTGGCTTGGAAAGAAGTCTTGATAAGCTGCTGTGGCAATGTGGTAGATTGTACAGGATGCACAGTGATAGAGGGCACGGATGTTTAAGGTGGCGAATGGTGTATCAATCAAATAGAATATTTTGTTCTGGATGGTGTCAAATGTTTTCAGAATTGTTGTAGTTACTCCCTTCCAAACAGATGGAGAATAGTGCATTGTGCTTATGTCTTGCATATAGAATCAGAGAATAGTTACAACACAGAAGAGGGCCATTCAACCCCTTGTATCCATGCTGGCTCTCCAAGAACAATGCACCTAGTTGCATTCAAATGTCTTTTCCCCATAACCTAGTAATTTTGCCTCTTTAAATATATTTCTGCGCATGTGTATACTGAACATCAGAATGAGATAGAAATGTAGAAAACCAAAAGAGAAAACACTAGAAAATCTCAGCAGATCTGGCAGCATCTGTAAGGAGAGAAAAGAGATGATGTTTCATGTCCCAGTGACCCTTTGTCAGAGCTAAAAGGCATAGGAAGTAGGAGATATTTATACTGCAGGGGGAAGGAATGAAAGATGAGTCATGGCCACAGAAACCAGGGGAAAAGACTGCTAATGGCTGTTCCCAGAGAGAATAAGGGATGTGAATGGGATTATTGTGGTGCACCATGTTGTATACGTGCTGGTGCAGTCCACGTTGGGATTTGTAAGTGTGTTTGATTTTGGCTTCTGAATGTTCCTTAGCCTGTATCAGTGTGTTCCATCAAAAGTGTTTCAGCATATTACTTATTTGCGAAAGATCTGAAGCTCATGAGACATGAGATCAAAGGTACTGTGAGGTGATGTTACAAAGCCTTAGCGGAACTGTTATGTCTGAATGATGGGAAGAGGAGGAGAAGAATATCAGGAAATTAAAGCTACCGTTATTGGAATGCACAGCATTCATTAAAGCAACACTCATCTCTTTTTCTCTCTCCCACCACCACCACTGTCACCTGTCCCTCCAGCGATTCAGCCTCCCCCCTCACTTTCCTATCTCCAAGGATATAGATCAATTTATTTTAAGATAGAGGTGGGTACTATTACAACACTTGAGACATTTGGGCAGGTTCATAGATGGGAAAAGTTTAGAGAGATACGGGCCAAACTCAGTTTAAGTTAGCCTGGATGAGTTGGGCTGAAGGGTTTGGTTCCGTGTTGTATATCTCAATGATTCTATTTTCACATTTTAGTTTTAATAATCACCAAATTAACTCTATTACTTTGGGAAGCTTAATGGAGATCCAAAATATATATGACCCTATTTCCCGATGTTGTACACCCTGCCCCAGCTGCCAGCAAGAATGGAAAATTTGGTGCTCACCCCAAATTCCATTCACAGCAGCAGGACTGGAGAATCCCAATCACAGGTGAAATCGGAGAATTCCGGCTACCGTTACATCATTGAATTGCATCACCTACTAAATGTTACGTGGTTACTTTGCTGATTGCTGTTCTCAGAAAGTTAAGTGGGGATCAAGAAGAATATTTACAATTATGCAAAGATTTGACAGGGTAAATAGTGAAATCTTAGAATGTTCAATTACTTGGTAACCTTACAATGTTCAGTTACATGGTAACAAGGAAGCATCAGGTGTATTGTTGGAAGAGGATTTCTGAGGCAATTTTTTGACATTTGAGTTATTAAAGAATATGTCACCAGGAGAAATTATAAAATCAAATTGCTCACAATATTTAAGGAAAGATTAACATTTAAATGTACAAAGTTTTTTTTAATTTTTGGTTCATTCATGAGACAAGGGTATCATTGACTGAGGGCAGTTGAGAGTCAACCTCATTGCTGTGACTCTGTAGTCACATGCAGACCAGACCAAGTAAGGATGGCAGATTTTCTTCCCTAAAAAAACATTAGTGAACCAGGTGGGATTTTCTGACAATTGGCAATTGTTTCATGGTCATCAGTAGATTCTTAATTCCAGTATATTTACACTAATAATAAGGCAAATCATATCACCACATACTGCATGCAAATGAAAAGTGACACTACATTATGCACGAATAAAACAAATCCAGCAGTTTCTTGTAATTTCCCTGCAATATATTGAAGTTCACCAGAACTTACTTGGCCATTTGATCACCCACCCCCAGTCCTGCTATCAACGTTGATAATCTTAACACATTTAAATGAAATTCTCTTTGCTATTTTAATACAGGATTAGGTTAGACCTCAGAGTGTGATTTTTGCCCTGCCTCTCATCTCAGTCCTTTTTCTCTCAAAAGAGCAAATTTAACTGACTCTTGAGCCAATATATACTGTTTGCTTCAATAGTTTTATTCAACAGCTCTCTATGTTAGATAGCTAAACTTATGGAAGAAGTTTAATAATCACTGGGGACGATTCTCCCCAAAAACTCCTAATTGTCGGATTTGAGTAAAAACTGGAGTAAATCCCATGTTTTGTTCAATGGGATTTTAAAAATGAATTACCCACACCCTATGAACTGCAGAGTGGTTCAGAGTGAATCCTGCTGAAATTCAGTGGACGGAGTCTACTCCCGCTGGAAGGCAGGTAGCGGAGTGCTGACCAGGGAGCTGTCAGAGATTGGTACGTGCATTATAGCCCTGCACTGCTGGCTTTCCAATCACTGGCCCTCTGAACCACCTCCCAACATCAGATTGCTGGCCTCCAAACATGTCTAGGCTAAGCCTTGACCCCATCTCCAGACTGCCTCGATGTCTCCCTCCCCTCCTCCAGCACACCCCAATCTTTCAATCCCTCTCCTCGCCACTCCCCCTCCCTGCCAGTGGCAGCTCCGAATCCCACCCACCCCCGAGCAGGCTGACTGCCCCCACCCCTATAGCCAGCCTCAATCACTGGCCTTCCTCCCTCTGTCACTCAGCCTGAATGCAAAGTGAACCCATGCCCCCACCGATTCCCCACCACCTTGGCACTGTCATATGCCTGAGGGAGCAGTGCAAAATTGCTCCTTGGCATTAGCACTTTCCCTTGGGCAGTGCCAGGAGCCCAAGCTGGCAGTGCCAAGGTGACAATGCCCCGGGGGCACCTGGTCTGGCAACCTCACTGAAATGCCTCAATGACCCAGCCCTTCACTTCGGTGGGGTCAGGCTGCCAGTTCTCCACGTGAACGTCGGAACCTTCCTCTTCATCGGCGCATTTCCCGCACCCCTCCCTAACATGGGCCACCAGCATTGGGGTATCAGCCCTCCAGGTGGATCTGCCTGTCTGACCCCCAACATGCCCACCTCACCATCATGACCCATGACATGTCCCCTTCGTAGCCCTGCAAGTGGACCGCAATATGACCCCATCGTGACCTTGAACATGATCCATCTGTGCATGACACTTCCTGTCATAGCCTGCCTGCATAGTCCTACCTGCCTGATCACGACCCTGAGCAACCGAAGACTTCAGTGGACTCCAAGCCCCCCTGGCGTGACGTTGTGCCAGTTCCCTGCTAGTGGAGATCAGTAATGATTCCTGCCGATATTACACCATGTTCAAAGGCCAGTGAATTCCATGTGCTGAGATTTGAATGGGCTGTGCATATTTATTTATTTTTATTCATTCATGGGACATAGGAATCACAGCTGGCCAGCAATTATTGCCCATTCTTACTTGCCGAGGGCAATTGAGAGTCAACCTCAGTGCTGTGGCTCTGGAATCACATGTTGGCCAGACCAGTAAGGACGGTTGATGTCCTTCCTTCAAGGATATTAGTAAACCAGATAGGCTTATTTTGAAAATGGACAATGATTTCCCGATCATCGGTAGATTATGAATTTCAGATTTTCTTTTTGAATTCAAGTTCCAGTATTTGCATGATGGGATTCAAATTGGCTCCTCAGAGCATTACCTTGAGCCTCTGGATTACTAGACCAGGGACAGCACCATTGCCTCCCCCTACGTATCATAACTGTAAAGTTCTAAATTGTACTCTATAAAAATCCAGCTCATTTATGTGTAACAGGAAAAGCAATAATCTGAACACTGACATCAAGGGTTCCAGTTACATACTTCTGTCTTGTCAGAAAAAAAATCTGTTCATCACTAATCCCTGCCTACTATCCCTTAGCCAATTACATGTCAAGTTACCATCATCCACGTGTTTCTCTTTTCCGTATCAGTCTATTATGCACTGTAGCCTCAAAGCGCCAGGGACTCGGGTTCAATTCTGGCCTTGGGTGACTGCCTGTGTGGAGTTTGTACATTTTCCCTGTGTCTATCTGGGTTTCCTGCGGGTGCTCCAATTTCCTCCCACATTTAAAAGATGTGTAGGTTCGATGGATTGGCCATGCTAAATTGCCCCTTAATGTCCAAAAATATGTAAGTAAAGGGGATTAGCTATGGTAAATGCACAGGGCTATGGGTTTAAGGTTGAGAGACGAGCTTGAGCGGAATGCTGTTTTGGAAGATTGTGCAGAGTTGATGAGCCGAATGGCCTGTTTCTGCACTGCAGTGATTCTAGTTCTATGTAATACTTTATCACATGCCTTTTGAAAATTCATGTATCCCATTCCTATGCAAAGTTTATCAATCCTCCCTGTTGCTTCATCAAAGGACTTGATTGGATTGATTAAGTATGGTTTGCCTTTGATAAATCCATGCTGGCCTATCAACCCAGGCATTTAGAAAATTAAATTTTTTCCTCCACAATGACCTGCTCATTTTCAGTTTGTGGGGCACAGTTGATTTCCACATTACAACAGTGATTGCCTTCAAAAGTGCATCATTGGCTGTAAAGCCATTTGAGATATCATTAGAGTGTGAAAATCATATGCGCAAGTTCTGTCTTCTATCTGTGAAAGCAATAGGTTGTCACTATTGGTCAATGAGATCATAATGAAACAACATATTATTAAAAGAATCAGAAAAGGCATCATAAGGAAAATTAGAAAGAATACCTTTGCACAGAGTAAGGCCAGAACAGGGAATCCCTTGCCACAAACTATTGTTGAGGCAGACTCCATATGAACTTTTACAAGAGAATTAGATAGCTGTTTAACACAGGTATTGGAAGAAAATAGGCTGTATGCTTTGGAATATATTCCTATGTAAACTGAAGAGCGACTTAATCCAAAATTACAAGAGATAGGGTGAATAGTCAGAGGCTTTTTCCCAGGGTTGACTAGAAGATGACACAGGTTGAAGGTGAGAGGTGGTAAGTTTAGGGAAGAAGCATGGTAAAGTTTTTCTCACAGTGAGTGGGGGTGACTGGAACGCATTGTCAGTGGAGGTGGTGGAAGCAGGCACGTTAGCAACATTCAAGGTGTATCTTTATAAACACACAAATGGGAGGCAAACAGAGGAATAGAAACCTGTGTATCGGTGCAGACTTGGTCGGTCGAAGGGCCTGTTTCTGTACTGTATCATCATGTTAAAGCCTGAGGCTTAATAATCCGTAGACAAAATCAGTCGTGTAAATTTGAGAGGCTGAATGGGCTGAAGCCTTCTTTCTTGCTGATTTTGGATTCCATCTGCTAGATGTCCCTTAGTTAAAACCCCTTGGGGCAAATAAAAGATTTGCATTTCCCCCTAAGTGATAGAGTGAAAAGCTACGTTGCAAATAACAGGAACGGAAATGTTTCTGTTGTCATTCAATAATTAGATCATTAGACATTGTCACACCAAGTGATGACTCAAATGAAACAGAACTGTGCCTACGCTGTGCGCAGCAATGTGCTTCTTGTAATGGCAAGGCACGTTGCTGATTGCGTAGCAGCTTCTGCACTGTAAACAGCTGGAGATGAATTTGTGCCAAAAAAATGATCAGGTTCAAGTCAGCTATCTTCACAAAAAAAGTTTCACAGTTTCTACGTTTAGGAAACTTAATGTTTGTGAATTGTACATTTTCTCACTCTCGGTGTCAGCATCATGCATTAACTATCAGAAACAGAATAAATCATTCTCTCTTTCTCGCAACCTTTCCGCACCTAGTAGTGCACAGGTCAAACGTTTGGCTGTTTCTGTAGCTAATTATTCCTGGAACAGGTTGCTAGTCTGTCACTGCAGGCTTGAAGTTTGAGGGATGTTGCACCACATCAAGTATAGACATTCATACCTCACGCATACCCCCACACACCAATGTACGATGGCCAACCCACCTAACCTGTACAATCTTGGACTGTGGAAAGGAATGGAAGCACCTAGCGAAAAGCCATGCAGACATGAGGTAAACAGGCAGACCCCACAAAGACAAAAACACCCATGCTGGAATTGAGCCTGTGAGATAGCAGTGCTAATCACTGTGCCATCGTTCCACACAAATCATTCACTGGGTCACCAAACACGTCATAGATTCAATGTAATGTTCTGTACTATCTTGATCTTAACCCCAGACTCAAAAGAGAATACATGCTGCACCAGTGCAAGTGAACGCCTCATACTACCCACAACAGTTTTTGCTTCTCTGTGTTAAAGTGCATGCTATTGTTTGTCCTTGCTCTTTCTTTCCCATTTTACTGTGTTTTTTGTACATGTGTACTTAAGGATGATTTTGGCAGACCACTAACAGAATTCCTCTGTGTGTTGGAGGATTTGCCATGGGGAAGCAATGGAACTCATTTCTCTATTCCTTGGCAGCATTGCCAGCCTTTAGGGCATCCAAAGGAAATGTAATAGTCTACAAGACCTTTCCCACTAAGTGTTGCCTTGGCAATTATGTTGGATATGCTATCTGATGGATTTCTATTTCACAATGCCTATCCTGTCCATACCTATAGAAAGATTGAACAGTCAATGTCACGTTCAATGGAAACTTCTGAAGTGGGAGTGGTGGCAGAGAGCCAACAGAGTGGCTCTCTCCACAAGGTATTGGTCTCTGGGCCTGAACTAGCTGTCAGGAGTGTTTTAGTGACTCTTGTTCCAAGTCAAATGATCATGGACTCAAGCAGGTTATCATGTTGTGAACATGTTACTGTTTATTGGATCTTTCTGTGTACAGTTGGCTGCATTGCCTATATTACAACCATGATTCTACTTTAGAAGTGCTTGATTGGCTGCATTTTAGGATTCCTGAGATCATGAAAGGTACTGCATGAATGCAAGTTTTTTTCCTCTTTCTTTCTTCACATCAGTTGTTGCAAGTTGCCCCACCTAATTCTACCGAAAGACACTGCTACCAATTAGACATCTTCGTTACACTCATTCCGGCTTGTGGATGTGGGCTTGATGGGCCGAATCGTCTCTTTCTACACTGTAGGGATTCTATGACAGAAGTACAAGCTACTACCTTCCTGCGTGATTCAGTCACATACCATCTAATGTATTAACCTACTGAATATTGGTGCATGAGGAGTGCTATTTGTACAATCAAAAATATACATTCAAGCCAAAATTCTCACCTGGTGAGAATTGTGGTGGTGTGGGGCCTATGCTGTCAGCAAACCATGAAGCCTCCTACATCTGGGGTCTGTGCAATCTTTATTCTGTATCTCATTTGCATGTTCTTAGTCAATCTCCAACCTGAACCTATTCAACAGGCAAGAATTAGATTTCAAGTAGAATGAGGACATAACTGCATAAATGAAGGGTAGAAAGAAAATTACAGCAGCAAAGTGAGTTGGAAAGGGAGTCACCAAGGAAAACACAAGGTTTTGGATCCCAGCTGCCAATAGATTGATCTTGGCAGGAAACTATAGCGGTCTTCCCCACAGAATCCTGGTGTTAAAATTGCATGATGTAGAATTGTAGCCAGGCCCCAGAATCTGATATGTATATTCATAGTAAGAAGTTGTACAACACCAGGCTAAAGTCCAACAGGTTGTACATGCCACTAGCTTTCGGAGCACTGCTCTTTTGTCAGGTAAAGTCCTGTTGGATTTTAACCTGGTGTTGTGAGACTTCTTACTGTGTTTACCCCAGTCCAACGCTGGCATCTCCACATCATGTATATTCATAGCAGGATCCCTTCCTGGCCTGAGAGGAATTGAAGGGGGTTTCACTTCTCTGACTCTAACTGGAAATCTGATTGTTTTGCATTCAGGGCTGAAATCTGGCCTTGTGAGTTTCGATAATCAAGTACAAAATGCTATTGATTACCAACAACAGAAAGCGTCTGTGCTTTACTTCAGGATGCAAATTAAGCTAAAGTAGAAGTGGAAAATCTGTGGTATATTTGGGTTTGAGGAGCCAAGTACGAATTCATTTCTCAAAGACACAAATGTGCTAAGTATTTATGTCTTGAGCACTTTGCTCTGTGGTAATTCTACTCTGCTGTTCTCTTTCCATTGAGGTCCCCTGTGCAATGCCTGGTATGGTCTGTTCCGTAAAACTCCCTTGGGGCATGTCATACCCCATCGACATGACACTGTTGAGCAATACTGTGTTAGAGTTGCTCAACAACCTTGTGCAACCCTTTCCTTCCCATTTCGCAGTGCTTTGTTCCATCTGTGCTGACAATGCAGGTCTCGTTGTATAGTTAGTATCATGCAGACAGCAGGATTCAGTATTTTTGGTCTCAAAGAATATTCAATTTTTAAATTAACCCATTCCCTCACACCATCAAATTCTAACATTGCCAGCAAGATTCACCTCTTTTTAAGACACTGAAGATGGTGGATCTCATTTCAAAACACTTCTTCACACCAATAGCTCACCTTTAAAGGGAGTCTTGATGGTAACAATTTATCCAGGGGAGGCATGGTGGCACAGTGGTTAGCATTGCTGCCTCACAGTGCCAAGGACCCAGGTTCAATTCTGGTCTTGGGTCACTGAGGAGATTGCATATTCTTCCTGTGTCTGCATGAGTTTCCTCTGGGTACTCCGGTTTCCTCCCACAGTCCAAACGTTGTACTGCTTAAGTGGATTGGCTGCTAAATTGTGCCCTAATGTCAGGGGAACAGGGTAAATGCATGGGGTTATAGGGATAGTGCCTTGGTGGTATTGTGGTCGGTATGGACCCAATGGGCTAAATAGCCCCCTTCTGCACTTTAGGATTCTATGAAAAAGATTCTGTGATAGCATGATTTCAATTGTGAAAGACACTTAAATTTGGGCATTTTCCCTTTAAAATAAGTTTCAGTGCAAACATTCTCAAATTAGAATGTTTTAAGGTGATGGTGCCTGTATTCTTGACAGAATCCCCTTGTTACACTGGCCCCTGATGGGTGAGACTATCTTATTAAGAAAGATCTAAATACTCTAAGAAAGAAGAGTTCTGGGTTGATGGCGTGAGTACGATTGGCGTTCTGTCTACAGACTTTCAAAAGAAGTTTGACAAAGCACCACTTACTGGAAGAATTGAAACCCGGATGTTTAAAAGGGCAGCGTCAGTGAGAATGCAAAATTGTCTAAGTGACGGCAATTTCCAGGAGGAGGTCAACAAGTTAAATATTTTAATGAAGCTGGTGGCTTTGGATTTGACCAACTTTTCAGGTTTTATAGTGACCTCTGGGGTAATTCTCCTTCATAACTCCCAGACCTCAGGAAACCAGCAGTTGAACGGAAGTGAGGACAACTTTGGAGAGAAGGTCCCTCTGTAGCAGTAGTGTTTCCCACATGTAGCAACCCCAGGTTCCCTATAATCAGAATCCCATCCCATACCGACTCTCGGAATCAGACTGCATGCCGTGGGAATGGTCCCCACTGGAGTCAGGGACCAGATACCCTTTTGTTCAGACTCCCACCTCTCCCGGAGGTGTGAATTGAACTGATTTGCTCCAGTGGCTTGCTCTCAGGAGTCATTCTTGCCCAGATGGAAGGCAGATTTGTCAATCAGACTAATTGCACTGGGGGAACCTGTCAATGGCAATTTGAGGTGGAATTAAAACTCAACAACATCCTTGGAAATCTTCCTACTGAAAATTCTCTCCCTTCCCACATTCTGCTTATGCAACTCACCCCTATTAATATTCAAATTATAGATTACAAAAGCAAAGAAGTTGGTCTAATGATATACAAATCAATAGTTGGCCATGAGCTAAAACGTTGTGTTCAATTCTGGGAACCACAATTAAAGAAGGCTATTATACCTTGGAAAAGGTTCAGATAAGATTTACTAGACTGGTATCAGGATTTCTAAACTGATGCTAAAAGCTGTAATTGTTTTTAGAGCAAAGAACGTTAAAAGGAGATTTAAAGATGTTCAAAATCGTGACATATTATTAGAGAGAGGAAATAAAGATAATTCGTTTGTGTTGGCAGAAGAGTCAATCACTTAAAGATACAGATTGAAGGTAATTGGCAGAAGAACCAGGGATGAGTTGAGGAGAAATTATTTTATGAAGTGATTTGATATAATGTAGAATGTGCCGTCTGTAAAGGAATGGAAGGCAGATTCAACAATAACTTTCCAAAAGGAATCAAACAAATAAAATAACTGGAAGGTTTTACACAGCGATCGATAAGGAACAGAAGATTGAGAGTAATTGTATTGCTCTTTCAGAGTTGACACATGCATGTTGGCCCAGGTGGTCTCCTTCTGTGGATTCTGATTCTACAAAAACACATTAAATTTCAAAAAATTTAAGATGGTGAGACTTCCATTCTTGAAAGGCCTGAATACAACAATGTTGGGCAAAATGGAACTCCTGATGATGGATTGTGTTTTTGACTGTACCTAGTTGTTTATTTTCCTCTCACTTCCAAAGACAATGTAAAATCTTACTCCCCTTAATGTTGGGTGGCATGGTAGCTCAGTGGTTAGCACTGCTGCCTTACAGCATCAGGGACCCAGGTTTGATTCCTGGCTTGGGTCACTGTCTGTGTGGAGTTTGTACATTCTTCTTACGTCTGTGTGGGTTTCCTCTGGGTGCTCTGATTTCCTCCCTGAGTGCAAAAATGTGAGGGTTAGATGGATTCGCCATACTAAAATTGCCGCTTAGTGTCAGGGAGACTAGTAAGAGTAAATGCACGGGGTCATGGGGATATGGTCTGGGCTGGTGCCAACCCAATGGGCTGCATGGCCTCCTTTTGCACTGTATGATCTACACTTTCCTCCTTCTGTTAGACCAAAGATGTAATCTGCTTGTACAGATCAGCCATATGATATCCAGTTGTCAACTTTCCCCAGCAAAACTGAGGGTGTAGTGACAAAATGCACAGTTACAAACCAATTATTGCTGAAATTGAGTTAAAATTTTAAAAGCTCTTTTTTTTTCTTCTTTCATGTGATGAAAGAATGCTGGTGGCAGGGCCAAAATTTGTTACAATATGTAATTGCTCTTGAACTAAGTAATTTGTTCAGCCATTTTAGAGAGAGGGTAAGGACTATTTCTGTAGGTCTGGGCTCGCATATAGGCCAGATGAGGTCATGATGGCAGATTTTCCTTCCCTAAAGTACATTTTACAACAGTCGATGATAATGGTCATGGTCGCCATCAATGAGGCTAGCATTATATTGCCAATTTATGAATTGATTTTTAAATTCCATCAGTTGCTGTGGATGTTTGAACCTGTGTTACGAGAGTATTAGCCTGGGCGTCCAGATTACTAGTCCAGTCACACTATCAATACACCACTGTCTTATTTAGAAGGTTGTAGGTCCAAGCTCCCCTTCCCTCATCTCCAAGATGTAAGTACTTAATCCAGAGTGAAACTTCAATGTCGTACAGAGGGGGTGCTTCAATAGCATTGAACAGGACAGTAAATTGTCATTCCATTTGCCTATCCAGGTAGTTCACGTTTTCCCCTAGCACTATTTGAAGAAGAGCAGAGCTCTGACCTTACATATATGAACTGTCAAAAGGCATCCTACAACATACCACATCTGAAGTTTGTTAAGAAAATTGAAGCTATGCATTAAGGGGAAAAAAATTAAAGAATTGATATAGAATTGTCTCAGCGAAAGGGCGCAGAGGATGGTGATGGATGGACAGTTTTCAGATTGAGAGGTGGTTTCCAGTGGTGTTTTCCTGCATCAGTTTTGGATTTTCAATTTCTATAAACATGCTAGACTTGGATGTCTGAAACAGTGTTATAAAGTGTGCAGATGATGCAAAAAGTTAACAATGCGGTAGCTAGTAATAACGAGTACAAAGAGCAAAGAAAATTGCAGCACACGAACAGGCCCTTCAGCCCTCCAAGCCTGCACTGACCGTCATGCGTGGCTTAACTAAAACCCGCTATGCTTCCGGGGACCATATCCCTCTAGTCCCATCTCATTTCATGTACATATCACAATGCCCCTTAAAAGTTTCTACATATCTACTTCCCATGGCAACGTGTTCCAGGCAACCCCCACTGTCTGTGTAAAAAATCTGCCACGTACATCTCTTTTAAAACTTGCCCCTCGCACCTTAAACCTATAAGTATTACAGGCTTCAGGATGGTAAACTGGACAGTAATATGAGAGACGGAGTTCAGTATGATGAGGTAGTGCATTTTTAGAGATTAATATGAGAAGGCCGTATACTATAAAGGACATAATTTGGAAAAGTGTACATGAACAGAGAGACCTTGACACCCAAATAGATAAATTGCCAAAGGTGGAGAGCAAAATTGATTTAAAAAAAATGTAACTTGGATTTATAAATATAAGCAAAGGATACTTTTCTTTACTGGTTCAAGAGATGTGGGCATCACTGGCAAGGCTTGCCACACTATTTCAGAGGTCACTTATGAGTCAACTCCATTTGTGTGGATCTGGAGTGAGCCACACTAGATAAGGCCAGCAGATTTCCTTTCCTACAGGCCACTGGTGAATCAGATGGGTTTTTAAGACAATCAACAACAGTTTGGTAATCACCATTACAGAGGCAAACTTTTCAAGTCCAGTTGACTAATTGAATTTAAATTTCAACAGCAGTCGTGGTGCAATTTAAACTTGTTCCCAGAGCATTATCCTCAGTCTCGTGATTACTAATCTTGAGCTGTTACCACTACGCAACAATCTCCACAGAAAACATTGAGATAATTTCAGAACTTTATAAATATCGAGATAGACCTCAGTAGAAATACTTGCTAAAAAAGGGCAGTGTGGTGGCACAATGATTAGCATTGATGTCTCATTGCGCCAGCAGTCGGGGTTCAATTCCAGTCTTGGGTCACTGTCTGAGTGGAGTTTGCAAATTCTCCCTGTACCTGCATGAGTTTCCTCCAGGTGCTCTGGTTTCCTCGCACAGTTGAAAAATGTGCAGGTTAGGTTGATTGGCCATGATAAATTGACCCTAGTGTCAGGGGTTTAGCAAGGTAATTATGCAGGATTACAGGAATAGGACCTGGGTCGGACAATGGTCGTGCAAATTTGATGGGTCAAATGCCTTCTTTCTGCACTGTAGAGATGCTGATCCTATGGAAATCTCTGTCTTCACTTGTGACTGGGATTCTCCGGTGTTGCTGAAAGCAAATGGAGTTTTTGCTGGAATGCCACATCCTCCATTCTCACTTGCAGCGGGGCAGTTACAGTTGAGATCGGAGAATTTTGTTTCACAGTGAATCATTCTGGGCTCTCTACTCCAGGCTTTAGAAAGGACGCAGCGCAGGATTTGCCAATATGTTAACAAAGATTTGAGGGACTTCAGTTCCGAAGAGAGGTTGGAAAGGTCTGGCTTGTTCTCCGATTTGAGGTTAAAATCTGACCTGTAGAAGTTTTCAAAATTAACAGGGGCTTTTGCAGGGTATGTAGAGAATATTATTCCTACAATGAGGTTGTCAGTGGCCACAGTTTTAAAATCCTTGGCAGAAGATTTAGAGGAGAGTTGAGGTGATTTGTTTTTTTACTCAGAGAATCATTACAATCTGGAACACTGCTTGTAGTGGTGGTGGACATGTGAGATGAGGATGAGGAACATGGTATCGATATGGGTCTAAGCACGGCGGCCCTTTCAAAGAACCAGTACAGGCGCAATGACCTCTTTTATACACTAAGTTTCTATGATTCTCCTGACGTCTCAGTAAATGACTCCCCAACAAAACACTACCAGAATCAAATTGTCTTGTTTTACTCGTCTCATTACTTGGGATCTTGGAATTTTAAGGTACTCTGCATATTTGATTCTCTGCAGCGTTAGGGCACATATGTTACTGGAGTAGTATTTCAGAGGTCTGACCTACTAATCTCGAATGTGAGTCAAGAGAAACTTGGAGAGTAACATTTAATAAATTAGGGTGATCGGTGGCACAGTCATTAGCACTGATGCCTCACAGCGCCAGGTCCCTGATTCAATTCTGGCCTTGGGTCACTGTCTGTGTGGAGTTTGATGTTCTCCCTGTGTCTGCGTGGATTTCCTCCAGGTGTTCAGGTTTCTTCTCCCACTTTAAAGCTGTGCGGGTTAGGTTGATTGACCATGCTAAATTGTCCATTAGTGTCAGGGGGATTAGCAAGATAAATACATGGGATTGCGGGGATAGGGTCTGGATAGGATTGTTGTGAGTGCAGGCTCGATGGGCCAAATGGCCCCCTTCTGCAGTGTAGGTTGTTGATGTCTTATCGAGTCACAGTGACATACAGCATGGAAATAGACCCTTGGTCCAACTCGTCCATACCAGCAGATTTCCTAAACTGAACTAATCCCATTTACCTGCTATTTGACCCATATCCCTCTAAACCTTTCCTTTTATTAATAGCAATTCAAACAGAAAATCCATCACCGCCACATTAGTTCCTAATACTGCAGAGTAATTTCAACCCATGTAAAATGCACTTGTTTATCTTTCTCGCATTAAAAAAAAACTTGGTTTTTAAATATGAAAATCATAATTGGTAAGTCCTGTTATAAAACCAGCACCTGCCAGCCAGTAAACCATCATAATTAGGAGGTTTCAACATCAACAAAAATGGGACAATGTAAAACAATTGAGTCCACACCTTGCTATCCTCTTCACTGAATGCTATCTCCTCCTGCAAATGTTCTATAATCATTTTCCTACAACTCCAAAAGGTAGCCAGACAAAAATAGTGATATTTATACGGCTTAAGTGGCTGACAGCTTATAAATGCTCATCTGAGCTCATACACGATAGTGTTTAGCTGAGCAAGATAAAACCCATGGTAATACCAGCACCACTGGACCCCAACAGGAGTCAAAACCACCACCATATGAGGAGAGAGAATCAGCAACAATGACGTGCATTCATCTAGCATCTTTAAGGCATTGAACGAAAGGTTTATCTATAATCGCATTTCTGCACTGAACCGCAGAAGGAGATCACAAGGCAGGTGACTAAAATAGATCAGAGAGAGATTTTGAGGAGCGTTTTAAAGTAGGATAGAAAGATAGAGGGAGAAATTTTAAAGGAGGAATTTTGGAATTCAGGGCCAAAGCTGCTGAAAGTACGGCTTCCAATTGCAGAATGATTAAATTCAGTGATGCGCAAAAGGTTAGAATTGGAGGAGCACAGGCATATTCGAGGTCTGGAAGAGGTGACAGAAATAGGACAGCCATGGAGTGATTTGGAAAGGAAGCAAAAGAAAAAGTTTGAAGTCTGTAAAGTGCGTCTCCGTTTGTTAATAAATATCTGACGATAAAAATAAAGCTTCCTGTCAGCAATTTCACTCCTTTAAATCTCCTTTGGCCAAAAAGAAAGAGACATCTACCTTTCAGGCAATGCGTCTTCCTTATGACATAGCAGGTGAATTGGACCCTTTTCCAGTGGCACTCATCGTGGCTGCAGCTGTAGCTAAATCTCCCAAAGTCGAGTGGCAGACGTGATCCTTGTTGTTCTTGAGAGCTCTCCGTGCTCAGCGGAATTTGCGGCAACAGCCAGTGCGAGCTGCTAATCAACAGCGCTTGTTTTTTTTCGAAGTTGTGATGTCAGAATGATTGGTGGTTATTTTGTTTTCCGCGTGCTTCCTGTCACAGATGGCAGAAACACTCGGTGCGGTTGCTGCTTTTCCTTAATTTTTTTTTCGGTTTGAGGTCTGTTTAAGTTTGGTTACCCCACTAAAAATATACGTGCGAGCTTGCGACTTCAGTGTCTAGCTGCCTGCGTGCATGTCAGTATTTCTCAATGTCTGTGTATAATTGTACATATTCCATGTATGAGTGCCTTTGGGTAGCTTTGTCTCTATGCGTCTGGATGTGCGTGACAAAAATGAAGAAATTTTGTTGTTTGTTTATTCATTCATCGCTGGCTGGCCGGCATTTATTGCCCATCCCTAGTTGCTCTTAAAACTAAATGCCTTCAGAGGGCAATTAAGAGTCAGCCACATTGCTGTGGCTCTAGAGTCACATGTAGGCTAGACAACACTTTTTCTTTCCTAAAGGACATTAGTAAACCAGATGGATTTTTTCGACAATCAGCAATGGTTTCATGGTCACCAGTAGGTCCAAGTATTTTTTCATTGAACTCAAATTCCACCATCTCCCATGGCAGGATTCGAACCTGGGTCACTGGAACATTAACTGAATTTCTGGATTAAGACTCTAACAATAATACCACGCGATCATCGCCTCCTGATATTGGATTATTTATTAAATTTCATTATTTCAGGCCATTGTATGTACATTGCTATCTCAGTTTCCAAGTTCGGGAGAATATACTTTATGCTGTAATGTGCAAAAAACATTGGTAAGCACTCCACTCTACACTTCCACTAGCATCATGGTGAGACCGTTCTGTTTAATATTCATTCTTGGGATGTGGATGTTACCGATAAGGCCAACATTTATTGCTCATCCGAAATTCTACAATATCTCCAGAACATGAACTGCAATGGTTTAGGAAGGCACCTGGTGCAGGTACATCAACTGCGCTGTTAGAATGTTTCAGGACTTTGAACCGACAACACTAGGTTGGTCCATGTCAGAATGATGTGTGACTTGGAGGAGATTGTGAACTTGATGGTGTTACCATGTATTTTCTGCTCTTGTCCTGCCAGATGAGAGAGGTCATGAGTTTCATGGGTAGCTGAAGGAAACTTGGCGAGCGGCTGCAGTGCCATTTAACAATCCACAAAGTATCAATTGGCCAATGTGAGACTTCCACCTCATCTGGCAAGCAAGGCCTTCCTTAGAGAACTGATAACCAATTAGGTAAACCGCAGATCTATCATCCCAATTGCGATCTTCTCTCCAAACTTCAGACTGGAGAGGTGATCACCTGTTGGGACTATAGATAGTCCCTGAAGAAGGGGAGATAATGGAAGCTAGAAATCAGATATATCCTGGATATCAGTGGGGCCTAGATGACAGGGCCTAGTGCAGTAGAGTCATCATTAACTGGTTTCAAGAAGGAGATAGATATATTTCTGATTTTTAAAAAAAGAGTTTAAGAGATATGGGGAGCAGGTGGGGAGGTGGATTTGAGACTAGGAAGAGATCACCCATGTTTTGATTTAATGGCAGAGCAAGCTCGAAGGCTTGAACTGCCTACTTCAGCCCCTACATTCCTATGAAGTAAAAGGGAGGGGTGGTTGAGGGAATGGGGAGGATGAGTTTGAGAGGCCAAAAGGAGAGGTCTAAAGGAGGGGGAGGTAGGTAGTATGCCCTGTAAAGTTATGGGCAGGGAGATCTGATGGACAACAGAGGATCCTTTCTCCCCAGCCCCCCCATCCCCCACCTCCAATTTTTGTCTGACATCAGATTGCCCATTAAAAGCTGCTGGCTGTCAACCTGACATGGACCTCCTTCTGTTATGAATGAAACAGCAGCAAGGACAGGTTGAAGCACTTGAATAGCATTCATTGATTCAATGGGGGTGGCAGGATGGCACAGTGGTTAGCACTGTTCCCTCACAGCACTAGGAGCCTGGGTTCAATTCCAGCCTTGGTCACTTTGTCTGTGTGAAATTTGTACACTCTCCCTGTGTCTGCATGGGTTTCCTCTGTGTACTCCGGTTTCCTCATGGTCCAAAGATATGCAGAATAGATTGTTCGGCCATGCTAAATTGACCCTTGTGTCAGGGGGATGAACAGGGTAAATATGTGGGGTTACGGGAATAAGCCCTGGGTGGTATTGTGATCGGTGCAGACTCAAAAGGCTGAATGACCTCCTTCTGCACTGTAGAGATTCTATGATTCTAATTACCATTAATTCAGTCCCAAGATTGAGCACCTCAAAGTTAATTCTCAAAGAGTCATATTGGACTCAAAGGCTGGAAAATTCTCATACCGCCCATCACAGGAATCGTAGTGGATAGGATAGGACCATGCAAATGTGCATAGAGCTCAGGTGGGATTTTCCAATCCTGGGATGAGCGTGGCCCTGTTTCTCCTTCCATAGGTGCTGCTGGACCTGCTGAGATTTTCCAGCATTTTCTGTCTTTATTTCATCTATTTGTGTACGTCTTTGATGTTGAATATGTCTGTCAACCACGTTTGAAGCTCCACTGCTTCTCTCTTTGACTACAATCACGTACAGACTAAATAGTCAATAATTTGTGTAAAAATATAGTTTAAATATGCATTGAAGATCAAACCACAGCAGCTGTGTGTGTTATTTTTTAGAAGGGAAAGTTTACCATGTTTTTATGAAAGTCTTGCCTGTCCCATTCTATCACTCCTGGTTTCTTCTAATGAATATGTGCAGAGTTGATGTTGCTATTTGTTGGCATCATTCCCTCTGATCTAACACTTAAATGTTAGGGATAGAATTGTGTCACATGGTGTAACTGGAGTCGAAACCACATCACATCTGTGCTATATAAACTTTGGACATGCACAAATCGTTCACCAACAATGTTGAGCAACCACATTAGAAACTTTTATGATGACTTTTATGGGGCTACATAGTGGTTAGCTATGCTTCCTCATAGTGCCAGGGACCTGAGTTCAATTCCAGCTTAGGGTCACTATCTGTATAGAGTTTACACCTTCTCCTTGTGTTTGCGTGGGTCCCCTCTGGGTGCTGTGGTTTCCTCCCACACTCCAGATTAGATAGGTTGACCATGCTAAATTGACCCTTAATGTCAGGGGGATTAGTAGGGTAAAAATGTGGGGTTACGAGGAAAGGGCTTAGTGGGATTGTTGTCAGTACTGGCTCGATGGCCCCATTCTGCACTGTTGGGATTCTATAAGAATGAAAGTAAGATATAACACAAGGCCACTTGTGGTGACACAAAGAGCAGATCGAGAAATATTTTGTTAAGGCAACAAGTTCGGGTGGATAAATGCATTTGCCTGACTTGTACAAACTATCTAATCCCAATGTTCTATCTCTCCTCCCCTCCCAACATGTGCTAAATTAGCTGGTCTCAACCAGAATGCTGTATTAATGTGATTGGTTTATGACAGAGTTCTCAAGTGTTATTAATCAAAGGACTCCATACCATCTTATAAATGGATTATGTTACGGTGCTCCATCCCAATCTAAATTAACTGCAAAATACTAACAATGTGAAAATGCTTCAGAAGGGTCTTTTTTGCCTGGCGAACTGACCTCTATCTAGCAGAGGTCAAGCACCACTCTCTTCCTCCTAACTCTATCACCAAACATTGTTATTGCTTCCAATGCTGTTACCGACTCCATTTTCCCTGGAGATTTCCCTCTCTCCGCAGCTTTTAACCTCACGGTTACCCTATCCTGCACAGATCTTTCATCTACTTCCTAACGCTCACAAATAGGATCACCCTTGTTTGGACTCATTATGGATGATTTTCTGGCCTTGCTGTGCCTGATGCAGATTGTGCCAATCCTGGAAAATTGAATATCAGGTCTAAAAACGGCCCTGTGCTTAGCACCAAACAGTTTGCAATTGCCGGTCGCCTTGCTACTTCCGCAAACCAGATTTTGTCCAGAAAGGGTGCAAGGTTGATTAGCATATTTAAAGTAATATTTAAATATACTTGGCCTATTCAACACAGGATTCTCCCAGCTCCTGGGATCCTCTGAACTTTGAGCAATTCTGGGTCAGCATTGATCCACTAGCAAATGCCAGGCATTACTGGGGGTGGTGGGGGCTCAGAGTCCTTAGAATTCCCAACAACCTAATGCCGGTGATCCGAGGTGGGCAGAGGGAGGATTATACCATCAGTGGAGGAGGGGGAATGTCCTGATGTCTGTTGGGGGAGAGTTAGGGTCTCCCAATGCACTGAGAGATTGAGGTGCTCTTTCAAGATGTTGCTGATTCCTTTGCAGCCAGGCTCAGTGACATGTTTAGGCCCCTCCCCTCCCAGAACCAGCACGCAACTCAGCACTTTCCCAAAAACTGACCAACTTTGTCTGCGCCAACATGAATCACTGCAATTATCTTAGCATAACAACAGTCATTTTTTGGGAAAATTCTACTCATTAGTCCAGCCTGTTTCTGACCAGTTGAACTGGCTTTGCTCCATCTTGACTCTTTTTTTTCCTCTCTCTTTGTCAAGTCATCCCCACCCCACCCCAAATATATATCCCTGATTCTAGTGTGCAAATAATGCTGCTAAGAAAACAAGTCATGACATTTTAGAGACAATTTCACTAATGTGGGGACTGGGATAGGGAAAGGCCCTGCGGTGTAGTGGTAATGTCCCTAACCCTGAGTTCAAGTCCCACTCTGTGCTTGATGGCCTTGGAAGGTGGCAAAACAGGGTGATAACCGGTTTGTAAATCCTTCCTTGTATAAGCTTCAACAATTGCTTTCATACCTATATTTGTATTATCAGAAAATCTGCGATAATGGTTTTTACTGTTTCATTGTTTAAGAAGGGCAGCAGGAATAATCCAGGAAACTATAGAACATAGAACACTACAGCACAAACAGGCTCCATGGCCCACAAGTTGCACCAATCATATCCATATTTACCAGGCCTTAGAACTATCTGTAACTCCCAATCCTATTAAATTATAGGCCAATGAGCCTAACGTAAGTAATAGGAAAATTATTGGAAAAGATTCTTATGGACAGGATTTACTCACATTTGTAAACAAATGGACTTATTGGTAATAAACTGCAAGGTATTGTGAAAGGAGTGTCTCACTAACTTGATCAAGTTTTTTGAGGAAGTGATGAAGATGATAGGTGTGGGAAAGGCAGTGGACGTTGTTCACATGGACACCAGTAAAACCTTTGACAAGGTATCTCATGGTAGATTAGTTCAAAAGGTGAAGTCACGTGGGCGAAGTCACACAAGATGGAGACAGAACCAACGTAGCCATGGAAGACAGAGGGTAGTAGTGGAAGGGTGCTTTTCTGAATGGAAGGCTGTGACGAGCAGTAAGAAGTCTCACAAGACTACTTACTATGTTTACCCCAGTCCAATGCCGACATCTCCACATCATGACCAGCGGTGACAGAGATTAGTTCTGGAACCTTTGTTGTTCGTAGTATATATTAATGATTTGGAGGAAAATGTAGCTGGTCTGATTAGTAAGTTTAAAGATGACTCAAGAACTGATGGAGTTACAGATAATGAAGAGGATTGTTAGAGGATACAACAAGATATAGATCAGTTGAAGATTTGGGCTGAGAAATGGCAGATGGAGTTTAATGCGGACAAATGTGAGGTAATGCAGTTTGGAAGATCTAATGCATGTAGGAATTATACAGTAACTGATCGAACCCTTCGGAGTATTGATAGGCAAAAAGATTTGGGTGTACATGTCCACCAATCACTGAAAACACCATGAAGGTGGATAAGGTAGTCAAGAAGGCTTACAGCATGCATGCCTTCATCGGTCAGGGCACTGAATGTAAAAATTGGCACATCATGCTGCAGCTGCACAGAATCTTAGTTAGGCCTCATTTGGAGTATTGTGTACAGTTCTGGTTGCCACATTGCAGAATTATACGAATGCCTTGGAGAGGTTTACCAGAGTGTTGCCTGGTCTGGAGAATATTAGCTATGAGGAGATGTTGGATAAACTTGGTTTGTTCTCACTGGAATGACAGAGGTTGAGGGGTGACGTGATAGAGGTTAACAAGGTTATGAGTGGCGTGGACAGAGTTGATAGTTAGATGCTCTTTCCTAGGGTTGGCTTCATTGCCTTTAGTTAAGTTTAAAACTCTTGTTTCATCCTGCCTTATACACATCATTGGGTCTAAAGTAGCCTTTTCCCTGGTTGCCTCCAGAATGTGTGAAAATTTGATGAACATACCCTTTGAACTCATCTTCAAAGAATTCTGACAGATTTGTCAAGCATGATTTCCCCTTCATAAATCCATGCTGATCCTGCCACTGTTTTCCAAATCTTCCGATATAAAGTCTTTGATAATGATTTTCCCACTATTGATGTTAGGCTGACTGTTCTATAATCCCCTGTTTTCTCTCTACTCCCTTTTTGAATATTGGAGTGATATTAGATACCCTCCGATCTGCAGGGACAGTTCCAGAATCTAGACAATCGTGGAAGATGACCACCAATGCATTCACTATTTCTAGAGCTACTTCCTTAAGTACTCTAGGATGTAGATTATCAGGCCCTGGGGATTTATTCACCTTCAATCCCATCAATTTTCCCAGCAACATTTCTCTACTAATGTTGCTCTCCCTCAGTTCTTCCCTTTCACTAAATTTTGCATTCTCCAACATTTCTGGTATCTGGTATTATGCCAGGGCCTGGTGAGGCAACACCTGGAATATTGTGTGCTGTTTTGGTCGCCTTTTCTGAGGTTCTTGTTCTCAAGGGAGTGCAGTGAAGGTTTACCAGGCTGATTCTGGGAATGACAGGACCGATGTACGAAAGATTGACTAGATAGGATTATTTTCACTGAAGATCAGATGAATAAGGGGAGATGTCATAGAGACTTATAAAATTCCTCTTTTGTGAACTCAGAGCCAAAGTATATATTCGGATGCTCAGCCATTTCTTTATCCCCAATTATACATTCTTCAGTTTCTGTAGGGACCTACATTTGTCTTCACCAACCTCTTTATCTTCACGTATTTGTAGAAACTCTGAGTGTCAGTCCTTATTTTCCCTATAAGCTTACTTCGATGCTACATTTTCCCCTTCTTAATCAATCCCTTTGTCCTTCTTTGCTGAATTCTAAACTAATCCCAATTCTTAAACCTATTACTTTTTCTCGGCCAATCTGTATGCTTCTTCCTTGGATCAGATACTATCTCTAATTTCCTTTGTAACCCATAGATTCGTCCTCTTATTCATTTTACATTTGTGCCTGACTAGAATAAACAGTTTTTGCAGTTCCTCCAGGCATTCCTTAAATGTTTGCCATTGCCTATCCACTATCATTCCTTAATGTCAGGTAGAACTCCCAGCCACCTGATGAAGGGACAGCCTGTTCCAAAAGCTTGGGGCATTTGCTGCAACAAATTTGTTGGACTTTAAGCTGGTGTTGTGGGATTTCTTTCTGTTTCACTATTTTGTGCATAGCAATAAGGACCGACCATCACTGTTTACTATTACGTACCTAGGTGTGATAGTGATCCTGGGGAAAGGTCATCTCCCATGTTCACAAATTCCAGACAGAATTGATGGATTTTCAATAATGCATGAACTTCCTTACAAAGAGCTACTATCTGATGATTACTGGTAGCCTGAACTTGCTTGTCTTCAGCCATCTGAATATGCTGTCAGGGAAAAACGAGATGAACCTAACCATCACAAATAAGCTTCAAGAATCCAGATCATACCTGAGTCGGAGACAGTGGTAGGTGTTTCACTTGAGATATTCCACCAACCCTCTCAATGGCAGACTCAGTCTCAAGGTGCATAGTTTTGTATCCCAACATCTCAAAAGAGAAGTTAGAGTGCTACTTCCCTTCTATAGATGTGAAAGAGTATGACTGAGTACGTGACCCATTTTGTTCACTTTCTTCAACTTAATGACCAAAGCTGACATTAAAAGAGAAAGAGGAACATGCAGTGCTATGGTTAGGTCGCACAATGAAAATGAAGTTTGGAGAGATGTCTTAGGATGTGTTTTGACTGACTGTGGCACATGAATATCCAATAAGCTCTTACCATGCTATTGCTGTATTCTTGCTGTATCTGGCAAATTTCCTCTGTGAGTTCACATACATAAACAAACAGCAGGGTGGAAAACATGCCAATGGAGCAAGATTTCCTCCCTGAATCAAAAGATTCTGCTCCAGAGACAGCCCCAGGTTTCCCAATAATCTGGTAAATTGATTTTTACTCAACTTTGCATTTTGCTCTGATCCATTGAGTTTCAGTTATATGGTACACACCTCTCTTATAAAACCGTAACCATAGTAAGTGTAAGCAAATATGATGTTGACCAGTAATTGATTCAGCTGAAAAACCGTGAGTTTGCCTTTTGCTTGATTCATTGAAGTGTGCTGTGCGACTGAAAAGGTTGGGAATGACTGGTCTATATCATCCCAGATGGTGCATTTATTAATTGAGCCATTAGGATTTGGGATTCACTCTGAATTTGTTCCTCCTTTGCAGATTTCAAACATGCATTTCTTTTGAATGAAAGGAGATTTTACCCCAGTATTTTTTCTAAATATACTAATGTAACCTTCATACAATAACAATTTATAACTCACAGCTCCTTTTAACATGTAAATCAATTCAGGGTACTTTACAAATATGTATATAAATCAAGAAGGACACAAATAAAGCAGCATTACCAAGATGTGGGCATGATGTACACCACTCACAAGGGAGGTCAGGAATGAGAATGATACAAATCATCACAAGAAAAATCTCTCTCTCTCTTTGACCCGTAATATACAGTTGTTGGGTTAAAATCCTGGAATTCACTCCCAACCCATAGCACATGGACTGCAACATTTCAGCTTGCCACCACCTCCTCAAGAGCAACTAGAGATAGGCAATAAATGCTGGCCTAGCCAGCAATGGCTATATCCCACGATTGAATGAACAAAAATATAAAGTAAATTATACTTTTGACACTCCCATCTGCTTTTCTTCCCTTAATTGATAGAGTACTCTATACATTTATCTGTCTCTGATTAACAAAGTTTCTTCCAACATCCTTTCTAAATGTAATTCATATCAGCAGAATAACTTTGCATGAGTTGACAGGTAACCATTATTCTTGATATTCATTACTGCCACTCCACATTGGCCAGTGCAGAATGACCTGAATAGACTGACTCACCTCTCGAATTTTCTTGCCTCTCAGTCGCAGTCAAGGCTGAGCACCAAGACAACTCAACCTACTCGTGTGGGGGGAAGCTTGCACCTTGTCTCGACAGCAGTGTCGAGGATGGGGAAGTAAGATGATTGGACGACCGATGCAATACTTGTTATTAAATGTGGTTAATTTAAGCCCATCCCACATTTTGTGTGGTAATGTTATATCTACACAGTTGCACCAAATTAAATGGTTTCTGAATGGTTCATTTTAGTGGTTTTGACTGGAAAAAGAGAAGCACGATGTGCATATTAGCATGAGGCAGCAATCCACACAGCAGTAATACAGTCACAGGGAGTTAAATCCAACCATCATATGCAACATGCTTAACTTTTCTCTTCAGCTTTTCCTGTCTCTCCTTTCTTGCTGGCATATTTTTCAATTGATTCTTGGTATATATGCCTTCCTGGCAATGCCAATGTTTCTGTGCCCATGCTTAGAGTTCCTTGAGAAGATGCTGGTGGATCTTCATCTTAAACCACGAGCAAGAAACATGAAGCTCAGTAAGACCTTCTCAAGGACAACTAAGAATAGATGGTACACGTGAGCATTTCCAATCAGGGCAGTTCACGAGAACAAGTTATTTTAAATACCGGAATGATGCTGCAAGATTTGCACCGCACTCTCTTTAAAATGATCAGGCTGGTCTTGGTGGTCGCACATTTACCTTTGAATTGGAGGATTGTGGGTGGAATTTTCTCATCCCGCTCAGTACAAAATTATCAGAGCAGGTGGGGTAGACCATGCAAAACATATGTTTTGCTGGAGGGCAGTTGTATAGGTTTTGAGTAGAGTTGCCAATTTCCTGGATTGGCCTGGAATCACCAGGAATTGAAGGTCAATTTCAGGATACTGCTATGTGAAGCCTTGGAGAAAATTCATGCAAGTGTAACTTGTTTTTTGTCATTTTCTTTGAATATTTCTCTTTACCAGAAAGAAAATATTGAAAAGGGGTGGGGGGAAGGTGAGAGAGGAGGAAAGGTTCTTTGGCTAAAAGTCAAGCATCATCCAAATGGGGTCTGAGTCTTTTTGCTTTCCGATTGCTGTAGAAAAGCAGTCTCAAAGATGGATGTGTTGGCCAACTAATGGTTGGTGGGTGGGGGAAAGTCATGTAGAACATAGAACATAGAACAGTACAGCACAGTACAAGCCCTCTGGCCCTCAATGTTTTGCTGAGCTATTCCAAACCCAAGATCGAGCTATCCCAAGCCCTATCATTTCTGGTGTGCTCCATGTGCCTATCCAATAATTTCTTGAAAGTTCCTAAAGTGTCCAACTCCACTATCATAGTAGACAGTGCATTCCACACCTTAACCACTATCTGCATCAAGAATCTACGTCAGACATCCCTCCTATATCTCCCACCATGAACTTTATAATTACATCGTCCAGTAACAGCTGCATCCACCTGAGGAAATAGTCTCTGCACGTCCAGTCTATCTATCCCCCTCATCATCTTATAAACCTCTAAGTCACCTCTCATCCTCCCTCACTGTAAAGAGGAAAACCTCAGCTCCCTCAACCTTTACTCATAAGACATCCTGGTAAATCTCTGCATTCTCTCCAATGCTTCCACATCCTTCTTAAAGAGATGACCAGAACTGCAAACAATATTCCAAATGTGGTCTCACCAAGGTCCGGTATAGCTGCAGCATGACTCCACGGCTCTTAAACTCAAACCCCTGTTAATAAACACTAACACACTATAAGCCGCCTTCATGGCTCTACCCACTGGAGTGGCAACCTTCAGCGATCTGTGGATATGAACCCCAAGATCTCTTTTTTTTTTTCTCCACATTCCTCAGAACCCTGCCGTTGACTCTGTAATCCACATTCAAAATCAATCACCTGGATGAAATCGCCTGGAATACGCTTAAACATTGTTGTCAAGCCTATCTGGGAGATGTCACGTTTTGGCCAAGTTGTTACCTATTAGAGTGATCAATAAGTATTGGCTATAAGCCAAGTCTAATCCTGTCTCTGAAGATAGAGATACTACAGTAGCGTTCAGGAATCAGAACCTCCATTAACTTTTCCTTCCTTTGTCCAAAGAGCTTTCTGAGCAACCTCAGAAGACCCAGACCACTCTCTCAGTCCATATACTCTTATGGGATGGGTTTGATTACTGAGGGGACTGCAGAAGAATTTCCAGTGCTTTTTTTTCCTTATTGCCTCTTAGTTGGGAGGAGGAAACAGATGTTTATCTGTTGATGGTACTGTAAATTTTTGTAAGACATGGACAATTGGCCCAGGTGTTCTTTTTCTGCCAGTTAATTTAATATATTTGTCACTGATGAGGTCTGTGAATCATGTTATAACATGAAATGTCGTAAGTAACACCTCCACTTTTAACTCTGCTGTTCTGAATTATGGTATGTTTACACCAGTTTCTAGTTTCTTGTGGTCTGGTGCGTCATTGCATTAATAGACATCATGTGATATATTAGATAAAAGGTGCCCTGAACTATAAGCATGAGCAAAGAAAATGGAACAATGTTCATTTAAAAGGGAAGTGGAGTAATCTACACTTGTTCCTGTTTGTTCTGAACACAGTTGTCTTCATGGCTAGTGCTATACACCAGTCTTTCTGTGTGAATCTGTCTAAAATTTCCAAACTCATGAGCCAGAGACAATCTTGAAGCACACAGGAGCATCAAAGTTTTTGTGTGGTGAAAGGATTACTGCCTCTATCTCCTAATCCAGTTACGCTTTGTTGACGTATGTTGAATTTTAACGCAAGTGCACAGTGGATTATGCCTACTTACACTAAAGTCATGAATAGAATCCTACAGTGCAGAAGGAGGTTGCTCCAATCACAATCCCACCCAGGCCCTATTCCTGTAACCCCACACACCTACCCTAGCTAATCCCCCTAACACTAAGGGCAATTTAGCATCACCAATCAATCGAACCCTAACCTGCACATCTTTGGGGTGTGGGTGGAAACCAGAGTACCCGGAGGAAGTTCACGCAGACACAGGGAAACTATGCAAACTCTACACAGACAATCACTAAAGCCGGGAATTGAACCCAGATCCCTGCTGCTGTGAGGCAGCAGCGCTAACCATTGTGTCACTGTACCACCCAAATGGAAGTCACTCCTTCAAAAGACTGACAAGTCGAAAATTTCTAAACTGAGATTGATAGGTTTTTAATAAGCAAGGGCATCAAAGGCTGGTGTATCACCTTTGGTAGGTGGAATTCAGACGCAGACCAAACATTATCTAATTGAATGGCAGAGAAGACTCAAGGAATTTAATGGTATTATCCTTTTCCTATGTGCCTGTGCTCTTCTACAAATTTTCCCGTTACACCCACGTCAGGAATCGTAGCAGGTAGGGGTTGGACCATGCAAAAGTTCATTGACTTTGGGCTGGATTTTCTGGTCTTGAGGCAAATGGAGCCAGAAAATACCACCTAAAGTCTTTGATCCTGAGTGCAATCTTGGATCCTATGTAAAAAAAATGAAGAGATACCCTCTGTGCAGGTTTCCCTTCATTATTTTGTCAATTGCTACTGTTCAATTGGTAAATGGTGTATTAAAACATTGAAACATAGACATTAGAGGGTGCAAGGTGCAATTCCTGATCAATGAACCATTAAGCTTTTTATTTATCCTTTGCTGGGATGTGGGCATCACTGGGATGTGGGTATCTTTGGAAAAGGCCATATTTGTGCCATTTTCTAATTGCTCTTGAATTGACTGGCTTGGTATTCCATTTCAAGCCGCATTTAAGAGCCAACTGCTTTGCTGTGAATCTGGAGTCATGTTAGTTCAGGCCAGGTAAAGTTGCCAGATTTCCTTCCCTGAAGGACATTTGTGAAATAGGTGCGTTTCTCCAACAATGCATGCTAATTTGTGGTCACATTTACTTTAATTCCAGATTTTGTAACTTGAGTTGAATTTATTACTTGAAGTCCACCAGCTGTGTTAACTAATCTCAGTTGAATTACCTCCGGCCATGGCAATTAATGCCATGTTTATTGATGTTAGGGATGGGGAAGGTTGTTGTAGTGAGCGTAGAATAGCGAATATATCCACTACTGATTATCGCAAAATAGCCACGTGGAGATATCCGGTTTGTGCTGCACTTGTGCCTATCATGATAGAATGGTTGTTGGCAATAATTGCACAGATAAATCTTCATTTGTGTTGGACAGAGTAGCATTATCAAGTAGTCTATATGTTCCTCAGATCTGTTCAGTTGGGAACATAGAATAAAGAATTCCTATTCTTTTTCCATAATATTTGATTTGCGACCATTTCTACTGCAATGTAATGATAAAAATACTTGCTGCACTGTGTTTAGTTGTTTAGCTCACACAACAGAAGTTAGGTTAGGAGGTATCTATGGCAGTGTGTCAGTGTTGTCAGGGATCTCCCTCTTCTTTCCCACCCTCCCTTCATAACAGAAATATTGGAGTACTTTTTTTTTCATGGAAAGCGAGTGCTGTTGCTGGGCGTATATTTATTACCCATCCTTAAATGCTCTTAAGGTGGTGGTGAGCTGCTTTCTCAGACTGCTGCAATCTGGTGTTGTAGGAACACCCACTGTGCTGGGAGGGAGTTCCAAGTCAAAATGATGTAGAGCTCACTGGGAAAATTGTGGGTGATGGTGTTCCTATGCATTTGCAGCCCTTGTCTTTCTAGGTGGTAGAGGTTGCAGGTTTGGACACTAACTTAATGTCCACAGCTACAAATTGGATCTTGCCCAGAAAAGACGTGAACCTTACAGCATATTTAAAATAGCATTTAAATATGCTTAGCTTCTGGGTTCATCTGGCCCTCTGGCACAGGATAGGTCTAGTAAGAATTACTACTGAACTCCACCAGTGGAGATTAGGCATGATAGCTATACTGGGGGTTGGGAGGATGTGCTCAGCCATTGAAATCCCTAGGGACATGGCTGGGCAGTGCCCACCTGGCTTCAGTTGAGCAGTGCCAGTGTTTGGAGGCAGTGCTAATGGGGTGGAGTGTCTGGGGGTGGGAGTCTCAGTGATGGCTTTGACGGGGAGCCACAACAGGCGGAATCCAAGAAGAAGGTGTGGGGGTGAGTCAAGGGATCACATGAGGGGAATGTGTCATGAAGGGGTACCCATCGGGAGGGCCCTGCTGTCGACGATGGGGGAACATGCTGCCGATGAGGCAGGGGTGTCCCGATGTCTGTAAGAAGAGGGAGGGGATCTCTCAGTGCACTGAGATACACGACATCCTTTCAAAACGGCACCTGATTGCTTTGCAGCCATGCTCACTGATATTGTTGGACCCTGTCTCTCCCAGAATTGACACCAAGTCACTACACCACTCTCCCAAAAAACCACTGTGGAAGATTGTGGCCCGGTACAGGCCAGAATTGCTCCGGTTTTCTCGCCATTATGAATCTTGAAGAAAATTGGAGCTGATATCTCTAACAACGTTGCACCTCCTTCAGCTGCAGTAGCGGTTACATAATTTATATACATTTTTTGCTTATATATCCAACGCAATCCTATCAAAGTCCAATTCAAAGTCTCAGCAAGTGGGACATTCCTGATCCAAGCTGACAAGAAAGGCTCTCAACTCCAGTCTTGGGCTTGATCTACGTGACCCCAGATGATTGGAGCAGGCATTGCACCTTCTCCAAGGCTTGATCTCATTTGCATCTTAGCCAAAAGCCCAAGATGCCACTTTTAAAAATTGCTTCAAATGAAGCCACAATGTAACCTTATGGCTTCAACCAAGTACAGCATGTAGATATTACGCTTGATCTTGGCCAAAAGTGGTTACACAATTTATAAATTCAACTCCAGAACATAGAGGGAAACGCCAACTTTCTAACTTGGAGACAGAGTTCTGTTAGGTTGGCCTTGCTGCGACTGTACTTTAAGGAAAGGGGAAAATGCACTGTAAAAAGAAACATACGTGCCTTTAAAATATAACATATTATTCAGTTAGTAGCAATGCAAGTTAAGATAGACATTTATTAGGTATTAAAATATACTTATAAATCAAACATCATTTTGCAAGCAAATTTGAATGAGATTAAAGGAGAGAGAATGCAACGCAAAAGAAAATTAGAATTCTTAAATAGCTTGACCTTTGAATGTTTTCTTTCTCTCCTTGTAAGGTGCGAACACAGCTTGATTCATTTGAACGTTGTAGATTGAAGCCCCACTTTGGGACTTGAACACGTGAATTGCCTACGACTGAAGTACAGACAGAGTCGAATTTCAGTGCTTTTATTTTTATAGCTGTCTTTTGAAGTCACTGCCAGGACTTTCATCAGTTCCTGTTCTCCTTGCTGCTGTTTGTCACTGCCAACTTTGATTCAGAGTTTTCATGCCTTTGGTTATTACCTGTAGGCCTCAGTGTAATATTGACGAACCTATAAGATGACCCAAGTTTTCCAGCCACAAAAATTGTGGGGTGTCTCTCCGACCTCATGGATCATGCGTGCAAGTCTAAAAATCTGTTTTGCACCTGGTGGCAAACAGTTTGCGAGTTCCCCAGCCCCCGCATAACGATGTGAACCACAATCTGCTTAGCATATTTAAAGCGGTATTTAAATATGTAGAGCACATTCAAATCCAACAGCACAGAATTCAGGCACGATAATAGAGCAAATCGCGACTGGTCTCCACAGGCAGACTTGGTGCTATGGTCCCCCCAGGAAGTGGGGGGCATGACCAGGCAGTGCCCATCAGGTACTGCCCACCTGACAAGTCCCAACTGGTACACCATCAATGACCATCAGGCACCCGACAGTGACTGTTGGGTACTATCAGTATGTCAGGGGCTATGACAAAAGGGTGGGCTGTGATGAGGGGATCACATAAGGGGATCTGTGATGGGAACATGATGCAGGGTGGATCATGTCTGAGTTCAGGCTGGGGGACACAACGGGAGGATCCCGATGCTGGTGATCAGTGTCAGGAAGGAAGGGATCACCTGATGTCTGTAGGGTGAGGGAGGGGGGTCTCCCAGGGCACTGTGAGATTGAGGCACCCTTGCAAAAAGGTGCCCAAGCGATCTGAAGCCAGGCCCACCTGTATTTTTTTAATAACCCCTATCTGCCCACCCCTCAATCCCTCCAATACTGGTGAAGATCTCCCTGTTTTCCAGAAAAGTGACTGCGTGTGAGAAGTTTACAGTGAAATGCGGGCCTGAGAGACTAATGCGAATCGTGCCCTTATTCTCACTGAGATGACACTCAAAATTTTTTGTGGAGAATTTCCGTCCAGTGTTTATAAATATAGTTAGCATATAAGCCAAACCCCTTGTCAGCCACTACATGCTTTAATTGTATTTGTAGTCAGTCTCAATTTTTGGCCACACAAATCCTTGTTTTGCTGCCTTATCAATGGGTGCAAAGGATTGAGCATGGGTTACTGACTGCACTACAAATATGTAAAGGAGGTGAAGATATGCCCACACAGAGCTCATTCTGCATGGCAAACAATGAAGAGAAATGTGTCTTCCAGCAAAATGAATGAAGTATGAAGCTGGTTTCAAGATAAAAGTTGTAAAATTTGCTAATATGTCAACAAAACTGTGCTGTATTGAGGAAATCCAGTGTTACTGAAAAATTCATTCAAGAACAGATGCAGAAGGGTTCCACCTTGAAGATGATGCTGAAAATCAAATGTGTCACAAGAACAGAGACCAGTCACTGACCTGATCTTGAGAAGAGTGTATTGGAATGGGTAATCCCAAGTCATCAGATTGGTTTCATCATCTTCAGGAATGCAATTCACGATGGTATCAGCCTGCAGGGCTGACAGAGCAAACTTAAAGCCCATGGTAATCTTCAAAGATTTCTCTGCTGCTATCTGACTTTTGAATGGCCCTTCCTCACACTAAGTTGATCTTTCTCTACACCCTAGCTTTGATTGTACCACTACATTCTGCACCCTCTCCTTTCCTTCCCTATTAATGGTATGCTTTGTCTCTACAGCATGTAAGAAACAACACCTATCATTGCATACTAATATATGTCACAATAATAAATTAAATCAAATCAAATATGTTGAAAATCAAGCTCTCTCCTGACGTTTTGTGCATATCCATAACAACAGTAAGATCAATGAGGATGGAGTAAAATCATAGACTAATCATGTGTGGAATAGGTGTTCCAGTGGCCTATGCAAAGCTTGCAACTTTTGGGACACTTGTGGCATTGTGTTCAGATTCCATATAACTAATGAGATCAAGAGACACCTTTGAAGGAATAACACTCACATTACAGCTATACTGGGGGTCTGACATTTATAGTTTAACCTTTCAAATCTTTCAAAGACTTTTCACTCAGAATCGGTGGTTGGAAGAAATCTTCACAAAGAGGGGAAATACGTATATTACTATTTTGTCATCAAATCATGTGATGTTCATAGTACACAGACTATCATCAGATTGTTCCAAGAATTTGGCATATCCTATTTAAATGGGCAAGAAGAAGATTTGATTTATTATTGTCACATGAATTAGCATTGAGCGAAAAGTATCGATTCTTGCACGATTCTTGCATGACAAGGCATATAATTCGTAGAGAAGGAAATGAGGTAGTGCAGAATGTAGTGTTAGAGTTGCAGCTAGGGTGTTGAGAAAGATCAACTTAATGCAAGGTGGGTCCATTTCAAAGTCTGATGGCAACAGGGAAGAAGCTGTTCTTCAGTCAGTTGGTATGTGACTTCAGACATTTGTATCTTTTTTCCAATAAAAGGAGGTGGAAGAGAGAATGTCCGGGCTGCGTGAGGTCCTTTATTATGCTGGTTGCATTGCCAAGGCAGCGAGAAGTGTAAACAGATTCAAAGGATGGAATGGGAGTTGATTTGTATGATGGATTGTGCTACATTCATGACCTATTGTAGTTTCTTGCGGGCAGAGCAGGAGCCATACCAAGCTGTGATACAACCAGAAAGAATGTTTTCTATGGTGCATCTGTAAAGGTTGGTGAAAGTTTTAGCTGACATGCCAAATTTCCTTAGTTTTCTGAGAAAGTAGGTTGGCTTTCTTAACTACAGTGTCAGAATGGGAGGGCGAGGATAGGTTGGTGATTGAGCACCTAAAAATTTGAAGTTTTCAACCCTTTCTACTTCATCCTTGTTGATGTAGATAGGGTATGTTCTTCTTTACACTTCCTAAAGCCATTGACAATCTCTTTCATTTTGTTGACATTGAAGGAGAGATTATTTTCACTGCACTAGTTCATCAGGTTCTCTGTCTCATTCCTGTACTCTACCCCATCATTGTTTGAGATCTGACCCACTACAGTGGTGTTGCCAGCAAACTTGAAAATCGAATTGGAGGGGAATTCGACCACATGGTCATGGATGTATAAGGAGTATAGTATTGTCCTGAGAACATCCCCTGCTTGTGGGGCACCATTGTTGAGGTGGAGGAGGTTTTGGTACCTATCCTTATTGATTGTGGTCTGTGGGTTAGGAAGTTCAGAATTGCAGAGGGAGGAGCCGGGGCCCAGGCCATGGAGTTTGGAGATGAGTTTCATAGGAATAATGGTGTTGAAGACTGAGCTGCAGTCAAGAAATAGAAAACTGACGTAAGTGTATTTGTCATTTAGGTGTTCCAGGGTTGAGTGCAAGGCCAGGGAGATGGTGTCTGCTGTGGAACTGCTACAGTGATAGGCGAACTATAGAGGATCCAATCAGCCCAGGAAGCTAGAATTGATTCATACCATAACTAACCTTTCGAAGCACTTCATAATGATGGATGTCAGAGTTATGAATCATTCAGAAACTGATAATGCCAAATCTAATCCAGTACGGGATCTTTACATGAAGCCATTGCCAAAGAATGAATTCAATGAAGTCTTTACATTGGATATCAATAAATTTGGCTGGTTTTAAAATGCGTCATTGTGACAAAAGATGGTGGTGGGAACCTGAGCTGTTGGGGAAACATGTACTTTTACACACAAGCTGTAGTCTGGAACTGTGGATAGTGATGGCAGAGTCTCCAAATTTCTTTCCATTAAATAGCTGAGCAGGCATTTCTCCCACTCTTGCTGCTTTTGTTGCGTGTTGGAAAGATTTGCAGGTTGATATTCAACCTGTTTAGTCATATTATGATAATGTCCGTCTTGGTCAGTTTTTGAGGTGGCACTTGAACAGCACTTGAACAGCACTTGAACCCTCAGAGGTAGGAGCATTATGCATTGTATCAGAAGACCTCCAAATGGTTAAAGGTAGTTTTAATTTATTGGATAAATCATGCTAAACTAATTTTATATGAATGTTACTTATTTGAATACAACAACCACACCGGATACATAAAAGTCAACTCAAATGTTTTTTTTGGAAACTTCTAAAGTCAGTTTAGAAGCCGACAACTATGGGGCATTTGTAATGTAGCTTTCAATCACAACTTCAGTATTGATGATATTTTATTCCTTACATGCTTGTTATAGATAGAGAATTTGAGCCAGTTAAGACAAACATGACATTTAAATTTGCAGATGCAATATCTCAAGTGTGGTGTTGTAGGTTGACAGATAACATGTTTCCTGTACATCAGACATTGCATAAATATGTGAGTAACCGATGGCATTGCTTTGGTGGGAGAAATTCAGAATAGGGGGGCATGATATCAAAACTGGAGAATGGCAATTTAGGATTGAAATTACCCAAAGATAATAAGATGTTGGAATTATTGTTCCCCAAATTGTTGGATGAATTGAGGTAGATAAATCTTCGTAATGTAGAGACATCAAGACATAGCAGCAGAAGGCAGATAGATGGAGTTGTGCTATAGATTAGTCATTATCTAATTGAATAGAAAAATATTGAAGGTTTGAAGACTGTAGTCCAAATCTTAAACAATTGGGAGAATGGTTGTATTTTATGGTGATATCATCTAAAATAGAACATTTTACGGCCAGATAATTTATGCAAATCTGACATAAACCCAGTCCGTGAGAAAGAGCGTGATACAAACGTACACAATAGGCACAGAAGTAGGCCATTCTGCCCCTCAAGACTATTCAGCTATTCAATAAGATTGTGATTGATTTGTTTGTGTTTTGAGTTGCACATTCCTACCTTACCCTTGATAATCTTTGATCCTTTCGCCTCACAAAATCTGTCTTCCTCGTCAAAATATTCAATGACCCCCGCCTCCACTGTGTTCTGAGGCAGAATTCCAAAGTCACACAACCCTCTGAAAAAAACAAAATTCTCCTCATCTCTGTCCTGTAAGGGCAACCACAAATTTTAAAATGGCATCCCCTACTTCTGGACTCTTCCATAAGAGGAAACACCCTTCCCATGTCCAATTTGTCAAAACCGTTCAGGTTCTTGTATACTTCAATCAAGTCACCCCTCACTTTTCTAAATTCGAGTGGAAACAAACCTAGCCTGTCCAGCATTTTCTCATAAGAGAACCTACTCATTCCAAGTGTCAATTTATAAATCTCCTCTGGACTACCTCAAAATTGCACATAGTATTCGAAATAACTGAAGCATAATACTTTTTTTATATCAAAATGGCATCATAATAATGGATAGCATTCTATTATCCTTCTTCGTTACGTGTTGTGTCAGCATACTAATGTTGGTAGCTCCTCTAGATCCCTCTGCACTTTGGAATCTTGCCGTTCTCCATTTTTCCTGGCAAAGGGAACAAGTTCACATTTTCCAACATTTTACTTCATCTGATGGACTTTTATCCATTTGCTCAACATATCCGCCTCCATCTGCAAACTCTTATGCCTCCTTCACAACATATTTTCATACCTATCATTATGTCATCTGCAAATTTAACTACCATGCCTTTTCTCTCCTTATCTAAGTCATTGATGTAAATAGTGGTCCCAGCAAAGACACCTGTGGAATTCCAATCTCTATATCCTGCCAATCAGACCTATTTATGCGTACTTTTGTTTTCTATCAGCCAGCTAATCTTCTATCCATACTAATATGTTAGTCCCTACATCAGAGCTTTTATTTTCCACAATAACTTTTGATGTGGCATCTATTGCCTTCTGGAAATCCAAGTACAATACATCTACAGGGTCCGTTTCATCCACAGCACGTTACTCCTTCAAAGGCACCCATTAAATTGTTAAATATGATTTCCCTTCCACAGAACCATTCTGACTCTTCCCCATTATCTTGAGCTGAAGTGTTCAGCTCCAAGCTTCTTAATGATCGATTCTAACACCTTCCCCATGCCTGACATCAAGCTAGCCAACCTCCAAAGATGTGCAGGGTTAGGTTGACCATGCTAAATTGCCACAATATCAGGGATAGTAGGGTAAATAAGTAGGGATATGGGATTAGGGCCTGGGTGGGACTATGGTTAGTGCAGACTCAACAGGCTGCATGGGTTTCTTCTGCACTGTAGTCTACTCCATGGATTCTATAATTTCCTGTTTTCTGCTTCTCTTCCTTTCTGAATAAAGGGGTTATAGTTATTACTTTTCAGCCTAATAGACCATTTGCAGAAGCTAGAGAACCTTGGAAAATTAACATCAACACATTTACTTCTTCATTAGCCACCTCTGTTAAGATGCTAGTGTGATGTCCATCAAGACTTAAAGACTTGTCCACCCCGTCACTCCATCAGTTTCCTCAATGTTGCTTCCCTAGTGACTGTAATTTCTTCTCTCTCCTCCACTTCCTGATTTATATTTGTTGCTGAAGCAAAGTATTTGTTCATTTCGTCCACCATATCTTCATTATCTACTATTAACTTCACATGGAGGACCAAGACTCACTTCACATACCCTGTTCCTTTTTAAATGCTGTAGAATCTCAGGTTAATCAGGAGAAAGAAATTAGAGTACAAGAGGAAAATGGCTAGAAATGTAAAAACTGATATTTCAGTCTTTTTTTTTGCTATCCCTTACATTCAAACTTGCCATTCTTCTTTGCTTTCTGTTTAAATTTGAAGTTTCCCTTTCTTCAGTTCACCACACAAGGTAGGTCCTCTCTTTAGAATCTTTTCTTATCAGAGTGTATATTTATTCTGAGTATTCAGAGATATCCTCTTAAATGTCTGCCTGCTTCTCCAATGATCTATTTCTAGCTTTGCTTCCTACTTCAATTCAGCTACTCAGGTTTCTTGCCCACATATTTGCTCTTACTTAAGTTTAAAATGCTAATGTCAGACCCACTCTTCTCCCTTTCAAACTGGATGTAAAATGCAGTCATTTTGTGATCACTATTATCCACAGATGCCTTCACTCTGAGAGTTTTACTTAACCCTGTCACATTACACAAAACCAAATCTAATACTACCTGCTCCCTGGATTGTTCCAGAAAATCAATCTGATTTTTTTTCCAGTTTATGTGTAGATTAATATAACACACAATTATTGCCATTTCTTATGACAGATACCCTAGTATTTCTTCTTGTACGTTTTGTCTTAAATTGTGGTTACCGTTACGTGGTCTGTCGACCATTCTCACTAGTGTCTTCTTCCCCCTACTATTCCTCATCTCCTCCCAAATCAATTCCATATCCCAATCTCATGAACTAAAGTCATCTCTAACAAGTGCCATCCTTGATTAACAGTACTACCCCTCCACTTTTACCTATCTTTCTATTCTTTTTGAATGTCAATACCACTCAGTATCCTGGTCTCGATTCTCGTCGTCCTGCAGCCATACTTCCATAATGGCTATTAAATCATATTACATAGAACATTACAGCACAGAACAGGCCCTTTGGCCTACGATGTTGCGCCGACCAATTAAGAAAAAGCAATGACCCTCTAACCTAAGCCATTCCCTTTTCATCCAAAAACTTATCTACTGACCTCTTAAACACCCCCAAACTTGGCGTATCTACAACTGCAGCAGGCAGGGCATTCCATACCCTTACCACCCTCTGCGTAAAGAACCTACCTCTGACATCCATCCTATAATTACCACCCCTTAGTTTAAAGCTATGTCCCTTCATGCTCGCTTTCTCCATCCTAGGAAAAAGGCTATCACTGTCCACCCTATCTAAACCTCTAATCATCTTATATGTTTCAATAAGGTCTCCTCTTAGCCGCCTTCTTTCTAATGAAAACAACCTCAAATCCCTCAGCCTCTCTTCATAAGACCTGCCCTCCATACCAGGCAACATCCTGGTAAACCTCCTCTGTACCCTCTCCAATGCCTCCACATCTTTCTTATAATGTGGGGACCAGAACTGCACACAATACTCCAAGTGCGGCCGCACTAGAGTTTTGTACAGTTGCAACATGACGTTGCGGCTCCGAAATTCAATCCCCCTACCAATAAAAGCTAAGACTCCGAATGCCTTCTTAACAACCTTATCGACTTGATTGCCAACTTTCAGGGATCTATGCACATATACACCAAGATCCCTCTGTTCATCAACACTATTAAGAGTCCTACCATTAGCCCTATACTCTACACATTTGTTATTCCTGCCAAAGTGAATTACCTCACACTTTTCCACATTAAACTCCATTTGCCACCTCTCGGCCCAGCTCTGCAACTTGTCCAAGTCTCTCTGCAAACTATAACACCCCTCTTCACTATCTACCACTCCACCGACTTTAGTGTCATCTGCAAATTTACTAATCCATCCTTCAATACCCTCATCCAGATCATTTATAAAAATTACAAACAGCAGGGGCCCCAAAACAGACCCCTGAGGTACACCACTTGTAACCGAACTCCACGATGAATATCTCCCATCAACCACCACCCTCTGTCTTCTATCTGCTAGCCAATTCCTAATCCAATTAGCTAAATCACCCTCAATCCCATACATCTGCATTTTCTGCAGAAGCCTTCCATGGGCCACCTTATCGAACGCCTTACTAAAGTCCATATATACCACATCAACTGCCTTACCCCCATCCACCTCTTTGGTCACTTTTTCAAAAAACTCAATAAGGTTAGTAAGGCACGACCTACCCTTCACAAAACCATGCTGACTATCCCCAATCAATTCATTTCTCTTTAAATAACTATAAATCCTATCCCTAATAATTCTTTCCTATACTTTGCCCACAACAGAAGTAAGACTCACTGGTCTATAATTCCCAGGAAAGTCTCTCTTCCCCTTCTTGAATAATGGAACCACATTCGCTATCCTCCAGTCTTCCGGCACTATACCTGTAACCAACGATGACCTGAAGATCAGAGCCAAAGGCTCAGCAATCGCCTCTCTTGCCTCCCAGAGAATCCTAGGGTAAATCCCGTCTGGCCCAGGGGACTTATCTATTTTCAAACCCTCAAGAATATCTAACACCTCCTCCTTATCTACTTCAATACTTTCCAGTTTACAATCCTGTATCCCAGTGTTCTCTACAACTACATTTACATCTCCCTGCGTGAATACCGAAAAGAAATATTTGTTCAGTGCCTCTCCAATCTCTTCAGGCTCCACGCACAACTTCCCACTGCTATCTCTGACTGGCCCTAATCTTGCCCTAACCAATCTTCTGTTCTTAACATATCTAAAGAAAGCTTTAGGATTCTCCTTGATCCGAACAACCAAAGTCTTCTCGTGTCCTCTTTTAGCTCTTCTCAACTCACTCTTTAGCTCCCTCCTGGCTAATCTATACCTTTCCATTGCACTAACTGAGCCTTCATGCCTCATCCTGACATAAGCCTCCTTTTTCCTTTTAACCAGCGAATTAACTTTTTTAGTACACCACGGTTCCCTTACTTGACCATTTCCTCCTTGCCTGACAGGGACATACTTATCAAGGACTCGCAGTAGCTGCTCCTTGAATAAGCTTCACATTTCAGATGTTCCCAGTCCCTGTAGTTTCCTAGTCCATATTGATTTGTTTCAGTATGCACTATCAATTTGGTTACATTGTTAGGAATGCTAGATGCATTCAGATCTAGAGCCCTAGTTTTACATTTTTGGAATCTTTATAATATCTCATCTTGATTTTTGGTTATTCTTAGATTTTTTCCTGTGTTCCTTCTTGCTATTCTCTGACTATTTTACATTGTCTCTACTATTTTTGATATACAACATTTGATTCGTTGCCCCCACTATTTAGTTTAAAATCTTCTCTACTTGCTTCGTTATGTGGTTTGCAAGAACATTGATCCCAGTATGGTTCAGATGTTGACTGTTCCAGTGGTACAGTCCCCACATTCTCCAGTACTGATGCTGGTATTCCACAAACTAGGACCCATTTCTCCCACACCAGTCTTTCAGCCACATATTTGTCCCTCATAATTTTGTGTATTCTGTGCCAATTTTCATGTGGCTCAATGTTAGTGTGCTGGACCCAAACCCCAAGGTTTATTTTGAAGCCAAATTAAAACGCAATAATTTTTCTGTTTGGCATTGATTTGAGGAAATTATGCATTGCTTCAGGTGTGAGTCTACTTGCAAGTTAGGGATCTTTTATGAAAACAAGCTTTATTCATAACACAAATCAAATATAAGTCTAATAAAATGAAGCAATTTAACTCTTAACAACTAAACAATTTTTCAACATGAAAATAAACAACTCCAATTTCTAACTTACTATCACTTCAGTTCCAATTAAGCAATGTTTCTCTTTTAGACTTATAACACACTATACATATAGTTGGCAATCCTTGAATCATTTGCTCTGACTAGGGTAACAGCTTGACGGTTCTGGAGAGATTTTGCAGAGACACTTTTCAGAAAGATGGAGAGAAAGAACTCTTTTTTTGACAGCTCCATTCACCAACTATCTTTTTAAAGTGAAAAAGAAATCTGTTTCCTGCTACAAGTCTACCTTCCCCGCCATTAATCTAGTGTACACAACTCTGTATACTGAAAGTCACCTTCCATACTTTTAATCACAAAAGTGCTTTTTTTTTTTTTGTAAACAAAAATGCACTAAGCCTTCTGCTAACTACACAGTACATGGTTAAATGAGTAATTATCCTGCTTTCCAGCATCTGCTGAATTCCTTGCAGACAAACCAACTCCCCTGTAATAGACCACTGAGGGTGGAATCTTCCAGCTGCTCACATCGGCAAGAGTGTTTGTTTCTGCTAAAGTGAATGGATATTTGTCTAAATGCTAAATTCTCCATCATTGCTTGCAGTGGCAGTGGAGCATGAACAGCTGGAAAATCCTAGCCTGCAGTCCCCCTTAAATTTAAAATATATCAATAATGCTATATGATCGTACTCTGAGATTGAAGTTCTGCTTTTTAATTTAGTGTCTAGCTCTTTACTTTCTCTATGCAAAATATCATTCCTCATGCTATCTATGTCACTGGTACTTATATGGACCAAAATAACAGGATTCTCCCACTCCAACTGAATGTTCTTCTCCAGCTCTGAGCAGATGTTCCAAACCCAGGGAATTAGGCAGGCAACACAATGACTTCCTGTCCCTTTTAAGGGCTAATGAAAGTTCTGTCCCAAGACCTTTGATATGTACTGTAGATAGATAACCACACATAGGTACGTATAAAAGTCATCTTTATTCCTTATTAATGTTCGCCACCAAGTTCCTGCAATCCTCTTTTACATCTTTGGTGCGTGGTATAAGTGACTCTCCAGGGTAGTGTTAATGATCATTGGTAGCACTTGTCAGTGGCTTATTCAAAATTATCCCCAACATCTCCTTTTAACGCAATTGCAGTAAGAATCCTGGCTAATATTTCCTTCAATTTCCAGGAGAGCACCAGCTAATCTCTCCTAATGTTCCAACTGGCCCAATGAATTCCACACAAATCTAGGATGAAAAACTCTGAATGTTTTTTATCACTGATGGTTACCTGATGAGTAAACAAGCTGGAGCAGTGGTGTATTTTGCAGTTTTGATGAACTTACTCGATTGTAGATACAATCACTGTCTCATGCAAGTAATGTGACTGTTCCTGCATATCATCAGGAAATGTTTAGACATCCTCTACAGTTAAAGGCTGATAAGAGAAAGCTGCAGAATGCTTTAACACCAACTGTAAAGTAATTAAATGCTATTTATTAGTTGTGATGCTTTTCTTTATCTGGCATGGTTTTCATATCTTACAGGGTTATGTAAAATTGCCTGTCAATACTGATGCATTCTCAGATATAAAACTTAGAAGAAAATCCACACCAGAACAGTGAGAAGTCAGTCAAAAAGGAAATAGAGAGAGTGCAATGCCAACATGATCCGTAAACTTAAAGGGTGGGACCAAAAAGTCCAGAGAAGCTTGTATGTTAAGGGATATACAGGATTGGAAACTTATGGCAGACACAGGATGGGGTACTTAAATAAGGAATTAGGAGAGTAGAGGTAAAAACTCTGGCAGGCAAAATCCCAAGGTATTTTTTAAGCATGTTAGGGACAAGAGGATAATCAGGGAAAGAGTAGGACCCATTAGGGACCAAAGTGGCAATCTTTGTGTGGAGCCAAAAACATAGGTGAGATGCTAAATGAGTGTTTTTATGCATGTTCACTATGGAGAAGGATGATGTAGGTATAGAAAGCAGGGAGGGATATGTGATATAATTGAACAGATTACCATTGAGAGGCAGTTAGTGATTTTAAACAAGCTTAAAAGTGAATAAATCCCCAAATTTGATGTATGCTAGACTGTGGTGTGAGGCAACGTGGCTAGATGTGTGGCTAAGGACAGAACAGTTGATATATTCTATATGGACTTCAGTAAGACTTTTGACAAGGTCCCACTAAGGGCCCATGGAATCCAGGGCAATTTGACAAATTGGAGCCAAAATTGGCTTTATGTTGGGATGATAAGAAGTCTCACAATACCAGATTATAACTGCCAGGTTTTTGGCAGTAGACAGAGGATGATGGTCAAAGGTTGTTTTTGTGTCTGGACGTCTGTGTCCCAAGTATACCACAGGTTTGATGCTGGTCCTTTGCTGTTTGTAATGTATATTAATGATCTAGAGATGAATGTGGTGGTGGGGGTGGGGGGGGGAGTGGTTATGATCAGTAAGTTCTCAGGTGACACAAAAATTTGTGAGGAGGAAAATCTTAGATTACAGGATGATATAGATGGTCTAGTCACTTTGGCAAAACAGTGGCAAATGCAATTTAATCCTGAAAAGTGTGAAGTGATGCATTTTGGGGAGATTGAAAAGACAAAGAAATACACAATGAATCATAAGGTGCTAGGAATTTCAGAAGACCTGTAAGACATTGGGGTGCATGTCCAAAGAAGGCAACACTTTCACAGGAAAGACAGAGCTAGGGGGAGACCTGAAAAAGGTTTACAAAATTATGAGAGGCATTGTTAGGGTGAATAGGCAAAGATTTTTTCTGAGGGTAGAAGTATCAATTACAATGTGGCACAGGATCAAGGTGAAAGAGGAAAGTTTAAAACGGATGTGTGTGGTACATTTTTCACGCAGAGTGGTGGATGCCTGGAATGGGCAGAGGAGGTAGTGGAAACAGGCACATTAGCAACATTTAAGAGGTATCTGGACAGGTACATGACTAGGGAGGGATACATAGAACATAGAACATAGAACACTACAGCGCAGAACAGGCCCTTCGGCCTTCGATGTTGCACTGACCAATATAAAAGCAATGCCCCTCCAAACTAAACCATTCCCTTCTCTTCCATATACTTATCAACTAAAAATACGGAACAAGTAAGGGCAGAAGTTTTTTTTTTAGTTTAGTTAGGGCATCATGATTGGCGCATGCTTTGGAGGGGGGGGAGGGGGTGGGCAAAGAGCCTATTCCTACGCTGTACTTTCTTTTTACTTTGATTGAGGTGTACAAAATTGTGAGAGACAGAGTTAGGATATATAGGGAGAAAAAAAACCAGGGGACATAGATGCAAGTTAAGGGACAAAAGATTGAGGGTGGATTTAAGAAGAAAAACCTTTTCACCCAAAAAGTGGTGGAATCTCTGCTTAACCTTTAAGATCATCCACTCATTGCAGGCATTGAAGGCCCCCCCTCCCATTTATGTAAACACCCACTTCGGACTTGTCTATTGGCCGACCCACTATGCATAAAATGGTTGCAGGAAAGCCGGTTTTATTGTGGGCAGGCTCCACACCAAAATGCACCCTGTCAAATTCTGCCCCAGGCCTTGAGCACAAAAATCAAGACTGATACTTTGGTTTAGTACTACAGTTCCCTGCACTGTTTGAGGCACTGTCTTTTTGGTGAGATGTTTGCCTGCTCATTTGGATAATTATAAAAGATCTCGTGACAATATTTTGAAGGGGAGCATCCAGGCCAATATTTATCTTTCAACCAACATCACAAAAATGGATTATATGGTCATGGGATACTGGGAAGGCAATAGTTTAGTAATATTATCGCTGGACTATTAATTCAGAAACTCGGCTAATGTTCTGGGGACCTGGTTCAAATCCTAGCATGCAAGATAGTGCAATTAAAATACAAATTAAAAAAATCTGGAATTAAGAATATACTATGACCTTGAAATCATTATGGATTGTTGAAAAAATCCATCTAGTTCACTAATTCTCCTTTAAGGAAGGAAATGTGTCGCCCTTACTTGGTCTGGCCAACATAGCAATAACTTCCCTCTGAAATGGTTTAACAAGCCATTCAGTTCAAGGGTAACTAGGGATGGTCAGCCAGTGGTGCCAATGTCCTATAAATGAATAAAATGAAATAAAATTGCTGCTTGTAGGATTTGTCTGTGAGTAAATTGGCTATTGTATTTCCTACATTACAAAAGTAGTTACACTTCAGAAGTATTTAACTGGCACTTTGAGACAACAGTGAATATGATAAGTGCTATATAAATGCAAGTTTTTTTTCTCTTTCAAAGGAATTATATATATGCAAATAGTTTAAATGCAAATAATGTTTGTTAACTGAGTAATTTTAACATTAATAAATCATTGAAGGTGGGAAGACAAGTTGATAAGGTTGCTTAAAAAGCATTGGAACTCTTGACTTTATAAATAAAAGCATAGAGCACAAAACCAAGGAAGTTAAGCAAAATTTTTATAAGTAATTGTTTAGGCCTCAGCTTGTGGTGTACTACAAGGATCAGTGCTGAGACCGTTCTTGTTATAACATAAATAATATAGATGAAAATGTGGGGGAAAGTTAAGCAAGTTTGCAAACAACACAATGATTGATAAGGTGGTTTTTGATTTTTTTTGATTTGATTTATTACTGTCACGTGTACTAGTATACAGTGAAAAGAATTGTTTCTTGCGTGCCAAACAGTCAAAGTGTACCTTACATAGAGAAGGAAGGTGAAGGAGCAAAATATAATGATACAGCCGTAGTTGGGGTGTAGAGAAAAATCAGCTTAATGCAAGGTAAGTCCATTCAAAAGTCTGACAGCAGTACGGAGGAAGCTGTTCTTGAGTCGGTTGGCACATGATCTCAGACTTTTGTATCTTTTTCCCAATGGAAAAAAGTGGAAGAGAGTATTTCCAGGTTGTGTGGAGCCTTGATTATGCTGTCAGCTTTTCCAAGGCAGCAGGAACTGCAGACAAAGTCAATAGATGGGAGGTTTGTGTAATGGGCTAGACTTTGTTCATGACCGTCTGTAGTTTTTTGTGGTCTTGGGAAGAGCGGGAGCCATATCAAGCTGTGGTATATCCAGAAAGAATGTTTTCTGTGGTGCATTTGTAAAAGTTGGTGAGAGTCGTAACGAACATGCCAAATTTCCTTCATTACAATGTTAATGCAAGCCCACTTGTGACACAAATAAATAAAGTTTAAAGCTTAAGTGGGTGGGACAGGAAGCTAGGATTCTTCCCCTTTCCCTGTGCAGCTTTTATATTAATGCAATGAATTTGCACATCATGTTGATACAAAATCAATTGTGTAATTGAGGAGAGAACATCTTGAACTGAATAGTAAGCAGGACAGTGTTTCATAATATTATGGTGCCTTACTTGCTGTCTCCATTCAAGCAACATTTCCATTTAACCATTTAAATAACAACAAAAAACCATCATCTTTACACTCAAAGATGTGATCAGATTTGAGTAACTGTTAGTGAAATTCTATGGAATCATAGAATCACCACAGTGCAGAAGGAAGCCATTCGACCCATTGAGCCTGCACCAACAACTATCCTAGCCAGGCCCTATTTTTGCTACCTTCATTTACTCTGCCAATTCCCCTGAAAATAGGGTCAATTTAGCATGACTAATCAACCTCACCCGCATATCTTTGGAGTGTGGGAGGAAACTGGAGCACCCCAGGAAACCCACGCAGAGAGAATGTGCAAATTCTATACTGACAGTGACCCGGGTCTGGAATTCAATCCGGGTCCCTGAAGCCATGACGCAGCAGTGCTAACAACTGTGCTACTGTGTAATCAAAGATGTCTAACTGTAGCACGATGCAGAACCAAAAGTATTGTTCTAAAGCAGGTGCCACCAGTCTCAAACTAAAATCCTCAGAACTGCAGGGGGTGGGACAGTGTTGGGGGGAGTGGGGAAGGAGACAGCAATGGTACAGAAGACTAATGGATCTCCTACACATTATTGATATGGTAGTTGAGAGAGTTTTACTCTGTTTCTACCCCATTCTGCAGCAAACATAGGAGTGTTTGATGCTGACACTGGATGCAAGAATTTGAACAAAGTTCTGTTTGCCCAATAGCGAGATTTTTTATCTTGTTATGTGCAAAGAGGAACCAAATGGGCAGTTTCCTTCTGAACTGCGGTTGCAAAGACTGCTGATTATCATGCTGAGGAAGTAAGTTCTGGGTTTTGTCTAATACTGCATCAGCTGACCGCATCAGTGGCTAAGATGGTGAGTGGAGGGATGAAAAAGCGATGCTAGCTTTATACCTTAGGGCTCCTATTCCTGGCTGTTATTTAGGGAATACCGATGGAAAGTGAATATCTGCTGAGGAGAGGTTGAGCCAAGCTATTGGACTCCTCATTATAGAATAGAATTCCTACAGTGCAGAAGGAGGCCATTCAGCCCACTGAGCCTGCACCGACAACAATCCCAACCAGGCTTTATCCCAGTAACTCCACATATTTACCCCGCTAATCCCCCCCAGGGGCAATTTAGCATGGTCAATCCACCTAACCTGCATATCTTTGGATTGTGGGAGGAAAACCTTGTAGACATGGGGAGAATGTGCAAACTCCACACAGACAGTGACCTGAGGCTGGAATTGAACTTGGGTCCCTGGCACTGAGGAACAGCAATACTAAATATTGTGCCACTGTACCTCCCATGATCAAATATACTACCGCCACTAGGATTTTCCACCTGTTTTTCTTAGTGTACAATTCTCCACCAATTATGGGTGCAAAAGGACAAATTTGTGAGCTTATAAAGGGCCAAAGGCTTGCCTCAGATGTTCAAGAAAGCCTACTACTGAAGAGGAAATTGCTGAAGGAGTTGAGATACCAATGGAAATGCAAGAAAAGTGTAACGTAATTGAAGATTTTGCAAGGAAAGAAGACAGAGAAAAATGATATTCCCATCTTAACTGCAGATTTTATGTTGACACGGGAAATGTAATGAGCACTAGTTACATGATATCACTGCTATAAATTCCTTCTCCTCGATTGCAGTGAGTTGCTAATCTGAACAGTGCCAGACTGATTTGGCAATGGGTTGAGACCTTTATGAGAAATAGACACGAAAAGAATAAAAAGTCAGCAGGACTGGAGACATTTCATAACACATTCCTCCTGAAGCATTTTAGACTTTTCCTGTTTTTACTTTGATTGCAGATTAATACTGGAAATCAAACAGAATGGCTAATGCTACTAAGGATGTCCACATATTACTGCTAAGTAGCATACACTTATCTCAATTCTATAGTCTGATATGCCAGGACGTAACAGACACCTAGATCGCATAATATAAAGCACATTCTCTACAATGTTGATTCTTGCCAGGAATTATTTTACATTGGAAATTATAGAGAATTGTAGACTATTGCAGACATTATACATTATGGAATGAATGGCTTATGTGGAGTTTTCAACAGGGAGAAATTTTCAAGGCAATTTTATAATAATTTTGTTATCTCAAAGTATTATATGGTGAAAGGAATGCATCAGAACTTTCTAATGGAGAATTACAAGCAATGTTCATTATGTCAGCAACAATTATATAATTGAACGTGTTATTGAAAGTGAGTCTATAAACATGATCTGGGTTATTGGAACTTGCATTAAACTGGAGCTGTTGTAAATCACAGCCATTACATCAGCCTCCTTAACGTTTGTTACATTAAAACATGCTACAGATACAAGCTTAAAAATGACTTTACTTTTAGTTTGAATTAGAAGTCTCTTATTAGAAAAGAAGCAATCCTTATATAGGGCATAATTGTGTCGTTAACCCAAAGATCAAGTTTAATAATCAGTAACCCAAAGGTCAAGTTAATAATCAGTTTGAATCCCATCCTGGTATTTTGAAAATTTGGATTTATGAAACTGTTACGTTGTCATGGAAGTGTAATTAGTTTACTCGCCCTTTAGCAAAGAAAAGCTGCAATCTTTGGGGGGCACAGTGGCGTAGTGATTAGCACTGCTGTTTCACAGTGCCAGGAATCCATGTTCAATTCTGGCCTTGGGTGACTGTCTGTGTGGAGTTTGTACATTCTCCCCATGTCTGTGTGGGTTTTCTCCAAATGCTCCGGTTTCGTCCCACTCTCCAAAGATATGTGAGTTAGATTGATTGGCTGTGCTAAATTGCCCCTTAGTGTCCAAGGGATTAGCAGGTTAAATATGTGGAATTATAGGGATAAGGCTTGTGTGGGCTCATTGTCAGTGCAGACTTAAAGGGCCAAAAGGCCTCCTTCTGCATTGTAGAGATTCAATAATTCTATATTAATACCCAGTCCAACATTGACATGGTTGATGCTTAACTGCTCTCTAAAATAGCCCATCAAGCTTGTTTGTGAAGCAATTGTATTAAGGTAGTATCAATTGTATCAAGGAAGTGGAAGGATCAAGTCTGCAAAGCTATGCACTTATCCCAACGTATGTACACAACCTCTTCATTCCAATGGAACATTTTGCTCTCTAACAAATTCAATGTGCAGTGCTTTAAAAAAGACTTTCCTTGACAACTCAATGGATTTCTATCATCCTCCAGCCACCACTTCTGTTTATTTTTATTTCCCTTTGTGCATGAATGTATTTCAAGAACCCCATTGGTCCTGACCAAAATATTGACAGAGTGTGAACCTGACTGACAGCCTGTGATCTCTTGAAAATGATTGTGATGTGAGAAGTGGGAGTGACCAACACCCCAGTTCATTCCCTAATTTGTGTGACTTTTATTCTGCAAATTGATCTGTAAATCACCACAGCCTCCAATGCCAATGTTGACCCATCAGGAGTTATTAAGCACTTCTGCACGAAAATATTTTCCCTGTAAAGTGGACCAATGGAATCTATTTTGCTAGCACTCTCCTTGACCTATTTGTATTTTCTATGTTTTGGCATAGATTTCTGCATACTTTGAAATATAAATATTCAAAACAATACATATTTGCAAGAAAGGAGATGAATATATTTATTTATCCTATTTAATGTAGCACTCTACATTAATAAGACATTCTACCAACTGAAGGGATAATATTTATTAATACTCTAAATAAGTCACTCTACCAACTGAAGGGCTTATATTTATTTAAGATTAAGTCCTTATCACCCATCTGTATCTATTTGGAAAAGCTCACTCTGTTTATGTTGTGCTGAGGCCTCAAAGGACATTTCATTCTAATGAAAATAATTGTTAGTAACTAAAGTATTCGACTGTAACATTCTCTGGCACAGTGTGATCAGAGATTGTTTTAAAGTTTCCTCACTAAACCCAGCATAAACAACTCATTCTGTGATGTACTGTAATTGCTTTTACATTGGTGGTTAAGCACACTGCACCTGGCAACCGAACTGATTCTACCCTCAGCCTGAAAATTATCTCTAAGTTAACAAGGGGAATAAAAGCTCTTTTGTGCTCATTGAGGTAATTTTTTACAATTTGGTGCTCCTGGCACATATCAGGATGCAGATAATGAGTTAGTGCACCCCTTCCTGACTTATACAATCTTCCATCACTTGACGTAAAAGTTCAAATGGTAAGTTTTTCCACATTATACATAAAATCAATAAATAGGAAATGCTGGAATTTCATATTAGGTAAGCCATCATCTGAAAGCTATTTTGTTGTGGGATCATTTTCTCTTTCTAAACCAGTAAAGAGAGCTGACTGAACTGCGACACATTTTCCTTGTTCATTGTTGCGATGCAAGTGCTGGAAGGAGTAGTATTTAATACCTATCCCTAATCTCCCTGAAAAGTTGGGATGGGCCTTCTTTACATTGAGAATGAGTGCATAGCTTTGCAGACTTGATCCCTCCACATCCCCCCCATCCCCGCAACCCTCCCCATCTCCCCACATCCCTCCCAAACCTGGGTGAAATTAGTACCTCCATTCTGTCAGAGAACTTCCCAAGGGTCTGCTTTCACCTGCGCTTCTGACCGATGAAGGGAAATCGCTGCTGCAAAATGGAATGCTGGATGATATTAAATCTTGCCAGGTGACTGGGGAGGCACAGAGATTAAAGTTACCTGGCCATTTCAGAATTTGCACAGCTGATAGGCAGGAATGCAGAAGTTGATCACAGGCCTGGCTGAAATCACCATAGTAAGAAATCTCACAACATCAGGTTAGTCCAACAGATTTATTTAGTAGCAAAAGTCACTAGCTTTTGGAGTACTGCCCCTTCGTCAGGTAAGTGGGAGTTCTATTCACAAACAGGGCATAAAAAGACACAAACTCAATTTACAAAATAATGATTGGAATTAAAGAAACCATCCCTCTGGACAAGCCCTCTGCACACACAGAATCTGCTCAGACGAGGAGATCGCAACAGACACTTCCAGACTCTGAAAGCTACCCTCATAAGAACAGAATATGGTGCTCAACTCATCAATTGATAGTTCCGATGCATCACAGCAAAAAACTGCACCAACCTCCTCAGAAGACAAACACAGGACACGGCGGACAGTGTACCTTTCGTCATCCAGTATTTCCCCGGAGATGAGAAGCTATGACAACTTCTCCAGAGCCTTCAACATGTCATTGATGAAGACAAACATCTCACCACAGCCATCACCACACCCCCATTTCTTGCCTTCAAACAACCACACAACTTCAAACAGACATTGTCTGCAGCAAACTACTCAGCCTTCAGGAGAACAGTGACTATGACACCACACAATCGTGCCACAGCAACCTCTGCAAGACATGCCGGATCATTGACACAGATACTATCATCTTACGTGAGAACACCATCCATCAGGTAGATGGTATATACTCTTGCAACTCGGCCAACATTGACGACCTGATACGCTGCAGGAAAGGATGTCCCAAGGCATGGTTCATCGGGGAGACCATGATAACAGATGAATGAACACCGCTTAACAATCACCAGGCAAGATTGTTCTCTTCCTGTTGGGAAACACTTCAGCGATCACAGGCATTTGGCCCCTGATCTTCGGGTAAGAGTTCTCCAAGGTAGCCTTCACGACAGTGCAGAGGCGCGGAACAGAGACTGATAGCCAAATTTCATACACATGAAGATGGCCTCAACTAGGATCTTGAGTTCATGCCACACTATTTATAACCATCACAACTTGCTTGGACTTGTAAATCTCACTAACTGTCCTATCTGGAGACAATAGACATCTCTTTAACTGTGCTTCCTGTCCACTCACATGTCTATATCTTTAAGATTTGATTACTTGTAAAGACTCACGTTCCAATCATTATTTTGTAAATTAAGTTTGTGTTTTTATATGCCCTGTTTGTAACCAAACTCCCACTCACCTAACGAAGGGGCAGCGCTGGTGGCTTTTGCTACCAAATAAACCCGTTGGACTTTAACCTGGTGTTGTGAGACTCCTTACCGTGTTTATCCCAGTGTAACGCCGGCATCTCTGCACCATGATATCACCATGCCAGGGCTGGAAGGGGCAGTCTAACCAAGACACCTCCATCCCGGCAGAGAGTAGTGAGTAGTCCCTTGCCTTGTGCCCAACCAATCCTTCAGGATCCCTGAGGGAATCTTGCTGTGTAGCCTGGCAAAAGCAGAGGCACAAATGGCTACTGGATCAACTTCCTTGAGTTCCTGAAGGCCAAGGTGCCAGGGACACTTCACAATGGCTACTACCAAGTTGTGTGGTCTGAAGGGGGGCTGAGTGGGAGATCTGATGGATGAGGGGGAGGGTGGGTGGAAGGATGGGGGGGAGGCATGGGTTCTGAGATGGTTGGGACTGAATGGGGCATCTGAGGAGGAAGAAAGGCTGAGTGGGGGCGTCTGAGAAAAAAAGGATGTTGAGTGAGGAGTCCCAGAGGGAAGAGGGCTGATTGGGAGGGGGGGGGGGGCGGGCCGGGGGATGGTCAAGTCAGCCTCGTGTGTATGTTGTGTTGGGGGGGCCTATTATTTGATCACCTATTATTTGTAGGATGGGAGGGAAATGATTCCCCTCTTTGATAAGAGGCTGATGATGCCCACTCTGGAAAGTGGGGCAGGGTACCATTTCATTTTTTGCTGGGAAGTGCAGCCTATCCCCAAGAGTGGAGATTGGGGGCTCTTTAAAAATGGTAGCCCAGTCTCTGAACAGTGGGACTGGCTGGTGTGTCCTCCAAAATGAGTTCATCTACATCCTTCAGGTGGGTCAATTCCACTTGGCAGTCGCTGCCCAGGCCAACTGCAAACATACTTGTTTTACCATCAGTGTGGGCACTCGGCCTCAAAAATGGGAGAATGGGGCCTGTCGCATTCTTATTCATAATAGAACTGCTAATTGAAAATGAAATAATTTCAATGAAATGTTATTCCTCTTGAATATGACTGAGAAACACAAAAGCTTGCCTTGAGGTGGAGCCCATTCTAATTAGTGGGGCTTCTCTCTCCATTACTCATTGTCTCTGAATTCATTCGCCCCAGAGGCACTATTGGCATGTTAATGCAGTCAGACTGATGAATGACCCAGGTATTTAAGAGAGAAACAAAGTGCTCCATTATTTTCCTTAATCTGCAGAATTTATGATGGCAAAACATTGGTTGTTGCCTTCCAAATCATACTGTTGTTCTGAAGCAGTGGTGGAAGGCGTTGATGTTAGGCTAGTGGATAGGGTAATAATCAAACACATTACCTCGTCGTAGACAATCATCTTTACTGAATCAGTATTTCCATCTCCTATCCCAGTTGGCTTTGAGGGAAATTGCCAGTTTAGTGCCAAATGTTTGGGCTGGGTCTGTAATCATTGTAATTTGGGTTGGCCTGCCTCAAACCTACCTCACTAAAGGCCAGGGGCAAAATTTTCCAAAAAACTGGCAAAGTGTCAGGTTCTGACTGAAAACTGGTGTGTTTCTTTCCAGAAGCATAGCCAGGCTCTGACCATATCTCCTGAAACTTTGTCAGGAAAACAAAATCAACGGGCATGTGTTGTGCCATCAAACTGGTGGGGCGGGGCCTAATATAGCTGGCAAGCTCGGCTATCCAGAGTGCCATCTTTAGAGTGCCCAATTATCAAGAAAACCAATTCCCACCCACCCCATCATCACAATCCATGGTGATGGAGGACTCCCCCATAGAAGATTTAGGACAACTTGTACTCTCCCCTCCCTCCAGTCATGGAAGTATTAGCAGTTTTTCCCCACCCACATCTACATGTCCACATTCATTCGATGGCTCGTTGGCCCTCTTCCCCCTCTACCACTTGTGAGGAGAAGCTGCTCTCCTCCGATAAAGAACATAAGAAAAAGGAGCAGGAATAGGCCATCTAGCCCCTCGAGCCTTCCCTGCCATTCAATAAGATCATGGCTGATCTTATAGTCGTTCAGTTCCACTTACTCACTTGCTCCCCATAACCGTTAATTCCCTTATTGGTCAAAAATCTATCTATCTATGATTTAAACACATTTAACGAGATAGCATCCACTGCTTCAATGGGCAAAGAATTCCAAAAATTCACTACCCTCTGGGAGGAGAAGTTCCTCCTCAACTCTGTTCGAAATTGACTTTCCCTTATTTTGAGGCTGTGCCCTCTACTTCTTGTTTCTATCCTGTCTTGCCCCTTCATTATCTTATGTATCTCTGTAAGATCTCCCTTCAGCTTTCTAAACTCCAGCAAGTGCAGACTCAGTCTATTCAATCTTTGCTCATCTCTGGAATCAACATGGCGAACCTTCTCTGTACTCCTCCAAAGCCAATAAATCCTTTTGCAAATAAGGGGACCAAAATTGAACTCAGTACTCTAGTTGTGGCCTCACCAGTACCTTGTACAATTGCAGCAAGACGTCCCTGCTTTTGTACTCCATCCCTCTCATGATAAAGCCCAACGTTCCATTTGCCTTCATCACCTGCTGCTGGAGATAGGTAGGCCCCCTTTCAAGGACACTGCAGCCTCAGCCCCCAAGCCTGGGGTCTCAATGCACCTCCACACCCCAGTCATCACAACTGGTTTTCATTTTTGAAAAAGTGACACCTTGCTGTCAGGGTGTGGGGGGGTGGAGGCAATGGAGGTATATAACACGGGACTGGAAGGTACAATGTAAAGTTATTTAAATGTGTTTAAATGAATGGAAGTCAGGTTCACATTCTTTTTGGCATGAATCTGATCACACTGCCTTTGGGAGAGTAGAGCAGATCTGAAACTTAAATCTAGTCGGCACAAATTATAGCCCATTATGGTCCTCTCACTCCAATAGGATTTGCACATGCAGCAAACAAGCCTAAAAATCATGTCACTGCAGAGAAGGAGAAGGTTTTAATTCCCTTACCCTTGGTTACATTTGAAACCAAAAGTCAGAGGCATTTCTTTAATAAACAAATCAGGGGAAATGCCCCAGATATCTGCAATTTGTTTTATATTGTGTGCACAAGATGGTAAGGATGCAGAGAGATGAGAGAAAGAAACACAAAGGAAGAGATAGAGTTATTCACATTATCTGTATAAATAGTAGAATATATAGATGCAAACATCTAAGGGAACAAGGGGCTACCTTGCTATCTTTGACATCCTCTCGGTGTCTGAAAGCCTCATATAATCATAAGGCATACCTTGATTTTTTTTGTTCCCAGTGAAATTTAAAGTAATTCTGAAGCAGCTTTCTTGGAAGTTGAACAGTAATTATGGAATAGTCTGAGACCTTCAACTTGAGAAAACCTGGTATTAGCACCGCAAAAGGACTTCCTAAGACCCAGAGGCCACTGGACTTAAAGAGGGGAGCGGGAGGAGATGCCAGATTTCAGAAGGGGGTTTCTGACGGAGGCATTCCTTGCTAATGCCCCCCCTCAAGCCCTTTCTGTTTGCAATCCAACTTAATTCTCAGGCAAATCTCACAAAGTCAATTTTCTCACCAACCTGAAAATTGAGACTGGACAGGAAATGGCTGACAAGTGGGCAATAATTGGTCATTTAATCACCTAGGACAATGGCAAACTTCTAGTTTAAGGCCTTGCCTGCACAGCATGATCAGGACTGACAGAGGCAATCCCATTCCTTCAAGTTCATTCCCCGCTTCACCTGTCAGTGGGTGAAGCATGATATTCTGGCCAATATAGCTGGTTATCTGTTCCAATGCTGTAAAACACTTGTGGAATGGTGTGAGTGGATCCAATTATGCTGTCAAATCTGAGTGTGAAATTGGTACAATCTATAAATATCATTCCTGAATTGCAAGCTAGCTGTCATATCTTGCGCAAATGGACTCCAGATTTTAGTTAGGATAGGAAGATTTGAATTCAGCGTTGGTCACTGGCATTGTGTTTCTGCCACCAATTTGTCAGTGGAATCTCTGAAAGTGAGATTGTTACGACTTACAATGTTTTACCACCAGAAACCTGAGAGTAAATGGCCAAACTCATTGCCATCCACTGGTCATCAAATATACTGGATCAGTTTAAGTTTACCTTTCTTTCCTATTACCTTTATGTCTTCTATGTCTCCTGGACACTGCAGTAGTGTACGAGGAGGGATTGAAGAGCTAGCAGCCAGTCAGAATAGCTGACAGCTCTCCAAGGCTGGACAGAGGTCCTGCCTGCTGCCAATTGATGCAACAGCCTTGTAGGGCCGAAGGGCCTGTTTCCTGTGCTGTGCTGTTCTTTAGGTGAGAATCATCAGTGATGTAACATAAGCAGACAGGGATAACTCTTGCACTCAAACCAGAGAAACTGAGGTTGAACCCTTCAACCGTGCTGTATGAGCTCATTTCAGATGTAGAATAATGATCCACAAATTCTCTGAAGCTAAGAAGAAGCACAAAGCGATGACCTACTGGTATTATAGTTAGATTGTTAATCCAGAAACTCAGCTAATGTTCTGGGGATTCAGGTTCAAATCTTTCTTTACTCAAAGAGTGATTAGGGAGTGGAATGCCCTGCCTGCAGCTGTTGTAGATGCGCCAAGTTTGGTGGCGTTTAAGAGGTTAATTGATAAGTATATGGAAGAGAAGGGAATGGTTTAGTTTGGAGGGGCATTGCTTTTTATTTTGGTTGGCACAACATCGAAGGCCGAAGGGCCTGTTCTGTGCTGTAATGTTCTATGTTCTATGTTCTATGTAAATCCTGCAAAGGCAGATGATGGATTCTGAATTCAATACCAAAAAAGTATCTGGAATTAAGAATCTACTGTTGACTATGATACCATTGTTGATTGTCAGAAAAAACCCCATCTGTTTCACTAATGTCCTTGAGGGAAGGAAATCTGCCATCCTGACCCAGTCTGGCCTACATGTGACTCCAGAGCCACACCAAAGTGGTTAACTCTCAACTCCCCTTTGAAATGGCGTGGCAAGCCACTCAGTTCAAGGGTAAATAATGATGAGCAATAAATGTTGGCCCAGCCAGCAATGTCCATGCCCTATGAATGAATTTTAAAAAACTCAAACTATTTCCACTTGCCTGAGGAAAGGGAGATCTTGAAGTAAAGACAGAATATTCCTTTACGGTCAAGTAAGTTGCTAATACTGTCTGCCTAGGCTGTGTGTCCACCGCTGAGGAGCTGGGGGGCAGCAACAGCTCAGAAATGCATCTCGATCAGACCTCTTCCATCTAGAAGGACAGGAACAACTTGTGCGTGGATATTTCATTCCTACAAATTCTCTCCAAGTCACGTATATCTTCCACAATAATCTGACCTTACATTGTCACTGGAATTCCGTCCCTGAAGGTATTGTGCAGCAAATTCATTACAAGGATGTATGTTGGGGTAGCAGAGTGATTAATAAGGCTGCCTCACAGCTCCAGGGACCTCGATTCGATTCCTGGCTTGAATCACTATCTGTGTGGAGTCTGCACATTCTCCCCATGACTGTGCGGGTTTCCTTTGGGTCTTCCGGTTTCATCCCACAGTCCAAAGATGTGGGGGTTAGGTTGATTGGCCATGGTAAATTGTTGTTTAGTGTGTTTTTTTAAAAAAGTGCACAAAAATTAACACACATAGCCTGTGAGGAGACTTGAGCTTTTATGTTTTCTCTACAGCTCTAGTAAAAGGGAAACATGTGTGGTTGCTACATTTCCAGTTAGGAGATGTGTGGTGTGCATGTGTTACACTTTCAGATCTCAGAGTAGCAGCTCATACAGCTGTTAAGTAATGGGAAATTGTGATGCATCTCAAAAGGAAGAGGCCTTACTTCATTTTTTTTCCAAGAACTTCTGTGTTTTTTCTGCTGTAATTCTTTCTATGTTATCTCAGTTTTTGTAAATTTCTGAAAATGAGGAATATGCGGGGACGTGGGAAGAGAGAGCAGAACGGGAGAGTGGTAGTATGTGAGTGCTTCCTTAGGAGAGCCAGCATGGACACAGTGGGCTAACTGGCTGCCTTTTACACTATTCTATGTATACAGTCAGAGGTTTACAGCATGGAAACAAGCCCTTTGGCCTAATTTGTCCATGCCACCCAGTTTTTACCAATATGCTAGTCCTAATCGTGCATCTTGACCTATATCCCTCTTACCCATGTAACTGTTTAAATGCTTTTTAAAAGACAAAATTGTACCCTTTGATTTTGATTTGATTTATTATTGTCACGTGTATTAGTTTATAGTAAAAATTATTGCTTCTTGCATGCTCTACAAACAAATAATAATGTTCATAGAGAAGGAAATGAGGGAGTGCAGAATGTAGTATTACAGTCATAGCTAGGGTGTAGAGAAAGATCAACTTAATGCAAGATAGGTCCATTCAAAAGTCTGACAGCAGCAGGGAAGAAGCCGTTCTTGAGTTGGTTGGTACATGACTTCAGATTTTTGTATCTTTTTTCCAAAGTAAGAAGGTGGAAGAATGAATGTCTAGGGTGTGTGGGGTCTTTAATTATGTTGCTTTGCTGAGGCAGTGGGAATGTAGACAGAGTCAATGGATTGGAGGCTCGTTTGCATGATCGATTGGGCTACATTTCATGACCTTTTGTAGTTTGTTATGGTGTTGGACACAGCAGGAGCTGTATCAAGCATTGTTACAACCGGAAAGAATGCTTTCTAAGGTACATCTGTACAAGTTAATGAGAATCATAGCTGACATGCCAAATTTCCTTAATCTTCTGAAAAAGTAGAGATGTTGGTGGGCTTTCTTAATTATAGTGTCAGCATGGGGGGACCAGGACAGGTTGTTGATGATTTGGACACTAAAAGTTTGAGGCTCTCAACCATTTTTATTTTGTCCCCATTGATGTAGACAGGAGCATGTTCTCCACTACACTTCCTGAAGTTGACATTGAAAGAGAGATTATTGTTACTGCATCAGTTCACCAGATTCTCTATCACATTCCTGTACCCTGTCTCATTATTGTTTGAGACACAACCCGTTACAATGATGTTGTCAGCAACTTGAAAATCGAGTCGGAGAGGAATTTGACCATACTATCATAGATGTATAAGGAGTATAGTAGAGGGCTGAGAACACAGCCATGTGAGACACAAACCTCTACTACTACCTCTGGCAGCTTATTCCACACGCTCATCAACCTCTGTGTGAAAACATTGCCCTCTGGAACACTTTTTATCTCTCCCTTTTCACTTTAAACCTATGCCCTCTGGTTTTAGACTCCACTAACTTTGGGAAATGATGTTGATGATCTGCCTCATTTCTGCATCTCATTATTTTACTGACTTCTATAAGATCACTTCTAAACCTCCTACGCTCCAGGGGAAGAAGGTCCCGGTCTATCCAACCTCTCCTAACTCAAACCATCAAGTCCCAGTGGCAACTTTTCTGCACTCTTTCTAGTTTAATAATATCCTTTCTATAATAGGGTGACCAGAATCGTACACAGTATTCCAAGCGTAGCCTTACCAAAGTCTTGTATAACTTCAAAAGTCTTGTATAAATTCAATGTCACGACCAATGAAACTAAGCATGCCGAATATCTTCTTTACCACTCTATCCACCTGTGACTCCATTTTCAAGGAGCTATAAACCCTTTCTCTTAGATCTCTGTTCTAAATCTCTTCCAATGCCTTATCATTAACTGAGTAAGTCCTGCCTTGGTTCAATCTACCAAAATGCATCACCTCACATTTATCTAAATTCTATCTGCCCTTCGTTAGCCCACTGGTCCAATTGATCAAGATCCCATTGCAATCCTAGATAACCTTCCTTACTGTCCACTATGCTACTGATTTTGTTGTCATCTGCAAACTAACTAACTATGTCTCCTAAATTCTCATCCAAATCATTAATATAAATGACAAATAACAGTGGACCCAGCACTGATCCCTGAAGCACACCGCTGGTCACAGTTCTCCAGTTTGAAAATCAACCCTCTACAATCACCCTCTTGTCTTCTGTTGTCAAGCTAATTTTGCATCCAATTAGCTACCCTCACCTTCGATTGTGTGAGACTTAACTTTATGCAACAGCCTATCATGACGTACTTTGTCAAAGGCCTTGCTACAGTCCATGTAGATATTGTCGATTGCGCTGCCCTAATCTACCTTTCTGGTTACCCCTTCAAGGAACTCAATCAAATTTGTGAGACATGATTTTTCACTCACAAAGCCTTGCTGATTGTCCCTAATCAGTCCTTGCATCTCCAAATGCCTGTATTTGGAGATTATCTGTCTGTCAGATTATCTCTAATAACTTACCCACTACAGACATTAGGCCCACCAGTCTGTCATTCCTAATCTTTTCTATGCAAATCTTCTTAAACAAAGGCACAACATTTGCTAACCTCCAATCTTCAGGCACCTCATCTGTGGCTTTCAATGATTTGCAAGTATCTTTGCTAGGGGACATGCAATTTCCTCCCTAACCTCGCTCACGTCCTGGGATAGACTTCATCAGGTCCTGGTGATTTAGCTACCTTGATGCGCTTTAAGACATCCAATATCTCCTTCTGTGGAATATGAACACTCCTCAAGACAAAACTATTTATTTCCTCAAGCTTCCTAACATCCATTCCTTTCTCAATAGTAAATCCTGAGCTTTCCATTTGCCTTCATATATGACAGTTTTTTTAAAGATTAAAGGGAGAAGAGTCGAAATTAAGTCAAACTTCTGACGTATTAGCTGTAAAATTATGACTTGTTTGAAGTGACATGGTGGCACAGTGGTTAGCACTATTGCCTCACAACAACAGGGACCTGAGTTTGATTCCAGCCTCAGATGACTGTCTATGTGAAGTTTGCATGTTCTCTCTGTGTCTGCATGGGTTTTGTCCGACTGCTCTAGTTTCCTCTCACAGATGTGCTGATTAGGTGAATTGGCCATGCTCAATTGCCCCTTAAGTGTTCAAGATGTATAGTTAGAAGGGGTAAGTTTGTGGAGGAACAGGAATAAGGTGGGAATTAGGTCCAGGAAAGATGCTCTGTCAAAGAGTCAGTGCAGTCCTGATGGGCTGAATGGTCTGTTACTCCATTGCAGGGATTTTGTGAGGTTAGCATTCTCTTTTTTTACTGTCTGGCTCACTAAGAAGTTGGTTAAAATAAGCAAATTGATATCATTTTACTTCAATTCTAATTCAGCTTCTACACTTTTGCATTGTTAAGGGAGGATCAGCCTTGTCTCCGAATGCAGTGATGAGTAAGAAGAGAGCAAAAGAGCAAATAAGCAATCTGGCTGAAGAGGCTGGCTGCCCAACTTTTAACAAAACAACCCTCTTATCCTGCCTTCGTGCTCTACCTGCACTAACTTTGAACACCGCACAGACCAAGGTCAGTAATGGTACAGTAAATATTCTTTTAATGTAACTTTATTAATCATGCATAGGGCATGCACTTCCTTCCTGGGAGCCTTAATCCCAGTTATTATGCTTATTGGGTCCTACTTTTGACTTGATATCCACCATGATGAATTGGTCTGTGACTGTTTTCCATTCAATATTTCTGTGTCCACCGGTAAAAGAACCAGAGGCAAGGTAAAGAGAACCATCTTTTAGACAGCAAATTGTTGGGATCTAGAATTCACTGTCTGAAAAAGGACTCACCTAAGGAAGGACCAGCATTCCATAAGGTTGTGATTGAAGATGAACATGATGGACTTTAACCTAGTGTTGTGAGACTTCTTACTGTGCCCACCCGCCAATGTTGACATCTCTACGTCATGAAAAGTTGATAGAAGTAGTAAGTTTCAAAAGGTTATTTAATAAATACTTGGAGGGGGAAAAATTTTCGAAGCTATAAAGAAAGGTCAAAGGAGTGGAAACAATTTGATAGTTGTTTGTAAAGTGCTTCCAGAGGTAGGAGCGGCCAAACAGACATCTCCTGTACTGTTTCAGATTGTGCTTCATTTGTTGGAGATACTTAAGGAGGTTACATGCTTGATGCCCATGGCCCCATGGTATCTTATGTTTGAGGTCTGATATAGAGATTAATAAAAGACCATGAGGTCAGTGAAAGTAAACTAACTGTTTATTAACACATCCGTTTCCTAGCACAGTCAGCACAGGATTGGCAATTCACCAAAGAACCTTAGACAGTGCCTACCAAACCCATGAACTCTTCCATCTAGAAGGACAAGGGTAACAGTTCATAGGAACACCACCACGTGCAAGTACCTCCCATTGTCATGACTTGGTAATGTATTCCTGTTAATTTTCAGTCACTGGGTCAGAATCTTGGAATTCCCTCTCTAACAATATTATGGGTCAACCCACAGCACATGAACTACAGCGATTCAAGAAGGTTGTTTACCATCACCTTCTCGAGGGCAACTAGGGATAGGCAATAAATGCTGGCTGGCCAGCGACACTCAAGTTGCTCTAATGAACAAAAGAAAAGACAAGCTCCTCCCAGGATGGATCACCTGATCATTCCCTTAAAAGGGCATGCCCCAACATACATAATATGGTCAAGTTGCCTTGAAGAAGTAAACTTTGGACAGTCCAGGCTGGGCAGCAAGATACAAAATAATGCAGTACTAAGCTGTCCATTCAAAGACAGGGTGTCTGGAACTTAGTAGCCTCAGGGAGAACTCTACAGGCTTGAGCCATCTCATGTCCTAAACTGACTAGTGAGAAAAAAAAACAGAGCAAAAAATTCCCAGGATCTGGAGAGATAAACTAAGTTTTAGTTTAATTTAATGATAGGTGAATGACACTGCAGATTAGAAATAGGACAATAACCCTACACATCTGGTTTTTGGATCTAAATGCAGCGCAGACGGAGAAAATGAACCTCTGCCAAATTGAAGCATTGTAAGTAAAATGAGTCTGGACAACCTCAATGAGTTTCAGTTTAACATAAGACAACCCATATCTGTGCACAAATTGGGACTTGGAATACTTGTAATTTTTACAATGTTAACAATCCTGTCAAACAAGTGTCCATGTCAAATTATAAGGGTTATGGCTAAATCCTTTGAAAACAGCAAAGATAAAAAAAAACATGATTTTGTGATATCTTTGCAGAGATGATACCCGGCCACAGTGGGGCATCTGTGGAGCTGTCCCACAGGGATTGAGCTAGCCAGAGTGAGGAGAAACTCATAATTCAAGACATAAGCTCACACAAACAATAAGGGAAGCTGAAGACTGAAGTCACCCAGGATGGCAGGGTTAGGAGGATGTTGAGGGAGAGGGCATCGAACAGTGAAGGGAAAATGGGGCGAGGTATTGGTCAGGTGTTTGTTTTCTTGTGTATTTGTCTCAGCAGTCCTTGGTTTCTTCCTCCAGAAGAATTTGTGCTGTTGGCAACGCTCTTTCACTCAAAATATCTTTCTTAGATTGTTAACTGCATGGTGGCAGGGTATTTAGCACTGCTGCATTTGCAGTGCCAGGGACCTGGGTTCAGTTCCCAACTTGGATCAATGCTGTGTGGAGTCTACAAATTTTCCCTGTGTCTGTGTGGGATTTCCTCCAGGTACTCCAGTTTCCTCTCTCAGTCTGAAAGATGTGCTGGTTAGGTGCATTAGTCATGCTAAATTCTCTCTGTGTACCAAACAGGTGCTGGAGTGTGGCAACTATTTATAAGGTGAAAGAACATTAGGGTATAGCTACAACTCTGCTCAAAGGTGTTTCCATTTTCTGCTCTCACTGAGTGACACCATGATGATATTGCTCCTTATGCACATGCTCCATAGTTATTATTGGATATATATTCCATATTTAGTCACCTACCTGACAAAGGAGCAGCGCTCCGAAAGCTTGTGATTACAAATAAACCTGTTGGACTTTAACCCCCACCCCCCCAAGTCCAATGCCGGCATGTCTGCATCATGGCTATTATTTGAGTTAACATATGACTTTACAAGAGTGGGTGGGCTGCCAGTCCCAAAGTGGAAATGGAGGGGAGTGGTCATCAGATCCCATGATGTGGGGTTATTTAGCTTAAACAGTATCAATGCATGGCCACAACACATACCTGATGAAAGGGCAGTGCTCTGAAAAGTCATACTACCAAATAAACCTGTTGGACTTTAACCTGGTGTTGTGAGACTTCTTACTGTACACACCCAGTCCAATGCTGGCATCTCCATATCATGACCACAACAGCACTGAAAGAGGTGAGAGAACATTCTTGATTCCTTTCTCAATTTTTTACTGAGCAAGTGATGTTTTGTTGGACAGACGTGCAGTCTAAGATATGACAAACCTATGTCTCACTGCATTTTCAGCGTAATTATAGGGTAGAAGTTATGAATCCTGGCACATTGCTTTAAATAGTAGTGAAACATGGAATTTTAAATCTAATCTCGCATAACTGTATCGGAAGGTTTTCACTTATATTCTTTTTGAAATACGCATGATTATTGATTCATTCAGATAACTAAATATAAATCTTAAATAATATTTTAAATAGAGTATATAAGTAATTTGAAAGATGGCATATGGCAAGTGTCTCACATTTTAGAGGATGATTGCCCCCATATTTTGTCACATTAATAATAATTAATAGAGATTAATAGCTTTGATCAGTCAAACAATTCCATCATTCCATCATTGAGTGTCTCAAAAGGTAACTTGATGAACTTTGGAATTTTCCATCTATCACTGCCCACACTCCTATGTAAATTTAAATGCATAACCTGACCTACGTGGCAAATCTGTATTCGGACTGAGTGTTTAGTTGCATGTTGGTTTCTTTTCTCATTCCACAGCTATTAGCTGTCAGTGGACCTTTCCAATCATGGGCTCCCATCGTTGATGGAATTTACCTCCAGGAATCCCCCCTGGCAGCTCTAAGCAGTGGCCGGTTTCACAAAGTGGACTTACTGATCGGGAGTGCAGAGGAGGATGGACTTGTTAGAAGAGCAAAAGCAATCAAGGTAAAGTGTTCCAACAAATGAGTTAAGAATGTTGGAAAGTATTTGTTGTTACTGAATGACTGTCCTATTGGGGACTGAATCAATATTGATCAGCTAATAAGATGTGATGGCTCAGCTGTCAAAGATTGTGTCCTGCAGGTCAGGGATGCTCCAAATTAACATTCAGATAGTTACTCAGCTGAGCTTGAAATAGAATCCTACACCTGACCTTGGCCTTAATGGTCTAAGGAGAGAAGATCAACTAAATTCCTATTCCTGATAGCTAGCCAGAGATTCCGTGTGTGTGTGTGTGTGTGTGTGTGTGTGTGTGTGTGTGTGTGTGTGTATTTCTATACGCTTATGAGAATGTTGAGTGACAATGTCAGACAGCAACAGTGAGAGGAATTTTCCATATCGCGGTTGTCTCATTTTCCATGTCTCTGAACTCCAAAAAAATTTGGAATTGTTTCAGCTTTAAAGTCAAAGCATTAATTTAGGTCAAGATCTGACGAAATCATATGCAGTGCTCGAAGCAATTGGTAACTTAAAGCGATTTCTGCCACATTTCCTCTATTCCTTGTCTTTTTCCATTATTCCTTTGTCTCCATTAATTTACTCACTTTATTTCAGTCTTTAATTTTGATGTTTTCTCTGTAATTTTGTTTTGTTGTACTCTTGTTGTCCAAATCGCAATGTATTAGTGTTGTAATACTCGCAAAGGGGAACTTGAAGGGAATTCAGGGCAGACAATCTGAAATATAGGACTGGATTTTCCAGCCAGCCTTGCCTCAAGGCTGGAAACTCCCGCCGGTAGTCAATGGACTCTTGCATGGTCCACTGAATTTTCTGTTCCGTAGAATCCTACAGTACAGAAGGAGGCCATTCAGCCCACACGTCTACTCCAATCACAATCCCACACAGTTCTTATTTCATAACCTTATGCATTTACCCTAGCTAGTCCCCCTGACACTAAGGGGCAATTTAGTGTGGTCAATCCATTTAACTCGCACATCTTTGGATTATGACATGGGAAGAATGAGCAAACTCCATACAGATAGTGACCCAAGCTAGGAATCGAACCCGAGTCCCTGATGTTGTGAGGCAGCAGTGCTAACCACTGTACCACCGAACTGCTATAATTCCCGTGGCGGGTGGGATGGGAAAATTCTGCCCATAATGTTGTTGCCTTCTCCCTGTTTCACCATGACTTCCCCACTTAAAGGCCTGAATTGAGCCTGTACTTTCTTATTAAACTCATAACTCAGCTATGGCCCTGCCCTTCCTCCAACATATTTGCTTTTCTCCTGACAGTAATGAAGTCTGAATTCTCTAAACAGCTGCTCCATCGAGTCCTTTGTGGCTCACCAGCCAATAGATGTGAGTAATAAGTTCTTTAATTTGGATAATAGATGATAGTTAGAGAAACTGTGGCCCCAAAATTAGGATGGGATATTAGCAAATGCACTGATCTAAAATTCCTCTACCTGCTAAAATAGGACACAATCATTTGCAATGCGTACAATCATGTTTCTCCATTTTTGGTGTTCGTCTTTAGAAAATAAAGTCCAATAAAGTTGGCATGCTACCTGCTTCCAAAGGTATGCCAATGTAACTCCTGTGCCAGTTAAAAGAAGGGGAATTAGAAAAATCTCCTGCTGATTTGATGTTTGAATTTTGCTTTACCTTTCATCTTCCTCGAGTACCTTCTGTCATTAAATACAGAGCGATTCAGCCATGCCCTAAATTCTGAGCTGGTTGTCTGATTAAAAAAATTTCAGTTGTAGAATTGGAATAGTCTCTCAAATCAATGTTTGTCAATTTGGCTTTCCATACTTTTAGCTTTCAGATCCTGTGGAGAAACATATGTACTGATTGTTAACAACACAGAGGCACTAGACGAGCTCATTAAAGGAAGGCTTTGATGCTTTATAAGCTGGAGTTTACAGATGCTAGCTCAGCAAGGTGCTGATAAAATCCTTCCTGTCAGAAGTAAGCATATGCAATATGATGTGTTCTGTATTAGCGCCAGGAAATGGCAGATTATTACAGGAAGCATCTACATAATCTTCACAATCATTCAGTTAAGAAAAAGGTGAATCAGAGAAAAGCTGCAACATTCACATTGTCATTCTAAAGCATCGTAACGCATGATATGTCAAATTTGCCCATTTGAGCAAAGCGTGCTAAGGGTCAATATCCTACAGGTAGGGAAATAAAATCAAACACTCAGCAAGGGATGTTTCTGGCATGCATTCTTTCAGTTGACACAGGAGCTGCATTGACATAACTTTGGAGGCAAGTTACTTGCTAATTTTGTTGGACGTGCGGAGGTACTACCAAATTCTCACAAACTGTTGTCCACTGTTGCATAATGGAGGTTGTTGATACCCTCTAATGAAAATTCACTTCTTTGCCTTCTGCCAGAGAAAGCAGATGGAATAAGTACAAGAGGTGAAGTTTGCAAGCTTCCCCATGTTACAAAGTTCCATCTTTGGCATGTACATTACTTTGCAGAAGCTGCCTGACAATTCTGCCATGTACTAGAATCCTTATTGTCCGTATGACAATGTGTGCGCCCATATGCAATGTTTTGTGCAAGTTTATGCTCAGTATCCTGAAGGCAATCATGATGGTCCATTCCATGGCAGTACACTGTGCAAGCCACCAAGTTAATTCAAAGGGTGGCTGTTGAATGATAAAGCTTACCAACTGAAGATATGGCTTGCGGTTCCAGTTTACAATTTATGCACATGTGTGCAGCATGCATACAATGAGAATTATGCTGCCAGACATGATAGAGCAGGCTAGTGGTCTGCCAAACCAATCTTTCCATTACCTCAACTGCTCTTGGATAGCTCTGCAGTATGAGTGAGTTAGCGTTAAGATTCATAGAGATATGATGCATGCCATACCAACTGGACAGATGTCAGACTCCTCCATGTTGCTTGAAATTGAATACAATCTTTCTGGCAAGCTTTCCAAAGCAACAAGCATTGTACCATCACTGTTCTTCCATCTATCTATCTTGCTGGCCGCATTTCATTATCTGGACATGGAGCAATTGTGCATCATAATTTTTGCATCAATTTTGAGGGGAGTGTCTAATTTGGCTGCCAGTGGTTCTTCACTATGCATAATTAAACAAAATTTTGACTTGTGCAAACATTCTGATAGACCAAAAGATTCACTTCCAGTGCCTAGAATTATGGATGATATATAAATAAGAGTTTGAATCCTGGCACAGTCCAAAGATGTGCGGGTTAGGTGGATTAGCGTACTAAATTGCCCCTTACGGATGAGTGATGGTAAATGCATGGGGTTATTGGTATAGGTCCTGACTGGGATTGTAGTCAGTACAGACTCAATGAGCCAAATGGCCTCCTTCTGCACTATAGAATTCTACAGTTCTATGATATAATATTCCCTTAATTATCCAGTTTCTAATGCTCAGCAGGTCAAGGTTAACAGTTACATTGATCCTTTGATACAAATATGTTTTTGTTCATACACACTGGATGAGAGATTTTATAGGTTGCAGCACAAAAATTTGCAAATAGCTCATTATCTTTTATGAGCTGCAGCTTATGCAAATTGCCATCTATTATACATTCATAGGAACAATAAGAAGGAGCTTAGGAAAAGATTTGGCATTTTCAGTAACCCAGATTTTCCTGACTTTGGATGGTTGAACCTCAGAGTTACACCTGAAGATGCGCTGGCTGCTCCTCAGAAGTCCCCACGCAGTGATTAAATGTGAGTTTCCCAAGGAAATTTCAGCCTCTTTCCCTGCATTTGGAACCCTCCAAAACCCAGAATTAAAGTCAGAGATTTCAGATGGTTATGACTCACTTAACAGAATAGTTTCCCAGGCAGGATTAGAAGGATTATAATCAGTTCCAATTCCAGGTTATTTGTACTACACCACCCCTCTGTCCCAAGAATGACTTACTTCCAGTTGACCCATCTCCTTAAGTACTCATCCCCAATTTCTCCTCCTGATTCCCTAACTGATATCAGCTCCTTCCTGACACCCAAACTATCATTAACCCCCAACTAACCCCTTAACTATTTCCCACTATCTGTACCACCAACGGCTCCCCCTCCCAACTTGCCCTATTTCCCTACACATTACCTTCCACACTTACCTTTTCTCTGTAGCTTGTCAAAGTAACATTGAAACATAGCAGCATCCAAACTCGCCAAAATACTAATGCCCTATCAACAAGCATGGCTTAGTTGCCCCCATAGGCCCAGGGTATGAGGAAAGGATTCCAGGAATGGCCATGCTCCACATTTCTCAGGATGCCTGGGTTAGAAGCCCAGGTGAGAAATGTGCAGCTTCCATGCTAGGCAAATAAATAAATGTTAATTTGACAGTGATTGCCATTCCATGAAAGGTTCAGCTCATTAATCTCGAGCCAACTAACTGTCTGCTCATAGTGTTGATCACCTTGCTGAAAAAGATGTAGATGGAGGCAGTTCAGAGAAAGTTTACCAGATCAATACCTGAAATGGGTTGGTTGTCCTTTGAGGAAAGATTGGACAGGCTAAATGTTTATCCATTAGAATTTAGAGGATTAGAAGACAACTTGAGTGAAACATATAAGATCCTGAGAAGTCTTGACAGGTGGATATGGAAAGGGTAGTTCCCCTTATGGGAGAATCTAGAACTAGAGTTCACTATTTAAAAATAAGAGGACGCCCATTGAAAATGGAGATGGAGTGATTTTTTTTCTCTTTGGAACACTCTTCTTGAAAGCTTGTGGAAGTGAAGTCTTTGAACAGTTGAAGGCAGAACAGGCTAGATTCTGGATGTATTACTCAAGATGTGGTCAGGACGTTATGGAATACTTGAAGCACTGACCTCCATGGGAATTGAGTGGGATGTTTGAAATTCCCTGTATTTCTCCTACTGCCTGAGAACTCCAGGAATAAGTCTGACTCTGAGTTGCATCAGACACACCAACTTAACTGGATAATTACCCAGCAAACATTAGACAGGAAAATTCAAGGCTAAGTAATTATAGAACCAATCCACAAATCAATTGCTACCACCCGCTCTGTGACTACCCTTGACCTTGCAACCCAATACAACTATGCCACCAATCACATGGCTAATTTCACTACCCCAAAACCAGACAACCCCTCCCATTCTAATCAGATTAAATCCCCGACCCACTTACTCTCTCACATACTTATCCTCACATGTACTTATCCAAACAAAGCAGAGAGAAACATGAAAACAGGCTCTTTGGCTCAACTTGTCCATGCCACCCTTTTCTTTCCACTAAGCTAATCCCAACTGCACATGTTTGGCCCCTGTCTCTCTAAACCCATTTTACTCATGTAACTCTCTAAAAAGACAAAATTGTATTCCCCTCTACTACTACCTCTGTCAACTTGTTTCAGACACTCACCATTCTTTGTGTGAAAGATTTGCCTACTTGGACTTTTTTGTATCTCTCTCCCTCACCTTAAACCTATACCCTCTAGTTTTAGACTCCCCTATCTTTGGAGAAAGTTGTTAACTATCTATTTATCTATGCCCCACATTATTTTATAGACCTTATAAAATCAGCCATAAGATTCCTATGCTCTAAAAAAAAAGGTCCCAGTCTATCCAGCTTCTCCTTATAACTCAAACTATCAAACCTGTGTAGCATCCTAGTAAATCTTTTCTGCACTCTTTCTAGTTTAATAATATCCTTTCTACAATAAGGTGACCAGAACTGTACACAGTATTCCAAGTATGGCCTTACCGGTGTCTTTACAACTTCAACAAGACATCCCAACTTCTGTATTCAATGTTCTGACCAATGAAATCAACCATGTTGAATGTCGTCTTCACCACTTTTAAGGTGTCTGTACCCTTAGACCTCTTTGTTCTGTAACTCTTCCCAATGCCCTATCATTAACTGAGTAAGTCCTGTCTTGGTTTGATCTACCAAAATGCATCACCTTGCATTAATCTAAATGTACCTGAATAGCACAAGCCAAAGCATCTAAAAAAAAAAGAATTATCTGAAGTTTGTCAAGGTGCCTTGGCTCAGAGGACCACAAACTGCCCTCTGAGTCGGAATGTTGGGAGACTTCAATATATAATCCATTTCAATGCAGAATTGAGAAAGTGTTAAACTATTGAAATGTTGGATTAGATGTTAAACATCTCCTGGCATTTTTTTAAGGAAAGTTCTGCATAGCATCTTAGCAAATATTGAACATTTTAAACATTACCAAAATAGATTGCGGTCACTATATCAATTTTTGTTGAGGGACCATCTCAGGGATGATGTATGAGGAGAGATTGACTAGGTCAGGATTATTTTCACTGGAATTCAGATGAATGAGGGAGGGGGATCTCATAGAGACTTATAAAATTCTAACAAGACTAGACAGGGTAGATGCAGAGAGGATATTCCCATGGTGGGGGAGTCCAGAACCAGGGGTCACTGTTTAGAATAGATCATTTAGGACAGAGGTATGGAGACATTTCTACACCCAAAGAGTGGTAAGTCTATGGAATTCATTACCACAAGAAGTAGTTGATGCCAAAACATTAAATGTATTCAAGAGATGGCTAAATATAGTATTTGGGCAAATAGGATCAAAGATTATGGGAAGAAAGCAGGATTAGGCTATTGAGTTGGACGATCAGCCATGATCATAATGAATGGAGGAGCAGGTTTGAAGGGCCAAATAGCCTTCTCCTCCTCCTAGCTTCTATGTTTCTATGATCTTTGGGTGCCATGTTACAACCATGACTACAATTCAAGGTACTTAATTGTCAGTAAAATGTTTTAAAGTTAAAGAAGCAAGTTACTTTCAGAGCTACCCTGAGTAATTGTTTGCTACAGCCACATAGATTTTCCACGGACAATTAATCATTAGCCCAATCAACGTGAAATAGATCTGCACTAACTACAAAGATGTCAGTGCTGAGGAAATGGGCTATCTTTCCCAATGTCACATTCAGTGCCAAGTACTTAATATTCACAAGCCATGATGAATCAGATGATGAGCTCAGTAACCTCTATTCCCTGGCCCTATCCCTGCTTAAACCAACATCCATTGCTGTACCAATCTTGTTATTTCACACAACTGTTATCCTGCTGACTCCTCAGAAAGCAATAACCAGTTTGATTTCACTGATTTATGAGCATATTTTTCCCCACAGACTTGTGACCACTTCAGATATTTTTAATGCTACCCAAAGTGATTTCACTTAGGGTTGTTACAACTGCAAATTCTTCTTCAGGGTTCCATTTGAGTCTACTTACTAGAAGTGAGGTTGCAATTGAACACAATGTTCCCAATCACACAAATGATGAAATCTGAGTTCTTTCCAACTCATAGCAAAGAAGGGGAAATGGAACCTGTCACAGTATCCAGCGGCACACTTTAGTTTGTGCCATCATTTCGGTGATTTGATCTTAGGGTGGCACGGTAGCACAGTGTGCCACACAGCACCAGGAACTTGGGTTCAATTCTCGGCTTGGGTCACTGTCTGCGCAGAGTCAGTTTGTTCTACCTGTGTCTGTGTGGTTTCCTCCCACAGTCCGAAAGATGTGCTGGTTAGATAAATTGGCCATGCTAAATTCTCTCTCAGTGAACCCGAACAGGTGCCAGAGTGTGGCGACTAGGGGAGTTTTCACAGTAACTTCATTGCAATATTAATGTAAATCTACTTGTGACAAATAAATAAACTTTAAAAGCTTTTACCAGCTAAATCCCACGGACTTTGAAATTATGACATGAATATGTCGGGAAATGTTAACTGCCACGAGGTTTCAGCTGGGCGGAAGGTGGGGGCAGTGGAAGACAAATGTGAACACTTCTCCTCGACAGCATTAGTTTAGAGCTATTTTAACTCACTTTAACCCTGCCAAACAGCTGCTTGTATCAAATAGTGACCGATGAAACATGACAGCACACACATTCAGGAACTTGTGAGCACTTGCAGCAGTACTTTGTCCCAGTTCAGAAATCTGAGACAGAATCTCCTCAATGCAGCATTACCAACCACTTCTCCTTCCTGAGAAACATTTTTCCAGCCAGCTGATGCAATCGTCTGCAGCTCTGCCCTTAATTAACACAAGTTCAAAAGACAACTGACAACCATTTCATTGCTCAATAGAGGGGAGGCAATGGCCGAGTGGGATTATCACCAGACGCTGTATCCAGAAACTCAGCTAATGTCCTGGGGACCTGGATTCGAATCCCGCCACAGCAGATGGTGGAATTTGAATTTAGTAACAAAAATGATCCCAGAATTAAGAAGCTGCTCTTGACCATGAAACCATTGCCGATTGCCAATGGAAAAACCCATCCGATTCAGCAATGTTTTTTTGGGAAGGAAATCTGCCGTCCTTATCTGGCCTACATGTGACTCCAGAGACACAGCAATGTGGTTGACTCTCCACTGCCCTCAGACAATTAGAGATGGTCAATAAATGTTGGTCAGCCATGAATGACTGAATAAGTAAAGGTGGCACAGCGATTAGTATTGCTGCCTCACAGAGCCAGGGACTCGGGTTCAATTCCAGCCTTGGGTGACTGTCTGTGTGGAGTCTGCACATTCTCCCTGTGTGTGCGTGGATTTCCTCCAGATGCTCTGATTTCCTTCCACAGTCCAAAGAAGTGTGGGTTAGGTTGGTAGGCCATGCTAAGTTATCCCTTAGTGTCGGGAGAATTGGCAGAGTAAGTACATGGGATTAGGTGGGATTGTTGTTGTGAATGGGCCAAATGGCCTCCTTCTGCACTGTAACTGTTTTATGATTATAAATCTAAATCATGACGAGATACTCAACTATTGGATCTGCCTCCACGCTGGAAGGAACACATCGAAATTAGCTAAAGGCACAAAATTTCCCCTTGTGCCAATAACAGAAAGACTAATGTAATGATCCCTCTAAAGTGAATGTAAAAGCCACCATGTTCAGAAAATAAGAAAAATGAGAGGGAATATTAAATGAAAATGGAACGAAAGTTTCAATGTTATTTTTATTTACAAGCAGACATTTTAGTTAATGCAAAAGGAAAATATTGCAGATTTTGGAAATCTGAAATGAGAATAAAAATTGCTTGAAATACTCGGCAAGTCAGGCAGCATCAGTGGAGAGAGAAACAGGGTTAATGTTTAGTTCCAGATAACCTTTGACTCAGACTAATTAAAGGTCATCTCGACCTGAAACATTAAGAACAAAGAAAATTACAGCGCAGGAACAGGCCATTTGGCCCTCCAAGCCTGCACTGCCCATGCTGTCTGACTTAACTAAAACCCCCTATGCTTCCGGGGATCACATCTGTCTATTCCTATCTCATTCATATACTTGTCAAGACGCCCTTTAAAAGTCATTACTGTACCTGCTTCCACTACCCCAGGCAATGAGTTCCAGGCACCCACCACTCTGTGTAAAAAAAATCTGTCTTGTACGTCTCTTTTAAAACTTGCTCCTCGCACCTTAAACTTATACCCCGGAGTAATTGATTTTCCACACTGGGAAAAAGCTTCTGATTATCCACTCTGTCATGCCTCTCATAATCATGTAGACTTCTATCAGGTCTCTTCTCAACCTCTGCCATTCCAGTGAGACCAAACCAAGTTTCTCCAATCTCTCTTCGTAGATAATGCCCTCCATACCAGACAACATCCTGATAAATCTTTTCTTTAAGGCCAGAATGTCACAGCTGTTCACGCCGGCAGGATTTTCCCATCTTGCTGCAATGAACGGAGATTTGGCTGGGCGCCACATTCTCCGAACTTGCTGCAGCTGGAGCATAATGTGAATGGCCGATAAGATTGTGGCCTAACTCTGTTTCTCTCTGCAGATGCTTCCTGACCTACTGAGTGTTTGCAGCGTACTTTTATATTTTTGCTTGAGATAGCGGGGGCTATTCTCCTGTCCCACTGTGCGATGTTTTCTTATGGCGTGCTTAAGTTTTGAGAAGACATTTGACAAGGAGCTTACACAAAAATAAAAGCTCGTGGTCTATAAAGAAGAAAGAAAAGTACTACACAGGAACTGGCCCACTGGTCCTCCAAGCCCGTGCCGATTATGATGCCTGAACTAAACTAAAATAAAACCTTCTGCGCTTACTCGGTCTGTATCCCTATGTTACTTCCCTGTCCATGTATCTATCCTTTTTTTCACGGGATAGGGGAAGGGGACGTGGTTGGGGGGGGGAGGTGGAGCTCTTCCACAATCCACTATTCAGTCATGTTGATGGAGCTGACTTCTCCTAGAATGCTCCTGTGCTGAGGAAGCATGCCCTTCCTCACGTTTATCACTTGAGGGGAGGAGGAGGCTCTTCCACAACCCACTTTCCAGAATTGGTGACCAAGCCACCTTTTCCCATCTCTGCCACCTCTACTTAAGCAGCACTGCAGACTGGGAAAATCGCACCCCACATCTGGAGAATGGTATTGAGTTCTGGTCTCCTTATTTAAGAAAAGACATAATTTTCATCAGAAGCAGTTCAATTGACTAATTACCGGGATAAGAGGGTTATTCCGTGAGAAATGGTTGGACAGGTTAGGTCTGTATCTATTGGAGTTCAGAATAATGAGATGTGATTGTAGTGAAACATAAAAGATTCTGAGGGCACTTGGCAACTTCCCATCTCATCCAATTCGCTCACCGAACTACCCACAGTATCACCTACCCATTCACATGCTCATCTATTCATTCAACCGTAGTCTAACATTGGAAGATTGGCCATTTAAACTCACCAGCTTGTTCCACAAAAAGGGCTCTTCGTCCAGCTCTGCTTCATTCGGACAGAGCTCTCTGATGAAATCTGCACTGTGCATTTCTAGGAAAGCCAGGCTCAGAAGGTACCAGAAAAATAAGGGGAAGTGTCAGGTTTTGCGCGTTTACCTAGACAGCAGCAATCCTGCAATCATTACTTCTGCTCAGACGATGCATCATTGCCTTTCCTTCTATTGCAGTAGGAAGCTGAATGAGTCAGTGGTTTAGAGACTTGCTCCTGCTTTTCTTTCTCAGGTATGGAAGCCTTGTTGAGGATAACTTTTCCTTGCACATAGACACCAACAGGATGTCTGACCAGTGGGTGAGATGTCCTTAATCACTGGCTATTTTCTGGGGCTGAATTTTTAACCAGGTCCACTTCGCCGACCTCTGATATAAATATTCAGCCCCTGTTGTTCACGGACAGATGTTTCCCAGAATTAAACAATTTACCATACAGGTGGCACGGTAGCAGCCATTAGCACTACTGCCTCACAGCGCCAGGCACCTGGGTTCAATTCCAGCTTCAGGTCACTGTCTATGTTGACTTTACACATTCTCCCTGTGTCTATGTTGATTTCTTTTGAATGTTCCGGTTTCCTTTCGCAGTCCATAGATGTGCAGGTTAGATTGATTGGCCATGCTAAATTACTCCTCGTTGTCAGGGAGACTATCAGGTTAAATACATGGTATTACATGGGATAGGGCCTGGGTAGGATTGTTGTCAGTATAGGCTCAATGGGCTGAACAGCCTCTGTCTGCACTGCAGGGATTTTATAATTCTATGGTTCACCACCTCATAAAATAGAGACAAATGCAGTTCAATGTGCTAAGATGATCAGAGGACCAATCCTTGTATGATTCTCCTCTCCATAACACCCATGGGTGCGGATAACAAATGTAGCAAAGACATCACTTAAACCCAGTTGAGGAACAAACATGGCCTCTTCCTGGCTCAAGTCTACTTTTTGCATTGCATGTGACAGCCCTCAGGTCAATGAACACAGAACTCTAATTTTATTTTCAAATGTACAAAGGTATTTTGAAAAGTTTGATTAATTATACAACCTTTTTTTTTGCTGTTGTTGTTTGTATTGTTCAGAACATTGAAGAACCTTCTGGAAAATCTGAGACTAAAACAGCTTTCTATCAAGCTCTTCAGAATGCACTGGGAGGTGAAACGTCCAACGCACTCGTCAAGTCTGCAGCCACGTGGTTTTACTCACTACAGCTGGCAGATTACTCCGCCTTCTCTAGGGCTTTGGAGAATGCCACACGGTAAGTACGCTGTACACAGCATGGTTTGCTTTATCTCACATCCTTGGGGCTTTTCATAATATCATAGAATCCCTACCGTGCAGAAGAGGCCATTCAGCCCATCGGGTCTACACTGACTCTCTGACAGAGTATGCCCATGCCCTATCCCTGTAACCCCACAAATTTCCTATGGCTAATCCACCTAACCTGCATATCTTTGGACTGCATATCTTTAGATCGCATTCTAATCAGAATCTGTAAACAGTCTGTGCTGTTATATGTGCTGTTTGAGACCAGAACATCTCATTCACCTGACGAAGAGAACAGCCTCAAAAGCTTGTGAGTTTACTATCAAATAAATCGGTTGGACTTAAACTTGGTGTTGTCAGACTTTTTACTATCTTTGGACTGTGAAAGGGAACCAGAACATCATCATGCAGACATGGGGAGAATGTACAAATTCACACTGATCAGTCTCCCAAAGCCAGAATTGAACGCAGGTCCCTGAAGCTGTGAGGCAGCAGTGTTAACCATTATGCTGCCCCAGTGGAAGAAGTGAGCAGACACTCTCACATGGGATATTTCATATTTCAGCACGTTAGACAGGATTTTCACCATGTTGGGATGACGTGAGAGCCCTTTAGAAATGGTGGCTGAGATCAGATTTGCAGAAACCTGACCTCATTCCACAAGTTTCTGATTTTCAAGGGTGCTCTTTAAGGATGCGATAAGGTTCAGGTTGTGAGTCTGCACCCTGAACCTTTGACCTGGCTGGCTCCATTGTAAGGATCAGCATGTTGAGTTATCCTCAATTTTCATTGAAAAGCCAGCTTTTCAGAGAATTATGGTTGATGGAACTTCATGACCATAATTTGCATGAGCACCTTCTGAAAGGTAAATTCAAACACTTTCTTCATGCCACTCGCATGCTCATTCAAAAATCCCCTTTGGCTCCTCATGCCAAGCTATATATGCCCTTCTAAACATCTCTTATGGCCCCTCCTTTACCCCATTACAAACTTTGGTACTCTCATGTCCACAGAACCAATGAATCCTATAGTGACAACAAGTGTAAATAAACCTTTTTTAAAAAGTCATCATCGGCACCTTTTTACTTCTTTAGAAAGTAACAAAACTTGGGGTGGCATGGTAGTACAGCACTTCTACCTCACAATGCCAGGGACCCGAGTTTGACTCTGGCCTCAAGTCACTGTCTGTATGCAGTTTGCACCTATTCCCTGCGTCTGCGTGGATTTCCTTTAAGTGCTCTGGTTTCCTCTCACAGTCCAAGTTGCCGGTTAGGTGCATTGGTCATGCTAAATTCTCCCTCACTGTACCTGAACAAGTGCTACAGGGTGGCGTCTAGGGAATTTTCATAGTAACTTCATTACAGCGTAAATGTAAGCCTACTTATGACTAATAAATAAAAAATAGGGTTGTTATGCTTCAGTACTACAGGGCATTGGTGAGATTACATCTGGAACACTTTGTACAATATTGGCCTCCTTAATTAGCAAAAATCTAAATGTGTTGGAAGCAGTTCAGAGAAGATTTATTTTATTAATACTGGGAATGGATGTGTTTTCTTGTGAGGAAATATTAGACTGGCTAAGCTTTCATCTGCTGAAATTCAAAAGAATAAGTGGTGACCTGATTAAAACACATAAGATCCTAAGGGAACTTGACAGGGTGGATGTGGAGAGGATGATTTCTCTTGGGAGAAAATCCATTTAAAACAGAGGTGAGGGGGAAAAGAGAAGGTTGGGAATCTTTGGAACTCCCTTCCTGAAAAAGTGGTTGAGGCAGAAGTAGATAGAATCTTGAAAAGCAAGAAGCTGAAAGGTTCTCAGAATAGGTGGGAAATAAAGTTTAGGTTAAAATTAAATTAGCTATGATCTTATTGACTGGTAAAGTAGGCTTGAGAGGCTGAATGGTCTATTTCTGCTCCTAATTTTTATGTACATAAATCCATTAGACTGTTTAAAATACCTGAGCCCCAGGGAAATTATTGCTTAATTGATAGATCGGACTCTGATCTATGCTGCCAATTTTACAATATTTGTTCACACAAGACAAAGAGATTTCAATTGCTTTCAGTTTCTGCTAGTGATATTTTAAAGAGTTTGGATAATTGGCATTTTTAGTAGGCTGTAGCAAGTTAGTTTTTTTAAAAAAAAACACTCATTGATCTTTTTTAAAAAAAAATATTAAAAGTTCATTCCACATACCCCCCTAACATTATAAAATTGATTGGTTATATAAATGCAGAGAATGGGCATGAATGTACTATTGCTTACCATGAGGGGAATCTGAGGCCAAAGGGAGTTTTTTGAAGACATTTCCTTGGCATTGAGAGCACAAGGAGGCATACTTACTTAGGGACATAGCTTGGTGTGGTGACATGAGGTTATTGTGGTAGCTTAAAGGCACATGAGAAGTGTGTGGAGGTAAGGGCTGGAGGGCCTTATCTTTTCCTTTATAACTGCGACTAAGACCCGTTGCACAGAGATGGGCTTTTTAAACAGCCTGCTTCGGTACCTGGCAGCCCCTGTATTCAGCCTCTCTGAACTTGTTCTTGGCCTGACTGCAGCCTGCACCCTGCATCTGCCTCTACACAATGAAAATCCCATCTTTGTGAGCAGTTTCTGCAGAGGTAGATAGGCAGAACTGGGAACTTCCCCACTGGCGCTACCTAACTCGAGGATGAAACACCTGCCCATAGATGCCTTTTGCTTGGATTACTTAATGATTGCTAGATTTCACCAGCTATTGGCCTAAAGTCATTCTAGTTGCGGCATAGCATAGTAGTTAGCACTGCTGCCTCACAGCGCCAGGGTTCCGAGTTCGATTCCCGGTTCGGTCACTGCCTGTATGGAGTTTGCACATTCTCCCCATGTCTGTGCGAGTTTCCTCTGGGTGCTCTGGTTTCCCCCCACAGTTTGGAAGATGCATTGGATATGCTGAATTTTCCCTCAGTGTACCGAGCAGGTGTTAGATTGTGGCTACTAAGGGATTTTCACGGTAACTTCATTGCAATGTTAATGTAATCCTACTTGTGACTAATAAATAAACTTTAAAAAACATCATATTGCTGGAAGGGGTGGTTTGGACAGTCCCAACATTAGAGCATGAAAGCCTTGAGTTAAATTAACAAAGCTCAGATGAAACTCAGGCAGCTGGCGACAAATGCAAAATGAACTTACCAGATTCCCTATTCTTTTTTTTAACCTGCAGCAGAATTTCCTGGTTCCATTAGTAGTACTCTTACTTCTGAAGCACTATAAAGATTTGAACATAAGTTAACGCTCCGGTGCAGTACTGTGGGAGGACTGCGCTGTGAGCAGTGCTGTCTTTTCTTAAACCAATACACTACTGACTCTCTTAGATTCCAGAAAAAGTTTGACTAGCTGCAAAATTGTTTTGCGGTTGAGATTGCAAATTGCCTGAGGTTGCGGAAGAGGTTTCTATATGAATGCAAGTTCTTCTTGTTAGCAATCATGTGTCTAAGTTATTGGGAGCATGTGTTTAAATTTGATGTGGATCTGTGGGATGGATGGACCCAAATGACTCCCAAAGACTGGAAGCTGGGACACTCTTGCTGTGAAGCCAGAAACAATACAACAGCATCAACTAAGCCACAGAAAGGGCCATTTCTTGCTCAATAATTCCAGGAGTTGAGTCTTGGCTGAAAATGTCACTTCTCTCACTCTTTACAATTTTATCTTTCCTGGACGATACGCCATTGGAATGTTTTCCAAGTATTTTATGTTGAGCCATAACCACATCAGAAAGCACATAACACAACCATTACGTTGGCCAGGGCTTATAACTGGAAACTGTGTGGAGCCATGCTGAAGGCTCATATACCTTCAGCTGCAAATGCGCACAGAGACCCATATTCTTATAAGTGACAGGTTTAACTTTACTGCAGATATATTTACAACATCTGATTAAACTTTCAGAACGATTTTGGCATTTCAATTGCCAAAATGGCTTCTACGAATTTTATTTATTTCTGGGGTCAGCTCAGTGCAGAAAGAACTTACCATGCTTCTTCCTCTCTGAAAGATGATTGACAAGTCCTACACGTCTGCTTTTCCCGCGTAGACTGCCATTTGTTTTTATTTCAGTATGTTTCCAATTATTTCTTGAAAGCAAAGCTTAGACCTCTTTCTGCCATCTCTTCAGTCAATGCATCTCAGAATGTAACACTTTACTGAGTGGGTGGCATGGTAGCATAGTGGTTAGCACAGCTATCGCACAACGCCAGTGACTTGTGTTTGATTACTGGCTTGGGTCACTGTCTGTGCAGAGTCTGCACATTTTCCCCCTGTCTGCATGGATTTCTTCCCACAGTTTGAAAGATGTGCTGGTTAGATGTATTGGCCATGCTAAATTCTTCTTAGTGTACCTGAACAGGCATCGGAACGTAACTAGGGGATTATCATAGTAACTTCATTGCAGTATTAATGTAAGGCTATTTGTGACACTAAAAATAAACTTTAAACTTAAAAGATTTCTCCTTATCCACTTTGTAGATATATTGTCAGGCACCTTAATTACACATTCTTTGGTTTGTGACATTCCTGCCAATGAAAATATCTTTTCTCTATCCAGTCTACCAAAATCCTTCATTATCTTTTGTTGGTAAATCTCCCCACAACCATATTCACTGGAAGAACAATCTTCGATTCTCTGGCCTGTCCAGTTAAGTAAATCTCTGCACTCTCCTTAACACCTAAACATCCTCCTTAAAGTGTGGCACCAAAATTGGCCACAATATACTAGCTGAACTCTAACCAGTGATTTATAAAAGTTTAGCATATCTTCCTTGTTTTTGGACTCCATGTTATTTATTTTGGACATCTTGGGTGAAATTCTCCCAAAATAATTTGCGTAAAAATTGGAGTCATTCCCGTTGTTTTTTTTCAGTGGGAGTTCAGAGAAGAATCTCCCACGCTCTGGGAACTGCATAGCTCAGCTGCGTGAATATCATTAGCTTTCAGACGTTGAGGTCTATTCCTGCTGGAAAGGCTGAAATCAGCAAGCTGAGTGGGCTATTGTGCATGCGCCGAGCAGTCAATGCCATGGTTGGCATATACGCAGTGGCCCTGTACTAATGGCCTCCTGATTGCTGGCCAGCTCTATGATCTCTACAATGTTGGCTCTCTGCCTCCCCGTGGCCTGATTGTTGCCCCCTCTGCAATAATACCTGGGTCCAGCCACTCTGCCTGGCCTGCCGTGATCTCCAACACTCCCTGTCCCCCTTCGATAGTAACCCCATTCCGCACTGCCAACCTTCCCAGCAGGCTGACCACCAACCCCCTTGCTGATTCCCCACTCCACAGCCTGCCCTACCTGCTGGCCTCCCTTCTTACCCACCCATAATGATCGTAGAGTGGCAATGGGACCCCCACTACCACCGATAACCCACTAGGCCCCTGCCCCTAAATACCACAATCTCTTAGCACTGCTCATGCTCGATGGATAGTGTCGAGGTGCTTCCTGAGAATTAGCACTTCACCCCTTAGACACTAGCAGGGGGCCCAGACTGGCACTTCTAGGGTGCCAATGCTGAGGGGTACTCCCCGACCAGCCAACCCTTTGGGGGTCCTGATTGCTTATCTTTTACTCCATCAGGGCTGAGCCACCAGTCCCCCGAAGGTGGGGCGCTGGTGTCATCCCTGCTGGAGTGAAATACTCCTGGCAGAGAGGAGAGAGGCTAGCGGTCCGGAGGCTTCAGCCTTTAAGTGCATTTAAATCAGATGCAAAGTAATATTAAAATTATTTCCGTGTCTCCTCACCGATTTCCTGTGCAGTGCAGACACCACCAGGAACCAGCGCTGGGTATCCCTATAGTGGTGGGAACACAGTGTGAATCCTGCACATTAATCACCCTAAGATTCTCCTGACCCACTGCACTATTAAATTATCTCTAGGGACATAAGTGGCCAGGTACAGTTTGTGGTACAGTTCTGCGTCATAAATCAACTATTAGGAAAATTTGGCCTCAAAAAATTTGTATGCTTTGTCAACAACCTTATCAACTATTTTAAAATTTGTATGCTTTGTCAACAACCTTATCAACTATTTTAAAATTTTTTGAGGCCAAATTTTCCTAATAGTTGATTTATGACGCAGAACTGTACCACGAACTGTACCTGGCCACTTATGTCCCTAGAGATACCTAGGGATGGATTTTCAGTCACCTGTGTTCAGTGTGTTGTACTTGGAAAATCACCCAGTCTGACAGTCTCACTAGCTTAGATTTTCAAAGAGAGAATACGAAGAAGAATCAACATCCCAAACTATCATCATGAACTGCTCGCTGAGCTTGATGTAAAGCTCATTAAGAGTACATGAAACAATTGTTAGCAATTGCTCCTTAACCTTTTGTCTAAGGTAAAACCTTAGATCAAGTCCAAGATGGGGGCAATGCTTATCTTGTCAGCTTGGATCTCATTAGTCTTTCTTGTGGGGACAATGAATTGGATTCAATTGCAATGTAGTTTTTGAGCTTGGCTAGTCTACTCTGAGCATTGACTTTGTAAATTTAAGAATGGAATAAATTTCTTTTGAGAAAGAATTGGTGTGCATAGGAAACACAAATGATCCAGAATACTCCTGGCCATCATTATCAGGGACAGTGGAGGGACATTAGAACTCATGAGTGAAACATTATGAAACAGTTGCATAAAAAGCAAGTGTGAAGCATAGTTGTCCAGGGAATGGTGGCATTGTGGTTGGCATTCTTATAGTGCAAGAACATGGGTTTGATTTCATGTTGGGTCACTGTCAGTGTAAAGTTTGTATATTCTCTCCGTGTTTGCAAGGGTTTCCTATGAATGTTCCGGTTTCCTCTCTTGGTCTAAAGATGTGTAAGTTAGGTGGATTGGCCATTCTAAATTGCCCCTTAGTGTCCAAGATGAGTAGGTTAAAGGGATTGGTCACGGTAAATGAGGAGTGTTATGGGGATAGGGTGGGAAGGATGGGCCTATGTAAGATACTCTTTTGGCAAGTCGTTGCAGATTTGATGGGTCAAATGGTCTTCCACACTATAGGGATTCTGTGGCCCTATGATACAGAGTTGCCCTTGCTAGAACTGAGAGCCTGATTCTTGAGGAGAACCTGTTTGAACTCTCGAGGAACATGAGGCTGCTGACATCCTTGGCCGCCAATTGGACTGACTTAGTGGAGCTATTTTCCCAGATGGTAGGAAAAGTACAATCCTCCTCTTCACTACAGTCTAGATCAAGGCCCCAAGAGAGACATCTCAAAAATGTAGGACCACTGACCCTTTCTTCTCCCAGCTCATCCATTTCCAAGGTAAAAGCAAGCTCAGTCATGGCTGCCATTTGTCCTTGAAATTATCCTTTCATGACCAGCTCATGCTTAATGCTTCTAATTGGGCACTAAACTCCACACCGGGTCAGTTAGTGACCACTGCTTTGAAAATTGGAGTGCATCAATATGTCGGCGCAGTGTGTATAGGGACACGGATGTGCCAGGAATTGAGTTCTAGACTTTGAAATGATAATTCTGGCCTGCAGCCAGAGGTGTAGATGGGATTCTGTATTGCCTCGGAGGGAGCAGTTTTGTTTTCAGTTTCTCAAACTGCTGTGGTGGAATTTTGAACTCAGATTCTCTGAATTATTGGCTCTGGATTACTAGTGTAATGACTAATAATAATGGAGTGACGAATAGGAACTTGAAACCTGAAATAATATTCTCTGCAAAGCTGCTGCAAAAATGTGTTCTACCCTAGATAGCAAACATACATATTAGCAGGTTTGCTTTTCAAGGCAAGCAAGGAAGACATTGAAAAGAAAATTCCTTTCTGTCCAGACTTCATTTTCCCTATGTGACATCAATAACAAGGAATCTAACTTATTCAGATAAGGTTCTGTCCATGCCAATTGTATTAATTGATGGATGTTATGCATCTAATCTCTTAATGCCATGTCTTTACAAATAACATAGATATCGCATGGTTACTATAAATACTGGAATAGTGCCAGTACAAGTAGACTACAATCACCAGAAAACATGTTCTGACATAATTCTCCCTTTGACTAGATGATCTAGATTTGTCTATGCTTTACAGTTAGTCTCACATAGAAGAAAGATTTACTTAAGTGGCACTCTTTCGCAAAGACATAAACAAAGAATAACAAGAATTACTGACCTACTAGGATAGTACAGTGATTAGCACTGCTGCCTCACAGCACCAAAGACCTGAATTCAATTCTGATCTCAGGTAACTGTGCTGAGTTGGCACCTTCTCCCTTTGTTTGTGTGTGTTTCCTCCAGGTTCTCCACTTTCCTCCCACGGTCCAATGATGTGCAGGTTAGGTTGATTGCCCATCCTAAATTACCCTGAATATCATGCGAACTAGCAGGATAAATTTGTAGGATTACAGAGCTAGGGCCTGGGTGTTACTGGCTGGATGGACAGAATAGCCTCCTTCTGCATTGTAGGGACTCTATACTTAATATTATGTAAACTAATTCAGCGACCATTTTATGTACAGTAAGATCTCAACATGAGATATGAAATAAAAGACCACATGTAAGACCGTTTAGCAGGATACAGGCCCACTTCCAATCAGCAAGGTGGTTCAGGCCATTACTAAATTGGCAGAGTCTTTTTTTAAAGCATAGACCTCATTCCAATATTGATTTAATTTTGTTTCAATTTATAAATCTGTTTGCATCAGCTGGAACTCTGTATTGCTGCTTGAGCTTTGGCCGGTATTTCCAGGAACAAACCAATTGTCTTTAAAAAAAAAACAGAACTTTGTTCACATGCAACTCTGAAAAGAACTCCTGGATTCACAACATAATGGTTGGCTGCTATCGCTCTTCAATGATGTCGCTAATGCCCACCTTTCCCCACCCGCTAATCCCTGTCATCACCCCTCCAACACAAACACTACTCCACTGCTTATTCCCACCCTGTTTGGGAATAAGAGGTCCGTAGACCTAACATGGGTTGAACTGTCTCTTTTGTTGAATTGCATGGATTTAGTTAGCAATGCTGCATGTCAACAGAAATACACCCCATTCGAGTGTGGACAGAGAAAGAATGATTAGAACAGTAATTTTAATAACAATAATGGCTATATGGGCTTATTCTGACTGAGAATTAAACATACTGGGATTTTTGGTCAAATTATAATTAAAAACAGACGCAGTTGCTGTGAGCTGAAGATGCTTCCTGTGTTGATCAAATTCTTCGAGTGAGACGCGATGACACCAAAGTTTATGGGTTCTATGTGACCTACATTCTATCTGAACCAAGCTTAATAGATTGTTCACAAGTAATTTAGTTGGCTGTTCGAGCAATGTGATTGGTTTCCAGTTACACCTTTAGCTGGGTGCTAGAGACCCTTCTGGAAAAGTTGAAACAATTTGTAGATTAAAGAGATGTGCAGTCCTTTGTAACAATAACTCTGGAAATCAACCAATCCAGAAATGTGTTCTGAAATACATCAAAGAAGGACCATGATGACAGATTCTATGTTGAGAATAGTTTTGGCCATTTCTTTCTAAACCATGTAGTAGCTATTCTCAGTTAAAGAATTCGAGTTGATGTTCTGGAGGAATTATTTTTATGTTGTTTCATGGAAACACAAAATTTTTGCAGTGCAAGACGAGGCCATTTGACTCTTCAGATCAGCACTAGATTTCTGAGCAGTTCAAATAATGCCATTCTCCTGCCTTCTTCCTATAACCTTGCGCATTCATCCTTTTCGGTAATTGTCTAACTCTCTCTTGAGTGCTTCCATTGAATCTGCCTCCACCACACTCAGATAATGTCCAACAGATTTATTTGGTAGTGTGAGCTTTCAGAGTGCTGCTCCTTCATCAAGTGATTCACCTGATGAAAACTCTGAAAACTCGTGCTAGCAAATAGACCAACTGGACTTTAACCTGGTGCTGTGAATCTTCTTATTGTGCCTACCCTAATCCAACACCGGCATCTCTACATCATACTCAGATAAAGCAAATCATCCATAAAAGTTCCAGTGGGAGATCAAAGCAACTCCTGCAGAAACATAAGTTCATAATCTTTTCCCTTCAGCAAGTACTTGAAAAGAAAACATGAATCTCTTAGCCAAGATATTTTCCAGATCCATTTTTCTAGGAATGCTGTAAATGATCACTTTACAAATGTCCCTACCTTGTTTCATTTGGCATCAATGGAAACAAAATTTGGGAGGAATTTAAAGTAGGCTGTCAACATGCAATCACCTGTTTTACATTATCACACAAAGTTAATATCTGAACTAATAGTTTATTTGGTTCTACAATAAAGATATAATGTGGTAATATTTTAAAACCTATTTATAAAATTCGGTTAAAGTCTAAACATCAAACAAGGCCCAGATGTTTGCTCCCAAGCCAGGCAGCATGAGCTGGAAAATTTCCCAGCTTGTTGTACCTGCCTTGGGAGAAATACATCCACATAGCAGGATCTTCAACCTGGAACAGGGGTGTGTGAAGAAGTATGACCATCACTTCCAGATGCCTATTGGACATGGCAACAGGAATGGCCAAGTACTGAGGTGGACTGTTTAAAAGGTTCACTTCAGCTCTCTGAGACTTCATACCAATTGTTTTGTTAAGCCCCACTTACCCCTCAGTACCTCTATGTCATTAGCACATATTCCCCATCTACCTCTCCATGACCCCTGATGGTTCAATGACAACTCATTGCCCTTCCATCCTCGGTGAAAGCTCGCCTAATATCCATAAGAGCAGACATCAGGAATCATTTTGAAACTAAATAAATTATTTACTATAATCATGTTAAAAAATACTCCTCTTAATGAAAGCTCATCAAAAATATTAAATGACCACAAATACTTAATCCCTTATAAGAACAAACAATTTTTTTTTATATATAGTCATACCTCACATCAAAGACAACTAATCTTTTAATAACCTCTCTGAGCTGACAATCAAACTGTGAGCATAGGATACCATGAACTGAGATGAGTTGTGGAAATCAGCTAAATATTAATAAGGACAAAATGATAGCCCTTGGGATAATATAAACAAATAAACAGCTATGGTAACTACCAGACCAGAGTTTTTTCAACTCCCGCTGACACAGGCAGCTTTTTTTAAATAAAACTTAAAATGCTTGTGACTTAAATAATTTCAGAGCTTGAATCTTTTTACCACTCACTGACATTAGCAGCCAGTTCTTTAACTTTTAAGTAGTTGGGGATTTAAATAATTTTGCAGCTCAAAGGTTCTACAGACCTTATCCATCCTCCAAGAGCATTTAAAACTACTCGTAAAAGTTTGTTACCTGTATGGGTTAAATGGATAAATGTGAGGTTATTCACTTTGGAAGCAAAAATAAGAAATCGTACAGTGCAGAAACAGGCCATTTAGCCCATCACGTCTGCACTGACCACAATCTCACCCAGTTCCTACTCCCATATCCCTACATATTTACCCGCTAATCCATGCATCTCAGGACTCTAAGGGCAATTTTTAGCATGGCCAATCAACCTAACCTGCACATCTTTGGACTGTGGGGGGAAACCGGAGCATCCAGAGAAAACCCACATAGACGTGAGGAGAATGCGCAAACTCCACAGAGACTGTGACCCAAGCCAGGAATCAAACCCAGGTCCCTGGAGCTGTGAACAGCAGTGCTAATCACTCTGCTACCGTGTCTGATTACTACCTAAATGGCTGTAAATTGGGAGAGGGGAGTGTGCAGTGGGATCTGGATGTTCTTGTGCACCAATCACTGAATGTAAGCATGCAGTTGCAGCAGGCAGTAAAGACAACAAATGGTATGTTAGCCTTCATTGCAAGAGATTTTGAGTACAGGAACAGGGATGTGTTGTTGCAATTAGACAGGTGAGGTCACATCTAGAGTATTGTGTGCAGTTTTGGTCTCCTTTTCTGAGGAAGGATGTTCTTGCTCACAGGGAAACGCAGCGAAGGTTTACCAGGCTGATTCCAAGGATGGTGGGCCTGATGTATGAAGAGAAATTGACTAGATCAGGATTGTTTTCACTGGAGTTCAGACAAATAAGGATGGATGTCATAGAGATTTATAAAATTCTAACGGGGCTAGACAGGATAGATGCAGGGAGAATGTTCCCAATGGGGCAGAGGAGTCCAGAACGAGGGGGTCACAGTCTGAAGATTCATGATGGATCTTTTAGGATGGAGGTGAGGAGATATTTCTTCACCCAATGAGTAGTGAGCCTGTGGAATTTGTTACCATGGGAAGTGGTAACGAAGAAGTGACTAGATGCAGCACTTGTGGTGAATGGGATCAAAGGTTCTGGGGAAAAAGCAGGATTAGGCTATTGAGTTGGATAATCAGCCATGATCATAATGAACGGTAGAGCAGCCTTAAAGGGCCAAATGGTCTCCTCCTCCTCCGATCTTCTATGTTTTTATATTTCTAACCCATATTAGAGCAAAAATTGTGTCTGTCTGAGATCTGCTGAGTTCAAGTTCCCCCTGCTTCTCTGCTGGCAATGTAGGATCTGTCAGAAATGGAGTTAAGGCTTTCAGGTCTGGATCACACCTGCCATGTTTATAGGTCCAAATCTCAGCTACAGTTTATTCGTTTTAGTTATTGTAGGGACTGCGGACTTTATGAAGGGTTCGCTTCAACTTCTCAAAGACAATACTGGCAGTCATGCAGGTGACACCCATAATCCATGAATGAACGTTTAAATGTTTAGGTTAATTAAATTTTGTTTTATAAATTAAGAAAAATAACTTGACAACATTTTTTCAGTATGGATCTGGTGAAATAAAAACCTGCCAGTTATTTTGGTTGGTGCAGACTTGGAGGGCTGAAGGGCCTGTTCCTGTGTTATAATTTCCTTTTTTCTTTGTTCTTTGAATGGCAGAGCAGGACTAAAGGGCTATCTAGTCCATTCCTGCTTCTATTTCTCATGTTTTTATGCTAAGCCCACTTGCAGTGATGTTGGTAGAAGAAGGAAATCGATAAGGACAACTCACTCGTTTTTAACACCAGTGGCCCAGGCTGATGGATTGTGGTTCAAATTCTCTTGCCACAGACAACAATAAACAGTGTTGACCAGAGCATTAGTTTAAATAAGCTCCAATTTCTGAAGCTTGAACCTATGATATTTTGACCTCCAACCAAGGGTACTGTCAACTCTGTGAAGTCGATAAAGCATGGTTGCTAAACAAAAGGCCAAATGCACAGCACTGTTGTACTGGAGACTTGCATCCTTGTAGTTATGACTTAATTGAGTAACGATTGAGTCAGTTTATTTGGGCCTGTTGTAAGATGGTTAGGTGTGTGTTTTTGGAAAGGGTAGTTTTATAGTTCTCGGCAATCCTGTGAATTAAAAACATGTGGGTAGTTGCCTCTGTCCAATTGCCTTTTGCATGTGTGGACAGTGTCAGGCTCCCAATTACAAGTCTGTTTTACAAAAACCTTACCGACTTAAAATCATCAGATTCGATTTAAGATAGTTTATAGGTGCTCGTAGCATGAAGCACGTAAGGAATACCCCCTTGGTCGAGGTACCAGAAGTCTCCTCATGCTTTTCCAAATGTAGTGTTGTGTCAGTGTCATTTGTAAATGGAAGAAAATTTGAGAGAGGGCTGAAAATGGGAAAAGATTGCCTTCAAAACGTTACCAGTAGCAAAGCCACCATATTCATGACATGTCTTGTGCGCTATATTTAGAATATCTGTATACTGTGGCTCACTTGTCAAAAGTACAATCTGCCTCATCTGGAGGTCAGAGTTTATTACATTGTGGGAAAGATTGATATCACTTGAGGATTAATTCCATTACATCAGTTCCTGGGCGGGAGTTTTGGTTCATGTCAGTTGAGCTGTTAATTTCTTTTAGATCTTTTCTAAAATGCGTTCTGCGGTATTGTGCACAAATATCACTGGAAATATCACCCAGGACAGATAAAACTTATTGGGGTGGTTTAAAGAGCTTTCAGTTTGTGGGAGCCATAACTCTTCCGGATTAGGCGTTGAAAACCAGAGATCTTAGTCACTGAAGTTGATGTTAAAAATAGTACTTAAACCTTGGCCAACAAAAATAATTGATCAGAACTAAAGAGGAAATAATCTAAAATTTAAAGGCAATAGAGGTTAGGAAATGTGAGCAATGAACTTGTGGACACGAGTTTAAAGCCAAAAGAAAAGTTGTGTACAAACACATGCATATATACGTGGGTGCCATGGTGGCACAGTAGTTAGCACTGCTGCCTCACAATGCCAGGGACCTGGGTTCAATTCTGGCCTTGGGTCACTGTCTATGTAGAATTTGCACATTCTGCATCTGTTTCCAGTGGGTTTTCTGTTTTTTTTCCTGCAGTCCAGAGATGTGCAGGTTGGTTTGATTGACCATGTTCAATTGCCCCTCAGTGTCACAAGGATTAGCCAGGTAAATAAATGGGGTTTAGGGGATTGCTTTTAGTGCAGCCTTCATGCATTGAATGGCCTCCTCCTGTATGGTAGGGATTCTATGATTCTTATATATGTATGTACATGCAGTTATGGTAACAGATACAGGTACATGAAGAAACATCCACAAAAGAACAAAAAAAAGACAGGAAGACAAACCTTCCATAGCATCAGGACATCCAAAAGCATTTTACCAATAAAGTACGTTTGAAATGCAACCTCTGTTACAGTTTAAGAAACGTGGCAGTCAATTTGTACATAACCATGATAATTCCAAAGAATTGATTCCAATGCTGTTAACTGAGACAAGAGTTTTGCCAAGGATATCGGGGAGAACTCTCTTGTCCTTCTTTGAAAAGTGCCACAGGATATTTTACATTCACCTGAAAGGATAGATTGTGAAGAAATGATTGGGAAGAGTCCATGTTGTACATAATCTCTGGAAAGGGTGAGCTTATAGGCTAATTTGTCTTGAAATTTCCAGACTGTCTCACATTAATCATAATCCTTTCTTGACAGTGTAGTTTTCAAACAGGAATATCAAATAAGATGCGAACCCTGTATCAGATTCCATATTTTATGACAAAAGAAGTGCCTCCAGTGTTCTAGGTGATTGTATGGTGATGGATAGAGATATTAAATTTTGGTAATATTGAATATTAAAGATTCAGCAACCTTGGAGGCATCCATTTCATAACTGTAACTTGTTTGAGCCTAGCAAGGTTAGGGAGAGGACAATTCAGCAAGTTATTATTCAATGAATGACAGCAAGCAAATGGATTTCAAAAACAAAGCCATACCAGACTCTTCATAATCATCTTGCCAGAAAAAACTTGGAGGATTTATGCCTATATTTGCATCTTGCTGAATTCCTACAATGTAGAAGGAGGTCATTTGGTGCATTGAGTCAGACTGATTCTCCAAAAGATCATTCCACCTGTGGGAGAGGAGAACTGAGTTCAGCAGGGGGGTCAAGCAGTGGGGCAGGAGAATTAACATAGCAGCAGCAGCACCCTCACTGTAGCCTGGCTGTTTCTGCATATGCATGAAATAGACAGCACAGAAAAAGTTGGATATTTTACTGTATCTATCAATAGGACACAGTTGAATACCCTTGCTAATAGCAATGATACTGTAATAAAGACATGATTAAGTCACCATTGTTTGAACAGACATTCCCTCCATCTACCACTAAACATTATGACATTTCCAATGGGACGTGATTAAACAGCTATTGTCTTGGGCTTATCTCTTTGTACCATATGTAAATAATTTACTGGTGTGCTTGACTAGAATCAGTGATCTTTATTAAGAGTTGTAAGAAATGTTCTAAAACAAAATCTGACTGCACAATTGAGCAGAGCAGACTGAAGAAGCCTTTCAAATTCTTCATTTCTCTTCTCTTATTGATAAAAAGAGAATAAAGGATCCAACACTCGTGAAAGCTGTGTCCAAATATCTTTCAAGTACCAATAACACAGGTCCACCCCATTGTGCCACCATACCAAACTGTGCTATGTTATGCTATTGCTAAGGTCCTTCAGCAGGGATGATTTCAGAGGGTTTCCACTAATTATCAGTTAAAAGACTGGAAATTTCTCCTTCAGTCTCTATTTGTCTCTGAGCTACTCCGATTTTAGTGTATGCTGTCATCCAACCCCTTCATGTTATTTCATGTCAGTTGTCTATCTGAGCAGAAACATTTTAATGATTCAAAACTTCGAACCTGTTCAAGTAAATAGCATCCTGAAAGGTTCAGGCAGAAATTTGTGTTAGGCTTGAAAAACATTTTTAAACAGAGCCTCATTGTTAATCAGTTATGATGGATTAGCACAACGAAATTGTGTAATAACAGGACATGGACCATTTTCAATAGAGGCCCAAATCTATATTAAAGACAGCATGTTCCAATCAAAATTCATCTTAAAGAGGGCTTCAACATCAAGGACCCTTTCAGAAGCAGAATTATGGCACTATGAGTCTTGCTAAATAAGATGGTATGTTAATTAATTTTTTTCAAATAAGAAACCCCACCAAATGGTCTCCTCTTTAAAAAGAAAAGTTTGCCATCTAAAAATTGTTTAGTGAATACCATTTTAAAATACGAGTAAATATGGAGAACATTTTTATAAAGGATGTTCCACCATCAGAGCCTCTTCAAAGTCATTAGTAATTCTCAATACCTCTTCCTTTCATTAAAAGAGTCAAATTCAATTCACCAAAAGAGTCTTCTCATGTGGGCTAATTATCAGCTGATTTTTAAAAGCTGTAAACAATATAATAGTGAGCTTCCACTACATTGAAGAACATTGAGCATTCATTTGAGCGGATGAGAGGACCAAAATGCTCGGGGTGTCCAATGTTCCTCAAAATGGGTGGTGAAAGAAAGTAAGACTCGATCCGTACAGAAGCAAGATGTCAGGCTTATTACCCAGTCAGCTGCTGAGCAGCAAGTACAGAGGAGATGTTAGGGGTAAGTTTTTCACTCAGAGAGTGGTGAGTGACTGAAATTGGCTGCCGTCGGTGGTGGTGGAGGCGAACTTGCTGGGGTATTTTAAAAGACTTCTGGATCAATAAATGGGATTGGGTGTTACAGGTAGTTCTATGGCCTATTAGGTATGGGTATGATTGGCGCAACTTGTGGGCCAAAGGCCTGTTTATGCTGTAGTGTTCTATGTTCTATTATAGCTCTGACTTTGATGTAGATAAGGTTCTGTTCTAGTTGTACTATTGCCAAGTTTGTGGATTTTTTTATTCATTTATGGGACATGGGCATCGCTGGCTGGCCAGCATTTATTGCCCATCCCTAGCTGTGCTTGACAAGGTGGTGGTGAGCTGCCTTCTTGAACCGCTGAAGTTCATGTGCTGTGGGTTGACCTACAATGTCATTATTTGGCCCAGTGACTGCTAAGGAATGGTGACATATTTCCAAGTCAGGATGGTTAGTGACTTGGAGAGGAACTTGCTGGTGGAGGCGTTCCCATGTATTTGTTGTCCTTGTCTTTCTAGATGGAATTGGTCATGGTTTGAAGGTGCTTGTTTAAGGATCTTTGATGAATTGCTGCAGTGTACCTTGTAGATAGTATACACTGCTGCTGCTGTCGATGATGGAGGATTGAATATTTGTAGATGTGGTGCCAGTCAAATGGATTGCTTTGTCCTGGATAGTGTCAAGCTTCTTGAGTGTTATTGGAGCTGCACCCATCCAGGCAAATGGGGAGGATTCTATCTCACTCCTGACTTGTGTCTTTTGATGGTGGATAGACTCTGGGGAGTTAGATGAAATAAAAATGCTGGGAAGGCAAGTAGTGTGGATAACACACAGATTCTACAGAGGAATATAGATAGATTAAGTGACTGCAAAAACTTGTCAGATGGAATATAATGTAGGAAAATGTGAAATTATGCACTTTAGTAGGAAGAATAAAAAGTGATTTTTCAAATAGAGAAAGACTGCAGAACAGAGAAATTTGGGCATCCTCATTCATAAATTACAAAGTTCTAGCAGACAAGTTCAGCAGGTAAGAGGGAAGGCATATAGAGTATTGCCCTTTATTTGAAAAGGAATAGAACATAAAACATGGAAATGTTGCTAAAACTGTACAAGGCACCAGTTAGACCACATCTGGAATGTTGGGAATATTTTTGATCCTCTTATCTGAGGAAAGATATACTGGCATTTGAGGCAGTCCAGAGAAGGTTCATGAGGTTGATCCAGAGCATGGAAGGATTTTCTTAGGAGGAAATGGTAAATAGGTTGAGCCTGTATCCATTGGAGTTTAGAAGAATGAGAGGCGACCACTTTGAGACATATAGGGGTAAATTTTCCAGTCCCATCTACCATGGAAATTGTAAGGGCGCAAGGGGCCAATTTAGTTGACCATTTAATGATCTATTAGCCTTAGGCAGGAATTTACGATCTTGGTACAGGTGTAACTGGAAAATCCCACCCATAAGATTCTCAGGAAACTTGACAGGATAAATGCTGAGATGTTATTTTCCCTTGTGGGAGACGTTAGGACCAGAGGGCATTATCCCAGAGTAAAGGGTTACCCATTTCAGACAGGTGAGGAGGAATTTCTTCTTTTGGGGTAGTGAATCTGTGGAATTCTTTAACGCAGAGGGCTGGAGGAACTGGATCAGAACGTATGTTCAATGTATGGACGGATTTTTAATAAGTAGGAGAATCAAGAATCATAGGTATAAGGCAGGAAAATGGAGTTGAGGATTATCATTTCAGAGCATGATCTCATTGAATGGTAGAGCATGCTCAATGGGCTGAATGGCCTACTGCAGCTACAAAGATTTATGGTCTTATGTTCCATGTTAAAATGCAGTACATAGGCAATGCTGACCTGGGTTCTTGTTCATTGCCTCCTATTTCCTCCTGGCCCTCAGTGCTGCTTCTCTCGGCCTGTCGGAACTCAATAGCAATTTTCAATAGATATGAGCACCAGAAAACGATGTAAAGTGTACCAGAAAACGATGTAAAGGAACCAGCCCTGTGTTTAACAGCAGTCATGATGTGGAGATGTTGGCATTGGCTTGGGGTAAACACAGTAAGAAGCTTAACAATACCAGGTTAAAGTCCAACAAGTTTATTTGGTAGCAAACACCACTAGCTTTTGGAGTACTGCCCCTTCGTCAGGTGAGTGGGAATGGGAACTCATCTGATGAAGGGGCAGAGTTCCAAAAGCTCTACCAAAGCTTTGCTACCAAATAAATCTGTTGGACTTTAACCCTGGTGTCCTGAGACGACTTACCGTGTTTAACCAGCAGTTTAACCCATTTCCACACAAGCATGTGATCATCAGGTGACAGTTCTGTGATTCAGCAGAAAATTGACAATCTAATTTTATGAAGAAATAAAGTTGACTTCATGTCAGCTCTGGTTCAGCGATTGGTCTTTAGCCACCCAGCCAGTAAGTTTTGAGATCAAGCTTCTTTTCAGGACTGGAGCACATGCTGAAAGAGTATTGCATTAATAGAGCTGCTACTTACCTGATGAAATGTTATAGATCCTTGGAGCTATACTACTTGCATTGGCTTCAATGGCTGTCTAGGCTCACCATCGTTGCAATATCTGTCTCTTGGGTCTCCAATGTTGCACCTGAGAACTCAGAGCATGTTCTCTCGCTTCACGTACTGTTGGGCATTCTTCTGCTCAGAACGTCTGAGTCCCCTGCTGAGGAAGTAAATAGCGCATGGGCTGCATGCAACATTCAATGAAGTGAATAAGCAGACATGGTTTGCTTGCTGTCTGTGTGGGAGACCACAGGTGCAAATTAATTGCACATCGCAATTCCTGCACCAGTTTTTGGGAGCGATTCAATTTTTCCTTCAGAGTGTGTAAGTCCATTGTGACTGAATTATGTGCAAGTGTCAAAATTTGCATTATGGCATTCTTAAAAACATAGAACTGCTATAATGCAGAGAGAGGTCATTCAGCCCATTGAGTCTACACTGACCCTCTGAAAGAACATCCCACCCAAAGGCTTCCCTTCACCTTTATCCCTTTAATCCCATGCATTTATCATGGCTAATCCATCTAACTTACCCATCTTTTGTCACTAAGGGGCAAATTAGTATGTCCAATTCATCTAATCTGCACACCTTTGGAATATGGGAGGACACCAGAGTACCTGGAGGAAACCCATGCAGACATAGGTAGAATGTGCAAACTTCACATGGAGAGTAACCCAAGGCCACACTCGAACCTGGCGCTGAGGCAGCAGTGCTAATCACTGTGCTACTCAAAGCAAGATTCAAGTCCATTATTGAAGTAGAATAGAAAGCCTCGACATTGCATCTGACAACAAGGCACACCTTGCTTTGGAAAGTTGGAAGGTCATTTTAGATGTCTAACTAAATATCATCCATCCGTGGGAAAAGTGAGAACGGAACTTGATGAGGTCAAAGAAAAAGTCTGACATTCAAATATTCAATTGTACAAAGAGTGAACAATTTCAAATGTCTTTTAGTAAATTATAATGACACAGTGGCACAGTGATGAGCACTGTTGCCTCACAGCACTTGGGATCCAGGTTCAATTCCGGCCTTGGGTGACTGCCTGTATGGAGATTGCACGTTCCTCCTGTGTCTGTATGGGTTTTCTCCGAGTGCTCAGGTTTCCTCCCACAGTACAGACATGTTGATTGGCCGTGCCAAATTTTCCCTTAATGTCCCAAGATGTTTATGTAGAGGGATTAGCAGGAAAAATACATGGTGTTACGGATATATCGTCTACAGCTTCTCTTTATAACTCAGTCCATGAAGTCCTGATAGCATCCTAGTAAACCTTTTCTATACTCTTTCTAGTTTAGAAATATCCTTTCCATAATAGTGTGACCAGGATTGCACAAGTATTTCAAGTGTGCCCTTACCAATATCATGTATAACTTCAACAAGATGTCCCAACTCCTGTATTCAATGCTTCGACTGATAAAACCAAGCATGCCAAATGCCGTCTTCAAGACTCTGTCCACCTGTGATTTTGCTTTCAAGGAACTATGAACATGTCCAGGTGTCTTTGTTCTGTAACTCTCCCCAGTGCCCTATCATTAACTGATTAAGTCCTTTCCTGGTTCAATCTACCAAAATATATTACTTCACATTTGTCTAAATTAAACTCCATCTGCCATTCATCAACCCACTGATCTAATTGATCAAGATCCCGCTGCAATTGGAGACAACCTTCCTCACTGTCTACTATGCCGCCAATCTTGGTGTCATCTGCAAACTTACTAACCATGCCCACTATATTCTCATCCAAATCATTAATATAAATGACAAATAATAGTGGGCCCAGCACTGATCCCTGAGGCACACTACTGGTCACAGGCTTCTAGTTTTGAAAAACAACTCTACAACCACCCCCTGGCTTCTGTCAAGTAGCCAATTTTGTATCCATTTTGATACCTCACCCTGGATCCCATGAGATTTAATTTTATGCAACTCCTGAGGATGGGCTCTCTTAACCCAGTTGCTAATGGATAAGGACATACTATTGATCACATTTCCATTTAGTGGTCCAATAAATTACTTTATAAATAATTTCCTGTCAATATAGAAACACATTCAACCTATTATACACACTTCCATCTCCTAATTCTTCTTTTTGGATAGGGGTGTTGGTGTCTGGGCCAACATTTACTGCCCATTCCTAATTGCCCTTCAGAAGGTAGGGATGAGCTGCCGCCTTGAACTGCTGTGGTCCATGTAATGTAGCTACCTACTGATCTGTCCAGTAGGTTTAAACATGTCCTGCTGTTGGTTTCTACCTTCTCCCAATAACTACTATTGATCATGTGGCAGCCTCTCACCACCCCCCTTCAAACCCATGCATTCCCAACTCCCACCCTCTAACCATCCCACTTCCAGAAAAACCTACAAGTGAAAGGCTCAATTTTCTCACCCCTTCCTGCCCCCCAACACATTCCCCCCATCAGAGGCTCAAAGTCCTGATGTTTCACTGGTAGAAAGAGAAATACCTACAGGCCATTGATTTAAGATATTTGCAAAGGAACCAAAGGGGCATTGAGGAGAATTTTACTCAGTGGAGCAAGCTAAGCAAAATATTCCATCTGAAAGGATTGTAGAAGGAGATTCAATAGGAACTTTCCAAAAGGATTTGGATAAATACTTGGACAGTGAAAACTTGCAGGACTGCAGAGAGAAAGAGAGAGCAGTGAAGTGGAATCAATTAGATAGATCTTTAACAGAACTGGCGCAGGTACAATCAGTTGAAAGAATTCCCTCTGTACTATAAGACTGTTATTTTAGTTTTCTTGCAGTGTCTCGATAATATCACCTCCAAGCGTCATTTCAAGCCACTCAGCATTCTTGAGGTTTGGACATGTGGCACTGTTCTTTCAGCATTCCTGATGATACTACAGAAGTGATTAGTACACAAAATAGAATACGTATGGGGCCTGAAGTTTGGCTTGGAAGGAGTCCATATTTTTGTCTTCAGTTAACCATGCAGTACTGAGAATGCTCATCAGAAAATTGGACATATCGTGTTCATGGTCTTTTATCCTTTCAATTTAATGAAAAATTGTGGATAGTGTGGGCCTAAATTTCCAATAACTCCTGTCAATGAGTGGGAGTAGAAAAGTGCAGGGGGGTAGGGGTAGGTGTTTGCTGTTGACTTTTTCTTAAGTGAACTCATCAGGAAAAAGATTTATGTTCTAACTTGCTCTTCCTGTGATAAGGATCACAGGGGACGGAAGTGTACTCAAAATAACCTTGTGAATTGCTGCAGTGTAAGCAGTAGATAGTAGACACTACATTCACAATGTTCTTACATAGAACATAGAACATTACAGCGCAGTACAGGCCCTTCGGCCCTCCATGTTGCGCCGGCCTGTGGACCCTCTAACCTAAACTATTCCAAACTAATTGCTAAACTAATTGCAAACTAATAGTTTGCATACAAACTATTAAACTAATCCAAACTACTCTTGGTGGGGAGGAGGAGGTGGGGGCGTGTTTTGGTATAGGTTGGTTACAGCACAGAAGGAAAGCATTCAATACGCCTTGTCCATGCTAATAAATGGCAATTTTAAATTGTCTATCTTTTCTCTTCCGCCAAAACTTTCCAACAAAAAGTGCAAAGAGTTAATGAATTTCTCAGTAGCTAAGGTCAAGACCATCCAATCAGCTACTGTGCTCCTCAGTCAGTAACTTTGTTCCTACCCCAACCCTGGTGAAAATGGGCTACAAACATAGGAACGTTGAAAATAGGAGCAGAATTAGGCCATCCAGCCCTTTGAATCTGCTCCACCATTTATTATGATCATGGCTGATCATCCAATTCAGTAACCTGTTCCCATTTTCCCCCTCATATCCTTTGCCCCTTTAGCCCCAAGTGTGCTATATTTACTGATCATCGGAAAATGGGATGAAGGAGATGATTTAAAAAAAACATTGCATTGAAGAAGAATTAAAAATCCCATGTTGAAATTAAATACCGGATAAATCTTGGACGGCAGTTGCCATTTGCAGAACATTGCTGAAGAGCTTGAAAACAAAGCACGTTGATATTGAATTCTCATCACCTGTGGCTTTCCTTTTCACCTTGTGACTGGCTTTCTCCCAAAGTTTGGCGTCAGTGTGGAAATATTGGCAGAAGAGACTAGGTTCCCAGGGTGATCACGAGAACGATTCAGCTGGAACTGTTTACATCCCAGCTCAGATGCTGTGTGTAGTTAGGCCAGACTTGCATGCTGCTGTAATCATGAGCAGCGGGCACCCTCATTACCACGACATTTCCAGCCTTGTGTTTCTCTGAAGCACGTTATTTGGACCAATAATACCTGCTTGAATTATACACTTAAAGAGTACTCAGGGGGATGAAAGGGCTTTTCAAGTTTAACAGTGGGACACTTTTAAAAATATTAAAAATTTGGCTGAAAGTAACTCAAGACTGTTACATTACTGAAGAATATTTAAGTTTGTCTGATTCTGGATAATGCCAGTATCTCATCAAGGAATACACATTTGATTTCTTCCTGTGTCTGGCTTTCTCCCAAAGTTTAATAATAAGTGGTAAAATAAACCTTATGTTTGTTGGGGGACTCCAAGTAGAGATCACCCACTTCTCCACAAGGAGGGAGGTGGGAAATCTAGAGCAAACTTTACATATCTTCCATCTCTCTCTCGCTTAATTTGACTTGCTTGCTAGCACTCTCAATTTTAGGGCAAAAGATTTGGGTTTCAGTCCCATTCTGGAGTCTGAACCCCTAATTTGGTCCTGAAATATGCTACTTTGTTGGTGGAGACACTTCTTTCTGTGATGTGATACCAAGGACCCATCTGCCAGCCAGGTGTATGTGAATAATTCTATGGTGTAATAAGAAAGAACGTTGAGTTTTCCTAATGTCTAGGCCAGCATTCCTCCCTCAAACAACAGCATCAAGTTAGATTAGTGTGTTAGTTATCTCACCACTGTTTGTGATACTTTTCTGTTGCAGAATCATGGAAAGTTAAAACATAAATGCAAATATTTATTATCATAAGATATATTCTGTTGTACAGGTTAGTGATTTGTATTGTTGCTTGGGAACTACTTACAGTCAGTGCTTCATCTTATATATCTAAGCCAACTTTCAGACAACCATCTTTGATGATGGAGTCAAGGTAAAAATAAAAATGTATGTAGGAAAGAAAGAAAAAGAAACAGATAGAATGTTTGCACACAAAAAGCAGATCAAATTAAATTCAGCCAACTTTTATCCCATCAGCCTGCTATCAATCATCACCAAAGCATGGTACTATTGGTGGTACTTATTCATTAATGACCTGCTCACTGATGTTCAGTTAGGAACACAAGTTCCAGAACTCATTTCAGTCTTTGTCCAACATAGACAAAAGAGCTGAATTCCAGAGAGGAGATAAAAATGACTATTCCTGACATCAAGGCAGCATTTGACTAAGTTTGGCATCAAGTAGCATAAACAAAATTAAATTCAATGAAATCACTTACTTGAAAGCAAGCCACTATGGTTGGGTCAAATGTAAAACTTTTGATGATTTAGGGATAGCTATGGGAGGTTTTCATTTCTACAACTGGACGATTCTAACTCTGAATACACTTCATTATTTGGAGACATGACTAGCACAAAGAAAACCAGTTGTGGTTGTTGAATGCTTGTTATCTCAGTCCCAGGCCATTCCATGGATAGAAGAACAGATTAGATGTTAAAGCTCTACGACAAATAACTCACCTGTCAATTCCCCAAAGCCTGTCCAAGTTCTACAAGGCACAAGTCAGGATTGTGATAGAACACTTTTCACTTGCATTTGAAGGCCCAGCTCCAACAATACGAAAGAAGCTCAACACTATCCAGGACACAGCAGCCCACTTGATCTGCATCCTATCCACCATTTCAAACATTCACTCCATTCAGCACTACTTTAAATATGCAGCAAATCAGAGGCACTTTTCATTCCAAAGACCTCTATCATGTGGAAGAACAAAGGCAGCAAATACATGGAAACACTACCAGCTCAAGTACCTCTAAGTCACACACTATCCTGACTTGAAACTGTATCATTATTCGTTCACTACTATCTTGTAAAAATCCTGGAATACCCTCTGTAATAACATTGTGGGTCTACCTACACCACGTGAGTGCAGCAGTTCAAGAAGGCGCATACCATCACCAACCCGAGAGCAATTAGGGGTTGTTTGCCAGGCTTTACCAGCAATGTTTACATCCCATCATCAAAGAAAAATAATGAGTTACAGTAGCCCAGCTAAAACCTAAAAGTCCACTATACCAATCCACAAATTGCCAGAAGTTTTATATTTAACACATCTATTGTGCCACACTGTCAAAGATAAGGCAAAAAGATGTGACTGATCCAACAGTCCAGTTGAGTACATCCACTTGATCAAATCAATGCAATTTACTAAATAGGAAAGCTACTGTATTGTAAGCATGTCCAGGTAAATGATAATAACAATCAGGACAATTCTAAAATAGGCTGCCAATTCACTTTTCTGCCGCAGGTTTGTATTTCCCACATTTTGAGAGGCAGGAAGAGATCAAATGACAAGAAGGCTGATGGTTCAAGGCAAAAGAGGCTGCACATATGATAAGTTAAGAAACAAAAGATGGGCTTTGAGGAGGTATAAATAAGAATAGCAGAATCCTCATCAGCAGCCATTGTCCGAAAAAAATTGAGGCAGAGGGAATGATCGGTTTTTACTTCAGACTTCCAGTGTTTGAAGTATTTTTGTCTTTTTATCCATCATGGACACAAAACCAATCTTCATTCCCAGCAGGCTACAATTTTCACCATGTTCATTTGGAAAATGAGCCCTTTATTGCCTGCATACAGTGATTGTGGTGCATACTGTCTACAGGGTGCGCCTCAGCAACTCGCCAAGGTTTTTACTGTGACACACCTCCCAAATCCACAGCCACCCTATGGCCTAAAAGCTGGGTTTTCAACCCGGCTAGGATGCTAGAAGAGGTAATTTTCTGAAGGCACAGTGGCACAGTGATACAGTGGTTAGTACTGCTGCCTCACAGCGTCAGGGACCCAGGTTCAATTCTAGCCTAAAGTCTCTGTCTGTATGGAGTTTGCATATTCTCCCCTTTTCCCTACATGCTCCAGTTTCCTGGTTTGTGTCACTGTCTATGTGGAGTTTATTCGTTCTCCTTGTGTCTATGTGGGTTTCCTCCAGATACTCCAGTTTCCTCCCATAGTCCAAAGATGTGCAGGTTAGGTGAATTAGCCATGTTAAATTGCCTCTTAGTGTGAGGGGGACTAGCAAAGTAAAATGCCTCCATTATGGGGATAGGGCGTAGGTAGGATTGTGGTCAGTGTAGCCTCGATGGGCCAAATGGCCTCCTTCTGCAATGTAGGATTCTATGGTTCAGTGGAAGCAGGACTATGGGACACAATACAAATAAATAAAAATTAACTGAAAAGCTGATACCAAGAAGTTCTCTATAAAGACAAAAGTAGTAACGGTAAAAATAAATTAACAATCATTTAAGAAGCAATTAAACAAAGAAATGGGGGTATTGTTCTCGATGGTGCATTAAGAGCCAAATGGTTTTCCTCATCCTAAATATCTTGTGATCTTGTTCCAAGTGGATTGCCATGCTGAAGAATTGAGGGCTGGGAAAATATAGCTAATGAAATGATTGGAAAATAATTTTGAGAATTGTGCTTAGAGATAATGAAGTAAACGTTTTAAAAGAAAATAAATGATTTGTTTTTGTTTCCTGACTGAAGGTAGATAAATAAGGCAATTAATTTATTCCCTTCCCATACCACAATTCCATAAATGAAATTGAACATGTTCTGTAATGTGGTTGTGCAAACAACTGCTTAAAATAGTCCTGATGTTAAATTTAGCTCAGATAAAAGTCAGAAGTTTGTACTTTTTCATGTTTTCACAACCTCAGAGGAATTCACAAGACACAAAAGGCAGAAATATAAACAGCAAATGCTGGATAATCTCAGCAGGTCTGGCAGCATCTGTGGCGAGAAAGACAGTTAACATTTCAAGCCCACATTTCCACTCTAGAAGAGTCATATGGACTCGAAGTGTTAACTCTGTTTTTCTCTCCATAGATGCTGCCAGACTTGCTGAGCTTTTCCAGCATTTTCTGTTTTGATTTCAGATTTCCAGCATCTGCAGTATTTTGCTTTTATTTTTTAAGGAAGGACAGGAATATCAATTAAGTCCCAAACTGGCTGGGGTCAGCAGGATAGAATGGGGCTACAGGGTATAGGAAGGAGGATGTGAGTGGTTGCTGACTGTAACCTGTGCATTTAATTTTGAGTGAGGAGGAGCACTCTTAATGTTCCTAGCTCCGCAATGAGGTAAATTAAAAAAGCTCAAATTCTCCTCTTGAGTGGCAACTCCAGTGGTCCTTTCAATGACTGCTGGTTTTACTGTCAAGAATCTTAGAGAGGCTGAATGGTCCTGCTTCTATGTTCCTATATTCAGTTTTGCTTGAAAGAAGAGAGAATTTTTGTTGAGGATTTTCATCTTGCACTCAATAGGACATTTGCAAGAATACAATGTAATGGAAATGAATCAATTCATACTGTTTGAGAAGAGAATGCTGACTGGTTGACAAGAGGACTCTAGTGGAAGTATTGCTATGGAGAATGCATCCATTGATAGTCACTGACAGTTAACTGCCAAGCATTGTCCGAAATTTAGACCAAGTTCCTTGCATCCCATTGGTCAAGGCCTTGAAGAATGAGCCAGCGAATGGCTGTCACTTATTTTGATTAGCTGAAACAGCTGCAATGCGTGTATGTGTCATTTCTGTCTGCATAGAGAAAAGTTTGTGTATTGATATATGTATGTCAGTCATCACCAACTGGTGCATTCTCCATAGTAAGACCTCTATGGCTCGGAGTGCATTTGCCAATCAGCATTCTCTGCTCATACAGTATAAATGTGTTGATTTACCTTGCATTGTATTCTTGGGATTCACCTGATGAGTATAAGATAAAAAACTTCAACAAAAAAGTATGCTTTTCAGCACGACTGGAGTTCTGTACTATTGAATTATTGCTCATATATTCCTTCATTGGTCCGAACAAAGTCTTTATTTGTATTATTTCTTTACAGAGACTATTTCATCATTTGCCCCATTGTAAAGATGGCTGCTCTCTGGGCCAACAGCACGCAAGCCAATGTCTTCATGTACCATGTACCAGGAAGTCTTTCTCAGCACAGGTAAGGAAACTGCAACAAGACTTCGAAGGATCTTCTGAAGATTTTTTTTTGTTTTTTTATATTTTCACAATGTGGGCACTATTGATTTGGTGCGGGCCTCCTTCTTGAAGTGCTAGTAATTTAAAATAACTGTGAGGTATGTTGTAGAGAGCAGTTACAAATCGCGCACTTTTGTGTGGGACGGGAGTCACATCGAGGCTGGATTGGGTAGGGACAGCCAGCTTTCTTCCCGATGGAACATAATCGAATCAGTTTGTTTTCCACTATGGTTCATCAGCATGTGGGCAGACTTGATGGAACAGCTGAGCTATTTCAGCCCATCCATTTTCATATATTTACATAATTTTTCTTGAAACATTCAAGCAATACAAAATGCAGTTGGAAACTTTGAGGGAAGTGTTAAAACAGGGAAGTGAGTGGGTTTGGGTGCAGGTGGGAGGTGAAAATGTCAGCATATCGAAAAGGCAGCACCAACCCAATTTCCAGATTTAACTGGAGCACATGTGCTCCAGTTTGTGTGCAAGCATCTGGGGCGAAACAGGTCAGTCATTCAAGGAGAGCTAATCTTCAAATCACATTCCAGTTCAGTGGGCTTGAATTTAGCTTGCCTGAGATTGGATTTTGTGTGAGACCCAACGTGGTCATAACCAGTTACAGCACTAGCCTACAATTCAGAGACTTGGTCTAAACAGCAAAGAGGAGAGGAAAATGTGTGAAGTAGAATTTATGCACCACTCAAAGGTAACATACAGTGAAACTTTTGTTGCAGGTAACAGCTGATTTTCCTAAACATACCTGAACTGATTTTCTAAATCTCAAACAAGTCACTAGTTTCAAAGTAAGCCACATTTTTAGATATTTGGGGCCCAATTCTCCCCAAAAAAAATTTGTGGGAAAACTGGTGTAAATCATGATTGTTTATTCAGTGGGAGTTCAGATTTGAATCTTCCACACTCTGTGCACTGCAGAGATTACAATCGTGAATATTATTGAAAGCTTGAGAGGTGGTGGGGCGGGGGGGGGGGGGTGGTGGCAGGGAAGGTTGTGGGATGATGGGGGGATAGGGAGGTGTTGCAGAGCCTATTCATGCCAGAGTGTAACAGTTCCAGAATTCTGTGCATGCACAGTGGCCGCTATCTGTCAGCCTCTCGTTTTCTGGCCAGCTCAATCGCTAGTCAGCCCAGGACCCCTGCAGTGCTGCCTCTCCTAACCCCAATATGGCTCGATCACAGCCCTCATGTCCATTCCCAGACCAGTCCCAACCCCCCCCCCTCCCATCCTGGAGTACCCCAAACTCCAGCACCTCTCCCCTTCCCACAGTGATGATTCCACTGCCGCCCCTCTGTCCCCCCTATCAGAGAGACCCCTGGGAGCCAGATTCCCCTCCAGCTTACCCCGATCCTGGTGATCCTCCAGCCCAGACTGACCCCCATGCAGAGTAGCAGCCAGACCCCTCCTCCCCATTAATCATCCCTAAGCTCCATCCACATTTGGCCCTGTCCCTCCTTAGCACTGCCCGATGGCTGGTGGGCTGTGCGAAGGTGTCCCCTAGACATGGGAAATTTGCCCCTTGGATAGTACTGGGGGCACAGGCTGGCACTGCCAGGGAGTTCACACCCAAGGGGCACCATCCCCCATTGCCCGACCCCTGAGGATTCCAATTGCCCCCCACTTCAGTCCAGTGTGGGGGCTACTCTAAATCCTGCCGGAGTGAAATATTCCTGGCAGGGTGGGAGATAGTATCAAGCCCACAGAATTCAGTCCCAAGCCCAGTAATGACATTTAAACTACATGAAAAATAGATTAAAATCACTTACATGGTCTCCCCACTGGTTTCCAACATGATCTCGACTATGCCTGCTCTCCAGCTGTGGAAGACGCACATGCATCGGGAAGACATTTGTGAAGCCTTCAAAATGGCTGACATGTGCCTCTCCCAAGCCAAAACACCAAAAAATTAGAGTGTCGCAATAGGAGAATCAGGCACTTGGTATCTGTTTACTTTGCTCTGAGCCCACACCCAGGCTTAACCAATCGAGCACAGTGAGCAAAGATCAATTACCAGACTCAGGTAATCAAACAATTAAAATCATGGACATTACAGGTAGGATAATAGGGTTGGGGTCAGAGTGACAGTGAGACATGGTGGTGGTGCGTTATCCTCATCAGCTACCTGTCTCCAATGGAATTTTACCAGCTGCAGGGGAGATGTTGTCTCCATTGTTGAAGTTGCTTCTTACTTCTTAATTTCAACTTCTCCAAATTGCATCTTTGGATTGGCCCTTTAAATACTGGAGCTGAGTTTGTGTCACAAAGAGCCTTTGTATTGATTGGATACAAAACCAGAAGTAAAGGAATAATGAGGTGGCTGAGTTCAAGAGGTGGGCTGAATACACATTCAAGTTTTTCTCACAATATCAGAGCCTCCTGCTCTTAACAGATTTCCAAATTGATGTTGTGATCTTTGTCTCTAACTATGTTTGCCTGTGGGGAATCCACCAGCTGCCAACTCATGCAACTTTGTGGTGAGGCCTATTAAAAATGAATTTTCGTGTAAGTTCTCTCATTCTTTCACTGTATGTTTCATGGAAGCCAAGAGAATATGGCGTAAATGGCATTTTTGCCTTTATATCTGGACGTTTATGCAACTCTTCTTCCTGAGGTTGGAGGCCACAATCTCAGCAGAAACTTCACAAAAATTCAGTACTTAATTGTTCCTAGAAACAGCTCCGGATTCATGCCAGAGAGATGTTTTGGCTTTGTGTAAATTGGACTTCTTAAGTGATTATTTTCATATGGCTCAATGTCCCTGCCGAGTTGACATATACATATAGCCATGACTTCACTTGAAGGGGCAGAGATTCACACTTTGTTATTGAATTTCTTGCCACCTGTCTCTTTAAAGGTGCTCCTTCAAATCAATCTTTTTGATACCTAGCCAAAGTTACCTAATTTGTTTCAGTATGTGTCAGTGTCTGATCATATTCCTGGGAAGTGGCACGGTGGCACAGTTATTTGCACTGCTGCCTCACAGACTCAGGGACCAAGGTTCAATTCCCAGCTTGGGTCACTGTCTGTGCAGAGTCTGTACGTTCTCCCCGAGTCTGCGTGGGTCTCCTCTGGTTTCATAGATCCCTATAGTGCAGAAAGAGGCTCTCTGGCCCATCAAATTTGCACCAAACACAATCCCACCCAGGCCTACCCCCACATCCCTCTATATTAAATCCACTAATCCTTCTAACCTGCACATCTCTAGATGCTAAGGGGCAATTTCTTAGCATGGCCAATCGATCTATCCCACACATCTTTGGACTGTGGGAGGAAACTGGACGACCCAGAGGAACACTCATAGACACAAGGAGAACATGCAAACGCCACACAAACTGTATCCCAAGCAGGGAATCGAGCCCAGGACCCTGGAGCTGTGAAGCAGCAGTGCTAACCACTGTGCTACCGTGACACCCACATTCTGAAAGACATGCTGGTTAGATGCATTGCCTACGCTAAATTCTCCCTCAGTGTACCCGAACAGATGCCAGAGTGTGGTGAATAGGAGATTTTCACGCTAACTTCATTGCAGTGTTAGTGGAAGCCTGTTTGTGATACTAATAAATAAACTTTAAAGCTTAGAAACATCTTAGAATATGAAGTTTATTTACTCATCACAAATAGGCTTATATTAATATTGCAATGAAGTTACTGTGAAAATCCCAGATGGTTTACTACATTAAAGACACCAGACACCAGACTGTTGCTGTGCTCAGTGAGAATGTAATCAATGATCAATGCTGAAATACTGTGATGGGAGGGGATGTCATAGTTTTTTATGAAAGGAGAGTTACCGGATCACTGAATTGAAAAAAGTTAAATGTACCATAATGGTTAACATTGAATCTCACACACCCTGAACTGGGTTAGACATGATATGTTAAGAGTCAACATGCTGCAAATGATCTCATTGGTGCTGAACTCTGTAAACCCACAACTTTCTAATCCAGAGGTGAGTTAGTTACCGAATAAACCAAGCTGATAGTCAAGAGTATTTACAAAACTATCATTATAAACCAATAACAGTTTATAGCAAAATAATAATCTTTAATTATGCACAGTGAGGAAAATATACTTAGTGAGATTTTATTTTTAACATGACTTACAGATTGAAGTAAGAGATGAGTGAGACAGGCTGAAAAGGGTAAGCTCACTGCAAGCAGGTGGCGAGGGTCATATAGACAGGTAATGCAAGTCCTTCTTCAGCCTGAGCCAAGGAGTCTGGAATACTGAGAACTAGTAATTAGTTTTGGCTTTTCGATAGAATAAACAGAGCAGAGCACTCATTTGGCAATCTGTGGTTGTGTCCCACCCAAACATTTTTTATGGCAGTACCTCGTCCCAAGCAAAAATACTTCTCTCGAACTATCCCTATATTTTATTTGTAGTCATCTGACCAACATTTGTAATTGGATTCAGCAACGTTCGTGTCATGGTTTGTTACAGGTTATAAGGCGCAGGACCTGACTGATATCCATGGCAATGACATGTGTTAGTAGCAGATGATCCCTATTCCCAGCACTGAAATCTGATTTTAAAAAAAATATATTAATGAGTTGCTGACCAGCAAAATCTTCTCTCAGTAGCCATTCCAATGTTAACATATTAAATGGGTACTGGATAATAAATTCCAAAGCCTCACCCTTGATTATGACACCCAAGTCACAAGTTTAACATTTGGTTGAGCTGTCTTAGTGAATTATTAACTTCCTCCATGCACACTCGTGACTGAGCTGATTAGATAGTTATTAATCCAGTAGCATGAATTGCTGGGATACACCATTCACCGTCACCCACTTCCCCTGACGACAACTCTCCATTTCTTCTGTCCACATCTCTGATTTATTCTTGACACAGAATGTCACATGAAGATAAAATTGAATGCTGACCTGCACAATTCTCAATATGATCTCCTCCTATTGTAGCTCTGTACCTAGGACATGATTTTCTAATATGTACCCAATTACTGGTCCAATTATAATCCTAATAGTCCAGTACGGAATAATAAATCTCTCTTGTTGTATGAAGAGGGATTGAACCATTTAGACCTATAATCTCCAGAAATGAAAAGAACAAGAGAGATCAAATTGAGGTATACAAGATGATAAAAGGTATAGATAAGTAGGCCTGGGCACGGATGCTTCCTCTTGTGGGGCATTCTAGGACGAGGTCATAGTCTTAGAATAAGGGGTAGCAAATTTAAAACAGAGTTGAGGAGATACTGCTTCTGTCAAAAGATTATGAATCTTGGAATTTGCTACCCCAAAATGTGGTGGATGCTGGGACAATGACTAAATTTAAGGAGGAGTTAGACAGATTTTTAATTGGTAATGGGTTGAACGGTTTTGGGAAAAAGGCAGGAAAATGAGGATGAGGAGCATATCGAAAGGCAAAGCTGATCTGATGGGCTGACTAGCTTAATTCTACTCCTACATCTTATGAACTTATAAAGCATGGGACAAGAAATATGCATTGGAACCATCAAGGCCTTTTCTTGGTGTCTGGAACAAGCTGCCTAAAGTAATATTAGACATGGGTACAATTTTATCTCTTAAAAAGCATTTAGATAGTTGCATAGAAACGATGGATACCGAGGGATATGGGCCAAATGCAGGCAATTGGGATTAGTTTACGGATTTAAAAAAAAATAAGGGCAGCAGGGACAAGTTGGGCCAAAGGGCCTATTTCCATGCTGTAAACCTCTATGGCTGTATAATATACAATTCATCAGGCCATGGATTCTCGTCATCCACTCCAACTTCTGAGATAAAACCTCTCAGGAGATGGAGTTCTAATTCTTAAAGTGACTGCACATTGAACTAATTCAATAATCTATCAAACTTAAACAACTTCCCTCCACAGATGCATTGAGCTAAGGTAGTCAAGTATTATTAATGATTAATAGATTGCAGACTTTGTTTCTAATATATATTAGACAGTGTTCATCCTTGATTTAGTGCAAACCTTCCTGTTACTTTCTTTTCTTATTCCAATTCCTGCCACAGCAGTTCTGCTCTATAGTTAGAAAGTGTTGAGTCTATATGTATGCTGTTGGTGATTACTACTTAAACTGCTTCGTCAATGCCCAGCAATCTGTTATTTGGTGACTCGAGAGGTATCAATTAGCTGGGTGGTCCATTTCAGCTTAAATGTGCTCATCTTGTGGTATGAAACTCCATCACACAGATCAGAAGAATGCCAGGTTCAATCTCTGAGCTGAGTTGTCTGATCACAGCTGAAGCAGTCTTGGAAATGCATACAGCAATATTACTGAATGATAACCCAGGGAACCTGAGTTCAGATCCTACCATGGTAGTCAGGGGATTTGATCAATTTTTAATAAAAGCCTGATGTGGCTGTGAGAATATTGGATTGTCATAAAAACCCAATGGGTTCATCCATAGGAGGGAAATCTGTTGTGTTCATCTGGTTATTTTAAAGTTTATTATTAGCCTCAAGTCAGCTTACATTAACACTGCAATGAAGTTACTGTGAAAAATGAAGTTACTATGAATTTACTCCGGCGCTGTTCAGATAAATTGTCAGCGAATTTAGCATGGCCAGTGCGTCTATCTAGTAAGTCTTTCAGACTGTGAGAGGAAACCAGAACACCCTAAGGAAACCCACACAGACACAAAGGGAACTTGTAGAATCCGCATAGACAGTGACCCAAACAAGAGTATCAAACCTGGTCCCTAGTACTCTGAGACAGCAGTGCTAATCACTGTGTCACTCAACACACACTACATGCAACCCCACTGACATTGTTCACTCTGAAGTAGCCTGAACACATCTTGAGGTTTTATCAAAGCAGTGAAAATGATACTGATTAAATGGGGCTATTTTATCAGCACAACTAACGATGGACAATAAATAGCAGACTATTTAGCAACACCCATATTCTGAGATTCAACTAAAGGAGTAAAATCTTGCACGCATTAATATCCTAAAGCTAGGAAGATTCACAGAAAAGATATAATCTGTAAGACTTCCAACTGCTAATTGTTGTCAAATGATCCCTGATGGAAATAAATCTTTGTGTGTGTGTGTGTGTGTGGCTGAGGGTGAGATTGGATTGACTGTGATATTCAATGCAAGCTAATAGCTTGTCAAGGCATAAGGCCCTGTTTACTTTGGCTAACAATCCTCATAGAACAACATCCCAACATGATAGTTGAAGAAAAACAGTTTGGAGACAGAAATATTGGTTGATTATTGCAGAGGTAAATCAAAAAGCAACTGAACAATGTGCAACATCAAGATGGCATCCTCCACCTGAGCACGTATTGCTCAGAGCTGGTGAATGTTACGTCAGCTTTATTTGTTGAAAGGAAGGCATATTGTCACAAATATACTATCACATGAACCAGAACCAGTCACATATCCTGAAGCAAAATTTGTTTATCAGAAACTGTTGGGTGACACCTGATGAGATGTACTACTGTTTGTTTTCACTGAAGTTTTTATTTCAGAGAACAATCAAGGCAGAATGTAGTCCATTAAGATCATCAGGCTATGCTTTCAGTATTTTTCTATCTCCCTCATAGCTTACCTGGCTGTCGCAATTAGCATTGAATCTCTTGTATTTGGATAAAGGAATGCTGTTGTTCCAGAAATTATCAAGCAAGTGCAAAAGCTTCATCTGGTCATTGGCGCTGCAGAGGTTCCTGGCTTTCACTTGACAAGCTGCTCCAGAGAGCAACTTGCTTTGAAATCAGGAATTTGTTTTGTTGGGAAGATAAGATACCACAGCCATCCTGGGACTAGTCCATGAATAAGGCACTTTTCCCTGAAAACTAGTGAATATAATTCTGTGAATACTTATGAAGAAAGACAATCCAGCAATAGTACAGAACTGGAGAGGGGATGAGAGAAAGAGAGAAAAAGATAGCGACAGTGGAAAAAAAAGAGACAGAGAGTGATCATAAATATTTTTCCATTTCCTTATTAGAAGCCAGTGAAATAACATACTTTTAAATTATCAAAATATTTTTATTGTTGACCTCCAGGCTTCAAGAGACAGTCTCTTGGCTCTCTGTCTGTCATCACATTATTCCAATAAAATGTCTGTTTCTGCATAATTGATTGCAACCAGCAAATTATGTGGAAAGATTTTTTTTTTAATCTTGACGTTCCTTCTTCTGACAACCCACAGTTGCTTTGATATCAGAAATATGCAGTTGAAACCTTTAAAGTGTCACAAACATAAATATGTCTTGTTTTTGGAAAGCCTTCTTATGGGTGACACAGTGCCACAGTAGTTAGCACTACTGCCTGACAGTATCAGGGACTCAGATTCGAATCATGGCTTGGGTCGCTGTCTGTGCGAAATCTGCACATTCTCCCGGCGTCTGCATGGATTTTCTCCAGGTATCCCGGTTTCCTCCCGCAGTCTGAACGATGTGCTGGTTAGGTGCATTAGCCATGCTAAATTCTCCCTCAGCGTACCCGAACAGGTATTGGAATGTGGCGACTAAAAGTTAAATTTGTTTACTAGTCACAAGTAAGGCTTACATTAATACTGTAATGAAGTTACTGTGAAACTCCCCTAGTTGCCACACTCCAGCACCTATTCAGGTCAATGCACCAAACCAGCACTTGTTTGACTAGGGGATTTTCACAGTAACTTCATTGCAGTTTTAAAATCTACTTGTGATACAAATAACCAAACTTTAAATTTTCTCACTGGCAGATATCATAAGCCAAAGGGTGTATTGGCGTGGTCCTTTACACCAGCTATCCTCCCCACCTCTCCAAACAAATATCACATCCAAAAGTTTTGATAGCACTTTTTAGGCTCTTGCGGGGAGGCGATGGCCAAATGGTATTATCGCTCAACTCAACTATTAATCCAGAAACCCAGATAATGTTCAGCAAGTGATAAACAGAGCTAAGCGATCCCACAACCAACGGATCAGCTCTAAGGTCTGCAGTCCTTCCACATCTAGTCGAGAATGGCAGTGGACAACCAAACAACTCACTGGAAGAGGAAGTTCCACAAATATCGCCATCCTCTATGATAGAGGAGCCAAGCACATCAGTGCAAAAGATAAGGCTGAAGTATTCGTAGCAAGCTTCAGCCAGAACTGTCGAGTGGATGATCCATCTTGGCCTCCTCTGCTGATCCCCAGCATCTCAGATGCCAACCTCCAGCCAATTTGATTCACACCACATGATATCAAGAAATGGGTGGAGGTACTGGATACTGCAAAGGCAATGGGCCCTGATAGCTTTCCAGCAATAGTATCGAAAACTTGTGTTCCAGAACTTGATAGTCCCCTAGCCAAGCTCCTACAGTACAGTTAGATGCCTGAATGGGTGAAGCTCCAACAAAACTCAAGAAACTTGACACCATCCAGGACAAAGCAGCCCACTTGATTGGCACCACATGTACAAATATTCAACCCTTCCACCACCGACGCTCAGTAGCAGCTGTGTGTACCACTAAAGACATACTGCAGCAATTCACCAAAGATCCTTAGACAGCATCTTCCAAACCCACGACCATTTCCATCTAGAAGGACAAGGGCAGCAGATACATGGGAATACCACCACCTGCAAGTTCCCCTCCAAGCCACTCACCATCCTGACTTGGAAATATATTGCCATTCCTTTGCAGTAACTGGGTCAAAATCCTGGAATTCCCCCCTGAGTGGCACTGTGGGCCAACGTGCAGAACATGGCCTGCAACGATTCAAGAAGGCAGCTCACCAGCACTTTCTCAAGGACAACTAGGGATGGGTAATCATTGCTGGCCAGCCAGTGATGCCCATGTCCCAGGAATGAACAAAAAAAATTACATCCCTATTTCTTTTCTTCATTCACTCCGTAGGACAAGGGATTTTGCCCATCCCTAGTCACTGTTGAATTGAGTGGATTGCTAGATCATTTCAGAGGGCAGTTGAGAGTCAACCACACACTGCTGTGGCTCTGGAGTCACATGTAGGTCAGACCAGGAAGGCTGACAGATTTCCTTCCCTAAAGGGCATGAGTGAACCAGATGGGTTTTTCCAGCAATAGTTTCACAGTCATCAGTAGATTTTTAGTTCCACATATTTTAATTGAATTCAAATTCCACCATCTGCCGTGGTGCTATTCAAAACTGGGTACCCAGAATATTAGCTGAGTGGCTGGATTAATACTCTAGCAATAATACCACTCGACCATCACCTCCTTTTCTGGTGCAGGAGACTCCAAAAATCCTTCCACAGAACTGACTGTGTCACAATTTCTAACCTCTTTGAGCAGGTGGGAATGCCCAAGAATCACCTTTACATTTCATGTAGCACTCTTCCAAAATACTCCAAAATATTTCTTTTAAGTGTACGTATCTTGACCTTGCAAACTTTGATTATTAACATCACTGTTTAAAAAGATGCCTTGAGCATACTTGTTTTTTTTCAATATTGACAGATGTCTCAAATTCAAAAGACACCAACTAAAAACAGAAAATTCTGGAATCAGTCAACACCTCCGACAGCTTTGTGGAGAACGAACGTTCAGGATAGCAATAGTAATAAGCATTTTGTCTGATTTTACCTCATGCTCCCCATCTGAATGTACACTTCAATCATTCACAAAACTATGGGACAATAATTACGAGAAGTGGTTCTCAGCAAAATCCTCCCTCAGATGCAAGAAAGGGACAGATTGCTGGGACAGCAATGTTGTAAACCTGTCTCCAACCTTACACTTAACAATGAAAATCACACTTTCCTTTAAACTAATTTCAGAAAACTGCATTCATTCCTAAGCTGCGAATAAATGTTTTTTGTTTATATGGTTATATTTTGGCCTGAATCATAGCTTATTGGATGGGCACTACTGGAAAAGAACTTGTGTAGTATTTTCACAATTTTGTTTCAAGTATGGTAAAATTGCCAATGGAACAGTGTAGTGGAAACAGTCAGGTGCTGGAGCAAATGACATGGTCTCTGGAATAGGATTCAGAGATTTATTTTGCTAAGAAGAAACAACCTGACCAAAACAAGCAGTAAGATAATTTAGGACATGTTCGTCATTCTTATTCCCAGCCACTTCCCTCCAACCTCAAGAGTACACTACTATTAATTTAATTCATGGCTACTTGTTCTTGGATATATTTAGATATCCGCTTACTGTTTTTCTTGGCACAACTAGATCCATTTTAAAACAAATCTTTTTACTTAAATCTGTTGTTCTCTGGTCCATTTGTCCGGCCTGTTTTAGTGACTGCTCACTCACTCTATGGATTGGCTTTTCATGCTGTTATTTGAAGCCGGCTCTTTTTTATGAAGTAGATCCACTCGTTGCAGAGCGTGGTGGCAGTATTTTGTGACTTACTGCCCTTAAAAGTGAGATCCAACCATCCAACCTCAGCCACACTGCAGTCAAGGAGCGTCAGAGGTAAGAAACTTGCCAACAAGGAGAGAGGAAGCTTTGCAACAAGCAAAACTAATTCTGTCCTGAATTCTGAGCTAAACATTGATGCCTGACCAATACATATCTCTTGACCAAAATCACTCAAAAAAAATTATCTAATCATTGTCCAATTCCTTTTTGCGGATGTTGCTGTATAAAAACCCTACTGAACAGAAGGAGGCTATTCGGCCTATCGAGACTGCACTGACAACAATCCCATCCAGGCTCTACTCCTGGCCAATCAATTTAACCTGCACATTTTTGGGATCTGGGAGGAAATTGGACACCTGGAGGAAATCCACACAGATGCAGAGAGAATGTGCAAACACCACACACACAGCAACTGAGGCCAGAGTTGAAGCTGGACCCCTGACACTGTGAGGCAACAGTGCTAACTACTATTCCACTGTACCATTCTATGTAAAAATTGGCTGCCATTTTTCAGCTTATAACAGTGACTGCAGCTCAAAAGTACTTCTGTTATTCATTCATGGGAAACGGACTTTGCTGGCAAGGCCATTATTTATTGCCCATCTCCAATTTTCTTCAGATGTAGGTAATGAGAACATGGAGAGATAATATAAAATAACTGGTAATTTTTTTAAGATGGTGTAGGAGCAGAGAGATCTGAGTGTATATGTGCATCACTCATTGAAAGTGGCAGGACAGGTAGAGAGAGCAGTAATTAAAGCACATATTATTCTTTGCTAATATGGGTATAGAGTTCAAGAGCAAGGAACCTATACAAGATAAAATAATTAAACCTCAGCTGGAATATTGTACTGTTCTGGATGCCACACTATTGGAAGGACGTGAACACATTGGAGAAACAGCAGAAGAGGTTTACAAGAATTGTTCCAGGGATGAGAAACTTCTGTTATAAGGATAGATTGGACATGTTGGAATTTGTTCTCCTTGGAGAGGAGAAGATTAAGAAGATATTTAATAGAAATGTTCAAAATCATGGGGCTGGACAGAGGTGGTAGAGAGAGTGTTCGCATTTGTAAATGGATCAAGATCAAGTGGGCTGATTTAGAAAAATCAAATGTGATGTGAGTGTTTAGGTCTAGAATGCATGCCTGGAAACGTGGTGGAGGCAGGTTCAATCGTGGCATTTAAAAGGGAATTAGTTTATGTCTGAACAGAAGCAATGTGCAGGGGTACAGAGGAAAGGCAGAGGAATGGCATTAAGTCGTGATGCCCATTTGGAGAGAGAGTGCAGACATGAGGGGCCAAGTGATCTCATTCTGTACTATAATAACTCTGATTCTCTGTGCTTCTGTAAAGTGCTGAAGATAATCTGAGATGATGTCTATGCCAGCTCTGTGGAAAAGTTACTCCGCTAGTTCCAGGTTCCTTTTCCACCTAGCCCTGCAAATCACCACATTCTTGAGCAATGCTTTCCCTCACTGCTTTCGTCATATTGGTTTTTTTTTGCTAAATCAACTCTTCTGTCCCTGGGAACAGTTTCTTAGTATCTATTTTGTTCAGATCCCTCGTGGTTTTTAACACCTCTCTCAAGTACCCTGTCAGCTTTCTGTTGTAGATTGGGAACATTCCACCTTTGTCAGTCCATCTGTCTAACTGAAGTCCTTTATCCCTGGAACAGTACTCTGGGATGAGATGTTTTCTGGTGCTTTCAGAGCTCCCTGCAATGGTATATTGGGAGTGGTACTCGATGCTGGTGACCAGAAGCAGCACCCAGCAAAGTGCATGTCAGAGCAAGCTCAATTACATTAGTGTTACCTCTGAGTCAGAGGATTGTGGGCTCCAATCCTATTAAACAGAAATTCACTGGTACATCAGAGCAATGCTATTTAAGTTCCTGTCCTTTAAATAGTGTGAGACAATAAACTGAATCATAGCAGTCTCCAATGGGTGTAAAAATCACCAGGGCACTATTTCATAGAATGGGAGAGGTTTCCTCAGCCAATATAATTTTTAATATTTATTTATTAGTATCACAAGTAGGCTTACATTAATATTGCAATGACGTTACTATGAAAATGCCTGAGTTGCCACACTTCAGCGCCTGTTCGGGTACACTGAGGGAGACTTCCGCATGGCCAATGCGCCTAACTTGCATATCTTTCAGATTGTGGGAGGAAACTGGAGAATCCAGATAAAATCCATACAGACTTAAGGGGGAACGTGTAAACTCCATAGACAGTGATCAAGCCAGGAATTGAACCCAGATCCCTGGCACTGTGAGGCAGTGGTACTAACTCCTATGCCACCATGCCGCAATATAAAACCACAACTAATATCACTACTTCTATATATCTTCTTTCTTTGCTATTTATGGAACCATGTTGTTAGCAAATTCGCCATCATATTTCCTGCATCTTCCAAAGCTCTTCATCGATTGTAAAGCTCTTTTGAAATGAAGATTCTGAAAGGCTCCATTTAAGTCATTTTTTTGGGGGCTTGAAACATCCATTCTTTTCTTAATTAACCTGTTGATATGCGTCAATTTTTTGGAAGGATTGATCTTTGGAGTTAATGAAAATGGAGATGGGACAACAAATAATTGTCTTGGGAAGAAGAGGGTCAGCTAGGAGGAAGATTAATTTTATTTAAAATGTCTTCTTGCCAGTTCCAATGAACATGGAGCAATCATTGCTCCATTCTCTACATGCTCACTCCATCTTACTCTGGCACACTCTGAGGCTGAACCAGACCATTTACAAACTTGCTGTCCTGTTTGACACTGACTGAGCTTTCAAATTGATATCCTTGCCATCATCAAGACTGCCAATTCCCACACTTTGCAATGTTACCCATCCCACCCTACCTCTACTTATCTGCTACTGAGAACCATCAACTCACCCCCATCTACATTTTCTACAGAAAATGCAGATGTGTGGAATAGAAGGTGATTTAGCTAATTGGATTAGAAATTGGCTGGCAGATAGAAGACAGAGGGTGGTGGTTGATGGGAGATATTCATCGTGGAGTTCGGTGACGAGTGGTGTGCCTCAGGGGTCTGTTTTGGGGCCCCTGCTGTTTGTAATTTTTATAAATGATCTGGATGAGGGTATTGAGGGATGGATCAGTAAATTTGCAGATGATACTAAAGTTGGTGGTGTGGTAGATAGTGAAGAGGGGTGTTTTAGTTTACAGAGTGACTTGGACAAGTTGCAGAGCTGGGCCGAGAGGTGGCAAATGGAGTTTAATGTGGAAAAGTGTGAGGTAATGCACTTTGGCAGGAACAATAAATGTGTAGAGTATAGGGCTAATGGTAGGGCTCTTAATAGTGTTGAGGAACAGAAGGATCTTGGTGTATGTGTCAATAGATCCCTGAAAGTAGGCAGTCAAGTGGATAAAGTTGTTAAGAAGGCTTATGGAGTCTTAGCTTTTATTGGTAGGGGGATTGAATTTAGGAGCCGCAGCATCATGTTGCAACTGTACAAAACTCTAGTGCGGCCGCACTTGGAGTATTGTGTGCAGTTCTGGTCCCCACATTATAAGAAAGATGTGGAGGCATTGGAGAGGGTACAGAGGAGGTTTACCAGGATGTTGCCTGGTATGGAGGGCAGGTCCTATGAAGAGAGGTTGAAGGATTTGAGGTTGTTTTCGTTAGAAAGGAGGCGGCTAAGGGGGGATCTTATTGAAGCATATAAGATGATTAGAGGTTTGGATAGGGTGGACAGTGATAGCCTTTTTCCTAGGATGGAGAAAGCTAGCACGAGGGGACACAGCTTTAAATTAAGGGGTATGAGTTATAGGACGGATATCAGAGGTAGGTTCTTTACTCAAAGAGTGATTAGGGAGTGGAATGCCCTGCCTGCAGCTGTTGTAGATGCGCCAAGTTTGGTGGCGTTTAAGAGGTTAGTTGATAAGTATATGGATGAGAAGGGAATGGTTTAGTTAGGAGGGGCATTGCTTTTTATTTTGGTCGGCACAACATCGAAGGCCGAAGGGCCTGTTCTGTGCTGTATTGTTCTATGTTCTATGTTCTATCTGTTACCTGCAAACTCGGCTATTCCAATGCTATCATATCCAATGTCCCAATATCCACCCTTTGACTGATCCAAAACTCTGCTGCCCCTCTTCTAATACAGGACGATTCCTGTCCATCCATCACTTCTGTGCTCACAGACGGTCCAACAATGCATGCTTGAATGCAAATTATGCCATAGCCCTGGTCCTTCCTATCACCTGTAATTTCCTCCAGCCTTGTAATTGTATAACGAAAGCAACATACTGCGGATACAGAATCTGAAACAAAAACAAAAAATGCCGGAAAATCTCAGCAAGTCAGACAGCACATGCTACATGCTAGGTTCTGGTAACCAGAAGCAACACCCAGCAAAGTGCATGTCAGGTCAGGCTCAGTGACAGCAATCCTGCCTCTGAGTCAGAGAATTGTGGGTTTCAATCCCATTTCAGGCAGTTAAACAGAAATTCACTGATACTCCAGTGCAATGCTATTTAAGTTCCTGTTTTTTAGCTGAGATATTAAACTGAGTCATAGCTACAGCCCCAGTGAGTGTAAAAGGCACCAAGACACTATTTTGTAGAATGGAAGAGATCTCTTTAACCAATATAATTTTTAATGTTTATTTATTAGTGTCACAAGTAGACTTACATTAATACTGCAATGAAGTTACTGTGAAAATCCCCTGGTCGCCAGACTTCGGCACCTGTTCAAGTACAGTGAGGGAGAATTTAGCACAGCCAATTCAGCTAACCTGCACATCTTTCTGATTGTGGGAGTAAACTGGAGCAGCCAGACAAAGCCCACGCAGACATGGGGAGGATGTGCAAACTTCACACAGACAGCAACCAAGTAAAGAATTGAATCCAGGTCCCTAGAGCTGTGAAGCAGCAGTACAAACTCCCATGCCACCATGCAACTATATAAAACCACAACCAACATCACTACTTTCAAGTACCTCTTTGCTATTTATGGAACCATGTTGTCAGCAAATTCGCCATCACATTTCCTGCAGTGACGATATTCCAAAAGCTCTTCATTGTAAAGCTGTTTTGTATAACTTGAGATTCTGAAAGGCTCCATTTAAGTCATTTCTTTTTTGGGCTTGAAACATCCAATTTTTTCCTTAATTAACCTGTTAATATGCTTCAACTCAGTGGATTGATCTCTGGAGTTGATGAAAATGGAAATGGAGCAACAAATTATAGGCTTAGAAAGAAGGGAGTCAGCTGGAAGGAAAATTAATTTTATTTAAGGCAACTCCTTGCCAGCTGCAATGAACATGGAGCAATCGTTGCTCCATTCTCTATATGCTCACTCCATCCCACTCTGGGATATTATCTGAGGCTGAACCAGACCATTTGCAACCTTGCTGTCCTGTTTGACTCTGAGCTGAGCTTTCAAATCCATATCCTCTACGTCATCAAGGCTGTCAACTCCCACCCTCTGCCTTGTAATTGTACCCATCTCGCTCCATCTCTACTCATCTGCTGCTGAGAACCCACTCAGCCCATCTGTTACCTGTAAATTCAATTGTTCCAATGCTATCATTTCTAGTATCCCAATTTCCACCCTTTGGCTGATCCAAAACTCATGCTGTCCCTCTTCCAATGCAGGAGAAGTCCTGTCCACCCATCACCTCTGTGCTGACAGACCAGTCCAACAATGCATCCTTGAATGCAAATTACTCTATAGTCCCATTCCTTCCTATCAGTTGTAATTTTCTCCAGCTTTGTAATCGTATCATAAAGGCAAAATACTGCGGATATGGAATCTGAAACAAAAACTGAAGATGCTGGAAAATCTCAGCAGGCCTGACAAAACAAATGCTATCAGACCTGCTGAGATTTTCCAACATTTTCTGTCTCTGTTATTGTACAACTTCTTTATATTCAAGACCGCTGGCCTCTTGAACGTCCCCAGTTTTAATCACGCCATTACTGATGTTGCACTTTCAGCTGCTGAGTTCTAAACTCTTGAATTCTGACTCTAAACCTTTCTGCCTTTTTTCAGTGGAGGAGAGGCAGTGGCATAATGGTATTGTCACTGTACAAGTAATCCAGAGATCCAGGGTCTTGCTTTTGAAACCCGTGTTTGAATCCCATCATGGCAATTGATGAAGTTTGAATTCAAATAAAATAATCTGGAAATGAAAGTCTGATAATAACATGAAACCATTGTCAGTTGTTGTAAAACCCATCTGATCCACTACAACCCAAAAGATGTGCTGGTTAGATGCATTGGCCATGCTAAAGTTTCCCTCAGTGTACTTGAACGGGCGCCAGAATGTGGTGACTGGAGGATTTTCACAGTAATTTCATTGCAGTGTGAATGTAAGTCTACTTGTGACACTAAAACAAAAATGTCCTTTTGGGAAGGAAATCTGCTGTCCTTATCTGGCCTGACCTACATGTGACTCCAGATTACAGCAATGTGGGTGACTCATAAAATGCCTTTAGGGATGGGCAATAAATACTGGCCCAGCCAGCGATGCCCACATCTAATGAGTAAAATAAAATGTTCCTTCGCTTTCATAAATTAAATCCCATTATCTCGGGTCATGTCAATGCTAACTTTTGTTTGACAATGCTTCTGCGGAATTTGAATAACATTCAGCACCATACGCTGAGTGAACCTGGGTCTGCTGCTCTTGACCCCACAGGTGTTTCTGGGAAGAAAGTAGCACATTATGTAAGTGGGGTTATGAATTGTCCTCAAGCTGTGGGGTCACATTATTCCAGGAGCCAAAGTAATGTCTTTCAACAGCGCAAGTGCCAAGGATCAAATTATTTATCCAATTCATTTTTTGTATTGTAAACAAAGGCAAAAGTTAGGAAAGAAAGCAAAGTAAACTAGTCTGTAAACTTTGAGATGCCTGTTGCTAGTTTGATTTGAGAGATAAAAAGGGAAAGTTGATATAGAGCAGATGAATTAAAAGAACTCTTTGTTTTAAGGCGAACCAGACGTGAAGCAACAGATACAACGAAAGGCCCAATAAAGGAAGCAAAATATTGCTGAGTTTGAGACTTGGCACAGTGAACTATAAGTGGGAAACCTCTCAGGAGGATTATTGTTTGGGCTTGAAGTGACAGTTTATTATTTCCAGATAGTTCTGAGGAAAAGAGAGGGGGAAATTTTTGTGTTAAAATTGAACAACATGGTAAGATGAAAGATTTAAATCAAAACAATCAGGAATACATGAGAAGCCAGATATAATATGTAGCCACAAGTCAAGTTGAGTTCAAAGTACTAATGGGTTACTTGTCAGTCCCTGATCACAAGGATAATACAATGGTATCAATTTCTTTCAAATGGAAGTTTTTTTTGATTTCCAGGCCTGAGTAGTGCTTAACTCAGAAAGAGAGATGATTGAACTGCTGAAAACAGAGTGAGCCTTTGAGAATAATATTTTGATTTTGTCCCTAAAGTCTCATTTCAGCATTTCAATAAACCCTCAGCAACAACTTGCACTTATTTAGTACCTGCAATATAAAAAAAAACCCAAACACTTCATAGAGCAATTAGATCAAACAGATATCAGGAGAGAGATGGCCAAAGTTTTGTTAAAAAGGTAGATTTAATGAGAATCTTCTTGGAAGGAGAAATTTGGGAAGTTTATGGTTTAAGAGAGGTTGTTTTGAGAGCATGTAGTGCGGTAAAATAGCGAGCTGTAATATAGGCCAGAATTGGAGGAATGTAAGGTCCCAAGAGTTTAAAAAGTTAAAGTTTATTTATTAGTGTCACAAGTAGACTTAAGTTAACATTGCAATGAAGTTATTGTGAAAATTCCCTAGCCACAACGCTCTGGCACCTGTTCGGATATGCTGAGGGAAACTTTAGCTTGGCCAATGCACTCAACCAGCACTTTGACTTTGGGAGGAAACCAGAAAATCTGGAGGAAACCCATGCAGACGTGGGGAGAGTGTGCAAAGTCCACATCGACAGTAACCCAAGCTGAGAATCAAACCCAGGTCCCTAGAGTTATGAAGTAGCAGTGTTAACTACTGTGCCAATCTGCAACCCCTTGGCAGGGGGTTGGAGTCAGTAGTGGCAGTGAGTTTACTATTTTGATTGCACCTAACCAGCGCGTCTTTCAAACTATGGGAGGAAACTGGAGCATTTACAGAAAAAACTCATGTAGACATTGGGAGAACGTGCAGACTCCACACGGACAGTGATCCAAGCCGGGAATTGAACCCGAGTCTCTGACGTTGTGAGGTAGTGGTGCTAACCACTGTACCACCCATGGACTTTAGTGCGATTGTGAGCCCTTGGAAAGATTTATACATGAGGAGGGAGGAACGTATTCATATGGCACAGCTTCCGGTATTGCCACAGGGACTGCATTGATTCTCCAGGGCCAGGCAACATCTCAGTGACTCGGTGCCTTCACTGTTTGTTATCAGTCAGGAAAACTGCCCTGGTAAATTTCTACCCAAAGAATTCTAAATTTGAGGCACTAGATAATCAAGAACCAGGAGGATAGAGAAGTGTCTTTTCTGCAACAACTGGTTTACTTCTTACAACAGATGTCCGTCTCCCACACCACAAGCAGCAAAGTTTTGAGTGAAATGAACTTTATGGATAGTAAGCTGAGGAAACTCGGGGGGAACATACAAATCCAGTTTGGTGTTGTGATGTCACTGGACTAGTAATCCAGATACCTGAACTAAAGCTCTGGGGATTAATATTCCACACGGCAGCTAGTGAAATTTAATGAATTTGATTAGATTTATTATTGCCACATGCATTAGGATGAAGTGAAAAGCATTGTTTCTTGCATGCTGCCATTCATAGAGTACATAGGGGAGAAGGAAAGGAGTAAGTGCAGAATATAGTGTTACTGTCACAGTTAGAGTGTAGAAAAAGATCAGCTTAATATATGGTAGGTCCATTCAAAGGTCTGTTGGCAGGAGGGATGTTCTTGAATCGGTTGGTACGTGATCTCAGACTTTTGTATCTTTTTCTCAACAGGAAAAAAGTGTAAGAGAGTATATCCAAGGTGCATGGAGTCTTTGATTATGCTGGCTGCTTTTCCAAGGCTGTGGGAAGTGTGGACAATGTCAATGGATGGGTGGCTGGTTTGTAGTAAGATTGGGCTACATTCATAATCTTTTTAGTTTCTTGCAGTCTTGGTCAGAGCAGGAGTCATACCGAGCAGTGATACATCCAGAAAGGATGCTTCCTCTGGTGTATCTGTAAAAATTGGTGAATGTAGAGGCACTGGTGGGCTTTCTTAATATAGCATCAGCATGGAGGGACTAGGAAAGGTTGTTGGTGATCTGGACACCTAGAAACTTGAAACTCTCAACCATTTCCATTTCAGCTCCATTGATCTAGACAGAGCCATGTCCTCCACTATCCTACCTAAAGTCAATGACAATCTCCTTTGCTTCAAGTATTAAATCTGGAAAATAATGCTAGTCTCAGTGATGGTGATTACAACAATTATCATTCATTGTCGTAAAAACCCAGCTGATTCATTAATGAAGGAAATCTGCGTATTCTTAGTTGGTGTAACCTAGACGTGAATCTGAATTTATAGCAATATGGTTAACTCTTAACTGCCCCTTTAAATGGTCTGGGAACACACTCAGTTTAAGGACAATTAGATATGGCCAGAAAATGCTGCCTTTTGCCAGTGATGCCTAATTCCCATCATTTTTCAAAAAATCATAACATGGACAATGATTTCCAAAGCAGACAGACTGAGGTGGATGATGTAATGGAAGTGATACAGCACTTTGTGTGAAGGTCAGAAGGGTCAGAATGTTATATCAAAGTAATAAGCGCTCCAATTCAGGCTGGAACAACTGTCAAAGGTGGGTACATAATTGGACAGTGCAAGGGTGGAAGGATGAATCAGTAGGCACCTGAGGTAGAATTGCTAAGCCAGTCCCAGTGCTGGGGCAGCATGGTGGCACAATGGTTAGCATTGCTGCCTCACAGTGCCAGGGTCCCAAGTTCAATTCCCAGCTTGGATCATTCTCTGTGCAGAATCTACACATTTTCCCTGTGTCTGCGTGGATTTCTTCCGGATGCTTCAGTTTCCTCCCATAGTCTGAAAAACATGCTGGTTAGGTGGATTGGCCATGCAAATTTCTTCTTCAGGAATGTGGCAACTTGGGGATTTTCACAGGAACTTCATTGCAGTGTTAATATCAGCCTACTTGTGACAATAAATAAATAAAAGTGTGGGCTCAAGATTGTTTTTGATCGGACATGGAATATCAAAGCTCAAGGTGAAATTTAGATCTGTGGATCATTATAAATTCCTGCAGAGACAATATGGGATTGGGAAGAAGTGTTCAGACTACAGTCAGATGCATAAGAGTGAAACCAAGCGAGAGCATCCAAAGATAATAGAATCCCTACAGTGCAGAAGGAGGCCATTTGGCCCATTGAGTGTGCACCAGCTCTCTGGCAGAATATTTTACCCATGTCCTCTCCCCTGCCCTATCCCCATCATGCCATACATTTTACCTGGACTAATCCATCCGGCTTACGCATATTGGGACACTAAGGGGCAATTTAACATGGCCAATCCACCAAACCTACACCTCTTCAGGCAAGAGTGTTGGAGAATAGTATTTGAAGAGAATTACACAGTGGAATCTGGCAAGAGCTATAAAGAGGAGGGAAAATGGACCATAGTAACAGATTGTTGTTCATATTATTTGTAAGGGATTTTAATGCTGTAGGAGTGATGACACCTGCTTGGATCGTTGCAAACCAAGTATGGGAGAAAGCTTGAGCAAGAATCTGCAATAACAAACTCAAGGACTCCTGGTGTTGGATGGGGTGGGGGGGGGGGGGGGGGGGGGGGGGGGGGGGGGGGGGGGGGGGGGATAGGATGCTGTTATTTGACAGTTTGATGAGTGATCAGAATGATAAGCCTGAACTTGTACCTGCTTTAAATTCTTACAACTCAGCACCGACAGGCCAAATGAAGCAGAAACTGAATTTGCTACAAGTATTTTTTTGATTAAGAAACAATATTGACTGAGTAGCTGAATGCCAGATGTATATATTTTACTGTGGGAATAGAGGAAAAAGGACATTGAAGATTGTTCAGAAGGAGAGAAGAATTTAACTGGTTTTAGGAGCTGGACTTTTTTTTTATTTGTTTGTGGGATGTGGGCATCACTGGCTGATGCCAGCATTTATTGCCCATTCCTAATTGCCCTTGAACTGGGTGTCTTACTTGGCCGTGTCAGAAGACATTTAAGGATCAACCAGTTTGCTGTGGATTTGAAGTCACATTTAGGCCAGACCAGGTAAGAATGGCAGATTTCCTTCCCTAAACAACGTTAATGAAGCAGAACAGTTTTTACGACAATAGGTAATAGTTTCACGCTCATCACTAAACTTTTAATTCCAGATTTTTATTGGATTCAAGTTTCAACTTCAGCGTGGTGGATTCAAACCTGAGTGCCTAGAACATTACCCAGGGCTCTGGATTACGAGTGTAGTGACAATACCACCATTGCCTCTCCTTCAATTGACAATAGTGGCCTAAAGGAAGGAGAAACCTTTCAGAGGAAAGGCAACCTCTTCAATATCAGTCTGTATGGAAGCCAGTAGAAGAGTTTGAGAGATTAGGAATTTAATAGAAAAGGAATCAGGGGAACAGGAGATGAGTCATTATGAAATAAGCTTGACACAGAATGGTGTAGGAGGGGAAATTGAGAGAAAGAAATAGGCATCAGAGCTAAGGTTCAAGTGAAACTGAGCAGTGAGGAGAGAGATTCAATGGCAAATTTGGATCCCTCCAATACAGCCCATGACCGTTAGGTATTTTTGATAGAAAGAGGTGGTCTAGCGTGATATGGTGATTGGCTAAATCAATTATGTATCAGGTGAACTCATGTTTGTGTCCTTTGCATTTGTGTCCCAGCAGTTGGCAGACAGTGAAGATTCAGCTGAGGTGAGAGTACTATAGGTGGAGGTGAAAGAGTGATCATTCAGAACTGCTGAGTTATTACAATGAATAGCAAATGGATCCTAGGCTAGGTAGTGGAGTCTTTCAAAATACAGGTGAGACTTAAGAGAGGATTTTCTTATCAGGAACATTGAGGAATTGGGGTTAAATGGGCTCAAAGTGAGGTGAATATCCATCAAAGTTCAACTTTATAGAATGCCACTTTTCCATCAAAGCATCCAGCTATACCTTGAATATCCTTTTGTTTTGCTTCTTTACAAAGTTTCTAAACATCCTTCCAAACATTATTACTCATTCTTCCTAATAAATCTGTGAAACATTATATTTAAAATTTATGTTTGTCTTTCCTGCTTTGGGTTGCTTAATTTGAAGTAATATTATCAGTTTTCTTATATCTAAATCTTTTTTAACATGTTCCAGCTTTATTGTCAACTTATTCATTGATACTTTCAAAGATACTGCTTTTGATGCTCAGGTGGAGGGTTTATTTGATGGTTTGATGAGTAATTGGAGTTGGATATGCCAGAACTTTTTTCTGATTTAATATTGCAATTCAATGAAAACTGTTAAACTAACTGTTGCTAGTTCTTTCCTTGAAGAAGCACTCTTGATTAAGCAGTTGAGCTTATTATATACACACTCAACTGAGTTCCAGGTCTGATGAAGGGTCATCAAGCCTCAAAACATTGGGTCTATTCTCTCCCCACAGATGCTGAGATTTTCCAGCATGTTCTGCTTTTTATTTCAGATTCCAGCATCCGTAGTATTTTGTTTTTAATCTTTCTTCTTAAGGAGTTCCTCCCCATCCCACAATTTGCACCATATATTAAGGCAGATAGCAAGCAGGTAGGAACAACAACACCATCAAGCCCCACTCCAAGTCAAACACCATCAAGCTTTGGACAATTGTCAGCATTCCATCATTGTTTTGGGTCCAATTCTGAAAATTTGCTCCATAACAACACAGTGAGTGTACCTTCAGAACATATACCTTAATAGTTTCAGAAGCAGGTTCTCGTTCTCAAGAGTATCTAGGAATGGCCAATGACTGCTGACTTTACTGGTGGCACCCTATAGTGAATAAAAAATACAAAGTGGGAAGATATGTCCTCTAAACTGCTGAAATCCATTGTACTATACATTGTTAAAAATAAAAAGCAGGCAGCTATACTTTACAGCCACCACTATGTTCTGATATCACTTTCAAATATCCAGGAGGTATTACCAGTAAGTTTCCACAGGCAGATCCCCACTGTCTCGCTGAAATTTTGGAAGTAGGACCATGTTTTGTTAGGGTATTATGATCAGCAAAGTTTTGGAGGGCTGAAGGGCGTGTTTCTCTGCTGTACTTTTCTTTGTTCTTATTGTTCTTTGTTCTTTTAACAAACACTTAGGAAAGCTTGGACATTAAAAATGTTCATATCCGAAGTTCTTCCCAGACAAGTGGGGAACTCCTAACAGAATCTTTTAATGGGCCTCTCTCATTAACATTTCAAAGGCAGATGGGCTAATGAGTTACAACATAGCACTCTGTAATATGCCAATAAAAGTTTTCTATTGACTTGAGTAAGTGCAATATGAAGGCAGGAAAGTTATGGCCCTTTGCGCCGGTGGGATTTTTCCATCCCACTGCAGTGAATGGAGCTTTTGCTGGGTGCCAAATTCTCTGACTTCGCTGCAGTGGAAGCATAGTATGAATGGCCAATGGGATTGTGCCCAGAGTGTTTGATAGTCAGCCTAGTTAGTTAATGGGAAGGGCTTAATCCTCTGGCATATACGTATTCAGTTTTAAAAAAGTGTTTATTCTTGTCATACGGTTTGGAGTATTTCAGCCAGATCAGCCCATCCAATTCATTGCCATAACTTCAATCTTCAGCTTATTCATTTCTGCACTTTTCATTTCTTTCTCCTCCCTCTATTTTGACCGCCTCATCTCAATTGCTCCCTTCAATTTACCTCTCTCTTTTCTCCCTCAAAGGAAGAGTATTTCCCAACCCTCCAGTTAATGAACTGTTCCAAATGTCTGAGCAGTTCAACAACAGAACACTACTGAGAGTTAATCACAACATGATCATTTGAAAATCTAACACTCTAACTCAAATATCTTCCCTCCAAGCTGTTAATAAACAGCATTGACAGGATGACTAAGAAATACTAGGCACTAATACATGTACAATAGGCCAAATGTGTTTTTTAGTAAATTTACAAATAATATCCAGGATTATGTGACAATTCACTGGACTACACATCCTCTGTAAATGATACTTGTTATTAAAATGCCTGCAGCATCTCCTTGCACAATTGATCTTCCATAAGTCTGTTAGTCACTGACAGTTGCAATCAATTTTTAATAAAACTTAATCAATTGATGGAAACCACAAAGAGGTCAAAAACTTTGGTTATCACAGAGGTATCTGGGCAACTTCCAGGAAAAGAAAGCTTGTCCTTCTCGTGAATTTATCTTTGAAACTGAAGAATCTTGAAGTCAAAAATCACTGTTAGCGTGGGATGAAGTTCTCACAAATATTGTGAGCTATCATGATTTTGTGCGCAGAAGAGAAAAGAGTTAGGGAATCTGGTGCAACAACTGTAATCTCTCCCTTAATGTCAACACAATGAAGGAGTTTTCAAGATTTGAAGGGAAATCTCCAGTTTTTTCTAATCCCACTTCTTCTAATGAAGAGTCATCCAGACTCAAAATATTGACTCTATTCTCTGTCTCCAGATCCTGTCAAACTTGCTGAATTCCTCTGGCATTTTCTGTTTTTGTTTCAAATCCCAGCATCTGCAATACATTGCATTTATCACGAGTGGGAGAATTGGTTTTTAGCCGCTCTCCAAATCTTCCCGTCCCACCTGCAATGTTGCCTGCTGCAGACGGGATTGGAAATTCCTGCCAAAGGACATTGATGTGTGCAACCCTGGAGAAAAATCATCAGGACATTAAAGAAGATATTCTTTGTTTTCATTTTCTTTGATCTTTACCAGATTTAAGAAATATAGAAAACTGGGGAAAGAAAAGCTGTCTGGCTGATAGTAGGGCAAACGTTGACATGGTGATAATATTGGTCTAGTAACCCAGACACAAGGCTAGTTCTCTGAGGATGTGGCTTCAAATCCCATTGGCAGTTGGTGGAATTTGAATTTGAATTGAAAGCTAGTCTCAGTAATGGTGACCATAAAGCTATTGTTAATTTTGGCACAACTTGTGAGCCGAAGGGCCTGTTTGTGCTGTAGTGTTCTATGTTCTATATTTTATGTAGGAAAGAAAATCTGCCATCCTTACCTGGTCTGCCCTGCATGTGACTCCAGATCCAATGTGGAAATCTCTTAAATTCTGCTGAGGTGTTCAATCTCCCTTCCTTCTGTAGTCTCAAATTGTTGAGGTCAAGTTCCTGGGTTATTATGGACTGTAGTCTGCCTACATTTCTATATTTGGCAGCACATTGCCAATAGCTTTTTATTGAATATCCTGTAATCATATGAGTGTGTTCTTTTCCTGTTTCAGTGCCAATCTTCCCTGGGATGTGCAGTTCATTTTCGGGCTGCCCCTCCGCCCAGAATCAGAACAGCTGTTCACAGTACAGGAACGGAGTCTGTCTCTCACAATCATCCAGTACATTGCCAACTTTGTCAAGTCAGGGTAAGTATTATATTGCTGGTGAAGGATAAGTGCCAAGCAGACAGAAGAAGGGGACCTGCAAAGAAAAATGTAGACAGAAAGGGTACAGAATAAGAGAGGCATGGTGTGAGGGAGAGACAAAGAAGTAGGAAGAGTAATGTTTTGATATTTTTATGTAATGGGCCCTATTATATAAAAATGAGCAAATTTTTATCCATTTAATAATTGATTATTAAATCTCTGAAATTATTCTAAATGCATCAACCACAAAGGTATGATCTGAAAGTCTTTGTTACCTTGACAGACTTTTTAAGCTTCTTAAGATAAACTAAAATCCTCCAACACCCATCTTTCAAATATGCTTTGCTTTGCTTTTCTCTCCTGTGACATGCTTTTGAAATTTATTGTTAATCTCTCTCTATATAAACACAAATTAATAATGAGAATGCATTGCTACTATCTATAATGTGTTACAATTCTTATGCCAGCATGCACTTCTCGTCAACATTTTCCAGTATAAATTACAATGGTAACGTTTATAATGGACACCATCAATGTATAATTGTAACCATTCAAAGGTGTAAATGTTAGAATGATTGGCCTTAGTGTCAGAGCGATTAGCAGGGGAAATATATGAAATTACGGGGATAGGGCATGGGTGGGATTGTTGTTGGTGCAGTTTGAAGGGCTGAATGGCCACTTTCTGCACCGTAGAGTTTTTAGATTCTGTCAACACTCCTAAGTACATCATCTCACCATTAATAATGTAACACTTCAGCTTTCCCTCTTTTGTCTCTACTACGGAGAAACTCTTGCCTAAAGCTCCTGTGTGTAAATAAGCAGGAGATATTACCAAATGATTGTTTCAAAATTTAAACTGAGGGAATCAGTTCTCCCACTGAGGGGTCATGATTGATGACAATGTGGCTCAGAGTTAAGACTACAGCATTGTAATACCAATTCTTGAGCTTCTTTTTCTATCTCTTATTGGATGTGAGCATCGCTGGTGAAGCCAACATCTGTCACTTAACCCAAACTGCTCTTGAGAGAGCATGCATGTACTTTGATCATAGTTGGGAGCACCTGTTCAATAAGTTTATCTAGTAAGTGTAGTTTTGGTTATGAAGAAGGAGATGGAGGGAGATTTTCATTCAAAATGAAGTAATGCATTTTGAATTCCTTAGGTGAGTCACCAGTCAGTTGAGATACAAGAGGGAGATGCATGTTCAGCAAATCATCCCTGTATTCTATCCTTAAAGTACGTCTTTTCTAATTTTCTATTTGCAGGAACCCCAACCATCCCTTCACCTTCTCCAGACACTCCACTAGTGAGACTCTGCCTCCATGGCCTCGCTTCTTAGACAGCACCAAAGGCAGCAACTACAAAGAGTTTGTATCCACCTTGAAAAACAAAAAAGAATTGAAGGCAACAGAGTGCTCCTTCTGGAATGATTATGTTCAAACGTTCCTGGTGTCCACAGGTGAGTGAAAGAACACGGTCTGCAGTTCCCAGCTTTTGGATGACTGGTTATGCTGAAGCCCCATCTGTGTTTCAGGTGGACCTAAAAGATATCATGGTACAATTCAAAGGACAGCAGGGGAACTTCCCCCAAGGCCTTGGCCAACATTCGTCCCTCAACTAACTAAACAAACTAGAACAGATTTAAATGTAGAGGGTCTCTATTAAAGAATTACAGATTATGCCACAAATTAGTCATGTGGTTGATAATGGGGAAGACGTAACTAAAGAAGATATTAATGTTCTGGTCCGATGGGCACAGAAAGGCAAATAGAGTTCAATGGAGAAGTAAGAGGTAATGTATTTGAAGAGAACAAATCAGGCAAGGGAATATACATGTAATGGGAGGATACTGAGAAGCGTAAAAGAATAGAGGGATCTTGTACTGCCTGAGCCCAGATCCCTGAGGCCGCAGAACAGATACACAAGGGGCTGAAGAAAGCATGAAAAATGCTTTCGTTTATCAGCTGAGGCATAGAATATAAAAAAACAGGGAGGTTATGCCAAAACTGCATAAAATAGCAATTAGGACACAGCGAGAGTGTAACATACAATTCAAGTCACTTCATTTCAGGAAAGAGGCAGTCATTACGCAAAAGGCACAGAGGAGATTTACAAGGGTGCTCTTGGATTGGTGAATTTAGCTCTGAGGAAAGGTTGGATAGGGTGGGGATATTTTCTTTGGAACAGAGAAGGCTGAGGGGGATTCAAGTGAAATGCATAAAATTAAAGGGACTAAGATAGAAGAACCTAAATCTCTGAGCAGAAAGGTTTACTTATTTGATATTTATTAGTCACAAGTAAAGCTTACATTAATAGCATGATGAACTTACTGTGAAATTCGCCGAGCTGCCATACTCTTGTGCCTGTTCGGGTCATTGCACCTAACCAGCACATCTTTCAGACTGTGGGAGGAATATAGAGCACCTAGAGAAAACCTATGCACATACGAGAAGAGCATGCAAACTCCACACAGACAGTGATCCAAGCCAGGAATTGAACCTGTGTCCCTGATGTTTTGAGGCAACAGTGCTAACTACTGTGCAACTGTGCCACCCACATCAATAAACAGGTCAATAAACAGTGGGCATAGCTTTAAAATAATTGGCAGAAGGTAGGAAGGAAACTAAGGATAAATTTCCCTCAAACAGAGAGGGTGGAGGAGTCTGGAATTCACTGTCTAAAAGGATTCTGGAGGCAAGAATCCTCAGCACATTCAAAAAAATACTTAGATCTGCACTCAAAGTGCTGAAACACCAACGTCTATGGACTAAGAGCTGGAAAGTGGGCGTATGCTGGATGACACATTTTCAGCTGATACAGGCACATGGTGGACTGGATGTGCTGTGAATATTCTGATTCCAAGAATTGGATTTTATAGGCCATAGGCAGAAGAATAGGTGAACTGATTCAGCAAATTAGGCTGCTGTGCCATTGGAGATTCACCCGCTACCGACCCGTTCTGTCCCATTACCCCATCCGTGATTTTAAAGGCAGCTGGGGAGGCATCGGGTGGGTTGTCCATCGTTCAGCTCTGAAGCCTGATTAGAGGCTTCAACTTGGCATTGCCCAACTATAACAGGCAGCAGGAAGGGCCTATACCCAATGACAGGTCTAACCATGCTGGCTACTGGTCAGTGAAAGCGGGGAGATGCTTGTTTTCATGGCCGCTGCGTCAAGCTTTCTCCAACAGGTTTTCCTCTTCACAGCTACCCATGTTGTCCCCACTGTTTTACATCATGTTCCCACCTCTCCATCCTGCCTTTGCTTTGGTTTGTCAGCCCTGCCCCAGCAAGATCTCACACTTAACCGAATGACTGATTCCATTGGTGAATGCCACCTCCCTGATCCACCATTGTCATGGCCACCATTCCTGTTTGGCATGGCCAGTTTGCAGACACAGCTCTACGAGGTACCTTCCTAGGAATGAGTGGAACCCACTTCAACTACTACACCCAAAAAATCAAAATGATGTGAGGCAGCTAAGCTGAGGAGGGCTGATCCTCCCCCGAAACTAAGGTTGGGTTCAAGGAGCTCACCCCAAGCCTATAATCCAGATCTATTGGTGGGATTCTCTGATCTCATTCCTTCTTGCCCCACGGCGAGTGAGAACACAGGGGTGATCTGAGCAAGGTGTACAAGGTTATGAGGAACATGGTTAGAGTGGATAGGGAGCAGCTGTTCTTCTTCATTGAAGGCCATGATTTGGAGATGCCAGTGTTGGATTGGAGTGGGCATAGTAAGAAATCTCACAACACCATGTTAAAGTCCGACCGGTTTATTCAGTATCACGAGACTCAACTGCTGTAGGAGCAACACTCCAAAAGGTCATGCTACCAAATAAACATGTTGGATTTTAACCTGGTGTTGTGAGACTTCTTACTGTGCCTTAGTTGAAGGGTCAGTCACAAAAGAACATGTTTCAAGATAAGGATTAGGACATTTAGAGGGGACATGAAGAAAGCCATTTTTACCCAGGAGGTGGTGACAGTCCAGAATGTGCTGCCTGGGAGAGTAGTAGAGAGGGTTACCTCAAATCCTTTAAAAACTACCTGGATGAGCACTAGGCCCATCATAATATTCAAGGCTATGGGCCAAATGCTGGTAAATGGGATTAGGTGGCAGGTCAAGTTGTTTCTCACATGGTTAGTGCAGATTTGATGGGCTGAAGGGGCTCTTGTGCACTTTTTGATTCTATAAATGGTGAATTTGGCACTCAGACAAAATATCTATTGACTACAGCCACGGGCAAAGTGTTTCTAGGTCACCTGTGATTTATTTCAGTTTTATTTATGGGAGCTCATCACATGCAAATTGGCTGTAGTGCTTCCTATATCACAACAGTGATGACACTTCATAAAGAGCTTTGTTGGTGTTCTGAGATCGTGAAAGGTGCTATATAGATGCAAACCTTTCCTCATTTTGTTACTTCCTTTTTAAATATGGAACAACATATTTTGGTTAGACCTTGACTTGTACAATCGTGTAAAATAGGTGGTCAGGAGTTGGCAGCCCATCTTATATTTCTCCCAATTTTCCTTTTGGGCTGTTGACTCACAATCACTTCTTTTATACTCAGACAAATTAAGAGCTACCTTATTCCCTAATCTGTGCTTTTGTACTCAATCATGCTCATTATTTTAATGTAACAATAGATTTTGGTGATGAATTGAAAGCAATACTCTCAATATGGGTGGTGTCGCCAAATTGAACTGAACACTGGTGACCTGATAATGTAAATAATACTCCCACAATGCAGCTAATAGGAATAGTTCTTGTGGAGGTTGACACTGCTAAGATTACTGTTTGGAAGTGATGAACAAGCAAAGTCAAAAACACTAAAGGATCTTCTTATGAAATGTGACCCTGAAACTGAGAATCTGCTCAGGTACACAATGAAATATGAACGTATTTGCTGGCAGAACACTTAAACAACTCTTCTCTTTCAGTTTTTAAGTAAGCAGAATATCTGCCCAATGATTTCATTCCTGTTTTTGTATAAATGATATGAGAAAAAAATAATTCTCACGCACTAAGTGGTTATGGCCTGGAATGCACTGCAGTGAAGAGGAGGCAGATTCACTTGAAGCATTCGAAAGGAAATTGCACAATGGTCTGAAAAGGAAGAATGTGCTACGGGGAGAAGGCAGGAGAAAGACACCAAGGGATTACTCATTTGAAGAGCCAATGCAGACACAATGGGCCAACTGGTCTCCTTTTGCACTGTAACAATTCTGCAATTCTATGAAATTATTTGCCACTTTTCACTAGTGGTCAAACATCAAAAGCACTTTTCTGGCAGGAACGATGTCTATCATAAAAGGTGCTAGGTAAATGCAACTTCTTCCTTTCATTATTGGCAACATAGAACATAGAACATAGAACATTACAGCGCAGTACAGGCCCTTCGGCCCTCGATGTTGCACCAGCCAGTGGACCCTCTAACCTAAACTATTCCAATATCATCCATATGCCTATCCACCGAACATTTGAATTCCCCCAAAGTAGGCGAGTCCACAACTGCTGCAGGCAGGGCATTCCACGCTCTCACCATCCTCTGTGTAAAGAACCTGCCTCTGACATCCGTCCTATAATTACCACGATACCACTATAACACTGGAAGTTGCACTTCACAATCTACATATTGGACATAATGAGGTAATTTTATGGTTTAGCATTTGTGGAACACAGTTCCAGGGGAGTACAGCTCATTCATGACTTGCATGATTTTCTATTCATTAAAATTAATGGATGGGTATGTGTGCAGACCATGAATTGGGCACTCTGACTTTCTATATCAAATCTCTTAGGTGCATATTTGCTAGATGAAGCGCTGTTCTCTGAGTGTCAAGTTGCAAAATTTGTCCCAATACTCAAAATATCATACATTGGAAATAGTGGTTGCTACATTTCAGTAATCCATCTAAAGTATTGTGTCCAATTCTGAGAACCACAGTCGAGGAAGGATGTCAAGTCCTGAGAGAGGACCCCAAGGAGTTTAATTAGAATGGTAATAAATGCACTGTGGATGCTTGAAATCTGAAATAAAATCTAAACATAGACAGGGATCACGGGTAGAGGTGAGAACATCGGGGTGGCGGCGCGGGCTCGTTGGGCCAAAGGGCTTGTTTCCCATGCTGTTTTGTTCTTTATTCTTTGAAATGCTGGAAAACTCAACAGGTCGGGCAGCATCTGAGAGAGGAACAGAGTTAACATTTTTGAGTGCGAATGGTTATTGAATCTATCACTTTTCTCTGATCACAGGTGCTGTCCAATCTGCAAGTTTTTGTCCAGCATTTTCTCTTTTTAGCCAGAATGCTATTGGTGATCTTGACTTCAGTTACATGAAGAGACTCATCAGAGCAAAGTAGATGAAGGCCAGTTTAATAGAATTCTTTAAAATCAGGAAGGGTTTGGTTCATAGAGCAATGGTTTCTATTGGCAGAATGGTAGATAACCATTGAGCACAGCTTTAACGTAATTAGCAAACAAATCAAAGGCTAGATGGGAAGAAGTTTTTAATATATTGGGTTCCTACAATCTGAATTAATTATGTAAAAGACTGCAGAAGTAGATTCAGTAATACTTTCAAAAGGATTTTGGATGATTACTTGGAAGGGGAAAATTTGGAGGACTTTAGACAAAGTGTAAAACAATGCAACAAATTGGATAGCTCTTCCAAAGACCAAGGACAGTCGCAATGGATTGAATGGCTTATTTCTATACAGTATAATTGAATGTTTCTAAAGCACTCAAATGACAGTAATTCTTAGACAAAGAAGTAAATCTGCTCATTGTGCTAATTTTAGCAAATCGTGACAAACTTCTATGTATTCTTATTGATAATGTCACATCCTCAACAATCTTAAAAACAAGCCAACAACAGATAAATGTCCTATTCACTGGTCTGTTAATCTTTATTTACCTGATCTTACAATCACTTCCATTACAACATTAGTTATTCATCGCACTAGAATGCCCACTATTAACTTGTCCCCAATTTACTGATGTGATGTTACAAACGGGTGTCACGATCCCAGCTGATGTTACTGCTGAGCAGGAAGTTCCCAGTATGGAACCCTGGCTCGATAGATCACAACATTTACTTTTTTTTAGTGGCATGTATGAATGGACTCACAGGACTGCCAGTTGGCTTTTGACGGAAGAATAAAACATTTATTAAACATGAAAAGATTGACTGTACTGCAACATTCCAATATACCTATGAGAGTACACAGATTTTAAGGTTAGCATAAGTTAAGGAATATATTTTATTCTGTATTGATCTCTGCAAACCATCTGCAAGGCCAATTGTGGTGAGACACAACCCACGCTGAAACCAAGGATCAGATACCATCCATTCCAACTTCTGTGGATTTCTCATCAAATCCCCCCACATGATTATCACAATGAATCAATTGCTCTCACTGGACTCTACTTCCACATCAGTGTTTCCAAACTCCACTCTTAAAATAAAACCTTAGAATCTTTAACAGAAGATCACTTTCCCTCAGCTGTTTTCAGCAAAGACCCACTTTCAGGGTTCAAAATCTCCTTTGCGTCTTCCTCAACCCTGTCATATGTATTCAAGCTTCCACACAATGTCTCAGTTACCCAGCCTTGTCAATAGAACACTAGAATTTCATAGGCTGAACAAGTAACCTTCTACACTTTAAACTGGTTACTGCTGCTATCTTTTAATTCAGCATACTTTCTCTGAATTTTACTTGAATTCTGCCTTATTAGGTCCTTGTTCCACTCCATGTTATTTATTCCTTTAAATTCAATCTTCTTGGGACATTCTTCTTCATTTCCTGGTTTCTAGAATTATTTACTCTTTAACTTCTAGGACATGCTTTCTACTCTTACTCTATTATCCTGACTCTACTTCTGACTGAGCTGTGAGAACTTCTTCCTCTGCAGCTATCGAGCTCCAGTTGCCTTGAGACCAACTAAAAAGTAAAGACAAAACTTCTATCTAACCAGAATGTGGTCCCTGGTTGGTATGGAATAACCTAATCTTTCTTTAAGTGCTGTTTGCTTTCCACATCATAAGCTCTCTAATCACAATGCTGTTGCAATCTAAAATGAAACAAAGCCCCCATACATGCAGGTTTTGTTTAACGTGAATCTAATAGAGAGACAGTGTCCTTTTGTTAACCTTTTTTTACTTAGAAACATTAAGCCAAACACACTTAAATCTATACCTTATTTCTAATAATCAACAACACAAACAAAGATTACTTTAAACTACCTCTATTTCTTAACAAAAAGGCATAATTCTTGTTGGATTTCTTTCATTGTTTTTCCCTTTTACTTGGCAAATTGCTTTTTTGTTTCGCCATATTTCCAACTCATTCAGATAGCTTGGATCAGATCAGAAATTCACTTGAAGAGTGCACAGGGGCAAATATTTCTGTCCTTTCATTCTGTTGTCCTGCAGCTTTTCAGCATGGGGCAACACAGTGGCACAGTGGTTAGCACTGCTGCCTCACAATGCCAGGGAGCCGCGCTTGATTCCTGGCTTATCTCAACAATGATGACCATGCAACTAGTATTGATAAATAATGTCTTTAGCGAAGGAAATCTGTCATCCTTACTTGGTCTGGCTTACATATGACTCATTGTGGTTGACTCTGAACTGGCTGGGAAATAGTGATGAAGCAACTGCAATTAGCAGGAGTCAGTGTCTACATGAAATGAAGAGAGATGAAGATAAAACTGGCAGCAAAAGGAAGGGAAATCATGATCTATGCATATAGTTAAGAAGTAGAAACACTCCAAGCCTTTTAACATTTCTCCTCAGTAAAGAATGCTCCTATTCAGAGTTTTACGTTCTGATGAAATAATGTATCAAGAATTTTTGAGCACTTTTTCATTTCAGATTCATGCAGCTGTCAGCTTACAAAAGTCCTAGAATGTGGGAGAGAAAGAGACAGTGTCCTTTTGTTCACTTTGGTTTGTCTGGATTTATATTTTTAAGGCAAAGAAAAATGACTGTTCTCAAATTTTAAGAGTTTACCATGTTTTTTGCCGAAGGGCTGATCAACTTCCTAAGCCTTTTCCTTCACCCTTACAGTCTATGCAGTGTGAGATTGTGCCAGGTCTTCCTCTCAGGTATCATGTTCTTAGTGTTGTACCAAGAAGGTAAAATGTCAATAGCCATTCAAACACGATGAGCATCTCACCTGCTCCCAATCTTGTCTCATCTGAATGTAGTAAGACGTTCACAACACCAGATTACTGTTGCTGTTTATGAATAGAACTTCTACTCACCTGATGAAGGGGCAGTGCTCTGAAAGCTAGTGGTTTTTGCTACCAAATAAACCTGTTAGACTTTAACCTGGTGTTGTGAGACTTCTTACTGTGTTTACCCCAGTCCAACGCCAGCATCTCCACATCACTCTAATGTGACAAGAATGGAATTTTTGTCTTGATCATTTCGTAGAACTAATGAATGGAATTTTCCCATTCCTCCCACCTCAGGAATTGTAGCGGGCAGGGCACAGACCATGCAAAGGTCAGTTGATGGAATTTTCCAGCCTTAGGATGAGTGTGACCAGAAAATCTGGCCAAAGTATTAGGAAGGCTGATTTTATATTCAGGCTATTCCCTCATTAGGAACATGAGATGCGCTGCCTACTTGGAACAGTGTTGTTGCTCAGGCATTTAGTAAGATAACTTCATGATTTTTGTATACATGCTGTAACAGAAGGTAGTTTACATTTATGTCTATGGTAGGTTGGTAGGTTGGTTAGCTCAGTTGGCTGGATAGCTGGTTTGTGATGCAGAATAATATTAACAGCATGGGTTCAATTCCTGTACTGAGTGAAGTTATTTATGAAGGCCCTATCTTCTCAATCCTACCCCTTGTCTGAGGTGTGGTGGTCCTCAGGTTGAATCACCATCAATCAGCTCTCCCCCTCAAAGGGGAGAACAACCTATGGTCATCTGAGACTGTGACAACTTTACTTTCTCTACCCATAACTCTGTAGTTGTGCCGTCTACATCCCTCTCCCCCACCCCCAAACTACTACTACCCTCTTATCTTGAGCACAGCCCCCTATTGCAAACACAAGATTGATCAACCTACCTTAAGAAGAAAAGTTTATTTTCCTCAGAAAGGGTGGGTATAATAGAATAGACTCCCACCATCATAGCAATGGCAGTACCCTCATGTAAATAAACATTGTAAATGGGGCGGGTGTGGTACTTGCAGGGACCATTAAAACACAATTGGTAAAATAGGTTTTAGAAGGCTTTTGAAAGATCTGGTTGAACAACTAGAGAGGCAATGAGGAGGACTGGCTTAGGTCAAGTTGATTAACACACTTAGAAGGAGCTGAATAAACATCGAATTAAAAATGCTCCTCCATGACTATTATTAGAAGGTGAAGGTAATAGAGGGGAAAATAATTGCATAAAAGTCTGTGTGATAAAGATGGACTTCAGTTTGACTAATTTTACAAATCAGGTAGAATTTATGCAGCAAGTTCCTTCATTTTGGGCAAAAATACAGGAGTTTGTACATGGCCTGTAGTATAAACGAACTCAATGGGCTGACTTTTTTTTAATCTTATTCATTATCTGGATATACATTGTGGGGATGGCAACAATCTTGTATATATATATAGAAAAGGCAAAGCATAATAGGTGATTACAGAACCATTTTTTTCTTTTCTTTTCCTCAGATCTGACAAGGCCAGAATTTGTTACCTATCCCTAATTGGCAGTTAAGAGTTCAACCATATTGCTGTGGGTCTGGAGTCACATGTAGGCCAGACCAACCAACCAGCTGAGCTGGCATATTTCCTTCCTTAAAGAGCATTAGTGAACCAAATGCGTTTTTCCAACTATCGACAATGGTTTCATGGTCATCAGTAGACCTGCAATTCCAGATCTTTACAGAATTCAAATTTCACCATCTGCCGTGGTGGAACTTCAACCTGGATCCCCATTGTATTACCCTGTGTCTCTGGATTACTAGACTAGTGGCAATATCACTATACCACCACCACCAGTTATAGGACTTGTGTTCACTATTTGCGGGTGTTTATGAAAGAAAGAAAAGCTTAGATTTATGTGATTCCTTATATTGTCAACACATATCAAATAATCTATACATAATGGAATTCAGTTTGAGTGCAGTGAATTGGTGATATACAGGTGCATGTGTATAAATATGTTCATGTATTTACCTCAAATCTTTCCCCATATTCTGCCTTTTATTTTCACCTGTGTTATAGATCATCGTTAATGATCAGTGAGCAGTGCCCATTGTGTACATGTAAACCATTAACTAAACCTGTCATGAAAGTACCATTCTGTCCTGTGACTTTAACCCATGTTTTATATTCCAGACAACGTCACCGAGAAGGAGCTGAGTGGAGATCAACGTGAAGCACTGCTCCAGAAACCAGTCACACCAACACAGCCGCAACAGGCGACGGAAGTTTATTAATGAAAATTAAAATGCCTCAGATGATTTCAAACACTAATTCAAACTTGTCTTAAAGACTTATCAGTGAAAAGTCAATAGTAAATAATGAAATAAATCATTCATCATTTAAAACAAAATGTGGTTACTGTGTGGAATCTTTGTCGAGGTAGCAACACTGACCTCAATTACATAATGTCAACAGGTGCCATTGCTGAACCTATTCAGTAACTAGCTGATTAATTCTTTAGATTCTCTTGTGCAAAGAAACAGATGTTGAAAATGCTTTCACTGTTTAAATGATATTTCAGAAGATGAACGAATAAAAGACTGGCAACAAATATTGTGCTTGCTTGCTTCTTTGGAACACAGATCACTACCACATCTTGTGTGTGGCAAATATCAAACTTCCTGATTTTGAATAGTCAGTATCAGACAACACTGCAATTAAACAATATGCCACAGGTTTACATCACGAAACATTGCAGATTGCCAGCTGAGGACTAAATATGTCAGAACTGAGATGGGTAGTAATTTTTCACATGTTTGAGAAGATTTCAGATGAATATTTCCCTATTGCAGCATATGGTGCTTAATGCATCAATTTGGTGATACTCTATCTGTTGCTCATGGAGACATTTTCAGTTCCTGTGTCTGATAAAATCATACAAGATAAAGCATAAGAAATAGGAGTAGGCCAGATGGCTTCCCTTGGCTGCTCTGCCATTCAATAAGATTGTAGCTGATCTGACCATGGCCTGAACTCTACATTCCTACCTTCTCCCCATAACCCTCAACATCCTATAGTTCAAAAATCTGCCGAGGTCAATCCTAAATATATTCAATGATTCACCCTCCACAGCTCTTCAGGGTGAAGAAAGCCAAAGATTCACAATCCTCTCGGAGAAAAAATATTTCAATTTCATCTTAAATAGACAACCTCTTATTTTGAAACTATGCTCCCTATTTTGAAATTCCCTCATAATAGGAATATTAAACCACCTACTCTATGGAAACAGGTTCAAATCCCACCAGAGATTAAATTAAACAATAAAATCTGGGTTGAAAGCTGATCTTGATGACGGTGTCATGGAATGATCATCGATTGTTTGTAAACAAAAAACCCCCATCTCACTCACTACGTCCTTTAGGGAAGGAAATCTGTGTGGTTCTCTACCTGGTCTGGCCTACACACGATTCCAGTTCCACACAGCAATGTGATTGATGATGGAAACAGATATGTAGGTAAAGCCATGTGATTCCACCACATTGGAGCAGGTCACAACACTACAATCCTGCCACATCTAGTTATGAATGGTGGTTGACAATAGGCAAGCAACAGAATAAGGAGATTCCACAAAAGCCTCAATCTCTATGTTTGCCATTTTATAGATGTAAAACAGGTGCCAAAGCATCCAGTTCAGCAGGTGGCGTATGCATGCAGATTCTGCATAAGAAACGTGCCACCCACTATGTTAATAAAGGCAAAATAGGAGCAATCCAGCCACCAATCCTGATGCTAGCTTCAGACACCCTTTGTATGTTGGAACAAACGACAAAGGTAATGACAGGAATGTAATCCTGCTGAAAAACCATCTGGATTCTGGTTCTAAATTAAAAAGTGAGTCTTTGAAGGTAATAATTCCAGGATTATTACCCAAGCCATGTACAAATTGGCAGAGGAGCAGACAGTGGTTAGCACTGCTGCCTTGGTACTAGGAACCCGTGTTCAATTCTGATCTTGGGTGACTGCCTGTGTGGAATTTGCATGCTCTCCATTGGTTTCCACAGGGTGCTCCAATTCCCCCCAACACACCAAAGATGTGTAGATTAGAGGGTAAGTTATGGTGAATGTGCGAGGCTGTGGGGATAGGGTGAGGGAGAATACTTGGGTGAAACACTGTCAGAGAATCAGTGCAGACTCAAATGGCCTCATTACATGCTACAGGGATATTACGATGAGATCAGAAGAATTAACACATTGTTAAGGGACCAGGTTGGCGGAACAGAGATTCCTTTTCATACCACAGTGATAGCAATTGTTGGTACAGGAAGAAAAGGTATTAATGTGATTGGTTCCACCTGAACCGGCAAACCAACAGAAAGGGTCAAGTGCAAGATGACATGGGCTTTAAACTATTTGTGGATTTTTGGGTGGGACAGAGAGAGGACATGTGCCCTTTTCTTCGGGCTCTGCCATTTTTCTTTCGGCTCATGTTGAATCCTTATTGCTCCTTGTGATGCCTTGCCCTTATGGCTTGTTGTCTTCTTGCCTCCTGAGCCTATTACTTCTTAAGAATTATATATCATCACTCGTGTTAATTTTTACTTGTGTGGGTTTTGTGTGTGTGTGTGGGGGGGGGTACCCCCATGTAGCTGAAGAGGAGGAGTAGGTGGGGGGTGGAAGAACAAAGGAAAACAGAGTGATGGTCTGCTTCTGTTCTATTTTAGGTGGTTTGGGGAGGTGGTGTGTGTTAGGAAGAGGAGGTTGCTTGGCTAGGAGTTTCCATGCTTTCCAGAGCTGGGATGGATGTCCAAGTGGTTTGTGTGTTGGAGAGTTGTTTTTGGCTGGGGCGGTTCTGTGTCTGTTTTTCCAGGGAGAGGTGAGGATGGGAAGATTTTGTTAGTGGGTGGCTACTGAGGGGTAGTAGGTGGAGTACAGTGGGGGGGGGAGGGGGGGTCAAGAAGTCAAGCAGTGGGGGAAAAATTAAGTCCTGGGAGTTTCCTGATAGGGATGTTGATGGATAGGTTGTTGGTTGAAAAGTTGTTAGTTGTCTTCCACTGACTTGGCATTTCGTCTCCCCATGTGTGTCTGTTGGGGGGTAGGTCAGGGGGACTCCCAGAGCTGGCAGGATGGGGTGACATTTTGTTCTTTGTGGGTGTTTTATGTAGTGGTGAGCAGGATGTCATGGTGTGGATTTGTGTAGTATGTATTGGATTAGTATGGGGACATTCATTGGCGGAGCAAGTTGTGTAGGGATATCCCCATTTATTCGGATGGTTTATGGGTTTATTTTGAGGATAGGTCTTTTGTTGGTAATGCAAAAATTACTTCATCAACAACCTATTTGTTTACATTTTTATGTCTTAATGAATCAGTGTCCCCAGTAGGCTTACATTAGCAAGGGTACCCTGAGAAAGAATTTAGCAAAGCCAATCCACCTTTATTAGTTGGAATGAGTCAATCTATGTCCAGGTTTTTCCCATTGTTTCTGATAGTCAAATATTTAAAGATTTGCATTTTCCCCTAGATCTGCCTGTGGATTCTATCCAGTCACCATGTGCATGGAATATCATCCATGCAGAGTTATACATTTATATTTTTGTTTTTAGAGATTTATTCTTTTGCATGTGGATTAGTTCGCTCATTCTAATAGGTTCCCATACGTGTCCAATTATCCCTTTTAATTAAGGTGAAACTATAGTGATCCCCAAGCCATGTCTAAGACAATGCCTGAGGATATTTTGCGTGTGTTTTGTTTAAAAAATCTCACTCACTTTGAAGCTCCTGAAGATGGAGTCCAGGTCTGGCTGCGGTTCATATAGTGGCTGGCTATGAATAGTGTTTGGTCATTCTTGCTATCTCTCTCCAGAAGAACTGTAACGGAGGCTTAGTCTTGCCCTCTTGGCTTGCATCCTGAATGGTTTTGCTGCTTCTTTGTGCTTTATCAAGGGAAGGGAGTGTTGCTTTTGCCCTTCTGTGCTTCTTGTATCCTTTTCTTGACTCTTTTTGAAACTTGTCTCCTCTACTAGATTCAGGGTGAATGAGAGTTGCCTGTTCCACGCCTGTTCGTTGCTACCTCTGTGAGGAAAAGAAGTTCCCTCCCTGTACCTGTTCTATATATGGGCTTAAATCCCACCCCTCCATTCCTTGAATGGCAGGAAGGTATTGCAGCTCATTCGCTTCCTGTGGATTTGGGATTTGATGCCTCCCATCCCGGCCCCTCTACAGCAGCTACGTTCGTGGCCGGGTGTCCCTGGAGAGGGATCATGCAGTGTCCACGGGCACAGTCAACGCCTTCTGTGCCCGCTGGGCACCGCAGGGGCTGAGATGCGTTATAGACCTCGACAATCACATTTTGAAGAGATGTGTCTTATGTTTCCTTTGTACTTTTGCTTTTGTTCGGGCTGTTCCTCTTCCTTTTGGGAGCTGCCCCTTTTACTTTATCCTAACTTAATTTGAGTTTGTTTACTTGGTTTGACCTAAAAGGGCACCCCTTCTCCCATCCCTGAGTGATCAGGAGGCAATGTGGTGTGTTGGGTCAGTTCCTTGCATTCCATTCGGTGTTTGTGGGGAAGGCTACTAGCCTTTTACCAATTTGGTCTTTTGTGCTGTGGTGGGCTGTTTCTTTTGGGGTGGTGTTGGTAGTGGACAAGGCTCCAAGTCTGGGTGTCTTATTTCTTGTGTATGGTGTGGAAAGGGGCATGGGAAAGAAGAAAGCTTCCTGCTTTTTCTTATAGATTCGGGGAAGGGGAGGTTTCAGTGTGAGGGTTGAGGATGTGTTGAATTTAAGGCTGGAGTAAGGGGAGTGTCTTTGTAATGGTATAGGTTTTGGATAGGGGGCTATTATTTCTGGGGCAAGGGGTCTTTTTAGTAGATTTGGTACGTGTGGTGTTATGGAGGGCCCCTTGAGGGGGGTTGTTTTTGGCACCAACTGGGTTGAATGTGTTGGGTTCTGGGGAATGTGCTGGGTCCTTCTTATTTCTAGGGGCTATGGAGCTGAGGGGTTGGGGACCTGGGGACATTTGGGGAGGTCCTTCCTGTTTGTAGAGGTTATGGAGATTAGCGATTGGGAGAGGAACTTAAGGAGGTTTGGGGGGCAGGGTCTTTCCTTTTCGTAGAGGTTATGAGGATTAGCAGGTTGGGAGGGCTTGGGGAGGTTTGTAGGCATTATAGAAAGATTTGTCTCTGTCCACAAAGTTATTTGTTCCCCAGGTGGTGGGATATTTTCTCTAATGTTTTGGATTCTTTCCTTACCCCTTTGTTTTTATTTGTTACCTTCTTGTGGGGTCCTACTGGGGGGTTCGTGGTAAATATTGTCTTTGAGTTCAGTGTCAGGTTGTGTGTGAATAAATGGGGAAGGGCAGAAAAAAAAGAAAAGGGTTCTTTTTGGTCTGATGGTCCCTTTGTTAAGGAGTGCTCACTCTGTCAAAGAGCCGGTGCAGACTCAAATGGCGTCCTTCTGCACTATAGTGATTCTACGTTGGAGCTCAGGAGAATTAACATGTTGCTAAGGAACCAGTATGTAGAAGAGAGGTTCCTTTTCATAGGACAGTGGTAGCAGTTGTGGATAGAGGAAGAAAATGTGCCAATGTGATCAGTTCCACCTGAACAGTCATGCCAACAGAAAAGGTCAAATGCAAGATGACACAGGCTTTAAACTAGTAGGGGAGCAAGCGTGGGGAGGGGAATGATCTCCAATAGAGGTAAGTAGTCCAAATGTAAACAAAAGGAGCAAAAGAACACAGGAAAGAATAAAATAAGAGAGGAAGCAGTGATTTAAAAAGAGAGTCTAAAAAGATAGTTAAACATAAAATGTTAAGAAATCCCATTAAAAATATACAGTAATGCACACAGTGCATGGATTTTCTAACCAAACTTGCCCCAAAAGACCCCAAGGTCAATAGAGTTTTGCATGGTCCATCCCTACCCATTATAATTCCCATGGTGGATGGGACAAGAAAATTCTGCAGTGTCTGTTATAAACCAGGGACACTAGAGGTACTTGTATGTTGGGAGGAATCAGATATAATAGTGATTACTGAAACGTGGCTACAGAAAGTCAGGACTGGGATTTAAACATTGCAGATATAACCAATTTGGACAAGATTAGAGAAAACTGCCAAGTGGAGTAGCTGTACTTATTCAGAATAACATAATAGCTGTAGAAAAATGACAGCTATCAGCAAGAAAAAGAATTCATATGAGTAGAGAAAAGAGATAGTAAAGGATCAATCATAGCAGGTGTAATCTGCAGACCATTTGATAATAGAAAGGAGGTGGAGCAAGGAAATATTCAAACTGTTCGGGAATTCAGTAAAAAACCTAAAATTATAATCATAGGAGAATTTCAATTATCGTGATATTAATTGGACTAGAAGAGGTAGGTAAAGAGAATATGAGAATGTCTCTACAACGTATATACAACCCCTTTCTAATGCATGATGTTAAAACTCCAACAATGAAAGATTTGCCATTGGAATTAATAATGGAGAATGAACCAGAACAGATAAGTGAAGTAAAAGCAGGGAACATCCAGGCAATAGTGACAATAATAAAACACTGTGACAGAAAATGTATTTTTAATCATGTTCTCTGCAGTTATAAGCAGCTTTGGTTTCTTCCATTGGTGCGAAGCTGTCTGCTTAGAAGTTTTTTTATTGCTGCTTCAATGGTTTAAATGAGGTTCTGTTTTTTATTACAGTGGGCTTTATGCAGTGTCCAGGATTTTATGACCTTTGGCATTGTTAGGAGAAGAATGATTGACAGGTCTGGTGACAGGAGTTCTTTTGTTTTCAGTTTTGTGCTGCTGCTTTAGTTTAAAAGGTGTTTGGATATCAAACTGAAAAGCAGTGAGTTTTTCTTGCTCTCTCCCTGGTATTGTAAATTCTACTGGCTAGCTGAAAGCAGGTCTTCTTGCCTTTCTAGAGTGAGAATTCTGTCTCTTGCTGGCTGAAGCAAGAATTAGAGTTTCAATTCTCCATCCAAAAGACTAAGTTCCAGCATCATGTGAACATTCATATTTTCTGTTTGGCAAGGATATGTTTTAAGGAGGTTTGTTTGGTTGAACATTTCATATAATTGTTAAGCTTCATACAATAGCATTGAGGGTTTTTTTGTTTATAATTGGTAAAAGTACTGCTACATGTTAACTGTAATCTTAAATAAATTTTATTTGATCAAAGCTCCCTAGTGGGTCATTTGAACCATACCTGAAGTGAACCAAATTATGCTCATCCTAGCCAAATTCAAACTGCAAAACTTATGATCCAGGTGGACTTCATGAACCACTTTGGAGTTTCTGATCTGGATTATAACAATACAATTTAATATGATGTTAGCAAAAGACATAAGTAAGATGAAAGCCAAGTTAATAAAATAAAAGAGAAGAAAAGTTGAATTTCAGTGGTTGAAGATAGAATTTTGGAAAGTAAAATGTGGAACTAAATGGCAAAAAGCAATGTAAGACAATGATAGGAGGCATCTAACCAATGGGAGAAATTCTATCAAAAAATGGTAATGTGTTAGTTCCAGCATGTTTCTCTACAGACCTTACCATACTCTGTTTCAAAAAAAATAGCTCGGCATATTTCATGCCATGATATGTTGAGGGGAGGGGGGAGAAATCAACACACTGGCAAAGACCGGCTGCTTTGAGATCGGGGCACTCCGTTTAAAAGGCACCCAGATCAAAACAAAATATATTCCCACCTCCCCACCCCAGGAAGGAGATCTCATGGGCTCTCCTACATCACACCCCCAACCCTTTAAAAAAAATCCCCTAGTGACCACACTCCAGCACCTGTTTGGGTAAATTGATAGAGAATTTAGCACAGCCAAATGCACCTAATCAGCATGTTTTTCAGACTGTGGAAGGAAATCCACAGCACCCAGGGGAAACCTGCACAGATGTGGGGAGAACTCGGAAATTCTGCAGACAGTGACCCAAACTGGGTCACTGTCCCTGATGTTGTGACGCAGCAGTGTTTACCACTGTGCCGCCATACCCTATTCCGCTAAAAAAAATAACTGACGAGAGCACATGGATGAATAAAGATTTAAGGAAACAATTAAGGATAGGAAAGAGGCAGATATTAAAGCTGGAATTCTCTGGCCTCCGCTGCAGCTGGGATTTTTCCAGTCCTACTGCAGTGAGTGGAGATTTGGCTGAGTGCCAAATTCTCCATTCTCGCTGGCAGTGGCAGCATAGCATACACTGAGAATGGAGAATTCTGGCCTAAGAATATAGAGAACAGAGGCAGGTATAACAAGAGAGAATTCAAAGAGATTGAGAGAAAAGTAAAAGAAGAAAGTAGGATATCTCAAAAAAACTTGAATTCAATTATGAAGGAACATAAAACATAACATTACAATCTTATATATGGGTGTATATATCAGGAATGTTTTAAAAAACCTTTTTCTAATAGAAAGCAGGCTGAGGGGGTGATATAATAAAATTCTTTAAAATTCTGAAAGGCTTTGCTGGAGTGTATACAGGGTCACGATTTTCCAGTTCAACATCAATATGTGTAATGGCAATGGTGTGGGAGGGGAGACAGTGTGACGAGAGTGGCAAAATTAGGTTTCTACTGGTGTGAAATGATGGTGGGAAATTGAGCCACTGCCTGTCATGGTGGGTTGCCAAAGGCCAGCATGAAGCTATTTTTCAACTTGTTAATAGAAGGTAGACAAAGCCCCATCAGGGGCCAGTGGGTAATCATATTGCTCCAGAACACACATGGATGAACGTAGCATGGACATGTCGGGACTCACTGGGAAAGCTTGCAGAGAAGAATGAAGATGGAAGCTTCCAGTGATCCTGGGCCCTGAAGCATCGTGTGAAGCATTAGGTAAAAAGTGGACAAGAAGTCACAGGAATTTCTGGCAATCATGACACAGGAAGTCTTGTTCTGGTATTGAAGATTACTGTTTGATGTCGCAGCTGTTCCTTCATTGTTTCAAAGAGCAAAGGACCAGATTCTGAGTGGGGTACAGTATTGGCACTGCCCTAGGGGAAAACCCTACCCCAGCTATCCCAGCAGGCCTCAATGGCATCCGGTTCTACTGGCAAAGCCATCCACATTTGGCCCCTGTTGATGGGGGCCATGTATGATCCTCACCAGAGAGGACCTTCCCCGATGAGGCCACAGAGGAAAGTGAGCCTGGACAATAGTGTCGTGCGCTCGCTAATTCCATTCAAATTACATTTAAGATAAATTTAAATATTATAATATAAATAATATAGACTGATCATGCCAAATATTCAGTGCCAATAAAAATGCAAGCAGCAAGAAATCCGGCACCAACCTGGTATCTCAGCTCTTTCGCGATCTTACCAACTCACCTAACTCATTGGTCGAGCTCCAGTGAGCCAATAGAAATAAATATAAATACATCACATTTTCCTCCCCTTTAAACTAAACCCAAAAAGTTCAAAACTACTTCAAAACTAACAGTAGTCAATAAGTCAGTCATTATTAATAAATCAGATGCCCTGGAGGTCTGAGAGAAGTACAGATAACAGAGGAAGAAACAGCCATGGAAGAGATTACACACCATTCATAAAACTCAGCTAATTTTTAATCAAAGCCTGTCTCGAGTATTACACCCCCAATACACAAGAAATACTCCCTGACCTTTCTACTGCGGGGTCATGGTCCCAGGCTCTTCAACCACTCCTCATAGATAATCTAAATTAGGTATCAGTTCCAATGGCCTTTTCTGCACAAATATTTCCACTATATCAGCAGGTAGAAGAAAATAGCTACACAATATTAATGAAACTGTTTTATTCAGAAGTTTAATATATGAGGTATATAATGGAAAGAGTTAAGAGGATGTTGGACAGATATTTATCAAGTTTTTGGAACCAAATCAATTGCAGATTCTTTTCCAGTCCACTTTTATCCAATGTTCCTATGTGATAAAGTTTGGAATTACTTGTTTGATTCTTCATACTAAGGCTGCCACACTCTCACTACATTTGCATTGCCAATTTTCTCCTCCTTTATCCCTCCTGACTTGTGATCCGGGTTCATCTCTGATAGTTTGACCAAGTGTCTATTACCTGTGTGTAAATCTTGACAGCTAAGCCTAGGTTTTCCAATTCAGACTGTTTGTTTGCATTGTAAATATAAAATAAGGACAGGAGAGTGCATGACTAAAGTGGGAAAATGAGTCAGAGTTCTGTCCCACCACACCCTGTGTCTACATTACTGATATAGGGTGAAAAGCTGTGTCTGCTTTGACCAGTGAGGAACCTATTTTAACAATCCTTTATGCATGTGGCTTTCTGTCATTCAAGAAAGCAGGATAACAAATTTAAGTATTACTTATGTTAAATATGTGTCCAGAGTCATTTGGCAATAATATAAGAAAGAACAAGAAACAGCCATATGCATGTGTGTATGAGTGAATATTTAACTTTTGAACTGCCTTTTGCATTTTTGCTTTATTTTTATTTTTTTTAGTGCATTTAAGTCACCATAAACATTTTAGTCAATATTTTGTCAGTTATTTCTATTTTTCCCTTGTTGCCATCACTGACACAAAAAGAATTTCCCAATAGAATGTCTCTTTTCTGAGGTGAATGAATGAAGGAAAGATGGATCAATGAGACATGACAGACTATTGGTACTCTGTGCCAACTATTAATGCTGTCCACCCTCATCTATAGACAATCATTTATTGGGTGCGTATCTTCGCAGTAATATAGAGAAAGGCGACATTTCAAGCATGAATGTATGAATATAAATGTTTTTGACTTAGTAAAAATCCAACGATCAGATACATATGCACAGACACATAAAGATTATAAAAGATGAGGCGTAAGAGAATGCACAGTTCAACTCAATTTTCTCTCCTCTTTGTCTCCTCCTTTTTCTCTTGTTAACTTTTTTTATACAATTTTCTTGTCTCAATTAAAAGGCCATCACACCACCTTTGCCATGACCTTGTCCATTGGTCAGTAGGAGCTCTGGAAATTAATGGCTGAACATACTAAGCAGTCAAGGGTTTGTAATATAGTTCTCATGACATAACACTGTTTATCTTTTAACACGTACTGAAAGAATAAATACGTAGGCATACTTGTCGAAAGATTAGAACTAACCAAAGTTATTTTAAATGCTTTCAATCTTACAGAAGTGCTGACATTCTTCATAAAATCTTTTCAGAAAATCTTTGAAGGAGCATATGTTACTCAAGAAATGAGGGTTTCAATGCTGCACGCTTGTTCATCTATCCGCAGACATGTCAATCCATTATGGGGGTGCGGCTACACCCACTAGTATCAGGCAGATGGTCTGAAACACTGATAACAGGTTTCAGAACAACATAGCAAGTGAACCGCATGGTTGAGAGTCGGAAATATAGGTAAACAAATTGAGCACAATTGGCAAGTGCGTAATGGAAAAACGGCTCTCGTTCACCGATCAGTGAACTTATTTAAAATGGCCACCTGTTATTTTCTGTCTGAATTGCGTTATAAGTGAGAGCTATGTCAATGCAAGAGAACTATTTTTATTCTGATCACCCGATCGCATTGCCAAGTGTGCCCAGATCAGACACAGCATGGTGCACACCTTTTATCTTAAGATAGTTCAAACAGAGGTTCTGACCCCAATGTATATACAATTGATTGCAGGCTGAATTGCGTCTAAAGACTTGAGGGATGTGTCAATATATTCATTTCTGTTCTTTCCACATTCTGACAGCACTTAGTTAGGCACGCTGCCAGTAGTGAGGGTGAGAACAGAAAGTTGCAAAGGGGCGTTAACGGATTAAGTGAGTGGTCAAAACCATATAGATAGTTTCAATAGGGGACAGTAAAGTTCATCTTTGATTGAAAAAAGATAGATTAAAAGGGTTTTTTTCGCAAAATGGTGAGATCATACAAATTGTGGAGGAGTCATAAAGGTATACAGTGCAGCAAAAGGCCCTTCAGTCCATCACATCCATGAGGAGTGGAGAGATTTGGGTGTCTATGTACAGTGATCACTAAAAACTAGCTGCTAGGTACAAAAAAAACAAATCCTAATGGAATATTAACTTTTAGGCAGACGGAACATAAAGTAGTGAAAGTTATGCCACAGTTGTATAAAACTGATTAGACTGCAAGAGGAATGCTGTATTCTGCCTGGAATGCATGCTACAGGAAGGGGTGATCTTGGATGGGCCAAATTTACCATTGTTAAAAAGAGTTAAACCATGAGGATAGGTTCAATAGATCTCTATGTCTTTGAGTATAGGAGACCACGGTTGAATTGAAGTTTAAGGTAATGGCCAGATTTAACAGGGTAGGAAGTGAAAAATTATTTCCACTTATGGGAGAGTCTAGAAAAAGTGGCTGTTAAAAATCAAGGGCCAATTAGGGATGATGCCAGGAAACACGTTGTCTCACAAGTGGAAATCTGGACCTGTTCCTCTCCAAAGAACTGTGGTGATTGAGCCAATTGAACATTTCAAAACTGAGGCTCATAGCTTTTTGTTGGCTATTGTGATTAAAGGATAGAACCAAATTTGGTTGGGTAAAGGAGTGGGGGGGAAGTAAGGGATGAGGGTTGGAGAGTGCAAATTAGATTCAAGATGCAAATCAGCCATTATTGAATTAACCAATGAGACAGGCTACAAGGTCCTGAATATCTTGCTCCTGGTCCAATTCAAATTTTTTCTTAATGAAAACATTGTCAATAGTGTGAACTCTCTATAAAATTCAGACTTAATTCTTGTCACATTTCTACATTTTCTCTGACTGCATGCAGGCAATATTATCACGTGTCTGGTTTCTTATTGTGGTTTTGATTTGAAAAAAAAACAGATTATTACTTATCTTCAGACAGTAACATCCTGAGGAGCTAAATAGGGATTAATGAAAAACGGATGTTTAGAGACAAATAGTAGGAAAGACTATTCAAAAAAGAGGAAACCAAATGGAATTATCTACTAATGTAATTACATGGCATAGTGTGAAGAGTGTTGAAATAGAGACTGCTGGTAAGGGAAGTATAGAGGGATTGAGGTGTTCTAGTGCATGAATCACAAAAAGCTAGCAGGCAGGTCTACCATGTAGCCAAGAAGGCAAATATTATTTTAGCCTTTATTGCAAAGAGATTGGGGTTTAAAAATAGGGACGCTTTGTTGCAATTGCACAGGTTGTTGGTGAGGCCTACAGTTTTGATTCCCTTACATAAAAATGAGGAAGTAATGTTGGAGGCAGCCCAAAGTAGATTTATCAGGCTAATTTCTGGGATAAAAGCAAAATGCTGTGGTTGCTGGAACCTGAAACAAAAACAGAAGATGCTGGAAAATCTCAGCAGGTCTGATAGCATCTGTGGAGAAAGAATAGAGTGGATGTTTCAAGTCTGGATGACACTTCATCTGGGCAATGGGCAGTGCCAAGGCGCCCCCTGGCAGTTCCATGGACCACCTCCCCATTGCCTGACCTTCTGATTACCCCCCTTCATTCCAGTGGGATCCGGCCGGTAGCTCCCCGAAAGTGGGGATCTACTGTGCTCCTGCTGGAGAGAAATGCACTGGTGAGGTGGGAATGCTAGCGGGTCTGGAGTCTTCAATCCTGGGCCTGTTAATCATATTTAAATCATATTAAAGTGACCATGTAAATGGTCTTTGAGTCTCCCTGTTGATTTCCAGCGTTGAGCAGATACCACCAGACATCCAGTGCTGAGGGATGCAAGCATGAACCGTGTGCATGTGACAATCTCCAGTCCTGCTGAGCTAAAAATTAGTGCTGGAGGATGGGAGAATCACAACCAGAGGATTGTCTCCTGATTTATTAAGAGTAGATGTGAATGTGCATAAAAAGTGGTGAAGGTCTTTTGAACTGTCAACTATCAAGCTATTTAAATTGCTGATCTTTCAATTTTGAGAAAAGAAAGCTTCCTAGTCCTGAGTTGAAGAGAACTGATTTTACAATTTCAATAGCTGTTTGTTGACATAACTCTGAGCGCAATATAGTAGCTTGATTGCTATTACAACGTGTCATTATCATTTTTGGAGGCCTGTTAGTTCATAATTAGTTTGACAGCTGAAAGAGATTATTATGGGGTTAGTTGTCTTTGATGTGGGGTTCTGAATACAAAAGTTTATTTTTATTTGTAAAAGGGATTTGAGGGAATTTAAGTGTAATATATTGAAATAGTTTTTTTCAATGAAAGAGCTTTTTTAAAAATATAACAAAATTTCTAATATATAGAGCTTCATTTTATTTCATCTTAGCCTGGCTTCTGAGATCTGCCCATAGTGAATACTGGTTGTATTGGCATGGAAGTATAAGACAAAGGATGGTGTGGTGGCAATAAGTTAGCATTCAGGCTAAAAGAGGTCACTGGAATGGATAAGAGGGGCATAAATATGGAGAGAATAAGGGGGTCATGGACCGATGTATAGGCTGGCATGAATGTTATGGAAGCAATAGGGGCGGGGTAGGTTTATTGAGGTATAAGTTAGCATGGATGAGGCATGGGGAATAAGTGAGGGGGTGAAGGCAAGAGGGGGTATCTGCTTTGCTTAAAAATGGGACAAGACTCAATGCACCATGGTGAGATTTCTAAACAGCTCACTTCAGTACTCAGCAGTCCTTATGGCAACCTCCAAATTGTTTCTATGGCAGTAAGTCCAACTATTACATGGACCTGCATTCCCCTCACCCCCCCCCCCTTCCCCCCACACACTTCATAGTCTCACCCCCTGTCCCAACAATCCAAACGGTATGTGGCAGTTTCTCCTGAGGTGGGCACACCAAAGTTTTCCCAACTCCTCCTAGGGGGTGAAAATCCCAGATCAGGATTTATAATTTCATCTACAATATCATCTAAATTTAAAATATCATCTAAAACTTGGTGCTGCACAACAGTGCAAGACTTCCTTAGTACTGGACTGAAGTTTCAACCTGGGCTCTCTGGAGTGGTACTTGAACCCATAACCTTCTGACTCTGAGACTGAATGTACCATTAGATTAGAGCCATTATAGCACCAGATCGTTATACCTTTAAGATCAAATAGCTCCACAGTATGATATTCAGCACCCTATTCTCAGAAGGGTAATTGTTGGGATAGAACAATTGACTTGACTTACACTATGATTGAAGAGGATGTAATCAAGAAGGCTAATGGAATTCTATCATTTATTATAAAAGGAATTGAATACAAAGAAAAGGATCTTATGCTTCAGTTATACTGGCAAAGGTCAGATTGCATCTTGAGTACTGTGTGTTGCTTTGATCTCCTAATTTAAGAAAGGATGTAACTGTAATGGAGGTGGTTCAAAGGAGATTTTTATCTGGATCAATATCTGGAATGAGTGAGTTGTCTTATGAGGGAAGATTGGGTGGGCTGATCATGTTTCCACTGGAATTTAGAAGAGTGAAAGATGACTTTGGCATCGTGGGTGGCATAGTGTCACAGTGGTTAGCTCACAGCTCCAAGGACCTGGGTTCAATTCCAGCTTTGGGTGAATGTTGCTGTGGAGTTATCACACTCTCTCATGTCAGTGTGGCTTTTCTCTGGGGACTCCGCTTTCCTCCCAAAGTCCAATGATGTGTAGGTTAGGTGGATTGGCCATTTTAAATTGCTCCTTCATGTTCCACAATGTGTGAGTTAGATGGAGTAACAATGGGAAATATGTGAGGTCATGGTGAGAGGGCTTGGTAAGATACTCTGTCAGTGAATCATTGCAGAATCAATGGACTGTCGGGATTCTATGGTTCTATGACTTGATTGAAGTAAATAAGATTCTGAATGATTTTGACAATGATTTTGCATTTCAAAATTGCGCATGCTGACTCCAAAACCATTTGAGTTGACGCATACTTTCTGGTCAATGAAGGGTGGTGTACAGAGTTTAACCTTTACTGCAGATTATTTTTATTTTTTAAAGAGAAATGATGTAACCAATGCTTAAGTTTAGAGCTGGGGGGACTGTTTTAAAATTAGTTGGTGCCCTTATAGTACAATGTGTGATGAGGAGAACCTTTTCTCTCAGAGGGTAGTGTGATTTTGGAACTCTCTGCCTGAGAAGGCAGTGGAAGCAGGATCACTGAACATTCTTAAGGCAAAGGTAGATTGATTCTATTTTGGCAAGGGAATCAGTGCCAAAGGTTAGTGTGGTAGATGGGGAATGTGGAACTCCACATATGATGTGGCAATGCTGGTGTTGGGCTGGGGTAAACATAGTCTTGAAACACCAGATTAAAGTCCAACAGATTTATTTGGTAGAAAATGCCACTAGTTTTCACAGCAAATCTCCAAAGCTCCAAAAGAGCAGTGCTCCAAAAGCTAGTGGTGTTTACTATCAAATAAACCTGTTGGGCTTTAACCTAGTGTTGTGTGACTTCTAACTGAACTCAACACAAACAGGTCAGTTATAATGAATGGTGAAGCTGGCTTAGGGGCTTACTTTTGCTCCCATTTCGTCTGTTAAGAAAAAGTTAATTTTCCTGATGACTATTTGGTGACTTAGACTAGGAAGTGAGAAAACTTTGGACCCCAAAAGAATATCATCCATAATGAAAGAGCCAAACAATTCTTAGAACTGCAGAATGCTTACTAAGAATGAAGTGATGGGCTGAGCCTCCATGGAATTCTTCCTAACTATGTGAAATTAATTGATCATATTTTTATGATTTTCGTGTCAGAGACACAGCCTGGAAAAGACTTTGGAATGCGCTGGAGTCAGAGTTTATTGTAACCAGAAGACAGCAACATGGTCTGCAGTGGTGGGGAGGAGAAACTGGGCTGTGAGGTAGAGTTCAAAAACAGAAAGCTGGTTGAATTAGTCGGTATAAGATTCGTCACCAACAGGCATTCAGAAGAAACTACTTTACCCAAAAAAAAGGAGTAATTTGCCCAAAAAAATTTTAAATGTCAAATTTGTGTAAAAACTGAAGTAAATCCTGCTGCTTTTTTCAGTGGAAGTTTAAAAATGAATCTCCCACACCCTGTGCACTGCAGAGTGCACTAGCGTGAATCACGCTGAAATTCAGTAGGTGGGACCTATCCCCTCAGGACAGCCCAGTAGCATAGTGCTGAGTGGGCCACTGTGCAGGTGCTGATCTGCCAACACTGAGATTGGCACACGTGCAATGGCACCGCACTGCCAGCCTCCCACTTGCTGATAAGCTAGAATGCTGCCTATCCCCATGATCTCTGCATCACCGACCCTTTGTCCCCACCCCCCCACCCCCTCCCCATGACCCCAATCGCTGGCCTTCCTAACCAGGCTTGGGCTAGATTCAACCCCCCCCCCCAATTATGATCACCCCAAGGTCTCTCCCCCATCTCAAGGCAGCCCTGACACCCCCTCCCTGCTGTCCTGAATCCCCCAAGGTCCCACTCACCCGAATAGCCAGCCTTGATCGCTGCCTTCCTCCTTCATTCATTCACCCCAAATGCAGAGTGGCAGCGGGATGCCCCCACTTCCACCAATCACCCCAGAGGCCCTTCTCTCTTTAGGCCCCACCCAATCAGGCCCCGAACCCCTGACACTGCCCAATGCCCAGTGGTCTGTGCCAAGATGCCCTTTAGGCATTGGCACTTTCCCCCTTGGAAAGTGCCAGAGGCCCAGGCTGGAACTGCCAAGGTGATAAAGCCTAGGGGGGCTTCCTCCCTCGGTGCCTGACCCTCCAGGGAAGATGTTAGCCGGAGATTTCAGTCCTGCGCCCACAATGACATCAAAAACAGATGTAAGTGCTTGTTTTAATTGGCATAGAGCTGATGATGCCAGAAACTGGCTATCAGAGATGTGCAAAGGAAGTGTGGGGAGCCCACCAAACTGCCTTCACTAGGGTCTCCTGGTCCTAACAATGCAGCAGACTGGGAGAATCATCCCTGTGGTGACAATGTGGAATTCACTTGATGGGGAGTGTTTGCAATAAATAGTACAAATATCTGTAAGAGGAAGCTTAGACGTGCATTTGACAGAGACCTGAATAATGGGATGGGCTACAATGCTACATTTTGATGAGGAAAGATTGGAGAAGTCTTAAAGGGAGAATAAAAGCAGACATAGACTGGGTATGTTGAATTACCTATTTCTGTGCCATATATCCTATGCAATCCAATGGGTTGATGAGAGTATTAGAATTGTGTTCACATCAGTTAACCAATTCACTACAGGAATACAAGTGTGCACAAAGTCTGGAGTATATTTTTTTTAGAGGTATATAAGATTATGAGGGGTATAGATAGAGTAAATGGTGGTAAGCTTTTTCCACCATTAGAAATGGATAGAACGAGGGGTCACGGGCTCAGGGTGAGGGGGGCTATGTATAAGACGAATATTACAGGCCAATTTTTCACACAAAGGGTAGTGGGGGTGTGGAATGCACTGCCGAGTAAGGTGGTGGGAGCAGGCACGCTAGGGTTGTTTAAGGGTCTCTTGGACAGCCACATGAGCGGTCTGCAGATAGAGGGATATAGCAGGACTGTTTGAATATCGGGAGGACCAAATAGTAGTAGACTATCTTTTAGTTTCATCTCGGGAATGTCTTAGTTTTTTTTTTAGCATGTTTAATTAAGTCTTATTTGTTTCCGCAGGCAATTCGGTCCACCTTGTTGACCAACAAGGGGCATGCATGCGGCATGTCATGCGAGAGCTGCTCTTGGAGGTTGCTTCAGGAGTTGCCTAGTGCTTCACGTCGTCAGTGTATGCTTAAACTGGACCATCTGATGGGCAACATGACAGCTCAGAGACTATCGCTGTTGCTGTGCTGACACATGGATTTGGGCCTGTGTCTGCGGGAGTTTGCGCGTTCTCCCCGTGGTTGCGTGGGTTTCCTCCGGGTGCTCCGGTTTCCTCCCACATCCCAAAAATGTGCTCTTAGGCTGATTGGGTAACAAATTGTCCCTATATGGGAATCTTCAACAATAGGCATAGCCTAAAGACAAGGATATGTCATTAGGACGTTAGGACGGCGGTGTGGGCTCGTTGGGGCGAAGGGCCTGTTTCCCGTGCTGTGTTGCTCTTTGTTCTTTGTTCTTTGTATATTACATACAGGATAAAATGCAGGCTGGTTTGTGCTTCACATAGAATAAAATACAGGCCAGAGTGCATTACAGACAAGATCAGATGCAGTACCGAGTGAATTATATGTAGGTTGCTCTGTAAAGCACACAGGATTGGTCTAAGCAGTGATGTCCTCCAGAGTTTATAACCTGTCGGTGATCTCAGATAGAGATCAGGATTTTCCGTCCACGCTCGCCTCAAAGGCTGATTGGGAAACAAATTGTCCCTATAGTGAGAATTTTCCATATTAGGAATAATATATATATTATTATATAGGAATAATATAATAGGATAATGGATTTGCTACTATATAGTTATGACGGCGGCGCGGGCTCGTTGGGCCGAAGGGCCTGTTTCCCGTGCTGTGTTGCTCTTTAAAAAAAAAGCTGGAAAGTCCTGCCCAAGGTCAACAGATCTTGGCATGGTCCGTGCCCATCACTACAATTCCTGTGGCAGGCGAGACAGTAAGGTTCCAGTTATAGAGAATAGCTGCTTTGGAAAGGAGTTTTGGTGTTGTAAAACCTTAGTCAGCACCTATAGCAGAAGAGGGCAGGAACTGAGGATAAAAGAAGAGGGAGAAAATGAACATTCAGATGAAGTGAGGGGATTGTAACTTCTAATTTCAAAGAACAAAGAAAATTACAGCACAGGAACAGACCCTACAGCCCCCCAAATCTGCACCGACCATGCTGCCCAACTGAATTAAAACCCCCTATTCTTCCGGGGACCATATCCCTCTATTCCATCTTATTCATGTATTTGTCCAGATATCCCTTAAAAGTCATTATGGTACCTGCTTCCACTACCTCTCCTAGCAGCGAGTTCCAGGAACCCACCACCCTCTATGTAAAAAACTTGCCTCGTACATCTCCTTTAAACCTTATCCCTCACACAGTAAATCGATGCTCCCTTGTAATTGACTCTTCCACTCTGGGAAAAAGCTTCTGACTATTCATTTTGTTCTTGCCCTTCATAACTTTGCAGACTTCTATTAGGTCACAATTCAGCCTCCATCGTTCCAGTGAGAACAAACCAAGTTTCAAATTGAAACCATTTGTCAATGGATGATCGAGAAATGTTAATGTTCTCTTAATTTTGATTTGTTTAAAAAAAATATGGGGGAATCCCATACTGGAATTCAAGCCAAGGCGATCTAAGGTTATAATTTCACATGAGCCAAAGACCCACCACAGAATGAGTAAACAAATGGGTATTTTTCAATATTAGTTAACATCTGCATTCCATAAAGTAATCATGTGCTTCATCTTAGTTACATTACTTTAGAAAACACATGTTTGGATCGCTCCAATTTAAAATCATATTTTCATTGGTCATTCTTATTTCTATACAGATTATTCATCTACATCCAATAGAAAATGATTTCTCGGATGGTGAGGATCTTTTTGCTTCTATTTCTGCTTTAGTTGCACTGGCATTCAAATTAATATTCATATTCTGCCAACATATGTATGGATAGTAATAAAATAGGTATGATCTACTGAGATTATATTTAGAATCACAGCATAAAATTCTGATTCCCAATAATGAAAATTTTTACATGGAAATAGATGGGTCTCTGAGAATTGTGTTGACTCTAAAAAGCATAAAAGGAAAGAAAATTTATTCATATATATTATTTTGCATGATGCTTGGATGCCCCAGGGACTTTAGAACCAATAAAATACCTTGAAGTATTAATTGGACCCCACAATCCAAAGATCTAATAGGCCATTTCAATTGTTCCTACACAAATTAAAAAGCGATCATAGTGCAGGGAGTAACATATTAGCATGGATAAAGGATTGGTTAACTGATAAGATACAGAGAGTATGCATAAATGGGTCATTTTTGGATTGGGAAGATGTAACAAATGGAATGCCACAGGGCTAGGGCCTCAACCATTTACAACCTATATCAGTTGTCATGATATGATGTGGCGACAATTCATTGATGAGAGCTTTAAATTTGTGTGCTTAAATATGAATACTTTATTGGTGGGCTTTAACGTTTTACATTTCCGAAGTATCGTCATGCATAGTTTTGCTCCACCATGCCAGCTGTTTCCATAGTGTTGCTTCAAGACTGTCCTCTGAGAATTTTTTACCATGTGACTACATACATCACACTGTGGGCACTGTTTGTCTCCAGTCCATGTTATAATCTTTGATTCCTTCAGCCTGCCCTGAAGAAGATTAATACAGACCAGAACTTCCAGGTTATCTAGTATTACAACAGGGGAGGGGGGGGAGCACCCCAGTGATGCACTGGGGGAATCCCTCCAGGAAGTTCCCACATAATGGCTTACCTGGCAATTGACCAGAAGTGATAACTTCCTTTGACTCTTGTGTTGGGTTGGGAGCCATCTGACAAAGTAATTTAAATCGTTAACTTCATAGAGGAGGAGGCCATTTCGCCCATTGAGTCTGCACTGACAACAATCTCACTCAGGCATAATCACTGTGCCCACATATTTACCTTACTAATCCCCCTGACACTAGGGATCTATTTAGCATGATCAATCTGTTTAATCTGCACAACTTTGGACTGTGGGAGGAACCCAGAGGAAACCCATGTAGACACAGGGAGAATGTGCAAACTCCACACAGACAGTTGCCCTAATCTGTAATTGAACCCTGATCCCTGGCACTGTGCAACAGCAGTGCTACCCATAGTGCCACTGGATTGTTCTGCCAGTTTTACCCTGATAGTTACTCTGAAATATTCAAAGGAAATCTGGCTTTAATCTGGAGCATTCCCCTCCCCCCTCCCTTCCAGACACTGGGCCAAAATTTCCACCCACTCCTTTCAGCCTTGGGACCGATCATCCACTCCAGTCCAGTCCGACACTCCTTCTCCTCCACTTTGGAACCCCCACCATGCATTTGATTACCCCCCTCCCATCCTTTCACTCTCTTCCCCTCCCCTCAACAACCACTCACCCTCTCCCATCCCACCAGCCCCCAACATACCTGTGAGTCTTACCTGTTCCTGTGTCTCTTTGTGGCCGCTCCGGTTGAAAATAGGGAGCATGTCTTTCTTCTCGGTATCCCAATTGTTCCACCTGATACTGCTGAGGATATGGTGATGGGGTGGGTAACTGGTGATCCAGACTTTGAGTCCATCTATACTTTTGGCTTTTGGTAGCTATCTCTGATAAGTAATTGCCCTACTGCATAGGTTAAAAAAATTATCTGCTTTCAATTCTTACTGCTGGCTTCTCAATTTTGATTTTATTCCCCTCAGTATTGGAATCCTTCATCTAAGTGATTAATACGTCTGCATCAATTTTGTTAATCCTCTTCATACCCTAAAATTAGGTCATCTGAAAGTCTATTATTTTTCTTAAGCTCTCTGCGTAATTTGAACACAATTTAATAGATTTGGCAAGTTTTGCTGATAGTAAATCATGTTGATTTCCCCCAGAAATTGGATTCATTTTATTTTTTTTCCTTTTGTGTTTACGTGGCCTGGCCTCATTTACTCCATGCTTAGAATTTGGTAAAGAAATCTGAATATAAAGATATAAATTAGGCTGAAATTGAGGTCGCAGCTAGTCCAAATTCTTACATTACAACAGGGCCTCATCTGTCCCAATTGCTCATTGCCGAAGATGAGAAAGGAATGCAAAACATTCTTTCATGGCAAGCTGGCGAGAGAAAAAAAATGCCACTATAAACATGATGAATTCAAAATTCCACATGTCATAGGGAGAAGCAACATTACCTTCATTCCAAATATATATTGAACATTTATAGAGTGCTTTGTGTTGTGAGCCAACAAGGAAATAACTGGTTTGCACATCTTAACACAGCTTGCCTTCATGACCCCTTGTTGAAAAATAAGTATTAAGCCCCTATTTATAGAAGTCACAAAACCACTTTTATAGAGTGGGACTTTTTGACTTAACTTGACAAATTAAAGTTTTCCTAGCCTTGTGCATTGAACATTTTATTGGAAAATATTGCACTCTCAATATCCTGCTGTGTACATACCAACCAGACTCAACCCTTGCTACCAGTCATTGGGAGGTCACCTTGGATGGATGATGTGGAGTCAAGAGAGGAGACAGAATGTGACGTGCATCTTGCAGCTCAATAGCTGGAGCTATATGAAATAACAAGAAGTTGAATGTGAGGCTGACAACTTTGCTGACTGTGTGGGATAAGGTGGAGCCTTGAGAGCCTTGACTGCCTAGGGACAAATGATGGCTGAAATGACAGGGTTGTGTTGCATTAAGCAACATGGTCCTGTGGTAGATAGGAGGTGTCATTTGTAGGTACATTCCCTGACCCTGACCACTTGTGTGAGGTCATTGAACTTACGCAGCACTTCATCCAGGTCCTCGGAGAGAAACTCTGGGCATTGACCTTCCATGTTTGACCTCTCTGGCCACTAGCTCCTAGTCACTCCTCAAGATGTTCTAGGTGGGCTTCTCCGCTCATGAGGAATCGTGAATTCTTTAATTCTGTCATGCCCCAAGCTAAGGCCTCCAGGGTCACATCCATCCAGGATCCATCTGTCTTTGCTGTGCCCCATTCAGAGTGGCTCTTCTTGGAGCCAGTTGCACATAGGAAGTTAGCAGTAGATTCTGTTCAAGGTTAAGAGGTGCTTGCTGAAATATGTGCTAGTCATACACGCTGAGTATTCAGCTAGCCAGCAGCATGGATTGCACTCAGCTGAATGGTCCAATCATTTAAATGAGGACACAGCACAAAATTTGCATACTGCCTACTTTCACAGGATCTAACAGAACAGGCTTGGGCTAATCGCAATTGGAAACACCCATATCCATAAATGGGTGCACTCCAACTGTTAGCTCAGAGGATTTGAGAGAGGTAGTCAGGGGAGAAGAGGTTACAGCAGTTAAAAAGGGGAAGGTATCATCTACTTAAACACAATGATAACAATCTTAGTTTTATTGATTTATAATTGTCATGTGTATTGGGATACAGTGAAAGATACTGTTTCTTCTGTGCTTTACAGTTGAAGCATACCTGTGATGACTTTAATCAGGCAATTGAGGTTGACCTGCTATTTCCAAACCTGGGAGGGAAGGTGGAAAAACACAAAAAACCTAATGCAGGGGCCATGACAAAACTCACCAACAGAGGCACTTTGATACCAGTGAGAAAGTCTGGGTAAGAAATGACGCAAAATGGACCCGCATGGATAGCAGAAACAGTCAAGTTCAGGACAGGACTGGTATTTTATTGGGTACACGTAGGTGAAGCCATCTTAAGGAAACACCTAGAGTAGGTTTGTACCTCAACCTTACCACCCATTCCTGAGCTGAGTCAGCTCTACAGTCTTCAGGATGAAGAGAGCCCTCCTTGATAGGCCAGTTTCTCGAGTACCCTGGTGGGAAGCTCAGAATCTGAGATGCACACAGGGGACGAAGCTGCAGTGGTTCCTCTACCACCAGAGGGATAGAATGAACCAGCCCTCAGTGTTCGCCGCAAAACAGGCCGATACAGACTGCTGATTTCAGAGGCCGAGTTGCTTCTGACCTAATGCTCAAATGGCAGTAAGGTCGTGAGGATTCCTCAGACTTTGGAGGGTGGAAGAGTGTGATGACTTTAATCAGGCAATGGAAGTTGGTCTGCTTGAATATGAACTCCCTGATTGAAGCCTATCCTGTCTAAGCATTCTCCTGCTTAAATGGAATTTCACATTGCCCAAAGCTGAGACCCCTCATCTCAGGTGCCCCACAGCATGAGCTGCCTCATGGAAATGTCCTCCGTGCCCTTTTCCACTGCAGAGAGGCATTTCCTGTACAGGCTGCTGCTGCAAACCTTCCAGTACTATGTCCTTGTTTGCCAGCTTGGTGGGCCTTTTTCCTTGCAGGTGGTCCCCAGTGGAGGTCCCTTTATGGAGGGATCTCCCCCAATTATTTTGGGGACTTGGGGTGGAAGGGACTGCACGCAGAAGTCCCATACAACCGTAGGTTCTTTCGATTCACAGACTCCCAAGCTTGTCCCTTCTGCTGTCTCGTGGAGTCCGTGGATCATGTCTACAATCTGTATTATAGATTGCACAACCTTTTGGTTTTCTCAAACACCTTTTACTGATGTTTTGTTTGCACTTCAGTCTCACACTCCTGATCTATGGTGTGGAAAGGGGCAGAGCGGGATGGCGACCTCTTCGTGAACCTGCTCCTGGGCTTGGTGAGACCCCTCCATCAATAAGTCCAGGCAGCGGGCGATCAGCAGAGTCATCCATCCTGACTATCTGCAGCTACATTCATGGCCAGATGTCCCTAGAGAGGGAGCATGTGGTGTCCATGGGCGCAGTTTATGCCTTCGGTGCCCACTGGGCACTGCAGGAGCTGGGGTTTATTATCATTTTGATTTAATGTTTTAAGTTTCCTTTCGACTTTGTTTTGTTTTTGTTCAGACCGACCCCCCCCCCCCCCCCCCCCCCTCCCCCCCCTCCTTTTGGGGAGCTGCCACTTTTAATTTGTTCCTAAGTTAATTTGAGTTTGTTTACTTGTTTGGTATGCAAAAGATGTCCCTGTTGAAGCCTAATTGATGGTCCAATCAAACAGTCCCATGTTCTGTACTTAAACAGGAGTGTCAGTCTTTCAGTACTGCTGATTTAGATTGTGTATTGAGAATAGTACTGGTGGATCTTATAAATAAAGGAATTCTGGTGATGGGACTTTATCCTCTAAGGACTTATTATAATGCCATTCTTAGAATACATTGTAGAGGAGGAAAAGAGAGGGTGCAGAATTGTGGCGTTACAGCCCTAGCTAGAGTGTAGGGAAAAATAACTGAATGTAAGGTAGGTCCATTCAAAAGTCTGATGGCAGTAGGGAAGAAGCTATTCTTGAATTGGTTGGTACTTATCCTCAGAATTTTCTCTTTTTCTCAATGAAAGAAAGTGGAAGAGAGACTGTCCAGAATGTGTGCAGTCCTTGAAAATGCTGGCTGTTTTCTGAGGCAGCAGGAAGTGTAAATGGAGTTAATGGATGGGAAGCTGGTTTCTGTGATGGATTGGGCTATGTTCCCAACCCTTTGTAGTTTTTTTTTTGTGGTCTTGAATTTGAAGTTCTATGAATCAGTAAGTCAATGAAGGTGAGATTGGTGAATGAGTAAGACTTACTATGGGATGGGTAATGAGTAGCAGAGCATTCTGTGAGCTGAAGTTTCTGTAAGGCAGAAGATGGAAAGTTGACCTGGGAATCCTTCAATTTTCCCAAATCCAGAGATGAAAGTGTCCTTCTTTGTCAGCAAGTTGAATGAGGTAAGAGCAGAAGTTAAAGATAAAGATAGGAGATACAAATACAAGGTTTATGTAATAGAAAAAATGAGTTTGGTAACTCAACTCAATTCAAAGTCAAACAAGGTATTGAGGTTGCTGGGTAGAGGGATAGAGTTGGTGATGAAAGTACAAATTTGTGACAGGGACTGAAGGCATTCCTTTGATGTTCTCAATGTTTCATTGGGGAAAAAAATTGGAACTTATCCATTACTGGATGCTAAACAACCAAGTTGTGTGAACCAAATAAGGTAGCTACTGCTTCCTTTCCAGCTCAGAAGTAATTTACTTCTGCAGAGTTCAATTGTTGAGATAAATATGCTGTTCAAGTATGTGGAATGAAATATGGTGTGAGGGAGTCATGGCTCCAGTGTGTGTAGAATGTGTTGTAACTGCTGAAGACTAACAGGACTGTTAAAGGAACCCAAATTCCAAAGCAAACGGCTGAAAGAGCCAGCTGACTAAATTCAAAAAGAACGTGCTATAGTCATTTAATTACCACAGCAAAGGTTATTTGTACAAGATTTTCCTGTGGAGATGCTTCCAAGTCAGCTTAAGTTTTCAGATAAAAATAAATCTCAGCTTCCGAACAGAAGTGCTCCCACTACTGAGGCATTTTGATCTTTCAAATTGTATTGGGTAATTATTTAAATACTGAATAGGCCTTTTTGAGTTTGTAGCTGTTCTAAATCACCTGTCTTTATGAAAATCAAGTCATCTAGTAAACATGCCACAGGTAACTTGATAAAATATTGTCCATTCCAGCTTGGAATATAGCTGGAGCAGTTACAATGTTTCTGTATATATGTTATATTGACAGGACTCTTCATCCATAAGCACACAAAACTATGGATCAAATGCTGGAAAATGGGATTAGGACAGTGTTTGATGACCAGTGCAAACCCAATGGGCCAAATGGCCTCTTTTTCTGCTGTAAAACTCTAAGGGTGGAATTTTCTCCTGCCAAAGGAATCCTAGCTGGCGAGATAAGCACCATGCAAAGATCTGTTGAACTTGGATGAAATTTTCTGACCTTTGGGCGAATGCAGCTGGAAAATACTGCCATTTGACTATACCCTCAAAAACCCCTGCATCATCAAGCTGGATGAGAAGACATCCAACTTGTTCCATTTTTATCTTCTGTTGCAGCCAGTCTACCATCTGCATTCTCTTCCCATCTCCTTCCACGGCTACCTTGGGTGTCTCCAGGGAACAATCCTTGGCCCCTTCGCGTTCCTCATCTGTGTGCTGTCTGTGAAAACATCACCAGAAATGCATTGCCTTCCACATGTAGACGGATGACACCACCTATGTATGAGTGCACTGATCACACCCCACCTCTCTCTTGACACCTTCACTCCAATCTGTCACTCTGCTTGAAAAAGCACTGGATGAGCAGAAATGTATTTTAAATTCCTTATCGGCCTTGCCCATTCTTATTTCTATAACCCTCCTTTCTCACTGGACATACAGTTGGCCCTAGTATTTTACTTTTCCAATTGCGGCCTCTTTGATAACCTCTATTTCAGCTACTCCATCATTGGCAGTCCTGTTTACAACTGCCCAGGCCTTCAGCTGAAATTTCCTCCATGAATCTCTTTGACTCTCTAGACTATCTGCCTTTAAAATGTTACTTAAAAATTATCACTTACAGCAGGTGGCCAGAAGCTTGATCAAATATATTAATTTGATGATAATGCAGCATCATTATGAGGGATCACAGATGTTTAAAATGGTTGACTGGGTGGCACAGTTTGCTGCTTCACAATGCCAGAGACCCCAGGTTCGATTTCCGGTTTGGGTCACTGTGCAGACTTCGCACAGACATTCTCCCCCTGTCGGCGTGTGTTTTCTCCAGGTGCCCCAGTTTCCTCACGTATTTCAAAGATGTGCCTGTTAGATTGATTGGCCGTGCTAAATTGTTCCCTAGTTTGATTTGATTTATTATTGTCACATGTATTAGTGTGTTGTTTCTTGAGCTCTACACAAAGCAAATGTTTCATAGAGAAGTAAAGAAGAGTGCAGAATTAGAGTAACACATAATTAGAGTGTAGAGAAAGATCAACTTAATGCGAGGTAGGTCCATTCAAATGTCTGATGGTAGCAGGGAAGAAGCTGTTCTTGAGTCGGTTGATATGTGACCTCAGACTTTTATATCTTTTCCCTGATTGAAGAAGGGAAAAAGAGATGTCCAAGGTGCTTGAGATCTTTAATTATGTTGGCTGCTTTGCTGAGGCAGCAGGAAGTAACAGAGTCAATGGATGGGATTCTGGTTTTGTGTGATGGATTGGGCTACATTCACGATCTTTTGTAGTTTCTTGCGGTCTTGGGCAAAGCAGAAGCCATACCAAGTATGACAAAACTGGAAGGAATGCCTTCTATAGTGCATCTGTAAAAGTCGGTAAGAGTCATAGCTGACGTGCCAGTTTTTTTTAGTCCCCTGAGAAAATAGAGACATTGGTGGACTTTCTTAACTATATTGTAAAACCAGAGGTGACCAGGACAAGTTGTTTGTGATCTGGATACATCAAAACTTGAAACTTTCGACCATTTCTTCATCCCCATTGATGTAGCCAGGGACATGTTCTCCTTTACACTTCCTGAAGTCAACGACAATCTCCTTCATTTTGTTGCCATTGAGGGAGAGATTAGTATCGCTGCACCAGTTCATCAGGTTCTCATTCCTGTACTCTGTCTCGTCATTGTTTGAGATCCGATCCACTACGCTCGTGTCATCAGCGAACTTGAAAATTGAATTGGAGGGTAATTTGGCCACATACTCATAGGTATAAAAGGAGTATAGTTGGGGGTTAGAACACAGCCTTGTGGGGCACAGGTGTTGAGGATGATATGGAGGAGGTGTTGTTGCCTATCTTACTGATTGTAGTCTGTGAGTTAGGAAGTTCAGGATCTAGTTGCAGAGGGAGGAGCCGAGGACAAGGACACAGAGTTTGGAGATAAGTTTCACAGGAATAAAATCCAGGCAATCTGGGAGACTGGAATTGAGTTGTGCCATGCCTAACCTTGCAAAGCACTTTATAGTGTCCCGGGATGCATAGGTTAGAGGGATTATCAGGTAAATATATGGAGTGATTGGGATAGGGTCTGGATGGGATTGTTATTGTGCAGATTTAATGGGCTGAATGGTTCTACACATTCTCTATGAAATCACAAGCATTTATTTATGATATATAATTCTGATAAGCATGAGGCTCCTTTGAGAACCATCTCTTCCTGAGTTCCAGCGACACGTGATCTGCCATCAATGATGACGTATATTAGAGGCAATTCCCCAAGCTCGCTACTTCCCTCCGGGGTTTAGTATAACTCCCTGCGTAATATTTGTGAGAAACTGGTGGCCTGACCCCATTGAGTTAAGGGGAGAGGCAATCAAAGCCCCCTAGAGGGTCAGACACCAAGGGGTACCCCTGGTTATTGCCACCTTGACAGTGCCAGCCTGCATCCAACACTGCCCAAGGGATAAAGTATCAATGCCCAGGGGACACCTTGGCATTACCCACAGGGCATTGGGCACTAACAGATCAGTGCATGCGCAGTGGCAGTATTACACTACTGGCCTCATCAGTAGGAACAGTCTCCATCTCCTGATTTTCAGCGTGATTCACACCAAGTACGGAAGATTTATTTTGGAACTGCAGGGCCCCAATATCAGAAAGATCTTGGTCTGGGTTCAAAGGACTCTCAAATCAGCTTCGCAAGTAGAGGATGTGGGTAAGGAGGCGTATGGTGTACTGGCCTTCATCAATCGAGGAATTGCGTTTAGGAGACGGGAGATAATGCTGCAGCTGTATAAGACCCTGGTCAGACCCCAGTTGGAGTACTGTGCTCAGTTCTGGTCATCTCATTACAGGAAGGATGTAGAAGCTATTGAAAAGGTACAGAGGAGATTTACACGGATGTTGCCTGGATTGGGTGGCATGCCTTATGAGGATAGGTTGAGAGAGCTCGATCTTTTCTCCTTGGAGAGACGAAGGATGAGAGGTGAATTGATAGAGGTATATAAGATATTGAAAGGTATTGATTGGGTGGATTCTCAAAGGCTTTTTCCCAGGGCTGAAATGGCTGCCACGAGGACACTGGTTTAGGGTGCTGGGGAGTAGGTATAGAGGAGATGTCAGGGGTAGGTTTTTCACTCAGGGTGGTGGGTGCGTGGAATTGACTGCTGACGATGGTGGTGGAAGCAGATTCATAAGAACATAAGAAATAGGAGCAGGAGTAGGCCATCCAGCCCTTGAGCCTGTCCCACCATTCAATAAGATTATGGCTGAACTGCAGTTGTTCAGTACCACTTTCCTGTTTTCTCCCCGTAACTCTTCATTCCCTTGTCAATCAAAAACCTATCCACGCTTGACTTAAATATGTTCAGCAAGGAAGCCTCCACTACTTCAACAGGCAGAGAATTCCAAAGATTCACCACCCTTTGCGTGAAGAAATTCCTCCTCAATCTGTACCACCCCCTCCCCCAAATTTTGAGGCTGTGCCCTCTAGTCCTGCTATCTTTAAGTGGGAAAAGTGTCTCAATCTCTACCCTGTCCATCCCCTTCATTATCTTGTATGTCTCTATAAGATCCCCCTCGGCCTTCTAAACTCCTAAATTCGATAGGGTGTTTTAAGAGACTTCTGGATGCTCACATGGGAATTAATAGGATTGAGGGTTATAGATACCCCTAGAAGGTGGAGATGTGATCGGTGCAACTTGTGGGCCAAAGGGCCTGTTTGTGCTGTAGTTTTTCTATGTTCTAAAGAAAACCAACAGGATTTATCCCAGGTTAGACACAAATCAGACTGTCAGAATTTTTCTGGAAGAATCATCCCCATTATCTTTAAACAATATTATTTTTTAGCCCTTTATTCTATGATAAAACTCTTGAGTGTCTTGGGATTATTTTCCTGCATTGAAGACCATATATATTTATGCAGTTTGTTGTTGTTAATGTTGGGCCAATTTAGAGGTCAATTACAAGTTAATCACAGGGGTGTGGATGCCAAATCCCTTTTCCCACAAGTCACTGACCTGCATACATTATAGAGTTCAACGTAAGGAAATAGATAGGCTTGTGGTCACAGAGTTGGACAACAACCAGATGTGCTTCTCCAACCCATCTGAACATTGAGACCATCCTAAAGGAATATCCAACACATTTTTTTCCTAATAAGTACTTTTCCACCATGTCACAAAGTCATTGGCTTTGAGTGTTCTTACTGCTCCATTGCCATTTAAAAATATAAACATGACATTAAACATAATTCATAATAAGGAACACCAACTTACTGCTGAATTCCCAGCCATTTTCATTTTCAATTTGATTTTGATCCAGACAATCAGACTGCAACCCAAAACAAGTGGGAAGCCAATGCTAGTTAGGATCAGCTGGTGTAGTTAGCACTTCAATGCCATTCTATTCCTCCCTTTAAAGGTTTTTCTAGAGGTTCTTTAAATTTGTTCACCCCATATATTTTGCTATAGAGGGAGCCATGTTTCATACTATACGTTGTGAATCAAGTACACTGTGTTGTGATTCCAAATCAAAGTGGATTTACTCTCCCAAACATACATGCAGAAGAGTGTCCCACTTAACACACTGCTCACCACCCACCACTCTGATCTTCATGTAAGCATTCTCCAAGGCAGCCTTCAAAACACACGACAATGCAGAATCGACAAGCAGAAACTAATAGCTACCTTCTGCACACATGAGGATGTCCTCAACCAGGATTTTGGGTTCATGTCATGTTATGTGTAATCCCCACCATTTGGCCTGGCTTGCAAAATCTTATTAACTGCCCTGGCTTGAGACAGTTCATTCCTCTTTATCCTGTGATTATCCCATTCTCCACTCGCACTGGTCTGTACTTTTTAAAGATTTGATTGGTTGGAATGCGTGTTGTTACAGGCAATGTCTTGCAATTGTGCCTGTGTTTATATATGCCGTGTTTGTAAAAACCTATCTCTCACTCACCTGAGGAAGGAACAATGCTCCAAAACCTCACGATTCCAAATAAACCTGTTGGACTTTAACCCTTGGTTTGTGAGGCTTCTTACTACTTCTTTGTCTCGTTGGCATTACAGTAAAAGAAGTGGTAAGCTCTGTCATTACAGATAAACATTAAAAATTTGGAGATTGTTCAGGTATCTGGGTATTTTTTCATTCTCTTTTTCCACTGCCTGTTAGTGAAATCACTCTTTATTGATTTGACAATTGTGGTGATAAGCAGATGTTGATTTATTCCATTTTTTTCTTGGCTGGATGAATGTGTGCACACCTCCATGGCATTTTATCATCATCTTTCATCGTGCAGCTTACCATGACACATATGGAAGTTTGTGTTCACTTCCATTCATAATTCTCACCAAATTTCTGATCACTCCTTTCTTTTCCAATTCTTTGGCTGGTATATCTTGTGCTCAGCAGCGGCACTGGGGAGGCTGTGGCCGCTGCCAGAAGGACAGGCAACAAGGTCCCAAGATTGCAGAGTGACCCAGGCCACAGGTCGCAGTAAGTAATGTGGTAGGGGAGGGGATAAATTCATGGAATGGTAATGCAGGCCAGTGGAGATGGGGGGAGGTGGTTGCAAGAGCATCAGCAGCAAGAGTGGGTGTAATGATAAAGTAAGCCTAACTGGAAAGGAACTTAGTTTATTTACAGAATGCAAAAGTAAAACCATTACCATGGTGTATGCACACTAGTTCTTGCCCGATATTACAGTCCAGCAGCCTAGTCCTGTGTCTGCCTTATAAAAGGCTCAGGTGCTATGTTCCAGCTGGGCAGGCTACCAACGCCTGTTACCAGGGCAACTCATACTCAGTGAGTCCCACAGCGAGATCAATCAGGGATTCCCGATAGACATTGTGGAATTATCACACCACTGCCTCCCCCCAACCTCGTGTCCTAGGGCTGTCCCTTACTCCCATGACAATGGAGGCCTTTCTTATCTCTTTGCCCATGGCTTGTCTCCATTGCCTATAGGGACTGGTTTGGGCGGAGGGGATGAAGGGAACTCTTCTGTGGAGAACGTTGAAGACCAACTATAGGGAACTCATCCGGAGTGGTGACCTCTGACCGCGTGCCTCTGTCTCCATGTTTGAAGCAGAATCTTCATCACCCAGATTACTGGCTGTTGAATTTTTAGAGGCCAGAGTTTCTGACATGTGAACTGTATCTGCCGGTTTACAGTCTTTATCTGGTCTCTGGCTATTATGGCCCATCTTTTGGGCTTTTTGTTTTAACCTGATGTTGCCAGCAAAATTTACCAGGGTCACCAAGCACGGTATGAATTTTTCATGGCAACCTATAACAGTTAATTTATAAGATGGTGGAACAGCGGTTAGGACTACTGCCCCCAGGTTCAATTCTGCTGTTTTGGTAACTATGCGGAGTTTATATAGTTTCCCTGTGATTGCGTGGGCTTCCTCCAGGTGCTCTGGTTTCATCCCACAGTCCAAAGATGTGCAGTTAGTTTGATCGGCCTTGCTAAATTTTAGGAGGATTAGCATGGTGAATACGTGGGGTTATGAGAATGGGACTAGATGGAATTGTTGCTGGTGTGGTTTTAAAGGACAGAATGGCCTCCTTCTGCACTGCATAGATTCTATGATTCTAAGATTTCAACTTGGTCATGTTCTCTGGAATTGGACGTTCTTTTATGACTTTCACCTTATCTTCAAGAGGTGTAATCCATCCTTGTCAACTCTGTACCTATTGACCTGGAATACACGTTTTTCCCTTTTTAATTGGCAGCCAGCATCTGAAAAAAACCGTAAGACCTCCTCCAAACTTTCCAAGTGTTCTCCTGCAGCAGCTCCTGAGATTAAAACGTCATCCTGATAGACTGCCACTCAGGGCACGCCTTGTAGAATGTTCTTCATTACTCTTTGAAAAATGATGTAAGCCGAAGGCACCCCAAAGGGCAAATGAGTAAACTCATACAATCTTTTGTAAGTATTTATGGTGATTTACTTCCTGGATAACACCTCGTTCCAGTTGGAGGGACTAGGGCAATTGGTGGGCAGCCAGGGGACTGTACAGCTTTTCCTTGTTTAAAAAATACATTTTGTGTTCCTGACGTAGTCTGTGAGTGCGCATCATTACAAGCACAAGTGTTCAGAGCAATTCTTCTTTTATCATGGATGGTCATCTGAGGCATGTTGCTTACAATTCCTGTACCATGTGTAATTTCAGGACACTTCATGTGTCTTAAGTGACCTCATGCATAGGAAGGGTCTTCAGCTGTTCCAGCTTAAGATCAGGTTCTCCAAGGAATAGCTGGAGTCACTGTGGAGCATCAGGAAGGATGAGAATTTCCTGGATCGTATGTTTGAAGAGGTAGCCTTCCCTTGGACAATGCAAAGTCAGGATAGAAAATGGGTGGACAGACAGAAGAGTAACAAGAGATGGGTAGTTCAGGATTCTTCAGAGTATGTGCCAATCTCAAACAGATACCGTGTTTAAGAGATTGCTGAGGATGATGATACCTAAAGGACTGCAGCCCAGACCACAATGGACAAGTGACCACACAGGAGGAAACAGCGAAGCAGAGATGTTGTTATTGGCAATTCCATTGTTTGGGAGACAGACAGGCTTTTCTGTAATTGGCATTGCCAGTCTGCATGGCATGTTGGCTTCCTTTTCGTGGTGGGGAAGTATTTTGGAGAAGATACTGAAGGATGGGATGTATGCATATTTGGGGGGAAAAAACAGACTAGTTAGTGACAGGAAGCATGGTTTTATATATGAAAAGCCATGTCCCACCAACTTGATTAAGTTTTTGAAGAGGCGACAAAGATAATTGATGAGGGAAGGGCTGTGGATATAGTTTATCTAGACTTTAGGTGGGCATTTGACAAAGTCCCACATGGCAGACTGGCATAAAAACTAAAATCACATAGGATTCGTGATGGGCTGGCTAAATAGTTGCAGAACAGGCTTGATTATAGAAGACAGAGTGGCGCGGAAGGGAGTTTTTCAGAATGAAGATCTGTAGATAGTGGTGTTCTGCGGAGATCAGTGCTGGGACCTCTGTTGTTTGTAGTATATATAAATGATCTGGAGGAAAAGGTGAAGGTCAGATTAGCAAATTTGCAGATGACACGAAGATTGATGGAATTGCTGGGGAATGTCAGAGAATACAACAGGATATAGATAGATTGGGCATAGAAATGGCATTTAGGATTTAATCTGGACAGTTGCAAGATGATGCCTTTTGGAGGATCAAATTTACATGTGAATTATACCGTAAATAGCAGAACCCTTGAGAACATTAACATACAGAGGGACCTAGGTGTGCAGGTCCATAGTTCCCTAAAAGTGGCAGCACAGATGGCCATGGTGATAAAGGCGAGCATGCCGTATGACTCCTTAATCAGCTGGGGCACTGAATACAGGAGTTGGGAAATTATGTTGCAGTTACATAAAACCTTCTTGAGGCGTGTTTGGAGAATTGAATGCAGTTCTGGTTACCACACTACCAGAAGGATGTGGAAGCTTTGGTGAGAGTAAAAAGAAGGTTCACCAGGATGTTGCCTGGTCTTGAGGCTATTGGCTATGAGGAGAGGCTGAATAAACTAGGATTGTTGCCACTGGAAAGACAGAACCTGAAGTGAAACCTGAAGGAGGTCTACAAAATTAAGAGACATAGGGTGATAGTCGGAGTCTTCTTCACAGGATGGAAGCATTAATTACAAGGGAAAAAGATTCAAGGTGAAAGGGGGAAAGTTTAAGGAAATGTGCGATCGTCGTTTTTCCACACATAGAGTGGTGCTGCCTGGAACATGCTGCCAGAAGAGGTGGTGGAAGTAGGCACATTAACAACATTTAAGAAGCATCTGGATGGATACATGAATAGGGAGGGAATAGAGGAATACTGACCAAGAAAAAAATTATTTTACTTTAGGTAGGGTATGATGATTGGTACTAGCCTCAAGGGCCTGTGCTGTACTTTCCTTTGTTCTTTGTAGGGTAAAGGACAACATGGAGTGAGTTCAGAATATTTTACATTGGGTAGGGAGAGAACCAAAAATTGTGCAACATGTTCCTATTAATAAGACAGAGCAGGCATTATTAAGCTTATATTAACACCGCAATGAAGTTACTGCAAAAATACCTTGTGAGAACCGAACCCCAGACTCTCAAAGTTAGCAAGGAAACTAAAAAGGAGAATCTTGAGGGTAATAATCTCTGCATTACTCCCAGTGCCACATGCTGGCTGGAGTAGAATTAGCTAAATAGGGACCATCCCTGTGTGGCTTGAAGCATGTCGCAGAAGGAAGGGCTTCTGCATTGGGACTTGTTCTGGGACAGAAGGCCCACGGAAGACTTCTACAGAAAATGCAGATGTGTGGAATAGAGGGTGATTTAGCTAATTGGATTAGGATTTGGCTGGCAGATAGAAGACAGAGGGTGGTGGTTGATGGGAGATATTCATCGTGGAGTTCGGTGACAAGTGGTGTGCCTCAGGGGTCTGTTTTGGGGCCCCTGCTGTTTGTAATTTTTATAAATGATCTGGATGAGGGTATTGAGGGATGGATCAGTAAATTTGCAGATGATACTAAAGTTGGTGGTGTGGTAGATAGTGAAGAGGGGTGTTTTAGTTTACAGAGTGACTTGGACAAGTTGCAGAGCTGGGCCGAGAGGTGGCAAATGGAGTTTAATGTGGAAAAGTGTGAGGTAATGCACTTTGGCAGGAACAATAAATGTGTAGAGTATAGGGCTAATGGTAGGGCTCTTAATAGTGTTGAGGAACAGAAGGATCTTGGTGTATGTGTCAATAGATCCCTGAAAGTAGGCAGTCAAGTGGATAAAGTTGTTAAGAAGGCATATGGAGTCTTAGCTTTTATTGGTAGGGGGATTGAATTTAGGAGCCGCAGCATCATGTTGCAACTGTACAAAACTCTAGTGCGGCCGCACTTGGAGTATTGTGTGCAGTTCTGGTCGCCACATTATAAGAAAGATGTGGAGGCATTGGAGAGGGTACAGAGGAGGTTTACCAGGATGTTGCCTGGTATGGAGGGCAGGTCCTATGAAGAGAGGTTGAAGGATTTGAGGTTGTTTTCGTTAGAAAGGAGGCGGCTAAGAGGGGATCTTATTGAAGCATATAAGATGATTAGAGGTTTAGATAGGGTGGACAGTGATAGCCTTTTTCCTAGGATGGAGAAAGCTAGCACGAGGGGACACAGCTTTAAATTAAGGGGTATGAGTTATAGGACGGATATCAGAGGTAGGTTCTTTACTCAAAGAGTGATTAGGGAGTGGAATGCCCTGCCTGCAGCTGTTGTAGATGAGCCAAGTTTGGTGGCGTTTAAGAGGTTAATTGATAAGTATATGGAAGAGAAGGGAATGGTTTAGTTTGGAGGGGCATTGCTTTTTATTTTGGTCGGCACAACATCGAAGGCCGAAGGGCCTGTTCTGTGCTGTAATGTTCTATGTTCTATGTTCTATGTTCTAGAAGGCAGTTATTCAAAAGGGATGAGTTGCACTTCAAAACTGACAATAGAATTGTAGGAAATAGGAGCTGTGGGATTTCCAGTGGTGAAGGGTGCTTTCAACAGGAAGCTCTGACAAAAGTGAGACCGAAAGGTCCCACTGTCCCCAATGCTGGGCTGCCTCCGCAAAACATGCGGCGATTGCATGGAAAATTCTGTCCAACATATGCTTAGAGGCAGGGTAAGACTAGAATGCTTAATGAGGTATTCAATGGACTAAATGGCCTCCTTCTCTTCTGTGAAAGACTGATTCTAGGAAATGTTTCCTCATGCCATAGCTGGTCTCTGTCAGTTATCTAACACCACTCTTTGAGGAGTGCTATGAAACTGGTTACATCTGCCGGAATGACAAATGGGATCTCGATTTAACATCTCATCTGAAAGGCAGAAACTCTAACTACACAGTACCAAACTCACTGGGAAACAAAATAATACAGCAGTCTCTTCTCTCCACCACCATTCCACCATGTCATACCCCTCACTATCATCTCACCCTTTCTTGATCTTTCAACTTTGGCACTTGGGTTTAATCCAATCTTAATTAGTGGAATTAAAGACTCCTTTCTTTTTCCCTTTGCTGCAGGGACATTAAATGAAATGAGCTTGTGCTACTAGTAGATGCAGGTTTGTTGCATCAAGTTCGCACTAACCTAAAGATTGATAATTCATTCCGAGAAGTAATGACAAACTCAAGAATTGCAAATATAGCAATAGGACAGGGAAAAATCTCTGAAGATTGGATTCATTGAGGTACAATGGTGTATTTTCAAGTGTCATATCCCTTTACTTACCTAATCAACGTACCATGTCTGGATTGCTTCCTTTCCATCTTACACTTTCCGACGCACACAGTAAACTGTACTATTGCTGTATCATATTCACACTGCGTAGGCCGGATTGAATCACAGACCGACTGCTGAGAAACCCTGACGTCCTTTTGGCATCACCTCAAGGCACAGCTGTCCTGATAGTGTTCTTTTTCACAGTTGCTGACTGTTCCCTCTTCACGGGCTTGTGGATATTTCCACAATCCGAACACAAAAAATGCAAGGGATTAGGAACAGATAATGGAATCCCAGATCATCGTTTAGTCAGGTTATTTCATTGGGGACTCAGTCTGCATTTCTCCCCCAACAAAGTTCCAACTGGGAGCTTCTCAACATACCAGTGTTTCTGTTCATTTCCTCCTGGCATACAATATGCCACCTTGCACCAGCAAGCTGACCCTTAATTCTTGTTGGCAGCTCAGTATTTATGGGCTGGTGAAGTTACACAGAGATTTATAAATAAACCTGGACAAAGATCAGCCAGCACCACAATCATATTGATTTACTAACCTAATTATTCATATACAAATGCTGGCTTCCAAATTTTCACCTCAACTTGACTGATAGAGGAGACACTGGGCATCTTTCCCATGGAGAAAGTTAATCGCTTGTTCTTCCTGTCACTCCTCCCTTGCTCTCCTTAGATCAGCTGGCCATACTGCATGATGTTGTCCTGAAGTACTGATCCAAGTAATCCTTCTCCCCTGTGTACTCTATGAACGATAAGTTTTGGCTGCATAGCGCAAAAGAAACAATACCTTCCATTGTATCCCCAGTACGTGTGACAATAATAAATCAAATTGAATCTGAACTGAGGTTGCTGATCTTAGGTGAGACTGCAATGAGATAATACAGGTGATTTCAGTATTCCTAGTTAGGCAATATAGAGTCTAGATCTGGGTCTGGTGAAGGGCATGGTTCCTAAGGGCCCCGCTCCAGTGCGGGTGGGGATAGGTTTACCCTGGAATCTGTGCCTTTAAAGAACGTTGTTCAGTCTGATACACAAAGCATTACATGTATCATTGACAGGGGAGTTGAGGCGGCATCAATTTAAACTGTCCTGATTTCCCTGCTCTCAATTGACTAGCATCAGGCAACCAGCTGAACCATTCTGTCTGCTTAGCAGTGGTCCATTTCGAAACAGCGCACAAAAGAAGTTATAAAACTTTTTATATATACTGGTGAGTATATATAATTTTTTTCACATCTCAACAGTGACACACCTCCTCCCTGCTCCCTGCAGAAAATGTAGTTATTTCTATTTCATTTCGTTTGGTTTCCAATGCAGTCATAGGAAGGAAGGAAGGATTGGGGAACTTTGGAGTATGCAACATTCTTTCACTCACATTGGAATCGCAAGCACATTTTATTTGGGGAACTGACAGTTTTTGCTGCATCTTTGCTTTGTGCTGTAGACTCTGGGCAACTGAAAGGAATGTCCTTCACAGCAACATAAATAATTAGGTGAAAATTTGAATCCCATCAGCCTGGGGAAGTCTACAGTGCAAAAGTTCTGACTTCAATTTCCATCTGTTGTTGGGGATTCAGGTATTTCACCCTCCTCTGGGTCAGGGGGTTTGCTAGGGTGACAAATTCTGAATTACAGCTCTATGCAATGTCTAGAGGAACGCTGGGCATTTCACTCCGCGGGGAGAAGCCAGGCTCTGAGATTAGAGGATTGCACCAAGTGTCAGGAGGATGGTAGGTTGTGGCCACATTGGAGGATGCCGATTCAAGCACAAGCGCAACTGAATAATTGCAGCTTCAAGTATTAAGTTGACTCCTGAAATTGGGTCAGCCTTTCTGGGCTGGGATGACATGAACAGGGCTTTTTGGCCAGGGGGTTTTCCTGCAACCAAACTGCATAAGGCTACAGTGCAGTGGCCTGGTGCAGTAAGCATGGAGTCCAATCTGGTTAGGGTCCCTCTGCTGGCGAATTGGTTTCTGTGTTTTTGACGACACTATTGCACTCTTGCGAATGTTTAGTCCCTGCTGTCTGTCCAGGTGGCTTATTAACTGGGGAAGGCATCACCCTCATTTCTTCAGGATGAATTTGGGAATATTTCAGCTCCACCATTCTTTTTGCCCTGAAGTGCCTTACGAAAGCCGTCACTAGCTTCCTGGCCGGGGCATGTGGGTGGGAATTCTAATATGTTCCAGATCGTCTGGAACACCACTGCCCTCTAGTGGAGTGCAACGCCAGCTTTGCTCTCTGGGGGCTTTTTGACTGGCAGAGGCAGTTTCCTCACCCACTCCACGGATATTTGAGAATCCCTCAGGTCTCCTTCCAACATTGAAAAGTTGGGTTTAGGTAATCAGACCTTCTGCCTGCCCAACTTGGTTTGACTCTGGGTGAGGTACATTCCTCATTCCAGTTTGGGGACTTTCTGAGCATCCCTCAGCCTGACCTGCTTCTCCAATCAGGGTACAGGCTTCTTCCTTTGAAAAATGGCTGGCTGTTCAGCTATGTAGAGCTGGCGGACCTCTCTGGTCCTTATTTAGATTGGGAATTGTTGGAGACACTACTGTTGACGCTAGGGCCTTCTCTGCACCTGCTTTAAATTTTCTTCCTTGACTTGGTCTTGAGTAGCTCTCAAGGTCTTGAGATCTGTGGGGGGTTATCCCATCCCTTAGACGTTCTTGACTGTTGCCAATGTTTTGCAAGTTTCTGCTGCTTGGCCTCGGCTTCTATCAATGTCCCTGGTTGAATCATATTCTCTTTAAATCCAGGCAGCTTTTTTGGAGCCGCATTCTTTCTGAGGGACTCCTCTATTCCCTGCAGGTTCTCAGGACCTTTTCCAGCACTCTGTTATGTGGCAGAGTAATGCTGAATTGATTGCCTTGTTCAGTCTCTCTAGATTGTTTTGGTCCCTTGGGGCAGTGCTTGGGACATCACCAAGACACCTCACCACAATGTAACTTATCTCCCTCATCTTTCCTTGGAATTCTGTCTCTGCTTCTTGAATTTTTAATCTCATCTTCAATATCTTTTTCTTATGAATCCATTCAATCCATCCTTTTCCCTCTCTTTTACTTTCTTTTCTCTTTCTGAAACTCTTTTACAAGCCTCCAATTTGAATTTGACCAGAGTCCAAATAAAGAGACAAGTCGAATAAGAGAAAAGCTCTACCAACTGTTTAGTGGCCAGGCTAACTATCTTGAAATCAGTCTCTAATCATTGCTCCAGTTCTCATTCTTCTGCCTGTTCTGGATAGGGACTAAAGTCTAACTTCTCCAAAAGTATTTGAAGTACTTTGAGCTTTTGGCTCTCAGGAGGAAATGTAATGAGGAATTTCCTGGATAAAGATCTTAATTGTCCTTAAGCACTCAAGAGTTTCACTGGTTTCACACCCATCTGGTAACATAATTTATCAAGTTGCTTTTAAAGAATTTTTTGTGGTTTATTACTTTTTTTTAAATTCAGTTCTAGCCACTGAGTTTCCCACTCTTGGTTTCCAGTTGATCCTATTCTCTTTAATTTGGCTCATCTCTTAATTTGGACTCTGGTCAAACTCAAATTGAATCAGTCCCAGACAAGTCTCACTTTCTGTCCGAGTCAGGAGGAGGGTCAATTCAAACTGCCCTGATTTCCTCACTGTCTACCCGTCCATTATCAGAAAGGTGTTTTTAATTCTGGTTTCCCCCTTCTAAACAGTAATGTAGTTTCTCCAACCCATAAATTAGGAAATGTTCCAATCTTCCATCAAACACTTGCACAGCAAACTCAAAGTAAATGGAAATAAAAAGGATAGTTTATTTTTTACACGCATGTGCACACACACAGATGTGCGCACATGTACACATGCACAAATACACACACCTACATGTTTGTATCCACGCACACACATGTGCGTGTACACACACACAGACACGCGCATGCACACACAAGCATACACACACAAACACGTGTGCATATAGACACAAGCGAACACAAACATGCGCGCACACACACTACACGCATGTATGCACACAATACACACACGCATGCAAGAGGGTTTTGTAACATCAGTGGGGATAAGGAAAAACGGAGAGGGTTCAAGGCATGGCCACAATTTAATGCAAATGTGAGTTTTTTGTCTAGGACCAGAATCAGGAGTCAACTGGAATATTCCTTTCTCGGACAGGATGACTGGTTGTAGAATACTTCAGCTTTCCAGAGCAAAACTCCCATAACAGGAGAAGGTACATAGAATGTCCCAGTCTCGTGGAATGCCCTGCCTGAAGCAGTTGTGGACTTGTCAAGTTTAAGGACATTCAAATGGTCAGTGGATAGGCATATGGATAGCATTGGAATAGTTTAGGATAGAGGGTCATAAAATTGGTTACATTGGTCGGCGCAACATCGAGGGCTGAAGGGCCTGTACTGCGCTGTAATGTTCTACGTTCTAGAACGGGTTAGCCTGGAGGCACAAGCTACAAGGTTTCGGCAAATTTTGATGAGAGTCAGAGTTCTTTCTGCTGCTACCAGCTTGATGATAGACTAGATAGGCTGTTGCCCAGATTTCTGTTCACTTTGGCGGTCAAAACAGTAACTTCTCAAATTCAGTCCCACTGGGTGATATAACAGTGTAGCCTGAGGGAGATCCAGCTGATGAAAACATTTTTAAAATCTTTCACCTCTTGACCATGACACATGGAAGCCAACAAGTTCAGAAGAGATCCAGCATAAATTGCTGTTTTTAGTCATAGATGAAAGAATTGGGAAAAAGAAACGCTGGTTATACAAGGATAATTGTTGATTTGAAGTTTTACTTCACTCGCTATGCTTATTGGCCTTGCCTACCCTTCAAAGCTTTACTGTGGCTTGGAACGGATGATAGATAACTTAGGAAAATTGGCAGCTATGAGGTGAAATAAGGACCTCACAGATATTCGAGTGGTACCTTCTTTTCAAGTTAAAATAAGCAAATAGGACAACCTAAAGCAGCTGGCAACTCAAGATTTATTGTTAACCTCTGAGTTGCCATCCTCAAAGGTCAGCTTGCATGAAATAATTATGTGACGTTTCTTGTTGAATCTCTCTCAGCAGTTGATATGACACAATCATATTGGGACCCAACCATCAATTAATGCACTGCCTTCTAAGTTGCACCATTAGTTCTGATTGTCATGCTACAAAAAGAATATTGAAGCTCTGGAAAAAGAGACGGAAACTATTCCTGAGGATGTTATAAGAACTGAGAGAATGATTTGTGTAAACTGGAAGGTCTCCAGAAAAGAAGTGAAAGAGATATTTGGTAGAAGTCTTATTAATCATTACACGTTGGTTAGGATGCTGAGAATATTAAAATAACACTAACAGATCAAACAACTATTCAACATAGTGAGTGGTGAGAATGTAAAGTGTGCTGCCACGTGGAGTGTTTGAATTTGATCGCATTAATGCGCTTAAGGGAAGATATGAGTGTACATGAGAGAGAAGTAAATAAAATAATATTGGGGTTAGACTGGGAAGAGGCAACTAGAGTGGGTGGAGGCTGATGTGTAGTATTCACTTCAGCCAAATTGAAAAAAATGCTCCTCTGGACATTTTTGTATATCTCCCCTCTCACCTTAAACTTATACCATGTAGTTTTAGACACCTCTGTCTTCAGGAAAAGATATTGACCATCTATATCTATAATATTGATCGTCATATTGATCTATGCCCCTCATTATTATATAGATCTCTATAAGATCATCCTGAAGTCTCCTACATTCCAGGGAAAAAAATCCCAGTCTCCAGTTTTTCCTTTATAATTCAAACCATCAAGTTCCGATAGCATCCTGTAAACTTTTCTGCATTCTTTCTATAATAGGGTGACCAGAACTGTAGACAGCGTGGCCTTACCAATGTCTTATACAATTTCAACAAGATGTCCCAATTTCTGTGTTCAGTGTTCTGTGTGGATTGCCTCTGTCATTGGATCTAGCAATCCTAAGACTCAGGATAATGCTCTGGGGATCGGGGTTCGAACCCCACTATGGCAGATGGTGAAATTTGAATTCAATTATCTGGAATATCATGAAACCTTTGTTGATTTTTGTAAAAACCATCTAGTTCCTTTATGGCCTAGCAAGCTGTTTGGTTCAAGAGCAATTGGAGATGGGCCACAAATTTCATGAAGGAGTTAAAATAAATCTAAATCAGGAATATTTCTCCAGATTAAGCTAACAGGCTGAGGACGTAAGTTTACATTAATTAGATAAAAATAAGAAGAGATGCATGGAATATCTTTTTCTTCAAGAGTAACATATGTTTAGGATTAATTGCCTTGATGCAAACTAAAATATTTATGGTAGTGAAGTTGTTCACTATTCTGCAATATTGGAGCACCAAAGGAATGAGTTGAATGCTGTCTTTTTATTCTGAAATAAATGTGTGTACTTATACAAAATAACTAGTTTAAGTTCTATATTGAAATCTGCTCAAAATTTTTAGACAATTCAAGATAGAATATAGGTACTTGGAAGTGAGTTACAACTGGAATTTAAACATAGGAAAACAAAATAAAGATGAACAGGAAGGGCAACATGATGACATAGTGGTTAGCACTACTGCCTTACTGTGCCAGGGACCTGGGCTCAATTCCAGTTAACAATGACTGCGTGGAGTTTGCACATTTTCCCTGCGTCTGTGTGGATTGCCTCTGGGAGCTCTGGTTTCTTTCCACAGTCACACAGATTCTGGAATCCCTGCAGTTCAGAAGAAGGCCATTTCCCTCATCAAGTCCACCAACTCTCAAAAAAGCATTCCACTCCGGCCCATCCCCCCCATCCTATCCGCATAACCCCATGTATTTACCCTGTTAATTCCCCCTAATCTACACATCTGAGTGCACTAAGGGGCAATTTAGCATGGCCAATCCACCTAACCTGAACATCTTTGAACAATGGGAGAAAACCAGAGCATCTAGAGGGTGTGCAGGTTAAGCGGCTGTGCTAAAACTGTCCCTTACTGTCCAAAGGTTTATAGGTTGGGTGGATTAGCTATGGTAAATGCATGGGGTTATGGGGATAGGGTGGGGTGGGTAGTCCTCGGTAAGATGCTCATTCAAAAAGTCAATGCAGACGCGATGGGCCAAATGGCCTCCTTCTATAGTGTGGGACTCTATGGTAAGTAAAGTTATTTATCCCACCATTGCTAATCATGTCATCTACTTGTCTCTGAAATGATTCCAATGACTTTGCTCCACAAGGAATGTAATTTGGTAGAAAAGAAGATATAGTCAGGAGGATTGATGCCATTCTCTGTAGAAAAGAGTGATATTACAGAATGCTACAGTGCCTGCCCAGTGTCAAGGTTTGGGGCATCTGCTCAGGGCTACAAAGGAATCTGCGAGAAGGGCAGTTACCCAGTTATTGTGATCCATGACATAGGTATAACTAGCAAAGAGGTTCTGCTAGCATAAAATAAGAAACAGACACTAAATTGAAAAGCAGAATCTCAAAGCTAATGAACTCAGTATTAACTAAACCATGTGAAAATTGGCATTGAATACATAAAATTAGAGAGATAATGTCCAGGAAAAACACAAGAATCAGAGCAGATGAGGGACAGATCATGGAAATGTCTGTTGACTTTCGGCAGGATTTTACAGTTTCAGGATGAACAAGGCTGTAAAATTCCATCCCATGACTTGGCTCAAAGGTCAGTGCGGGAGAAGTGGGTTCCATTTTGTCCAGCACTGATGCAAGTGCTGAGGAAAGTGGGGATCATACTGTTGAGACCTGCAAATCATATAACTAAGGAAGTGGAAAAGGTTTTAAACTAAATAGTGGGCGCAAGAGATCAAATGTGAGTTCAGTGAGAAAGGTACTAATACGATAAATAGACCACGACATGAAGACTCAGAGTACTGATTTAAGAATAAATCAACAGATGAGACTTCTTGATTTGATTATTGTCACATGTATTAGTATACAGTGAAAAGTATTGTTTATTGTGCAGTTTACAGACAAAACATACCATTCATAGAGAAGAAAATGACAGTGTTAGTCATAGGGTGTAGACAAAGATCAACTTAATGCAAGATAAGTTCATTTAAAAGTCTGATAGCAGCAGGAAAAAAGCTGTTCTTGAATCAGTTAGTACATGACCTCAGATTTTGTATCTTTTTCCCAACGGAAGAAGGTGGAAGAGAGAATGTCCGGGATGCTTGGGATCCTTAATTATACTGGCTGCTTTGCTGAGGCAGCAAGAGGTGTAGACAGAGTCAACAGATGGGAGGCTGGTTTGCACAGTGGATTCACAACATCTTGTAGTTCCTTGCAGTCTTGGGCAGAGCAGGAGACGTACCAAGCTGTGCTATAACCAGAAAGAATGTTTTCTATGGTGCATCTGTAAAAGTTGGTAGATTCGTAGAAGACAAGCCCAATTTTCTTAGTCTTCTGAGAGAGTAGAGGTTGGTGGGCTTTCTTAATTATAATGTCAGTATGGGGGGACCAGGACAGGTTGTTGGTTATCTGGACACCTAAAAACTTGAAGCTCTCAAACCTTTCTGCTTCATTCCCATTGATGTGGATGGGGCATGTTCTCAATTATGCTTCCTGAAGCTGATGACAATTTCCTTTGTTTCGCTGATATTAATGCAGAGATTATTGTTGCTGACCAGTTCACCAAAGAACAAAGAACAACACAACACGGAAAACAGGCCCTTCGGCCCAATGAGCCCGCACCGTCACCTTGACGTTCCCACTTCCACCCGTGACCCTTGTCTATGTTTATAGAAATCTGCATTGGAACCAAATTAGTGAGACAATTTAGGGAGAATTTGTTTTGCCAATTAGCCTAAGAGCAAATCTTTGGGGTGTGGGAGGAAACCGGAGCATCCAGAGAAAACCCATGCAAGTACGGGGAGAATGCGCAAACTCCCATAGACACAGGCCTAAATCCATGTATCAGCACAGCACAACGATAGTCACTGAGCTGTCGTGTTACCCATCAACTGGTCTAGTTCAAACGTATATTAACGATGTGAAGCAATAGGTACTCTCAAAATCAAGAGCAGCCCTCTCACGACCCATCGCATATATGCCCCTTGTTGGACAACAAGGTGGACCGAAGTACCTGTAGGATAAAAGAGAAATACATCAATATCATGCACAACTGGTCGGCGCAACCTCGAAGGCCGAAGGGCCTGTTCTGTGCTGTTATGTTCTATGTTCTAACTTACGCAAATTCCAGGGATGTCCCAAGGCTCATGATCCCCGTTTTTAAATCAGTATTCTATATTCCTCCATCCCTATACTGCTCATGTGCCTATCTAAGTATTTCTTAAATAACTCCAGAGTGCCTGCCCCCACCACTTTACTTGGCAGTGTGTTCCATACCCCCACAACCCTCTGTGAAAATACTCCCTCTAGCATCCAAATTATACCTTATCCCCCTCACCCTAAGCCCGTGACCCCTCGTGATATTTGATTCCAACATAGGAAAAAGCTTACCACTGTTTACTCTATCCAGATTCTCTATCTCATTCCTGCACTCTGTCTTGTCATTGTTTAAGGTACAACCCACTACTGTGGTGCTGTCAGCAAACTTGAAAATCAAATTGGAGGGGAATTTGGCCACATAGTCATAGGTGTATAAGGAGTTTAGTAGGGGGCTGAGAACGCAGCCTTGTGGGGCATTGGTGTTGAGAATGATTGTGAAGAAGTTGTTGTTGCCTATCCTTATTGACTGTGGACTGTGTGTTAGGAAATTCAGAGGGAGGCGCCAAGACCCAGGCCATGGAGTTTGGGGATGACTTTCATGGGAATAATGGTATTGAAGGCTGAGCTGTAATCAATAAATAGGAGTCTGACGTAGGTGCCTTGTTATCTAGATGTTCCAGAGTGGAGTGCAGGGCCAGGGAGATGGCATCTGCTGTGGGCCTGTTACAGCATAGGCAAACTATAGCGGATGTAGTGGACTAAAGGTTGCATAAAATAATAATAAAAGGACAAAACAAAAGGAATGGATGAACTGATAGTGCAAATAGAGATTAATAAGTATGATCTAATAATCATTACAGAGACATGGCTGCAGGATGGCACAAATTGGAACTTGAGTATTGAAGGATATGTGGCTTTTAGGAAGGACAGGAAGTTCGGACAAGGTGGAGAGATGGTTTTGTTAATGTAAGATAACATTAACAAACAGAGGAGGATGACCTAAGTTCAGAAAGCCCGGATATAAAAATGGTTTTGTTAGAAATAAGGTATGACAAAGGCAAGGAGTCATTTCTGGGAGTGGTATAATAGCCCCTAACAGTAATCACATGGACAGGGTATCAAAGAAGAAATAGTTGGAGTTTGTCAGGGAGATACAATGATTATGAAGGGGTATTTTAATCGACATATAGTCTGGAATATTCAAATTGGAAAAAGTAGCATCAATGACAAATTCATGGACTATTTTGGGAATAATTTCTTTATTCAGCACATTCTGGAATCAACCAGGAAGCAGGCTATGATATGGTATTGTGCAATGAGATAGGATTAATTAATGATCTCATAGTGGAGGCACTTTAAGTAGCAGTGATCATAATATGATTGAATTTTACATTCAGAGTGGAGGTGTGGGGTGGGGGGGGGAGAAAAGTGGGTCTATGACTAGCACTTAAACAATGAAATAAGGACAATTGTGAACTTAAAAAGAGAACTAACAAATGGTAATTTAGATTAAAGGATAGGTCAATAAAGAGGCAGTGGCAGATATTTGAAGAGATATTTCAGAACAATGGGAATAGATGCATTCTAATCTAAAGAAAATACTCGAGGGGTGTCCATCATCCATATTAACTGAAAAATTTAAAGATTGTATCAAATTTAGAGAAAAAGTCTGAGAGTACACTGATAAATAAAGAAGAGATGGCTGGCAGAGGTCCAGGTAATGAACTCATCAGGCCCAGATGGGATGCATCCAAAGTTATTGAGAGAGGTAACAGAACAAGTTGTTGACAGAAACTTTCCAGGCTTCTCTGAACACAGAATTAGTCCCAGGGGTCTGGAGGTTTGTAAATCTGATGCCGCTATTTATGAAAGAGGCAAAGGATAACCTAGGAAACTTCAGACCTGAGACCTTGACATTAATAATAGGGAAACTGAAAGTGGCCAAAATATGGGATAAGATAAATATACATTTACAGAAAAATAAATTAATACTAAACATGGTGTCTCACACATCAGTCACTGAAAGTAAGCATCAAGTACAGCAGGCAATAAAAAAGGCAAGTAGTATGTTAGTCTTCATAGTGAGAGGAATTGAACACAGGGATAGGAATATTTTGCTGCAATTGTACAGGGTGTTGGTAAGGCCACACCAGGAGTATTGTGTGTAGTTTTGGTGTCCTTATCTGAGAAAGGATGTTCTTGCTATAAAGGGAGTACAACAAAAGTTTATCAGGTTGATTCTGGGATGACAGGGACTATCATATAAGGAGAAATTATTAAGTCAGTTAGGATTATATTCATTGGAATTTAGAAGAGTGTGCAGAGATCTCATTAAAAAAATTATAAATTCTAATAGGGTTAGACAGGGTAGATTCAGAAAGAATATTCCCAGTGGTGGGGGAGTCCAGAACTAGGTCATAGTTTGAGGATAAAGGATACACATTCTAGAATTGAGTTAAGAAGAAATTTCTTCCCCCAGAGGGTGGCGAATATGTGGAATTCATGATCACAGAATGTGGTTGAAGTCAAAATGTCTGATTTAAAGAAGAAATTAGATATAGCTCTACAGCTAAAAGTAATCAAGGAATATGGGGGGAGATGGTCAGGATATTGAATTTGATGATCAGCCGTGATCAAAATCAATGGTGGGGCAGTCTTAAAGGGCCAAATGGTCTATTCCTGTTTCTAGCTTTATGTTACTATGACTTTGCCAAGGGCAGGTCATGTCTGCCAAATTTAATTGAGTTCTTTGATCAAGTGACATAGGTAATGGATGAGGGTAGTGCCAGAGATGTTGTCTATTTGGACTTTCAGAAAGCACTTGTTATGATGCCACATGGCAGGTTGGTTAGCAAATTAGAAATGTTTGGGATTGATGGGTAAGTATATTTAGGCATTTCTCAGACTGGAGCCAAGTCGAAAGTGGTGTCCCCAGGGACCAGTGTTGGGGCTCACACTTTTGCTGCATTACATAAGTGCTTTAGAGAGAGGTATTCAGGGCAAAATCTCTAAATTTGTAGATAATACTTGTTATGTACATAATTGGGATGTATGCCCCTTTAAGAGATTGGGTCAGATAGGTCTAAGGAAGTCAGTCTTGGACTGATTGTGCAAATGTTAACACATTCAATAAACCATTCCTTCTTTGAATCGGGGCATAGCCTCAAAATAAGGAAAAGCAGATTTAGGACTGAGGAGGAGCTTCTTCACTCAAAGGCTTGTGAATCTGTGGAATTTCCTGCTCAGCAAAGCAGTTGAGGCTACCTCACTGAATGTTTTTAAGGCAAAGATAGATAGATCTTTGATCAGTAAAGGATTAAGGGTTATGATGAGCAGGCAAGCAAGTGGTGCTGAGTCCAAGAAAATATCAGCCATGACCCTATTGAATGGCAGGGCAGGCTCAAAGGACCAGGTGGCTTACTCCTGCTCCTTATTCTTATGTTCTTATGTCCTATCTCATGGTCTTTTAATAGTCCATAGCTATACCCAAGCATAATAATACTAAAATAGGGAGAAAAGTGAATTGTGAGAATGACAGTGACTTCTGGGGGACATTGACAAATTGGCCGAATGAGCAGAGATGTGGCAGATGATATTCAATGCAATGAAATGTGAAATAATGCATTTTAGTACAAGAAACAGGAGGAGATAATATAGGCTCAATAATGCCACTTTGAAAGGGGTACCGGAACCAAGGGACCTTGGGTTCCACTTCATAATTCTCTGAAGGTGGCCACGAATGTTGGATGTTGATTTTTAAATAGAGGCATTGAGTGTAAAAGCAAGCAAGTGGTGCTACACCTCTAAAAGTCATTGGTCAGACCACATTTTGAATATTTGTTTAGTTCTGGGCTCTTCACTTAAGGAAGGATGTTAAAGCTCAAGAGTGCAAAGGAGATTTACTAGAATTATACCAAAAATGGTGAAACTTAGATACAAGGAAAGATCAGAGAAATTTGGCTTGTTCTCTTTGGAGCAGAGAAGATTAAGAAGTTGGTGATACATATTTGAAATATGGAATACATATTTGAAAGTGAAGAATTTAGGCTACAGAGATAGGGCTGGAGAATGGGACTAGCAGTGTAGCTCTTTCAGAAGCTGGTCCCTTCATGATGGGCTGAATGGCCTCCTTCTGTGCTGTAAGATTCTATGATTCTAATTGCACAAAGATGTATAGAGGTCAGAATATATAAAAAAAAGCAAAGAATAACTAAAAGTTTAATGAAGTGGGAAAAATTAGAATATGCACGGAAGCTAGCAAGAAATCTAAAAACAAAGTAAGTGTTCCTATAGATATTCAAACAAGAAAAGAGTTCACACTGTGAGCACTGCCAAGTGTTTGGATGACACAAAAATAGATGGGAAGGCAAAAGATGAGGATAGTGGAGCAGGCTTGAGGGGCTGAGTGCCCTACTCCTGCTCCTAATTCATATGTTCTTGTGTACTCTATTCAGAAGTCCATTGTAACTCAATCCTATGAAATTAGAAATTAGCTTTGTGGCTCTTTCTTGGATTTCCCCCAGAACCTGGGAGTCTCTCTCTGAACAAAAACTAAGAACATTAGAACATAAGAAATAGGAATAGGTCATTTGACCCCTTGAACCTGCTTTGTTGCTCAGTAAGATCAGAGCTGATCGGACTGTGGCTTTAACTCCACTTTCCTGCCTGGCCCCCTTGACCTTTGACTTCCTTGTATATCAAAAATCTGTCTGACTACATCTCCACTTGGGGATGGGGGAGTAAATTCCAAACGCTAACAAGCTTCTGAGAGAAGAAATTCCTCCTCATCTCCGTGGACATGGTAATCAAAGTGCAATCTGATCTTAGGCCACTGAATCTTTTGCAGCTTATACTCTACTTCATGCAATCCTCTGAGTCACATTAGAATGAGATGTTGGAATAGTAAAACTCTACTCTGCAAAGCTGAGATTCTGAACAGGCAGGTCAACATCTTGGGTGTGCGCTCCCAAGCAGAAAATGAAACGGCCTGATATTTTTGTATCCCAGTTTCCACTTTTTACTAAAGATCGATACGCAGAAAAGATCTGCACTTTCTGTTTTAGTTTAGTCAGAACTACTGTCACTTGAAACATTCTATGATGTTGTTTCTCTCTTGACTTGTGCGAGGAAGTGTGGTGCACAGCAATATCTTGTAGCTGATACACAACCTAATGTCTTAAGTATATGATTAATGCAAAATGATAGTTTGCAATTCAGCAGGGAAATAGCATTATAAATGGTGTAGAATATTACACAATTACATGTTTCTTAAAACCAGGGTAACTTACCCTCACTTGATTATGTGTTACTAATTACATGTTTTTCACAAACATATAGACACTTTATACAAACAGTCATCATCACACTTTCAGCAATGGATGTTACTGTGTTCTTCACACTCGCCAAGGAGAATTGTGCAAAGTACTGTCATCATTCACAGACTGAATTGCAAACTGACAGGCAGCGACAAAAGCACCATGGTCATCTTTATACCAGCCAACAGGGTAGTTATTTCTGGATGGTGAGATGGTCTTACACCCCACAACCAATACAAATCTGAATGAGGGCTGCCAACCACACCTGATGATGCAAGCCTCGTGGTGGCACGGTGGCAGAGTGGGTTAGCACTGCTGCCTCACTGTGTCAGGAACCCAGGTTCGATTCCTGGCTTGGGGCACTGTCTGTCCAGAATCTGCATGTTCTCCCCATGTCTGTCAGGGTTCTCTCTGGGTGCTCTGATTTTTACCCACAGTCCGAAGACCATGCTAAATTCTCCCTCAGTGAACCTAAATAGGTGCAGGAGTGTAGCAACTAGGGGATTTTCGCTGTAACTTCATTGCAGTGTTAACATAAGCCTACTTGTGACAATAATAATTAAACTTAAATGGATGTCAACTCAAAATTAAGGGTTGTTGTGATGATAGATCATCAGCCTGAATAATGAACAGTTTCTCTCTCCACAATTGTTGCTAAACCGCTGAGTACTTTCAGCACTTTCTCTATTTATATTTCAGATTTGAGAATTCAGCACTGCCAGTACAAGGATTCCTGACTCAAGAAAGGCGAGCTAACCTGAAGGCTAATTCCCAGAAGTTGCAGGGGAAAACCCTGGAAGTGTTTCACTAATAATTGTGTGTTGTAATGGGAAAGGAGAATTCTTTTCTTTGTTTTCCCACCTTCAGTGGTGATCCATGTTTGTTCATGGACAATTTCCCACAATTTCTAACAAAAGTAAGACTTGCCTTTATTGACCTCAGGATTCCCCAAATAACTTTGTAATGAAATACTTTTGAAGTGTTGGCATTATTGTCAGGTAGGAAATATGGCTGCCAATTTGGACAATGTCCTGCAAACAGTGATATAATAGGCAGAAAGACTGCTTTAGTGCTGTTGGTTTAAAGTTTATTTATTAGTGTCACAAGTAGGCTGACATTAACACTGTAATGAAGTTATTGTGAAAATCTCCTAGTCACCACACTCTGGTGTCTGTTCAGGTGCACTAAGGGAGAATTTAGCATGGCCATTGCACCTAACCAGCAATTCTTTCAGACTGCAATAGTACCCAGAGGGAACCCACACGGACATGGGGACAACGTGCAGAGTCCGCACTGACATGGATCCAAGTAAGAAGTCTCACAACACCAGGTTAAAGTCCAACAGATTTATTTGGTAGCAAAAGCCACTACCTTTCAAAGTGCTGCTCCTTCCTCAGGTGAGTCCTGGGATCCAACCCAGGAATCAAACCTAGGTCCCTGGCACTGTGAGGCAGCAGTGCTAACCTGTGGGTTGAGTAGGATGCAGGAGAGTTGCTCTGCTCTTCAAAATAGCTCTACTGTATATTTGATAATCGCCTGAGAAGGTAGACAAGACCTCTCATCCCAAGGGCATTTCCCGTAGTGTAGCACTGGCTCAGTACAACAGAGATTATGCTTAAATCGCCAATGGGATTCGCTACCACTGACAGTGCAGAAGAGAAGTAACCCCACAAGACTATTTTTATTGTTATGACCACAGAAATCTCAGTAGTCTGAGTGCTGTGTCTGACCAAGCTGACGCAGAAATCCCTTCAAATGTGCCAGCTCTTCGATTCAGCTGCAAAACGAGGGAACGTCTCCAAATAAAGTTCAATTGGGTGAACGATTTCATCGAAAGAAAAGGTGTCCTTTGAAAGACTTTAGCTTATTACTCTCACCTGGTTTTGAATCGACTGCAGTCAGTGATTGGCAAGAAAGATAATCCTTTGATCGGGTCTTTTATAAAAAGAGAAGAGATGGGATTCTTTTTGGAGATGTCCCCTAAACTAGCATGGCTCCTGGACACATCGAAAAGTCGTACAAGTAAAAATATATTTTTAAAAGCTTCTCAGTTTAAAGCATGAGATATGTTTTATCTGATTGGAGTTTCACTTTATAATTTATTTTCAACTTTGAAAAATTGGAACGAAGGGGATGGTAATGTGGAGATTTCATCAGAAATCACACCTTGGGCAGCAGCATCCCTGGCACTGGTGCCACCTCTTTGCCAGACCACCCCCAATGATTGAATTGCTATCTCTTTAACGTAAACTGGAAAATACATCGTTCAGTTCAGTGGGAGATGAGCAGACAGACAGCAGAGACTGAACTGAACAAATTCGTTCCTGATAGAACTAAATAAAACTCTCCTCATTCTCTTTTCTTGTATTCATCCTTCCATTTATCTATTCACCTTCTTCTCTTCCCTTTCCCCCTTCTGTTCTTTCACCGTTATCATTCCCTCTCTCCACTGTTCCTATGCTTCCTTTTCCCTCGGTCCTCCTTGCACTCTTTTCCTTCGCCTTTTTCTCAATCCCTCTTTTTAACGCCGCTCCCCACTCCACTCTTTAACTCAACTTTCCTTCCCCTCTTCATGAATCAGCCTTCCTGAATTTTCCTGCCTTGCTGTTATCCCACTTCCCAGCCGGCTTGGGCTCCGCCTGCACCAACGCTGAGAATAACATTCCAATTGCTGCAATGTAAGTGGGGAATGGAACTGTTAGCCTGTCGCCTCCCTGCACTGTTGGGCAAGATGTATTGGTATCGGGAGGTGAGGGGGTAGGGGAGGGAAAGAGTGGGGGCAGGGAGGGGAGAGGAGACAAAGACTCAAAGCTATGTATCTACATAAAATGTAATTATTGAGGGATATGACCAATAACACAGTCCAGTACATAAGTGGTAGCAACTGGTGTTATGTGATTGTGCCGGTATTATAATTCTCTCTCGTCTGAGATTATCTTAGTAAACCCTATGGGCACAGGAAGAACAGCATCAGGTTAAAAACCAACAGGTTTATTTGGACTTTAACCTGGTGTTGTGAAATTTCTTACTGTGCCCACTCCAGTCCAGCATCTCCACATCTTAACCCTGTCAACGGGTAATGCATTTTAAATCTTCAGTTTCTAACTCTTCAGTTTTTTTAATGAATTAAAGAGATCATTCCCCTGCCGCTTGTGTTTTGTTCACCATCTTCTTGCTGAGTTAAAATTTGGACGTGTTTCAAATGCAGAGTCTCTGGGGACAGCGGTGAGAAAGCAGCCCCCTCCCTGCACCTCACATACACACGTCTCCCCTGTCCCTTCTGTTTAACATTACGAGACAACTCCTGACTTAGGGAATTGAGCGGAACATGGAGCAAAGAGGGGCGGGAGATAAACTGCAGACAAAGTCCATTCAGAGTCTTTACTGCCTAAGCTGGGTGCGGTGTCCCTTTAAGAAGTCCCAGCTCAGCAAAGTGCCGAGTGTGGCTGGAGGTGGGCAGAATGGGATAGACATTCGAGGGTGAAGGGAGAGAGTATATATATATTTATATATACACACATTCGTCAGTTATCCTGACGTCAGATGAGAATTAATAAAGGCTGAATTTGCAGAGGAGAGATACAGGGGGTACCGCATTCATTACACGTTGCCTGCTCAGTAATGCAAACTGCTGGAATCCTGACTTTGTGAATCTGCTGAAGTCTCAACTTCAAGGTTCAATGAATTTACAACCGTTGTACAGGAATGAAGCGGCTGCTGCTTTGGATTCTGGTGGCAAGCAACATATTTCAGGTAAGTGAGTGTCCGTTCTGGAAGTTTGATTTTCTGCCCCCCTCGGCTAAAAAGGCGTTTCTGTTTGTTTAATTTGCTTTTTTAAAAAAAACAAGAGAAGAAGTGATGGATGGAGAGAGAGCGGCGAGGTTACATTGAAGGGGGAAGAAACGGTGTAGAAAGGACACAGAGCAAGGGGGGGGAGTGAAAGAGATGGCAGGGATTGTAAATTGTAAATTCTGTTGGGGTGCTGCCGAGGTTTGTCACGGAGATAATTGGGGATTAAAAACGGGGACAACAAAGGAAAGCGGATCAGATATCTCTTGGAGAATCAGGGATCAGTGTGCAAGGCTGCAAAGTGAAAGCTGCGTTCCTGCCTGAAGGAATGTTTCAGTTCCAATGGAAGGAACATTCGGGGAAAATTTGCATCAGGGATATGGAATGGCAATTGGATGCAATGGTTATTCAGATTTAAATCAGTGCCATGAAAGTTTTTGGATTCCTTGACAATTCTAGGAGGGGGGAGGAAGCACTGGGGGAGGAGGAGGAGGGAATTGGAGAACAAGTGTCTTGGAAATATCTGTAAAGTGTTTTTTTCTGTCTCTGTGAGGTGTCGACTCGTGGCAGTTACAGCTGTGTGGCAGCTGACCTGTTAAAGCGGTAACGCTTGAACCTGCGTTCCCAGTGTTTTAATGGGGATGATTTCATTATCTTTAATTGCCGTTTCTCAATCGAATCTGAGTCAAAAAAAAACTTAGTGGAAGATTTCATGGCAGGAAGCAAAAGTAGAGAAAGTCCATAGAGAATATATGATGTGTGCTGAACAGATGAGTCTAGTCCTGATAGAATGGAGCCTGAATGTTTTTTTTAAAGAGGGAAAAGATTTATGGAAAAGCTCCGACTGGAAGAAACAAGCAATTCTTTTTCTTTCTGCCACTGATGTTACATGGGATGAGGAGTTCAAATTTTTTTTTCATTATGAACAGTACACGGGATCTTGCCAGTCCGACACCAAGAACGATTTTTTTAAATGTTATTGCTTCTACAACAATGAAGAGGTTTTTATTCCATAAACACCATACCTCTTTAGGAAAGCTTGACTTTAGCTCGCTGCTAATGACCATGGTCTTACTGCTGGTGACATTGCAGATAAAGTAAACAAGATGGCATATTGCCTTTGGGACAGAGATAAAGTCAAGAGAGCCAGCAACATGGGGTTCCGGTTAAGGTAACAGTCATCAAAGGCATCATAAAGATGAAGTCCATAAAACATGAGAATATTAGGTAATAATTGGCTCTTTTCTGTGAGATTCTTTTTGAATACTTTTTTAACACCTCTGGCTGAATGGTTTTATTTGCTAACATTTTATATCTTCATATTCTTCTGGAGAGTGGTGGAAAGATTCGCAGGATGATCAACAGTGTGACAGGTTACAGCGTGAGACCCTCTGGGTGGCCATTATGACTGTACATCAGTTGATAGGATCCTTTTAAATTCTCTACTCCAGAAGGTTGTGGATGTTCCATTGTTGAATACAGGGGTAGACAGACCTTTGCGCTAATCTTAGAAAGATCGAAGATAGGAGCAGGAAAAGACTGTGACCCTTCGAGCCTGCTTCACCATTCATCACCATTTGGTTGATCATTCAACTCATGGCCAAATCCTGTTTTCTCCCCATAACCTTTGATCCCATTCGCCCCAAGTGTTACATCGAGCTGCCTCTTGAATACATTCTGTGGGGGGAATTAAGGGATATGGGGAGCAGGTGGAAAATGGAGTTGAACTTACTGAATGGTGGAGCAGGTCTACTCTGGCTCTTATTTCTTGAGTTCTTGTGTTCACAAGGGTGGGTTGTGTGGGCTTCGTCAATCCATTCAATGTGGAGGGAGTCACTCACCTGATAGGACACAAACCCACGATTCAAAACTAGAGTTCTGGTCTCCTCTTGCCAGGAGTATCATACAAGGGATTCAAATTCCTCATCCCTTCTGACATAAAATCTGGGAATGCTACTGCAGAGCCATGTTAAAATACGTTTTATCTTTGAATTATCTTTTCCTGAGCTACCTTTTGCTAAGTGATAATTCCAGACCAAAAGGGTAACAAAGATTGAGACAGTTATTTTTGTTGGCGGACCACTGGCTTACGTGATCCTTTATTCCTGTTGAATAAACGATGGTGACCATAAACAATTAACAAGAATTATGACTTAAAAATAGCTACATGTTCACAAAATTGTTTATTGCAGCTGCTGTGGGATTGCAGTTAATCAGCAAGATTTTTTTGGCACCCACTATATAATCAGACATGACAGAGCTGCTTCTTAAGGAGCTTCTGTGTTAATAATATACCCCCCAATAAAAACTTGCATTTATACAGCACTTTTAATGTAGCGAAAAGTCCCAAGGTGCATCTCAAGCGTTATTAAATTTGGCAGGGAGCCACAAAGTGGAGGGCATTCTAATAAATAACTTGGAGAGGGAGCTGATCGCAAGTGGACTTGAGGAGAACGCATTGCCATTCGGCAGATCACTCTGAGAGCTTTAATTTGCTCTCGTATCCCAGCCCCAAAATATTTCGGTGTGCTATTTTTGTTTAAACATTATTAAGTTTGGATTCTTAAAGGTTTGTGTCTTTAAGTCAGTTCCTTGTGTTTACATGACTAAGTCTGGTTCCCCTGTTTCAACGGCACAATTAGAAGCCCGCAGAAAGAATCTGGACAATGTCAAGCTAAAGACAACATAAACATGAAGAGTTGGCTCACGAATACAGTGGTTAGCACTGCTATCTCACAGTGCTAGGCACCCAGGTTAATTCCGGCCTTGGGTGAATGTTGGTGTGAAGTTTGTACGTTCGCCCTGTATCTGCGTGGGCTTCCTCTCTGTACTTTGGTTTCCTCCTGCAATCCAAAGATGTGTTGGTTAGGTTGATTGACCATGCTAAATTTCCCCTTAGTGTCCCAAAATATGTAGATTATGAGGATCAGCAGGATAAATGTATGGGGTTATAGAGATAGGCGTGGGTAACAGTTGGTGCAGACTCGATGGGTCGGATAGTCTCCTGCATTGTGGGGACTTTTTTGGATTCAAGATTCTATGAATACCAGCCTTTTGGAGCACCCTTGTAAAAATGGTTTTGGTGAAGTCACTGTAAATGAGTTAATTTGGATAATTTGCATAGTTGGGATGCAGCATATTAATCAAGTGATCTACCTGATCACTGAATGAGCTTCTTTGAAAAGCACTCACACCAGTTCACCAATATTTATTTTCCATCAGAAAGCTTTGACAAAGGGTCATCTGGACGCGAAACGTCAGCTCTGTTCTCTTTTTTACAGACGGGCTGCCAGACCTGCTGACATTTTTCCAACGTTTTCTCTTTTGGTTCCAACTATTCAATTGAAGTTGCACATAGAGAAACTTTACATAAATGCATTTAACAGTACACCATCTGATTAAACCAATGCTTCTCCTTCGTTAGTGCAACTTTTAACTATGTAGCACCTTTAATGTAGTAGGGTGACCTTTTAAGTTTCAAGAGTGTCCAAAACAGACAAAAGTTGAAGCCTCAGTAGAGAATGAGGCATTAAGGCAGGTTGATGAAACTGGTAGGCTGTAAGAAGCAGGAGGGGAGGGATTATGTAAAGTGCAGTAATACGATGTCATGTGACACAGATTAAGCTTCAGCTAAATGCAAAATGAAATTCACTGGAAAGGTTTCACTGCCTGAGAAAAAACTATTGTAATAGAAATGCACAAACCACATCCACTTGGCAGCAGAATGCCTGGATTTATAAGGTGAACTGCGTGTGTAACTGATATTTCATCTAAACACCTTGCTTTGATGTGACAATTGCTTCTACACTCTGACACTTTTCCTTTCAGCTTTGAGGGTTCTGATTAAAATTAAAGGTATTTCCAAACGAGATCTGCAACAAGATTTGATGTTAGCTTAACCCAAAATTGATATTAAGGCAATTCATACGGCTCGTAGAGTATAGAAAATAGAATAAATCCTAATGACGAGGTAAGGGGAGATCTTGGGTTGCTGCTGAGACGCACTATTAGGGTTATGCAGCGAACAATGTTCCGCAGCTTCTCTTTTTGGAATTGTTCAAACCACTCACCATAGGTTTCCCTGGATTGAACTATCACTCACTGTTGTGGGGACTTGATGTTTCTCTTGGAAAATTCCAACGCTCAAATGTGCAAAGTTTCTGCCAGGTCCTAACTCGGAGAGCTGCACCTTCAGCTGGTTTTCAAACCCATTTCATCTGCCAGCTTGGCCATAAATTATAGGCAAGGTCTCCAGAAACAGAATGAAGATATTAGCTAGTAATTAGGCTATTATGGTTAATGATGATGAAGGCTTTGGTGTGAGAAAACCCTTGGCTGTGATCTCAAATTTGTATACTGTCAGATTTCTTGCTTCATTGTTGCACTTCATTTTGACAGCTGTGAAATTAAAAAACTAGCTGATAATTGGCATGAAAGTATTCATTATATTGAAACAAGTCCAAATAGGCAATTATGCAGTCTGAGCTCCATAGGGAAGTCAAGTGCATTGGGCTTTAATATTCATATTTCACTTGTGCCAACATAAACACTTGTATGGTCCATCTGCCCACTGCACAGATCATTATTGCCAAAATCCATCCAGTTTTCTGCTTTTTTTTTAACAATCCATTGGATAGTATGTCTAAAATTTTAAAAGGAATTTAGTTGCATTTCAAAGAGATTGCACATTGTATTTAGATTGAAGCCCATTATTTTAAACCTACTGAACATTTTTGTGCATCTGTGTTTGGCACAGTGGCATGGTAGCACAGTGGTTAGCATTACTGCCTTACAGTACCAGGGACCTGGGTTCAATTCCTGCTTTGGGTCACTGTCTGTGTGGAGTTTGCATATTCTCCCTGTGTCTTTGTGGGTTTCCTCCAGATGCTCCGGATTCATCCCGCAGTCCAAAGATTTGTGGGTTACATGGATTGGCCATGCTAAATTGCCCCTAAGTATCAGGGGGAATGAGTAGAGTAATACGTGGGGTTAGACCTGGGTGGGATTGTGGTTAGTACAGACTTGATGGGCCAAATGGCCTCCTTCTGCACTGTAGAATTCTATGGTTCTTTTCAAACTGAAGGATTTCAGTGTCATTTGATGGTTTGCTTTCCCACTCTTTGCATCCAGTGTCAATGTGGAAGATTGCCCATGAGGTATGACATAGTTTGGATGCAGCATACTAATCTAATGAGATCTACCTGATCACTGAATGAGGTCTTTTTTTAAAGGCACCTGTACCAGTTCACCAATATTTATTGCCTATTAAAATATCTTTCAGAAAATGGTGACTTTCTTTGTGAACCACTGCAGTTTTGATTTTTTCTTTACTTCTTCATGGGATGTGTGTATCACTGGCAAGGCCAGCATTTATTGAACATCTCTAATTATCCTTGAGAGGCTGCCCTGTTGACTTCTACCTGATGTAATGATGTTAGGAATGGAGTTCCATGACTTTGATCCAGTGACAGTAAAGGAACAATTGTATATTTCCAAGTCAAGGTGTTGTGTGGCTTGGAAGGAAATTTGAAGACAGTGGTGTTCCAATGTGTCTGCCATCCTTGTCTTTTAGGTAGTAGGGATCACGGGTTTGGGAGATATTGTCGGAGAAGCCTTGGTCAGTTGCTGTAGTGCAGCTTGTATGTAAAGTGCACTGTTGCCACTGTGCATCAATGATGGAGGGAGTGAATGGTTAGGCTGGCGGATGAGGTACTAATCAAGTAGGCTACTTTCTCTTGGATGGTGTCAAGCTTGTTAAATGTCCTTCTAGCTACAGTAACTCAGGCAAGCAGAGAGTATTACATCACTCTCATGACTTGTGTCTCATAGACGGTGGAGAAGAGTTACTCACTGCTGAATTTCCAGTCTCTATAGCCACAATAATTTATATTGGACTTATGAATAGAAGTAGGCCATTTGGCCCTTCAAGTCTCTTCCGACATCCAAATGATTATGGCTGATCTGTCTGTAATCTTGGCTCAACCACCGTCTGTCCCGCACAAACCTTGGCCTCCTTACTATCAAAAATATAACTCTGTCTTATATAAAGACCCAGCCTCTTCTATTTTATCAGTGTTACATTATAGTACTGTTGATAGCTCCTTCCATCACTTTGTTACTGGAACTGTAATGGCTGGATTTGATTTGAATTGTTTTTGCTGCAGAACTCAATCTGACCCATTTGTTCTGTAATGACTTAGCTCTGCCTATGCATGATGCATTAGCCATGTTACTGTGGGTCTGGAGTCACATGTTGGCCAGAAAATGTAAGGGGATGGCAGGTTTTCTTCTTTAAAGAATGTCAGTGAACCAGATGAATTCTTAACAGTCAATGAATCTAGCAATACAGAAGCCACAAAACTAATCATTTTGCAACTCCAGATTTATTATTATTTAATTGAATAGGTTAACTAACTGAATTTCACTGGCTGCCAGGACGGGATTTGAACCCATCTTCCATTAACCAGGGCCAGTCTCATGAAATTACCTCTGCATCACCATCTCCCTCTTCCTTTATACAATAGTACCAGGACATTTTATTGATGGTGATAGTGTATACTTAGATCACTATTCCTGTGATGCTTGGAGTAAGTAGTTGGTGTGTTCCCATACTCTCACACATCAGCATCTATACCTCCATTGGTGAGGAGGCAGCACCCATTCGGTTCCATTTTCCACATGTTTGCTCCATATTCCTTAAAGATCTTTAATAAAAATCTATCAATTTCAGATTTAAAATCAACAATTGATCTGTAATCAATTGTCACATAAAGAGAGTTCCAAAATTTCATCACCCTTTGTTTGTACAATTCATTCTTAAAAGATCTGGGTATAAGTTTTAAGTTAAACCCCTTGATTATAATTTTCTCTACTTACACTATCAATTTCTCTTAATATCCCTAAAAGCTTGAATCAAAATGCCATCTAAATTGCAGAGAATATAAGTCAAGTTTATGTTATCTCTACTTGCAATTTAACCCTTGCTGCCTAGGCATAATTCTGCTAAATCTACCCTGAACTCCCTCCAAGGCTTCTCTTCTGATGTTTAAAACTATTCACAGTGCTCCAGTTGTGGTCTAACCAGAGCTTTGCATAGCTATAGCTTAACTTCAACCCCTTTGCATTCTAATCCTCTAGATATTGCTGAGAAGGAAGTCATGTTGCCAAAGATTTCCATCTTGTACTCATTAGGACAAATTCAAGATCATCAAATTTCAAACAATTGCAATAACTTGTATGAAGGGAGAAGAGCGAGCTAATTGGTTGGCAAGGTGAACCTGATTAGCCAAAAAATTGCTATGTAGAATGTAATAGTGAACTATTAGCTTCCCAAGCACCCGGGGCAATTCAATAAAAGGGCAAGACTTGAAGATATTCCTTTAGTTTTGGGTCCCTATAAATGGAATTTGTTATCCATGATTCCATTTATTTTAAATTAATCCAAACTTGCTGTTTTAAAACATTTCACTGAGGTATTGTACCATGGAGAGTGGCCAAAGTCTTTCTGTTGATATAAAGTTGAACCTCTTCTCACCCTAAAGTTGAGCTCCCTGGCCGTCCCTCCGTGCCAACATTATAGTTAAGAAAGCCTACTAATGCTTCTACTTTCTCAGAAGACTAAGGAAATTTGGCATGTCAGCTATGACTCTTAGCAACCATAAGATGCACCATAGAAAGCATTCTTTCTGATTGTATTAGAGCTTGGTATGGCTCCTGCTCTGCCTAAGATCGCAAGGAACTACAAAATGTGAATGTAGCTCAGCCCATCACACAAACCAGCCTCCCATCCAATGACTCTGTCTACACTTCCCGCTGCCTTGGCAAAGCAGCCAGCATACTGAAGGACCCCACGCACCCTTGCCATTCTCTCTTCCACTTCTTCTGTCGGGAAAAAGATATAAAGGTTTGAGATCACATACCAACTGACTCAAGAACAGTTTCTTCCCTGCTGCCATCAGACTTCTTTGAATGGACTTACCTAACATTAAGCTGATTGTTCTCTTAACCCTAGCTATGACTGTAACACTACATTCTGCACTCTATGAATGGTATGCTTTGTCTGTATAGTGCACAAGAAACAATACTTTCCATTGTATGCTAATATATAGGTGACAATAATAAATAAAATCTAAAGGTCTTGTGCCCCTGGGGTCAATAAAGTATTTTTGATTGTATTGACATGGTTGCCTAGATCAACCATGAGGTGAGATCAGCAAATTTGCTGATGACACCAAGATGCTTGGATTGGCAGGTACAGAAGAGCAGTGTCAGGCAATACAACAGGACATAGACAGGTTGGTAGATTGGGCAGATAGATGGCAAATGGAATTTAATCCGGATAAATGCGAGGTGATGCATTTTGGCCGGAAAAATGTAGAAGAGAATTATAGGATAAAAGGTAAAACTATTCGGAGTATAGAGACGCAGAGAGACTTGGGGGTGCAGGTTCACAATTCTCTGAAGGTGTCTTCACAGGTGGAGAAGGTGATAAAGAAAGCGTATAGTATGTTAGCTTTCATAGAAAAGGGTATAGAATATAAGAGTAGGAGTTTGATGTTGCAAGTGTATAGAACGTTGGTTAGGCCTCACTTGGAATACTGCGTCCAGTTCTGGTCGCCGTACTATCGGAAGGATGTGGAGTCCTTGGAGAGAGTGCGGAGGAGGTTTACCAGGATGCTGCCTGGTATGGAAGGACTGTCTTATGAGGAACGATTAGATAGACTGGGGTTGTTTTCCCTTGAAAGACGTCGGCTTAGAGGGGATCTCATAGAGGTGTATAAGATTATAAGGGGTATAGATAGAGTAAATGGAGGTAAACTTTTTCACCTTTAGAAATGGATAGGACGAGGGGTCATGGCCATAGGGTGAGGGGGGCTATGTATAGGACGAATATTAGAGGGCAGTTTGTCACACAAAGGGTAGTGGGGGTGTGGAATGCACTGCCGAGTAAGGTGGTGGGAGCAGGCACGCTGGGGCTGTTTAAGGGTCTCTTGGACAGCCACATGAGCGGTTTGCAGATAGAGGGATATATTAGGACTGTTTAACTACGGCTTTTTTCCACAGGTAATTCGGTCCATAATTTGAGCACGCATTCGGCAGGTGGTGCGAGGACAGCTCTTGGATGTTGATTCATGGGTTGCCTGGTACCTCGTGTCGTATATGAGTGCTTTATGTGGACCACCTGAAGGGCACCATGACAGCTCAGAGACTATCGATGTGGCTGTGCAGACACTTGGAATTGGGGCGGTGTCTGCGGGAGTTTGCGCGTTCTCCCCGTGGTTGCGTGGGTTTTCTCCGGGCACTCCGGTTTCCTCCCACAACCCAAAATTTCGCTCTTAGGCTGATTGGGTAACAAATTGTCCCTATGGTGAAAATTTTCCAAATTAGGATTAATATATATATTATTATATAGGACTATTAAAATAGGATAATGATTTGGTATTACGGTGGCGCGGGCTCGTTGGGCCGAAGGGCCTGTTTCCCGTGCTGTGTTGCTTAATAAAAAAAAAAAATCAGAGGCAGAGCTTTAATGTGTTAGCACTCAAGAAGCCTGTGGCAATGTTACTTGCTGGCAGCCTCCAAGATGCCTCAAAAGGAAACAATTAAAAGAATGTTGAAATCTACCCCCTTGACCAATATAATTGGGTGCACTTTAATTGATTTTACAAAGCTTTGAGTTTTCAGAAATTCAAACCACTTCTTTGCTGCCAGGGCAGAATGTTTGGTTTGAGGAAAAGCTGTTTTTAGATAACATTTAATGCATGTATGGTATTTGCATTCCTCCTCTTGACATTCCTCCATCCTGGTGGGAAAGCCAGGATATATGGAAATTATCAGTGATATGGTAGAATATTTCCATATCTCATGTCTTGTTACATTCTGCTCAACTTAGACTGACAAATCGTTGGATGATGAGAGAGAAATCATAGCCAATATATCTGATTCATTCTTATAATCACCTCTTTAAGCTTTTAAAAGTTAACCAATTATGTATTAGTTCGGATGGATGGAAGGAAGAAGGTTGCTTGCTTTTGGATTATAAATAAAACAGTTATGTTAAAATTGTGAATGAAACATGTATTGCCAAATCCAGACAATGTATGTTTGCATTCTTTCATGGTCATCAGTAGATTCTTAATTCCAGATATTGTGGGGTTTTTTTAATACAAATTCCATCATCTGCTGTGGTCCCCAGAACATTAGCTAAGTTTCTGGATTTATAGACTAATAATAATGCCAATAGGCTATCACCTCCTCTATAATCCATTGTCAGTAGCACTGCTGCCTCACACTGAAAGAACAGCTAATTTTATATCAAAAGAGAGGGACACTCGTTAATCCATAGCGCCCAACCCCACTCAGGAGTTCATAACTGATTTGATGATGGACCTCTCATCCCGAACACATGTTGACTTCCCCCAGCTTTAGGGAGCACCAAACTTTGTCCTCAACATCTTCTGCCACTATTTTTCCATCCTTGGTAGTGATTGTCAGCAGCCTTTTTTTGGGGGGGAAGTGATGAGGAGAACATTTTAGTTGTTTCCTGACTTTGATCTGGAATTCACATGTGGTCTGTTCCAACACACGACACCGGAAAGTGATCAGAAATGAAAATCATGGTTGAACTTCATTTTTCTTTGGATAATTTTCATAACTTTTGACATGGTGATGCAGTGGCGTACAATGGTTAGCACTGCTGCCTCACAGCACCAGGGATCCAGGTTCAATTTCTGGCTTATGTCACTGTGTGGAATATGCACATTCTCCTTTTGTCTGTGTAGGTTTCCTCCAGGTGCTCTGGTTTCCTCCCACAGTCCAAAAGACGTGCTGGTTGAATGGATTGGCCATGCTAAATTCTCCCTCCGTGTACCCGAACAGGTGCAAGAGTGTGGCAGCTAGGGGATTTTCACAATAATTTTATTGCAGTGCTAATGTAAGCCTACTTGTGATGCTAATAAATAAAACTTCAGTCTCAATTTTTTAAAAAAACTATTAGGAAAGAGGATCAAAGGCAAATAAATAGAGTTGAAGTACATACAGATCAGCAATGGCCTAATCGGATGATGTAACAGTTTGAGTGTCTGAAATGCCTAATTCTGATCTTCAGTTCCTGCATTACAGTTTCATAGATTAAGCAGCTAAATGTTCACCTAGTCCAGATGTCCTGAGGAGGAAGAACACCTGAAGATTGGATTTTATGGTTGGCAAGATGCAACAACAAATCACCATTAATCTTGAAAAAAACTATTCACAAGGACTCATGACCTCCTTGGTGTGAGTTTCCCCTTTCACAATGGCAAATCGGATGCCAAATCAGAGTGCTCCCCAGCTTTTCATCAACAAGCATAAATCAACTAGATAGTCAATATCTTTTCCTAAAACTAGAGGACGTAGGTTTAAGGTGAGAGGGGAGCGATGCAAAAGTGTCCAGAGAGGCAACTTGTTCACACAGGGGATGGTGAGTGTCTGGAACAAGCTGCCAGATGTAATAGTAGAGACGGGTACAATTTTGATTTTTAAAAAGCATTTAGATAGTTACATGGGTACAACGGGTATGGGGATATGGGTCAAATGTGGGCAACTGAGATAAGCTTAGAGGTTTTTGAAAAAAAGGACAGCATGGATAAGTTGGGCCAAAGGGCCGTTTCTATGTTGTAAACGTCTATGATTCCATGACTCTAAGCAGAGTAAGCATCCAGTCACATTGAATTATTGTCACAGACAGCAAACCAAGAAGTTAATATTACTTTATCCTTCATTTACAAATTAGGTTTTCAGATAGCGTAATAAATGATTATGATTGGGTTAAGATAGAAGCTAAAACTTCAGTTCAAAAAATCTATTATTATTTTAATATGTGAATTTTCTAATATGTTGGAGAACATTGATATTCCACAAATATAAAACTAGTTTTACAAGGCCAATGAGGCTGTTTAGAAGTTTTTATGACATTAGTAAGCTGTAAAAAAAAAATCAATTACACCTCATTCAACATGGTGTAGCATTTCCAAGGCATTTTTTCAGTAAGGCTAACAGAGTAAGATTCGAAATTCCCATCCACTCTCAGATTTCCCATTGATTACAGTTAGGCCATTGCCTAGAGAAGCTCAGACAGTAACTACTGGAGTATGGGATTGTTCTGAGCATGTGCAGACTGATGCAGTGTCTGTCAGTTTCATTGCAGTAATGATGGTAATACTGACGTCATAACCATTGCATATCTTGACCAGTATATTTGCATCTTCTCATCATTGACAGTTAGAAACAATCATTGCCCATGTTATCAGGAATTTTAATTTTGAATTGAAAACCTTCATCAAACCAAACCCAAAACCACAAAAACAAAAAAAACAAAAAAACCAAAAAACAAAAACACACACACCCACCCCCCAAAAAAACAAAAAACAAAACAAAACAAAAAAAAAAACAAACACAACAACCCAACAAAAAATCATTCCTAAAACCCCCCGTTCATTAAGTCAACCCTACATCTTCACTGACATAATTAAACAAAACCTAATTTCCCCACTTTTTTTATGACTGCAACCCAACCCAGTTAGTGAATCCAACATACACTTTTTCACAAGTTTGCTATCCTTCTTACAATGAAATGCTAAACTGTATGCAATATTCTGGCTGCAGCCTCACTAAGATTTTGTACAATTCCAGATTGCCTCCTCAATTTTTTATTCTGGTAAGAAAACCAGGAATTCCATTTGCCTTTGCTTTGTCTACATGAAACTATGTCTACAAGACAGAAACACATGAAACTGTGTCTCTGTACACAAACAACACTATATTTATTCAAAAGCTTACCTTTTACCATTTTACAATATAGTTCAAAAAAAATCTCAAAAGAAAGGTCTAAGATATAGGTGTTAATTCCATCTAGCCAAATGCCCTGAGCAAATAATTAAGTGTAATGTTTGAACTAGCTCATTTAATTTTCCTGTGTTTAATATGTATTAGGAGAACCGTCTTATCCATCTTTCTCATGCCAATGCAAGTACTTTGGACCTCACCCCAAATTTTCATATTTCAGAATGGATTATAGCCCAGTCACCTTTATCACAAGAAATGGGAGAAAGCATGACAAGAGATGAGTAACTGTAATGCAAAGAATGGGAGACTATATTATCCCATAGCTTAATGAATTCTCCCAGATCTCTGAGATATAAATGACCCATCATAGAGTTCATAAGCATTTGATTTGATTTGATTTATTATTGTAACATGTATTAACATGCAATGAAAAGTATTGTTTCTTGCGCACTATACGGACAAAGCATATCATTCATAGAGGAGGAAACGAGAGAGTGCAGAATGTAGTGTTACAGTCATAGCTAGGGTGTAGAGAAAGATCAACTTCATGCAAGGTAAGTCCATTAAAAGGTCTGACAGCAGCAGGGAAGAAACAGTTCTTGGGTCAGTTGGTATGTGACCTCAGTCTTTTGTATATTTTTCCTGAAGGAAAAAGGTGGAAGAGAGAATGTCCAGGGTATCTGGGGTCCTTAATTACGCTGGCTATTTTTCTGAAGTAGTAGGAAGTGTAGACGGAGCCAATGGATGGGAAGCTGGTTTGCTTGATCAATTGGGCTACATTCATGACATTTTGTACTTCCTTGCAGCCTTGGGCAGAGCAAGAACCATATCAAGCTGTGACATACCTAGAAAGATTGCTTTTCTGTGATGCATCTGTAAAAGTTGGTAAGAGCATAGACACTCCATTGGTCCAAGTTCTAGTCTGATCTAGATATAACAGTGTACGAATGGGATATTAATCAAACACATCTCATGGACAGAAAGTAATATATTTAACCTATTTTAAAGCAAAGACAGCAAGAGAAAATTATAGGAGAGGAAAATGGGGATGGGGTGGAGAGTGACATTTCTTTGAATTGGTAATCTCCAACTTGTTAGAAAGAAAATCAATGTTTAGTTAGATTGTAAGATGTAAAGGGAGAGAACTTGTGAGCTTTATTTGCATGAGCATTGAAATACAAACAGAACGTAATAAAGCGCAGCAGGCTCATTAAGATCAGAAGTCAATGATAGTTTCATGTTTCGAGTGTGACCCTTCACTAAAGCTGCAATCCATTTTGTAGGAGAGCAAAAACACTAAGTGGGGGCCCCCCCAAGAGGAGTTACAATAGGCAGGCAATGTGCCAGTTTTGCACATGATCCCGAGTTGTTTTTCTTTTAAAGTCACAATATTTTAATAGGGGCTATATCGTTGCAAATGGGAGAGATAATGGATTAGCAGACCCTGCCCCCATTGGACTTTCCTTATGGGGCTATAGGAAATGACCCTGGTTGAGTGGACCACCTTTATTTGTTTTCTTAGGAATAACAATCTCATTTGATCTATAACATTAGACATGAAAAACTGTTTACGTAGCAGAAGGTCTGTCTATCTTCAATCCTTGAACTTTGAGTCACTCAGCAAGTTTTTAAAATCACTAGGAGGTTTAGGCCAGACTGTTCTAGCCATTGATCAAGCCAATGTGACATCTCTTAAAGTGTCTGGTGCCAATGCTATATTGTATAGGAAAAGACAGTCAAGTCAATATTTCTTTAAATATTTGTTCTTGATATGTGAATGGTGCTACAAGATCAGCATTTATTGCCCAAGTTTAATTGTCCTCAAGAAAGTGTTGGTAAACCACACTCTAGAATCACTGAAGGGGTGTTGGTATACCCTTAGCACTATTGTGAAGAGAGTTCCAGGATTTTTAAAAATTTATTTTTGGGACATGGATGTCGCTGGCTGGACAGCATTTATTGCCCATCCCTTGAACTGAGTGGTTTGCTAGGCCATTTCAGAGGGCAGTTGAGAGTCAACCACATTGCTGTGACTCTGGAGTTACATGTAGACCAGATTTCCTTCCTTAAAGGACATCAGTGAACGAGATGGAGTTTTTCTGAGAATCGACAATCGTTTCATGACCCTCAGTAGATTCTTAATTCCAGATACTTTGATCCACCACAAGAGAGGGATTTACAGATGGTAGTGTTCCAATGCAGCTGCTGCCCTGGTCCTTTTAGCTGGTAGAGGTTGCAGATTTAGAAGGTGCTGTCAATCAAGCCTTGGCAAATTCTTGCAGTGCAGCTTATAGATAGTTCACTGTGCATCAGTGAAGGCTAAAAATTATCAGTGTGGTGCAAACATTCAGACTGCTTTATTTATAATGAAAGCTTCCAAGGAAAAAAAAACTAAATCAAGAAAAAGTCCCCACCAACTGGAACAACCATTGTTGCTGGGTCTGTTGTACATAAATTGATAGAGTTTGATTGTTATGATTAGTCAACGGCTCCAATATCATTATGTTATGTTACTATAAGGATGGTAGAAAGTGAGCATGATGGTCCCAGAGCAAGAGGGTAACACACGGAGAGGACTGGCCCACTCAAAGACATGAAGGGAATCTATAGGTGGAACAAGAGCAAATGAGCTAGATATTAAATTATTACTTTGCGTCAGTATTCACCAAAGAGAAGGACTTGGTGGATGATGAGTCTGGGAAAGGATGTGTGGATAGTTTGAGTCATGTTGAGATCAAAAAGGAGGAGGTTTTTGGATTTTTTGAGAAACATTAAGGTAGACAAGTCGCCAGGGCCTGATGGAATATACCCCAGAATACTGAGGGAGACAAGGGAGGAAATTGCTGGGGCCTTGAGAGAAATCTTTGTATCCACACTCACTTCAGGGGAGGCCCCAGAGGATTGGAGAATAGGCAATGTTGTTCCTTCTCTTAAGAAGGATAGCAAGAATAATCCAGGCAAGTACAGGCCAGTGAGCCTTGTGTCGGTGATAGGGAAATTATTAGAGAGGATTCTTCGAGACGGGATTTACTCCCACTTAGAAATAAGTGGATGCATTAGCAAGAGGGAACGTGGTTTTGTGAAGGGGAGGTTCATGTCTTAGTTACTTGATTGAGTTTTTCAAGGAAGTGACAAAGATGATTAATGAGGGTAGGGAAGTGGATATTGTCTACATGGATTTCAATAAGGCCTTTGACAAGGTCCCTTGTGGTAGTCTGGTGCAGAAGGTGAAGTTGCATGGGCAAGGTGGATATTGAACTGGGTCAGTCAAATAAGAGAGTAGCAGTGGAAGGGTGCATTTCTGAATGGATGGCTGTGACAAGTGGCATTCCTCAGGGACCAGTGCTGGGACCTTTGCTGTTTGTAATGTATATAAATGATTTGGAGCAAAATGTAACTGGTTTGATTTGTAAGTTTGTGGATGACACAAAGGTTGGTGGGTTTGCAGATAGTGATGAGGACCATCAGAGGGTACAGCAGGAGACTTGGGCAGAGAGTTGGCAGGTGGAGTTTAATCCGTACAAATGTGAGGTAATGCATTTTGGAAGATCTAATACAGATCTTCTGGGAGGTCTACAGGGGGCTTTAAACTGATTCAGAGGGGGGTTGGGATCCTGAGTAGTTGGGGTGCTAAGAGGGATGAGAGTAGGGGGGTCATAGAGGAAAGCTGTAAAACACAGCAGCGTACGGGTGGAGTAGGGCATGGTTTGAAATGCGTATACTTTAATGCAAGAAGTATTCGCAATAAGGTAGAGGAACTTGCAGCTTGGACCAGTACCTGGAACTTTGATGTTGTGGCCATTTCAGAGACATGGATAGAGCAGGGACAGGAATGGTTGTTGCAGTTCCGGGGTTCAAATGCTTCAGTCGGAGTAGAGAAGGAGGTAGAAGGGGGGGAGGAGTGGCATTATTAGTCAAAGACTGTATCACGGTGACAGAAAGGAAGTTTGATGAGGACTTGTTTGTTGAGGTAGTATGGGCTGAGATTAGAAACAGGAGAGGAGAGGTCACCCTGTTGGGAGTCTTTTATAGACCTCCTAAAAGTTCTAGAGAGGTCGAGGAAAGGATTGCAAAGTCGATCCTGGACAGGAGTGAACGTAATAGGGTAATTGTTATGGGGGACTTTAACTTTACGAATATTGATTGGAATAGCTATAGCTCTAGCTTGTTAGAGGGGTCAGTTTTTGTACAAAGTGTGCAGGAAGGTTTTTTGACTCAGTATGTAGATAGGCCAACCAGAGGCGAGGCTACATTGGATTTGGTGCTGGGCAATGAGCCAGACCAGGTGTTAGGCTTGGAAGTTGGTGAACATTTTGGTGATAGTGACCACAATTCGGTTACGTTCACCTTAGTGATGGATAGGGATAGGCATGAAGCTGGCGCAGTAGTTATAGCTGGGGAATGGTAATTATGAGGCCATAAGGAGGGAATTAGGGTGCATAGGTTGGACTAGGAAACTACAGGGACTGGGAACATCTGAAATGTGGATCTTATTCAAGGAGCAGCTACTGCGAGTCCTTGATAAGTATGTCCCTGTCAGGCAAGGAGGAAATGGTCGAGTAAGGGAACCATGGTGTACTAAAAAAGTTGATTTGCTGGTTAAAAGGAAAAAGGAGGCTTATGTCAGGATGAGGCTTGAAGCCTCGGTTAGTGCAATGGATAGCTATAGATTAGCCAGGAGGGAGCTAAAGAGCGAGTTGAGGAGAGCTAAGAGGGGACACGAGAAGACTTTGGCTGATAGGATTAAGGAGAATCCTAAAGCTTTCTTTAGATACGTTAAGAGTAGAAGATTGGTTAGGGCAAGATTAGGGCCAGTCATAGACAGCAGTGGGTATTTGTGCGTGGAGCCTGAAGAGATTGGAGAGGCACTGAATAAATATTTCTCTTCGGTATTCACGCAGGGAGATGTAAATGTAGTTGTGGAGAACACTGAGGTACAGGGTTGCAAACTGGAAAGTATTGAAGTAGAGAGGGAGGATGTGCTAGATATTCTCGAGGGTTTGAAGTTGGATAAGTCCCCTGGGCCGGACGGGATTTACCCTAGGATTCTCTGGTAGGCAAGAGAGGAGATTGCAGAGCCTCTGGCTCTGATCTTCAGGTCGTCGTTGGTTACGGGTGTGGTTCCGGAGGACTGGAGGATAGCGAATGTGGTCCCATTGTTCAAGAAGGGAAGAGAGACCTTCCAGGGAATTATAGGCCAGTGAGTCTTACTTCTGTTGTGGGCAAAGTATTGGAGAGAATTATTAGGGATAGGATTTATAGTTATGTAGAGAGAAATGAATTGATTGGGGATAGTCAGCATGGTTTTGTGAAGGGTAGGTCATGCCTTACTAACCTTATTGAGTTTTTTGAAAAAGTGACCAAAGAGGTGATGGGGGTAAGGCGGTTGATGTGGTATATATGGACTTTAGTAAGGCGTTCGATAAGGTGTCCCATGGAAGGCTTCTGCAGAAAATGCAGATGTATGGGATAGAGGGTGATTTAGCTAATTGGATTAGGAATTGGCTAGCAGATAGAAGACAGAGGGTGGTGGGTGATGGGAGATATTCATCGTGGAGTTCGGTTACTAGTGGTGTACCTCAGGGATCTGTTTTGGGGCCCCTGCTGTTTGTAATTTTTATAAATGATCTGGATGAGGGTATTGAAGATGGATTAGTAAATTTGCAGATGACACTAAAGTCGGTGGAGTGGTAGATAGTGAAGAGGGGTGTTATAGTTTGCAGAGGGACTTGGACAAGTTGCAGAGCTGGGCCGAGAGGTTGCAAATGGAGTTTAATGTGGAAAAGTGTGAGGTAATGCACTATGGCAGAAATAATAAATGTGTAGAGTATAGGGCAAATGGTAGGATTCTTAGTAGTCTAGATGAACAGAGGGATCTTGGTGTGTCTGTGCATAGATCCCTGAAAGTAGGCAGTCAGGTCGAGAAGGTTGTTAGGAAGGCATATGGAGTCTTAGCTTTTATTGGGAGGGGGATTGAATTTCAGAGCCGCAACGTCATGTTGCAACTGTACAAAACTCTAGTGCGGCCGCACTTGGAGTATTGTGTGCAGTTCTGGTCCCCACATTATAAGAAAGATGTGGAGGCATTGGAGATGGTACAGAGGAGGTTTACCAGGATGTTGCCTGGTATGGAGGGCAGGTCCTATGAAGAGAGGTTGAAGGATTTGAGGTTGTTTTCGTTAGAAAGGAGGCGGCTAAGAGGGGATCTTATTGAAGCATATAACATGATTAGAGGTTTAGATAGGGTGGACAGTGATAGCCTTTTTCCTAGGATGGAGAAAGCTAGCACGAGGGGACACAGCTTTAAATTAAGGGTGATAGTTATAGGATGGATATCAGAGGTAGGTTCTTTACCCAGAGGGTGGTTAGGGAGTGGAATGCCCTGCCTGCGGCAGTTGTAGATGCACCAAGTTTGGTGGCATTTAAGAGGTTAGTTGATAAGTTTATGGAAGAGAATGGAATGGTTTAGTTTGGAAGGTCATTGCTTTTTATAACGGTCGGCGCAACATCGAAGGCCGAAGGGCCTGTTCTGCGCTGTAATGTTCTATGTTCTATGTTCTAGATAGGAAATATACAGTAAATGGCAGAACTCTTAAAAGTATTGATAGGCAGAGGGATCTGGGTGTACAGATACACAGGTCACTGAAAGTGGCAACGCGGGTGGAAAAGGTAATCAAAAAGGCATATGGCATGCTTGCCTTCATTGGCCAGAGCATTGAATTTAAAAATTGGCAAGTCATGTTGCAGCTTTATAGGCCGCACTTGGAATATAGTGTTCAACTCTGGTGGCCACACAACCAGAAGGATGTGGAGGCTTTGGAGAGGGTACAGAAAAGATTACCAGGATGTTGCCTGGTATGGAAGATATTAGCTATGAAGAGTGGAGAAACTTGGTTTGTTCTCATTGGAACGATGGAGGTTGAGGGGCGATCTGATGAAAGTCTACACGATTATGAGAGGCATAGACAGAGTGGATAGTCAGAAGCTTTATCCTAGCGTGGAAGAGTCAATTACTAGGCGGCATAGATTTAAAGTGTGACAGGGCAAGGTTTGGAGGAGATGTATGACACAGATTTTTTTTCCCAGAAGGTGGTGAGTCCCTGGAGCTCACAGCCGGGGGAGATAGTGGAAACAGATACAGTAGTGATTTTTAAGGGGTGTCTTGACAAATACACGAATAGGATGGGAATAGAGAGATATAGTCCCCAAAAGAGTTGGGGGTTTTAGTCCAGTTGGGCAACATGGTAGGTGCTGGCTTGTAGGGCTGAAGGACCTGTTCTTCTGCTATGATTTTCTTTGTTCTTTGTGCTTGATATTTGTACATTTTCAGTTCATATGCTTCGATGAGTATCAAGTTTCTTGAGTTTGTGGGAGTTTCACTCATTCAAGTATTCCATTACACTCTTGATTTTTACTTTGTAGATGATGGACAGGCTTTGGGGGAGGGGGGGAATGGAGGCATGTTAGTCTTTGAAGATCTCCCAGCCTTTAACTTGATGATGTAGCCACAGTATGAGAAAGTGGTCCAGTTTAATTTCTGGTCAATGGTAACTCCCCAGCAGTGATGGTAATGCTATTGAACATAAGGAGAGTTGATTAGATTCTCTGTAGGAGGTGGTCTTTGCCTGTCATTTGTGTTATTTGCCATTTTTCAGTTGAAGCCTGTTATCCAGATCTTGCTGCAAACAGTCACTGGTTACTACAATATGTTATACTTCTTCCCAACTTGAAAAAGCAACCTGTGCATTAAAATGTAAAATGGTGCATGTAGTAATTTCCCAAATACAATATGACCAAATCATCATCAATACCTGAAATTTTACAATAATCACAATGAAACCATAAATGTCCAAAATTATCTGAGTAATTTGCATGTTAAAAAATGTTTCCTTCACACTAGTATGCGTTTAATAAAAATATCATTAATTGACAAAGAATTAAAAGAACAATTTTTTTATTCTCCATTCCGCCATACTTCCAATTAACCAATCTGCCTTCTTTCTCTTTCTGGCTGTGTGTCTCCTGGTTTGACTCTTTTCCCTCAACATCTCTGACTGTGTCAACCCTGAACTTTGACAAATAGCTTCTTTTAATTATTGGGGCTGTGGCATTGATTGATTTGTCTGAATCAAAGCCCACTTTACTGCACTCGTGGATTCTATGATACTGGCAAACCTTCAGCTGCTTTGTGAGCTTTGCTTTCTTTCTGACTTTTGCTTGGGACTTGTAGGATGAATTTGGGACTATAGGAGGTTTCTCATGCTCTCCCTCTGCCAGATGTCATCTTTCAAACAAATGGTCTATGTGACATTCATAAAGACTTTCTCCAATCCTCACTAGCTATGTAAGTACAGCTATTCTCTTTATAACAACTACATTTCCTTATTACCTCATTGGTTTTTAACTTCTGACCCGCATTGAAGTTTAATGCCTGTGTATCACGACTCATCTTCATTTTATCTTGCTTTTCTCTTACTTTCTTATTGACATCAGGCAAACTAAACTTTTCCCTCAAAATATGTTTAAGTACTAACTCAAAGTGAAGAATCTGTAGGGCTATCTTGCAGAAGAACAGACAGTTACCTAACCTGTGTCAAAAAGAAATATGTAATTCCTGCCTATCTTGTCACTGAGCAAATACTTTTGCAAATACTTCCTCACAATCCGTACATTTCATTTTTAGCACCATTCAATGTTGGCTGATATGGAAGTTTTAGGAAGTGTTTAACATCATTCTCGCACAGAAATACATCAAAGTCTTCTGATGTAAACTATGGATCATTAACTGACATCAAGATCGCTGGCAATCCATAAATTGCAGATCAGTGTCTCAAAGCATACGTGCCATCCAGCTGCCAGGCCCAGTCCAATTAGAGAGAATCTAATATCATCCCTTGACATTCAATGGTAAACCTTCACTGAAACCCCCACTATCAACATTACTATTGACCAGAAACTCAACTGAATTAATCATATAAATACCATGACTATAATAGCAAGTCAGGTGCTGGGAATCTTGTGGAGAGTGACTCATTCTCCGACTCTCCAATGCCTATCCACCTCCAGGAGTGTAATGGCAACTCTTCAGTTGCCTGGATGAATGCAATTCCAAAAACACTTAAGATGCTTTGTCACATTCTATGACAAAGCAGTCCACTTAACTCTTCCACAAACGTTCACTCCCTCCACCACCGATGAACAATGGCAGCCATGTGCACTGCACAACTCCTTAGGCAGTACCCTCCAAACATCTGGCCACTGCCATCTAGAAGGACAAGAGCAGCAGACATTTGGGAACAGCATCCATCACCACCGTTCTCCCCCACTCAACACAGGAATCGCCTCTCCCTCTCTTACAAGCATCAAAGTGTGTGCCTCCCCTCCCACCATACATAAGGGGAGCCCAATAGTGCAAGGTTGGCACTAATGGCGAAGGGTAAGTGTCAGGGCACTGCCCGGCCATGTCCCTCACTATCCAGGGGCTATTATTACCAGTGCGTCACTGACATGGCCACCACAACCAGCGTTTGTTTTTGAAAACCAGAGGTGATTTTTGCTGGTGTCACATCACTCTGGCTGAGTGGAACAAACTCAGTAAAGTTTTACAACACCAATTTTTAATCCAACCAATTTATTTGATAGTAAATTCGCGAGCTTTTGACTTTATAGCCTTCGTCAGGAAAATGCAGTGTTCTGGTCAGAACAGAACACTGTTCAGAACACTGCATTTGCCTGACGAAGACTATAAAGTCGAAAGCTCACGAATTTACTATCAAATAAATTGGTTGGATTTAAAATTGGTGTTGTAAAACTTTACTGAGTTTACCCCAGTCTAACGCCGGCATCTCTACATCATGAGTGGAACAAAACAGAGAGGGCAGGAGTAGTAGTGTTAAGTCCTATAATTACATGCAAAGTACAATCTGTTATTCCTAGGTGTGAACCTGATTGTGCCAGCAGTGGGGGTGGTGGGGCGGGGAACATTACAAAGCAAGATCTCATCAGTGCAAATCCCATTTTGGGCTGCTTGTGAGATTTAGCTAGCTCAAGACCACAATGTTTATTGAACAAATATAATAGGAGCAGTCCTATTCGCTGCTCTTTCCCATCTTAATTATCCCATTCCTCCTATCTATCCAGCTGTTTACTTTCTCCTTCTAACTGTGTATACAATGCTGACTCAGTCCAGTACAATTGTATATTATTTTTTATCAAGGCTTCAATCTTGTGATGCCTCACTTTATCACTTGGTTTTTCTTGCTCAAAGATTATTTGGTGTTCCCTTAACACTCTCTCAATGTCAAGAGATGCTCTTATTGATCCTTATTGTAAATAACTCAGTCCAGTTTAGCTATATTTTCTGACACCAATTTCTTTCCTCTACTCCCTGTAATATTCCTCATGACAAATAATAGAATGTATCATTCTATTCCACCCTAACATGAACTTCATATGGCGCTGGAATGCTGTTATTGGAATTTCACACCAGTTTCGGGTAAGAGAATATGACTTAGGGATTTCCAGGATTTTTCTCTGAGATAACAGGCACAGTCACAGCTATCAATGAAAGTAAGTTGTGAACCTTTGACTTTCATTGTTTCTGCAGGAACTGGAATTATATCTTTCCATCCTATTACTCTCATCTTCCATTTGCCATTTGTCTGACTGAACACAACTCTTGACATACCTGCTTTATTGCAGCAACTTACGTTTACACATCTATCATTCGTGTCAGCCATTTTGAGCAAAGTTATTTACACCTCCTCCAACAGAGAGGGCAGTAGTGAGAGGGTGGTATAACAAAAATGCTCAGCTATCAGACACTAGCCTGAGAAAACCCTGAAGTGATGTCCTGGACTGAGAATATTGGCTTCCGGCAATCACGATTATTTTGTTTTGTGCTAACTATGGCTCCAACTGGTGGAGAGTTTTCTTCTGATTCCACTGATTTCGGTTTCGCTGGATCTGTTTGTTCCCTCTCTCAGGCATAAGTTGTTTTAATGTCAAGGGCAGTCACTCTCACCTCCCATTATTCTTTGCGTTCTCAGTGTTCTTTGAGATTATCTTCTAGCAAATCATAGACTTGGGTGTTCAATACAGAAATTCATCTCAATTTTCAAACATTTAAGAGTTATAGGATGGCTACGTTTAATTGGTTTACTTTAACAAAAATTTAGCTCCATCCAACATAGCATTACCCACTTTACACTCTCTTTAAATTGGTAAAGAGATTAAAATGTGGTTCTAAAACTAAAATTCTCATATTTGATCCCTTTCAGCTTCTAGGCAACATCGCCCTCTGATGGTCTAGCCTGGAAATCAGGCCTCGAATTCTTAATTAAATAAAATACTGCAGATACTGGAAATCTGAAATTAAAATAAAGTGCTGGAAAAACTCAATACATCTGACAGTATTTCTCCACAGATAAGTATTTCCAGCACATTCTGTTTTCATTTCTAGAATTGAGAAACTAGGTGTAGGAAGAGAATTGGGAATACCTGCATCTTAACTCTTGTGACCTTCATTTGCAAAAATTTATCAATCTCATTTTTAAGTTTTCAATTGGTACGATCTCGACAGCTATTTGAGGAAGAGATTTTTCCAGATTTATAATTCTTTTTATCATGGAAAAAGTTGTTCCTGACTACCTCTGAATGGCTTAGTTCTAATGAGAATGTTATAACCCCTTATTCTGGACTTAATGACTTCTCATACTTCAGGATGCATAAATCAACCAGTTTTCCATCTATTTTTCCTGTAATAGTTCCCTAGTCTGAAAGCAGAGGTTATAGTTTGAGGAGTACCATTCTCCATCAAACATGGCTGACCAGGAATCTCTCTCAGGCTTACCACCTGCCATAGGTGTGCTGGAAAGATTTGCAAGTTGATATTCAACCTTACTGACTGTGTTATGAATGCACCTTCCCTGGACATGAGATTCTAGACTGGAACTTGAATCTGGACTCTTGCATCTCAGAGGCAGAGACGTGACCCATTGCAAGAAATTCTTCTGGACTGCCTATCCTTCCTATCAAGTCCTTTAATCGCTTTAAGCACCTCAAATTTATATTCAGGCGAATACAAGTCTAATCTTTGTAGCACATCTTCATAATTTGATTCTTTTATTCAGGGTATAATTCCGTTGATCATGCCTGTGTGAAGGCCAATATATCCTTCTTGAGGTGCTTTGCCCAGAACTGAATCCAATACTCCAGATGTGGTCTAACCAGAGCTCTCTACATCTGTAACATGTAGACGTTACAGATATAGCATCTACATGTTTGTAGATGCTTTGTAATCTACAAACTGCTTTGTAATCCAGCCCTCTTCATATAAACACTAACATTTCATAGGCTTTTCAGTAACTTTATTGAAGTTATTCACAAATATCTACTGATTGCTGTACTTAGACCCCCACATTTTCCATACATTCACAGTCCATAGCTTCTCATCATTTAGAAAATCCTCTGATCTTCCTTCAGTCCAAAATGGACAATCTCACACTTTCCTATGTTAAATTGCATTTGCTACAATTTTGCCCATTCACTTAATCATTTGCAACTTTCTGTTCCGATCTACGTTGTTTACTGTGCTCTCTCCCACCCCACCTTAATGTTGTCAGCCAACTTAGGTATAAGACTTTCTATTCTTTCATCCAAGTCATTGATAAATATGTAAAAAATTGTGACCTTGGTACAAAACTCTAGAGAATACAAACTTATTATACCTGCTCCCTATCTGCTACACACTTCCCTAGTTGAGACAATACATTGCCACCAGTGCTCTCACTTTGCAATGGGACACCAGCGAGAACTATCCTGTTCTCATTCCAATAGTATATTAGGATTTTATTTTACACCACTTGGAAATAAGTTAAACTGCTCATCTGAAAGATGGCATCTCCAGGAGTGCAGATCTATTGGTATTGAAGTGTTACTGTGCAACCCCCAATGTCAGTTCCTGGCAGCAGTATGTGATGAAGCTGATTTCAGGGCATCCATAGGAATGTGGTGGCACTTGTCTCATGAGCCTCCAGATGAAGTTGGTATAGAATGCAATAGTTCAACAATTGCTGTCAGTCTGCTACATGGATATTGGGGGAGTTGGTAGGAAGGTCACCATCAGCAATATCCCATTGCCTTTGATGGGTAGAACAAGATCTTCTTGATGAATGGAAGGACATGAAGGAAATCAAAAATATTGAGCTGCTCATCATATTTCAGATATGATGTTGTAGGGACTGTGGATGTAGACAATTAATTGATCCGCAACAGAAGTTATTGACCTTGTAGAGATCTAGAATGATGTTGTAGAGGTTTATAAAATAATGAGGGGCACAGATCAGTTTGTCAATATTTTTTCCCAAAGATAGGGGAGTCTAAAACTAGAGGGCATAGGTTTAAGGTGAGAAGGGAGAAATACAAAAGTGTCCAAAGGGGCAATTTTTTCCACAGAGGATGGTGAGTGTCTAAAGCAAGCTGCCAGAGGTAGTAATAGAAGCAGGTATAATGTTGTCTTTTAAAAAGCATTTAGATAGTTACATGAGTAAGATGGGTGTAGAAGGATGTGGACCAAACACGGACAATTTAGATTAGCTTAATAGATAAAAGAAAGAGCAGCATGGACAGGTTGAGCCAAAGGGCCTGTTTTCATGCTATAGCTCTCTCTGACTCTATATGAGAAAGGGACAGAAAAAGAGTGAGAGCAAAGTCCTGCAGAACATTTAAGTTGACGAAAGAAGAGGCAAGAAAGATTGATCCATTAAGCCTATTTCAAGGCATAATGACATTCACATAGCTGTACTTTTTAACTGAGTGTCACCAGATATTGGCAATTTGACTGCTTTTGCAGACCCTAGCCTAGGGTTACTGAGGCAGAAGGATCCTGAACTTATTCAGCACAATGCATGGATCAAACCTAACCCATTTTGTTTTAAAACGTTTTGTGTTGGGTAAGAGGCAGGGTTTGTGTGGTCCTTTCCAATCCACAATAAAGATGTAAATGGAGCCTACAGTGCAGAAGGAGGTCATTCAGCCCATCGAGTCTGCATCGACAACAATCCCATCCAGGTCCTTTCCCCAAACCCCCACATATTTGTCATCATAATCCCCTGGCTCTAAGAGGAAATTTAGCATGGCCAATCAACCTAACTTGCACATTGTTAGGCTGCGGAAGGAAACCGGAGCACCCAGAGGAAACCCATGTAGGCATGTGGAGAATGTGTAAACTCCATGCGGTCACCCGAGGCTGAAATTGAACCTGGGTCCCTGGCATTGTGAGGCAGCAGTGCTAAACACTGTGCTGCCCATGTTTGTGTATAATGTGTGAGTACTTTCCTCACCTTCAGAGTGACTTTTCTTCATTTTCAAATAAATTCCAGCAGCGGATTTTCTGGTGAATTTTAAAAATAAGAGGAAGTTATTTATTACCACAACTTGCCCCAAATGTTTGAACAGAAAAATCAGGAGGAGGGGGAATTCTCTGGTCTCCCCGCAGTGTGTTTCTCACAGTAGGAGGTGGCATGCCATTCGCCAGCAACAGAATATTCTAGTCCTGTGTCTATCAATAGGATTTCCTGTTGACTGCACCTCATACAGCTGGGAATCCCGAGGCAAAGGTGTGGCGTCGGAAGGACCAGAAGATCCCATTGACATGAACAGCCAAAAAATTCCAGCCAACATCTCAATCACTCCTCTCACTTGCACCCTCATATCTAATCTTTGTGTAGGTGATAAAGATAAAGCTGTAATTATGAAAATGGAATTGATAAGTGAATGCAGATCTGATTTCTTTCTTCCTAGTTGAGGTGAAGTAAAGGTCTTTTAGAAATAAAGGATTCTCATTAAAGCTGCAAAGGCCTCTTATAGTCAAATAGCCAGCAGGGTACATCCCAGGTACACTTGAAACAAGTGCAATATTGCATTAGAGTACTTTCAGCCATAATGATTCAACAACTTCAGATGCTTCCTGGTGCTGCAAGTATTTTCATTCAAACTGATATGGAAAACAGAACAGGTTAAAATCAATAAAGAAAGCCATGGTAGCACAATGATTAGCACTACTGCCTCACAGCGCTAGAAACCCGGGTTCGATTCCTGGCTTTGGGTCACATCCATGTGGAGTCTGCACACTTTCTCCATGTCTGCATGGATTTTTTCTGGGTGCTCTGGTTTCCTCCCACACTCCAAAGATGTACGGGTTAGGTTGATTGACCAAGCTAAATTAACCAAGTGTCAGGGGAATAGAAGCGTAAATATGTTGGTTGCAGGAATAGGATCTGGATGGAATTGTGATTGGTGCAGACTCGATGGGCTGAATGGCCTCCTTCTGCACTGTGGGGATTCTATGATTCTATGAAATATCTGTTCCAATGTTTGTTCGGTGATTTTGAAATTCCAGTGCTGTTGCAGCTGATATAAGTGATTGTTTTTCTGGAGACAGTCTCTTTTAGACTGTCGCCTACCTTTAGACATTCCTTTTGCTTAAAATTCACTGTCTCTGTGATGTAATCTAAAATGTAACAGCAGTAGGATCCTTGAACTTGAGGATATCAGAGAGGTGATGTAATGTTCTGCAATGTTTTCCTTGGTGCTACTGTTGCATACTACCGACTCACCTCTGCAGTGACAAACAGACAAGCTTTTTACCACAGCTATTCAAAATGGTGACTGCTGGCTAATTGGCACACAATGGAGGACAATCCAATTAATGAAGGAGCTTCAATCTCCCATTGTCAAAGTTATCAAGCTGCCATTCAAACAGTTGGATGTTCTTAGTTCCTTCCTTGGATCATGAGTTTTGTTAGTCCTTCTTTGTTATTGGCAGTTTTTGGAGTCAGGAAGAATCTGGTGGCCTCTTGTACCTGTTTTGCAAAGAATTCAGTTAATGACATGTGTGAAGTCCATCAGGGGAACTGCACAGACATGCCATTAGCAATCCAATTTCTAGAAAGTTGACCAATTTGCAGGCAACTTCTGCAGCTATTTAAAATACTCATACATTACACACAAACGTGGGCAGCACGATGGCATATAGGGAGCAGCACAGCGGCACAGTGTTTAGCACTGCTGCCTCATATGCCAGGGATCCGGATTCAATTTTGGCCTTGGGTGACTGTGTGGAGTTTACACATTATCCCCGTGACTGCTGGGTTTCCTCCAGGTGGGTTTCCTCCAGGAAATTTAGCATGGGTTTCCTCCAGAGCTGGGCCGAGAGGTGGCAAATGGAGTTTAATGTGGAAAAGTGTGAGGTAATGCACTATGGCAGAAATAATAAATGTGTAGAGTATAGGGCAAATGGTAGGATTCTTAGTAGTCTAGATGAACAGAGGGATCTTGGTGTGTATGTGCATAGATCCCTGAAAGTAGGCAGTCAAGTCGAGAAGGTTGTTAAGAAGGCATATGGAGTCTTAGCTTTTATTGGTAGGGGGATTGAATTTCGGAGCCGCAACGTCATGTTGCAACTGTACAAAACTCTAGTGCGGCCGCACTTGGAGTATTGTGTGCAGTTCTGGTCCCCACATTATAAGAAAGATGTGGAGGCATTGGAGAGGGTACAGAGGAGGTTTACCAGGATGTTGCCTGGTATGGAGGGCAGGTCTTATGAAGAGAGGCTGAGGGATTTGAGGTTGTTTTCGTTAGAAAGGAGGAGGCTAAGAGGGGACCTGATCGAAACATATAAGATGATTAGAGGTTTAGATAGGGTGGACAGTGATAGCCTTTTTCCTAGGATGGAAAAAGCTAGCACGAGGGGACACAGCTTTAAATTAAGGGGTGATAGTTATAGGACGGATATCAGAGGCAGGTTCTTTACCCAAAGGGTGGTTCGGGAGTGGAATGCCCTGCCTGCAGCGGTTGTAGATGCGCCAAGTTTGGTGGCGTTTAAGAGGTTAGTTGATAAGTATATGGAAGAGAAGGGAATGGTTTAGTTTGGAGGGGCATTGCTTTTTATATTGGTCGGCGCAACATCGAAGGCCGAAGGGCCTGTTATGTGCTGTAATGTTCTATGTTCTATGTTCTATAGGTGCTCCGGTTTGCCATTCTAGCTGTGCCTTTCCTTATTTCAAACAATCCAAGACATTATACCAGCTGATTAATTTGTATTCCACATTGCAGACAACACATCATCATAACAGTCGAGTGAAGTAATTTATGAAAACACTCCATATTGGCCAGATATTTTAGCTAGTATTTAAGAACATGTTAGTTGATTAAAATCACAACAGGAAGTCCAAGCTACATCCAAGAATAACTTTCTTCATTGAATGATTTGGTCCTTATAGCAAGCAACTTAAGATGTCCTCTTTCTTTCTTTAAGTCAAATCATTTATTTATGGCATAATATTCAGCATAATCCATCATTCTGAAGCAGTTCATATCCAGATGTAGCAAGACTTGGGCACCATTCAGGGTTGGGTGGATAAGCTGAAAGTAAGATTTGCATCACAAAGATGCCAGGCAATGATCAACAAGGGAGAGACTAACCATTTCCCTTTAACCTTGAACTTAACTGAACCTGTCATATAAATACTGTGGCTAGAAGAGCAAGTCAGCAGCTTGGAATTCTGAGGGGATTAACTCACTTCCTGATTCCCCAAAGTCTGAGCACCACCTAAAAGCACAAGTCAGGAATATGATGGAATATTCTCCACTCGCCTGGATGAGTGCAGCACAACACTCAAAAAGCTCAACACTCAAGAAGCTCAACTCCAGGGTGATTAGCACCCAATTCACCAAAGTAAAATGTTTTCTCCCTCCATCAATGTACCATGGTAGCAGAGTGCATCATCTACAAGATGCACTGCAGCAAGGCATCTTCAATAACATCTTCCAAATGTGCAACCTCTACTAGGTAAAAGCACAAGGACAGGAGGCACAAGGAAACATTACAATCCATAGGTTCCCCTCCAAGATACAAACCATTTTGACTTGGAGCTATATTGGCATTTCTTCATTGTCTTTGTGTCAAATCCTTGAACTCCCTTCCTAACAGCACTATACATTTACCTACACAAGGTCTATAGCACTCATGAAGAGGACTCACCGCCATCTTCTCAAGGGCAATTAGATGGGCAATAAACACTGGCCAGACAGTGATGCCCAAATTTCATGAACAAATAAATTAAAAGAAATCTATTTGGTCCATTCCAAGACTGACATGTCTTTCTCTTCTAATGTTCAATTAACATGGACAGGGCAGAACGTAAGTGTATGTAAGTAAAGGGTGCTCCAGTTATACACAAATTTATTCTGTGTAATAATATTTGCACAGAGAGAAAAAAACCTTATAATTAATGTAAGTTAAAATAGGCATTTTCTATAGCTGTTTCATATATTACCCTTTTTCTTTATTATTATGCTCAATTCAACGCCAACCAGAGCCCGTCAAATGGGAGTGATAGTGAGATGACTATGCTAAATATGGTAGATGATAACAGGATGAATGAATAAAAATGCAATCAAATGCAGAATTAATGATAAGAAACTTCTCCAGATGGGATAGAGAAAGAATAACCTACCTAATGGTGATCATGGAGTGGCCCAACCTTTCGAACTAGCTGTCTATTTTATTTATGTCCCAAACTTTTCTTTCCTCTGAGGAACCTCCTCATTCACAAGAGAATATGTTTTTACCAGGAGTCTGTAAGCTTTTAGAACATACTATGATGATGAATATTGTGATTATTTCACTAATGATTAGCTGACATGCATTTCAAAATGTCCAATGTCTTTAGGAACGGAAGACTTCACCGGTCCAATGAAGATAGCCACTATCCTTGGGTTAGTTCCAAAAATATCCGACTTCATAACCCACCTTCTTTCTCACTCTCTCGGTAGCTGTATCTGCCATCAATCTATCACCTCCTTTGGAAAATTTATAACATTCTTTTACATCCCTAGGCAGGCTATTCCACATGTTCACTTATGCGTGCAATTGCATCGTATATTTTCTTAGGAAAGTACAGTCTCCTCAGTGAGAACACAGCTCACAGTAATGCACAGACAAGAACAAAAACATAAGTCCGATGTCGTGTCTCTAAATGAAGTGTTAGGGGTGAAATTACCCCTTTAATAAAAAGTACAATAATGTATCAGAATTAAGGTATTTTTAACAAAAATGTCTTTTTCCAATTCACACATTTTGAAGACATTCATTCCCAACATTTTTTGAATGAGAATTTATTATTGGAACAAAATTATACCTTTAACAATCTAATGAAATTTCAGAATTCCAACACACTTGATAGGTGGTACAATGGTTGGTATTGTGGCCTCACAGTGCCAGGTACCCAGGGTTACTTCCTGTCCTGGGTCACTGTCTATGTGGAGTTTGCATGTTCTTCGTGTATCTGTGTGTGTTTCCTCCGGGTGCCCCAGTTTCCTCCTACAGTCCAAAGATATGCCAGTTAGATGGATTTGTGTAAATGAAAGAATTCTTTGCACCTTGTTGCTAACAGATGAAGTTTTGAAGTCAAGGATTTTTTATAGCATACCTGTACACACCAGAAGCATATTCCACAATAGGGTAGACCATTACACAGTGCAAATGTAGTACATGGACAGCATGGTGGCAAGTAGTTAGCACTGCTGCCTCATAGCACCAGGGACCTCAGTTTGATTTTGGTCTTGGGTGACTGTCTGTCTGGAGCTTGCATATTCTCCCTGTGTCTGCGTGGGTTTCCTCTGGGTGCTTTAGTTTGCCCCACAGTTCAAAAACATGCAGGTTACGGGGATTGGCCATACTAAATTGCCCCTTAGTGTCCAAGGATGTGTAAGTTAAATGGATTAGCCATGGTAAATAGGCAGAATTACGGAGAAGAGGTGAGCCTGGTCAGATGCCCCTTTGGAATGTTGGTGCAGATGGGATGAATGGCCTCTTTCTGGACTGTAGGGATTCTGTGGATAGTACAGATGCTCATTTGGGTGCATGAACCACAAATCTACAATATTAAACATTCTTTCCTTTTACTACAGGAATATTGTGTCTATCTTGCATCTTTGTAGAAATTTGATGTCTGTGTCAATCTGCGCGATCTTTTGGAGATCCTCTCCGCTTGGAGTTGGCAGTTTGTGGTGTAGATGGTACTCATGATGTGGAAATGCTGACATTGGTTACCCTAGTCCAACACCAGCATCTCCACATCATGTGTACTATCTACAGGGATGTCATCAAGGCTTCTTTAATAGCACCATTCTGATTTTGTAATCTCCAGTATTTCAGCACCCATATATCTTGAAGGAAGAATGTCAAAAATGTATGGGAGCAACATCCTTTATAAATTTCCCTTCAACTTACACACCATCCTGACTTGGCTATTTGCCACTGTTACTTGATCATTATTTTGTGAAAAGACTTGAACTCACTACGGAACACTACTCTGGTTCAAGAAGAGTGTCTACCACGTTTTCAAGGGCAGCTGAGGGTGGGTGATAAATGAAGGTCTTGTAAGCAACACCCAGATCCCAAGAATAAACCTTTAAAGATATCAAGGTACTAAAGTTTGGTGCCGAGCGTGCTGAAGACAAAAGCACCCCGCTCCACTCTCCTCCCCACCCAGCTTCTCACCACCACCTCCCGTCCCACATGCTCCATCACCCAGGACATCAGAAAGAGTTTTCTTCCATCTCTGTGTGAAACACGGACATCTTCTCTTTGAATCTACCTCCATGTATCTAGCCACATTGGAAGCTGCATGATATGGGGTATCACAGTGGCACTGTAGTTAGCACTGCTGCCTTACGGAGCCAGGGACCCAATTTCAATTCCGGCCTAGGCCACTGTTTGTCTGGAGTTTTCATGTTCTCCCCTTCCCTGCATGGGTTTTCTCCAGGTGCTCCAATTTCTTCCTGCAGTCCAAAAATGTGTGGGTTAGGTTGATTGGCTATGCTAAATTGATCCTAGTGTCAGGAGATTAGCAGAGTAAATATGTATGTGCGGGTTACAGGATAAGGCCTGGGTGGGATTGTGGTCAGTGCAGACTTGATGGGTTGAATGTCCTCCTTCTGCACTGTAGGAATTCTATGGATTCTCTCATACTTAAAATAGAGCTGCAAATGTAAATCAAAATCACCCCACTTGTGAAAACATTTCATAGAAATCATAAGAACGCCACATTGCAGAAAAACACCATTTGGCCCACTGAGTCTGCACCAAGAATGATCTGACCCAATCCCTATCCCTGTAACCCAACATATTTACCCCACTAATCCCTCTAACCCAGGACACTAAGGGGAAATTTAGCATGGCCAACCAACCTAACTTACAGATCTTTGGAATTTAAGAGGAAGCCGGAGCATCCGGAAGAAACCTATGCAGGTACGGGGTGAATGTGAAAACTCCACACAGGCAGTGACCCAAGTCAGGTATTGAACCCTGGTTGCTGGTGCTGTGAGACAGCAATACTAACTACTGTGTCACCATGCTTGTCATTTGTGCAAGAAATACAATATTCCATCACATGTAATATTTCCACTTTCTAGATGAAACCTAGATATATGGGTGCTGAAATACTGGAAACACACAGCAGCTCAGGCAGAATCTGTAGAGCATGTTGACCTTATTGGACCTGGTTATTAGAAAGGTCATCTTTTGTCAGGTTTTACTATGATTTAATTAAAAGCAAATTATCTCATAACAGCCAAGGCAATGTGAAGCAGCTGTGATGGGAGAGTTGCTATGGGAATTGTAAAAGGTTCAGTTGGTGATTTGACAGGAATGTCTCACGAAGGAGCCAGGCAGAAACTTTGAACATTAGGCCCTCTGGTTAATATAAGAAGCAGATGAGGCAATTCTTTCTGTGTAAGTAAGCAGCGAGGGGAGGAAAGGTGTGAGATTCCTTAGAAAATTGTTAAACTGATTTTAATTGGGTGCCTCACTTCTGCTTCCCTGAAAAAAACATAAATAATTTGTGAACATCCTTTATCCAACTGCTTGTCCTCTGTGTTCTATTATCAAGATTACCTTTGAGCCCCAGCTCTACAATAATGTCGGAATTTGGCATGTTTTGTGCATTCTCTTACGGAAAAGAAATGTGAGAGACCATTTATTATACTTCTGTTTTTTCCAAGGCAGATTCAATCCTTGGCTTAACAGTACAGTGCAGAAAATGCTTTACTAATATCGACTAACGCTGAATTTGTATTCTATGGCAAGTGTCACTTTTTCTGTGCTGATTCTTTCAAAGTTTTATTCCTTGAGTCACAAGGCAGGTTAGAGAGCACAGAAAGAGCGAGACTTAGGCCCACTGCACAGGGAAGATGGCCTACCCCAAAGCACATAAAGGCTGGGCCCGGGATTCAGAGAGAATTGGAAGTCCAGAGGACCAAGAGTTAGGCCAAATATCCAGAGAGTTGGGGCTAGGCCCAGGGTCCAGTGGGACGGGGGGCTGGGCCTAGTGGGCTGAGATTGAAGCACAGAGTAGGAGCTGGGCCAGAGTCCAGGGAGAGTGGGGGTTAGGCCCAGAGCGCAGAAGGAGCAGGGTCAGAGTGGAAAGAGAAAGAGTGGGGGCGTAGAGCACAGGGATTGTGGGGGGGAATAGGGCATCTGAGGCACAGAGTAATGAGGCCTGGACTCAGAACACAAAGGGAACTGTTTAAGTTGCTGGCCTTAGTTTGGTAGGTTTTATTAAGGCACTCATTGTCTTAAGTATTTATTAACTACTAGAAACTATTTACATTGGTACAGTAAAGGTCCAAGTTAGGAGCTGTCTCCATGCTTGCTTCTATACACCACTCTGTCCAATACTATATTGTTGTGCGTTGTGTGTCCTCTTACATCACTGTATTGGTAGGGGGATTGAATTTCGGAGCCGCAACGTCATGTTGCAACTGTACAAAACTCTAGTGTGGCCACACTTGGAGTATTGTGTGCAGTTCTGGTCCCCACATTATAAGAACGATGTGGAGGCATTGGAGAGGGTACAGAGGAGGTTTACCAGGATGTTGCCTGGTATGGAGGGCATGTCTTATGAGGAGAGGCTGAGGTATTTGAGGTTGTTTTCGTTAGAAAGGAGGAGGCTAAGAGGGGACCTGATCGAAACATATAAGATGATTAGAGGTTTCGATAGGGTGGACAGTGATAGCCTTTTTCCTAGGATGGAAAAAGCTAGCACGAGGGGACACAGCTTTAAATTAAGGGGTGATAGTTATAGGACGGATATCAGAGGTAGGTTCTTTACCCAGAGGTGGTTAGGGAGTGGAATGCCCTGCCTGCGGCAGTTGTAGATGCGCCAAGTTTGGTGGCGTTTAAGAGGTTAGTTGATAATTATATGGAAGAGAAGGGAATGGTTTAGTTTGGAGGGTCATTGCTTTTTTTTTCATAATTGGTCGGCGCAACATCGAAGGCCGAAGGGCCTGTTCTGCGCTGTAATGTTCTATGTTCTATGTGTGTCAATTTCTCCACTCAGTCCCACATTAATCATGTAAAGCCTGACCCTTACGTGATACCTCCCAGTTTACCCTATTGCAATAATTCAGGGAGCCCGAATGGAAAGGAACATAGATTATTACAGAATGCAAAGTAAAACCACTACTGTGGTGTACACACGAGTCCTTGTCTGGAACTGAAGTTCAGCAGGCCCAACTTCGGGCCTGCAAGGCTTAGGTAATGACTTCCAGCTGGGAAAACCATCACCTGTTACCAGGGCAACTCAAACTCGGACGGCTTTCCGGGGAGATCAATCAGTGATTCCCTGTGGACCTCAGGGGTCCATGGTGATAACCCTCATGTATTACGTCATTTCTCCACCCTGCTCCTCCCCCCACCTCTAATCTGAGTTTGTAGGTTCAGATGGTGATATTATAACCCTTCCTTATTTTATCCTCATGACTATTGGAAAAGCGCTAGGCCCAATCACAATCGGTAAACATTGAGTTGAATGTCGTTCTTGTATCTGAGTGTTTTTCTCAATACTTTCCATTGCACAATAGCAAGGGTCTCCCGACGATTGAGGAGCAGATTCCTCCTGTTTCTCCTGGCTGTATCCCCTGGGATGAACAGAATTGATCATCATTTTCCAAATGACAGTGCTCTCTCGCTCTTTCTCTCAGGATCTTTAATCTAAATCTTTTTGTCCTATTGTAGTTGTGGCAGGTGTGTGGTGTGGTCCCTGTTTTTGTAGACAGAACTTGTTTCTGCTGGTATGACTACTCTCTAATCTTTCGTTATTAATTAAGTATTGGATTCTTCAGCTGCATTGAGATAGGTTTTATGCCCAGATGGGACTAGGCCGCATTGTAATGGGGTGGACCTACAAGTTAACAGTGCAGTTTGGAAGTTTTGTTGTTCTTTGGACGGCTTTCCTGGTGTGGATCCCTCCTTTTGGTTTCCCAGTTTGACTGTGGGTATCCTGGGGAACTGATGGGGTGGTGGAAGTTGAATGTGTTGGCAAGTTGGACGAAGTACTTATTTGAAAATTGTGGGCCTTTATTGGGCACAATCTTATCCGGGTATGCCATGACTTGTGCACATCTCTTCTAGTGCTGTAGCTGCTGCTCCACGGTTGTTTTGTATGGTTGCTTCATCTCAATTAATCTGGAAAGTAGTCCACTATAATGCAGAATGATTATCTGTTAAAGGCAAATCAATCTATGCCCAGCTTCTCCCTTGTCTGTCTGGGGACAAGAGGGTCCCTATGGTCCTAGTAGTGTAGCACACATACATAGAACATAGAACAATATAGCACAAACAGGCCCTTCGGCCCACGAGTTGCGCCAATTACATCTATATCTACCAATCCACAGACCTATCTATAACCCCCTATCCCATTCGTTTCCATATACTCATCCAGAAGTCTTTTAAAAGACCCCAGTGAGTTTGCCTCTACCACCTCCAACGGCAGCCGATTCCATTCACTCACCACCCTCTGAGTGAAAAACTTACCCCTAACATCCCCTCTGTATTTGCTTCCCTGCACCTTAAATCTGTGTCCTCTCGTAGTGACCATTTCAGCTCGGGGAAATAGTCTCTGAGGATCCACTTTACCTATTCCTCTCAACATTTTATAAACCTCTATCATGTCGCCTCTCAACATACGGCTCTCCAGTGAGAAGAGTCCCAGCTCCCTCAACCTATCTTCATAAGGCATGCCTCCCAATCCAGGCAGCATCCTTGTAAATCTCCTCTGCACTCTCTCAATAGCCTCTACATCCTTCCTATAGTGAGGCGACCAGAACTGCGCACAATACTCCAAGTGGGGTCTGACAAGGGTCTTATAGAGCTGCATCATTACCTCCTGACTCCTAACCTCAATTCCTCGATTAACGAAGACCAGTACACCATATGCCTTCTTGACCACTTCCTCCACCTGCGAGGCCGATTTAAGAGTCCTATGGACCCAGACACCGAGATCCTTCTGCTCTACAACACAGCTAAGACTCCTACCCCTTATATTGTACTCCTTCATCCATTATTCCTGCCAAAATGGACCACTACACATTTATCCGCTATACCACTACACCTGACACTTCACAATTGTGTCCTCAATTGCCCTGGAGATAGTTGGTCACAAGACATCAGATTGGTGATGCCCAGGTATACATAATGGGAGCAGGGTGTCGATCCAGTGCGCAGAGGGAGCAGGGTGTAGATCCAGCACACAGAAGATGCAGGGTGTAAATCCAGTGCACAGAGGGTGCAGGGTGTAGATCCAGCGCGCAGAGGGTGCAGGGTGTAGATCCAGCGCGCAGAGGGTGCAGGGTGTAGATCCAGCGCACAGGGGGTGCAGGGTGTAGATCCAGCGCACAGAGGGTGCAGGGTGTAGATCCAGCGCACAGGGGGTGCAGGGTGTAGATCCAGCGCGCAGAGAGTGCGGGGTGTAGATCCAGCGCGCAGAGGGTGTAGATCTAGCGCACAGGGGAAAGAGACGGCTGAGAATTATAATAATCTGTTCTGATAGTTTTCCTGGTCCGGTTGCACTGCTAAAACACATGACCATAAAGATTTTCCAAATATTGTCCCTCCATTCATGGATTTGCTAGAGATTCAGGTCCAGAACTTCAGTGGCAGATCTTTTAATAGTGACAGTAAATTATGGATGGTGTTGTGCACCATTGATTTGATGATGTGTTTTTGCATTAAGTTGATGATGGAGTTGTTCGAGGCTTCAGAAACCTGCATAATAGTACCACCTATTGGCCAGAATCTGCAACAGCATCACCACAGATAACGTTTCAAACTCGAGCATTTCCATATATTTTGCTAAACAGTGTCCACTTCTCAGTAACTAACTGACCTATCAAGCACTTGGTATAGAAAAGAACAAAATGCATTGACTTGAGGCACATTTGACAAATTAAAATAAGGATCATATTTCAGGACTGGTTTTCTGAGAGGCAGTGATGTCGGAGAATTCGAACAGTGCGGGACGGCATTCGGCCCATTGAGTCTGCATCAATCATAATCCCACCCCAGATCCTATTACCGTAACCCCATATATTTACCCTCCTAATCCCCCAGATACTAGGGTTAATTTAACATGGCCAATCAACATAGCCTGCACATCTTTAGAGTGTGAGAGAAAACCAGAGGAAACTCATGCAGACATGGGGAGAATGCACAAACTCCATGCAGACAGTGGCCCAATGCCAGAATTGAACCCCAGTCCTTCGCACTCTGAGAGAACAATGCCAACCATTGTGCCACTTTTACAGCCAAACATCAATCCTCAGTGAAGAACTTGTCTCCTATAAGAATTTATTTTTTCGTTCCTGGCAACTTCCTCTCAACGGAACCCATTCCAACATAAAATATCAAATATACCTCTTTTTTAACAGTGAACATTTGTAGGTATGTTATGGTTTAGAATATGGCCTTCAAACATTGTCCATCCTAATACAGTTCCCAATCCCAGTTTCCAAAAAGCACCTCCCTTAAATGTAACACAATGTAACAACCTCTCTGCTACCACAGTGAATGAGTTCAAAAGATCAAGAGCAAATGTACTAATCTGAATGTGTTAAGGTGAGTCCTGAGGGAATCGCACAAGATGGGAGGTGTCTTATTGTTGCTCTGGCCAAAGCTACAAGAGCAGGTCATAGAGTCATATAGTGCAGGAGAGACCCTTCAGCCCATCTAGTCCACACCAATATGTTAGAAATACCTGAACTCCTAATCCCATCTGCCAACACTTGGCCTGTAGCCCTAAATATTATGATGTGCCAAGTGCTCATCCAGATACTTTTTAAAGGATCTGAGGCAATCCACCTCTACCACTCTCCCACGCAGCACATTCCAAGCCATTGCCACCCTCTAAGTGAAAAAGAGAGAAGTCTGTGATGGGACAGTCACCCCAACTCCCCAAATGTTATCCACCATTTACAAGCCATAAAATCAGCAGCATGATGGAATAGTCTCCAGTAGCTTGGATGAGTGTATTTTCAACAAGACTCAGGAAGCTCAATGCCATCCAAAACTAAGCAGACTATTTGATTAGCACCCAATCTACCACTTTAAGTATTCATTCCTTTCACCACCAATGCACAGCAGTGGTAGCAAAGGACCACAAAAACTCACTGAATCTCCTTCAGCAATACTTTACAAACCTTTACCAGACTAGGACTGTACATGGGAACATCTTGGAACGCAGGGGAACATCAGCACTTGTAAGTCCTCCTCCAAGCCGCACAACATCCTGACTTGGAAATGTATCACCATTCCTTCACTGTCACTGGGTCGATAGCCTGGTACTCCTTCAATAACAGCACTATGGATGTACTTACATCACATGGTATGCAGCAGTTCAAGAAAGCAGTTCACTATCATGTTCTCAAGGGAAATTAAGAATGGGCAATAAATGCTGCCCTAGCCAGTGCTCCACACTCCCAGGCACAAATTAAAAACAAAAGAAATCCTGGTTCATCAAATGACTGAATCTCAGATTACCTCATTGTGTCATTTCACCTCTTGTGAGTCAATGCTCATATCCAAGCCAGGACAAGGTCTGGGGCTAGGTAGTTCTAATCAGATCGGAACTCAGCTTCAGGGAACAGATTATTGATGATATTGTGTAATTTTTTTACCAGTATTGATGACTGCTTCTGTTACTTTACTGATGATTGGAAGGAAGTAGATGGAATAATTATTGGCTTGAATTATTAGATTTATTCTGTTTTGTGTGCAGAGGGTACATTATGAATACGATTCCACATCTAGAATCTACCCTTCCATTTTAACTCTGCCCAAAACCCTCTCACCTCCTCATAGAGCTTCCTTAGTGTCAGGGGACTAGCAGGGTAAATCCATGGAGTTATGGGGCACAGATTATGGTCAGTGCAAACTCTTTGTTTAATAATACATGCGACAATAATAAATCAAATCAATTAAGTGATAAATATTATTTCTTGTGTATAGAGAAGGAAAGGGTACAGAGAAAGATCAACTTAGTACAAGGTAGTTCCATTCAAACGTCTCATAGCAGCAGGAAGAAGCTGTTCTTGAGTCAGTTGATACTTGACCTCAGACTTTTGTATCTTTTTCTCAAAGGAAGAAGCCAAATGGTCTCCTTTTGCACTGTAGGATTCTATGATTCTATAATTGATGTGCAACATGGAAGAATACCAATTCATCAATTTAGCAGAGGTGTGAGGAGAGGGTAGGTTTCTTTCAGGTTGTTTGACCTGCACCATGAGACTTGCTTACGTCCCAAAATCAATGTTGAGGGCTTTTCGGTTCACAGTCAGACTGCTATGTGTAAGTGTCCCACCTATGGTGTTTCTTCTTCAACGCCTGCTTCTGAGTAACTTCCATCTTGCTGCTGAACTTTCTAGTGAATGTTTCACAAACTAAACATTGCCCATGTAACATTGTCTGAAGTGGACCAGTTGGATATCTAAAGCACTCTGTGCTAAAGCTTAAACCATTTAGATCATTAGTCTAGTTCCATAACAGATAGGTCACACTTTTAACTTTGGAAACAATGAATTACCATGGAAACTTTTTTCAAACTACCCTTTCACTCTGGGATCCAAGTTTGAATGCTTGCCAAGTTCAGGAAATAAAACTGCCTCCTATCTGGTTGCAAAGGTTTTTGATGAAATGAGATTCTGGACAGACTCAATTCACTCTCTATAATCCACAGGCCACAACATTGTTCTTAATACAGCCCAGTTCGACCTCCAGCAATAATCCATCCGAGGGGAATTTCTAAAGCTGGGCAGCTAAGGATTAAGTAGTTCCCAGAACTCAGAGAAGCGCCTAATTTTTTCCATCCACAAAAACTGGAACTCATTTATCATCAGACACAAAGCCCTCATGTCTAATGCTGGAAAATAGATGTTCCTAGCTGGCAGAATCCAAACCTTGAACTAATGTGTTTGAGTGGAAGGTGGGAAGGGAAGGATTTCACCCTTACTGATTTATAATGTTTCTATGATGCTAAGAAATTTGGCAAGACACCTGAATTACATCAATCACTGAACAGTAGATCTGTTTATCTATGTGAGCTGGCAAACCTTTGCTGCACCACAACTAGAACGTCCAGAATGTGGGCCCAAGCCTAATTCAGATTAAAACAGAATTCAGGTTCAAAGTGGATAATTTAGTCACTTCACAACATTGTTTTTCGCCAACCTCTTCAAAGGCTGTATGAACCATGGCTCACTGCTAGTACACTGAGTTGGGGGGTTGTGAGATCAAAATTAACTTCCACCACGCAACATCCAGCCTGACGGTTTGATGCAGTATAGAAGGAGGGCTGTATTGCCAGCAGTGCCAACTTTCAGGTGAAAGAGTACACTGAAGCATTGCCTATAATCTTATGTGGCTACAAATGATCCCATAGCACTACTGAAAGCAAAGAACAGAAATTCTCCGTGATATCTTGATTGACCACCTTTTTTCACTGGGAAAAAGATACAAAAATCTGAGATCAGCTGACTCAGGAACAGTTTCTTCCCTGCTGCCATCAGACTTTTGAATGGGCCTACCTTATATTAGATTGATTTTCTTCTATGACTTTAAGACTACATTCTGTACTCATTCATTTCCTTCTTCCCTATGTACTCTATAAGCAGTATATTTTGTCTGTGTAGCATGCAAGAAACAATACTTTTTACTACATCCCAATACAGGCAATAAATCAAACCAGTAGTTATCTCTTTATAAACATTGTTAGAATAGATAATAAGCTCCTTTTGCTGTTACTTTTTATGTGGTTTTTGCTGTGAGTAAATTGACTATTATATTTCTCATATTAACATCTGAGGCCACACTTCAAAGATACTTAAATCTCTGTCAAGCACTTGGAAGATCCTGAGGTCAGAAAGTTCCTTTTCTAAAGATTAATGTCTCTCCTTAGAGATGAGGAATGTCCATCTCTATAACCATCATCCCTAAACTTACTTTTGGTGACTGCTCAGCCTCCTGATTACAAAAAGAACTTGGATTAAGATGGATCAATCCTTGGATACTTACGATCTGAAAAGCTGATGTTTGGATTAATATAATGCCTTTCACAATCTCAGGATGTCCAAAGCACTTTGCAACCAATATTGTTGTAGTACAGGATGCTTTAACACCTAGCACCTTGGAGCAGCATGATCCAAAATGCAGAACTTTTGATTCCAAACTTCTTGCCCTGGATAGTTGCGTAAGGCTTCTTCACTTCTTGATAGATACAGAAATAATGATGTGGAGATGTCCGCGTTGGACTGGGGTAAACACAGTAAGAAGTCTCACAACACCAGGTTAAAGTCCAACAAGTTTATTTGATAATGGGTTATTATTTATTATTTGTGGATTTACTATCAAATAAACTTGTTGGACTTTAACCTAGTGTCGTGAGACTTTTTACTGAGATGCAGGAATAGCAGAGAATAGAGGGATACGGATCACTTCGGAGTAAAAAGTTTTTAGTTTAGCAAGGCATCTTATGTCAGTGCAGCGTTAATGGGCTGAAGGGCCTGTTGCTGTGCTATACTGCTCTTTGTTCTTCATAGAAAAAAATAAAAGTAGAAAGCTGTTAGTGAAGTTAGAATGCGAATTCTCCAATCCATCAGAGGTTCAGTGCGCTTAGCCAGCGTGTGGGTAAAACAGTTAGATCAGTAAGGTCCCAGTTTCCACAATTCGTTCTGTGCTAAGCTAATTGATTTCAGTCAGACTGCTTAAGAGTCTTGCTTAAGAGCATTGACCATAATCTGTGTGTATTAGCAAGACGAAAGTTCATACAATCCCTAAGCGAGGCCATTCAGCCATTGAGCCTGCGCCAACAACAATCCCATCCACACCTTATCCCTGTAACCCCACGTATTTACCCCACTAATCCCCCTTTACACTAAGGGGAAATTTACCATCACCAGTCAACCTAACCCACACATCTTTGGAGTATAGGAGCAAACTGGGACACCCGGAGAAACCCATGCAGATTCTGGGAGAATGTGCAAATTCCACACAGACCTTAGACTGAAATTGAACCTGGCTCCCTAGCGCTGTGAGGCTGCAGTGATAACCATTGTGCCACCATGCCACCCAATTATCTATAGTTCCTGCTCCTTTTTGCAGTGATCCTTACTGCAAAGTGCTCTTGTATTAATATAGGATGTGATTTATCCTGTCTATTTACATCACTGCTATTACCCACTGCCTCATGCAGGAAGAATGTGTGAAGTATTAGACAGCAGCTTGCTTCTGTGGGACCAGACTGCAGGGAAGCATTAACAACTTCAAAAAGGGAAGAATGCTGGAGACCACTGTGATTTACAGCATTCTAGTTCTAAACATAATGTCTTTTTTGTGATCAGTCAATGCACCAGCTTCCACTTTTAAGAAGTTAGCATTAAAAAAGACGCAATATAGACTACAGTCCCTATAGCCTGCTCTGCCATTCAACACAATCTTGGGCTTCAACTCCACTTCCCTGCCTTTTCCCCATATCCCTCAATTGTCCGAGAGACCAAATTTCTTTTCTATCCCAGCCTTAAATATATTCAGTCATGGAGCATCTACAACCAGCTGGGGTGGAGAGTTGCAAAGATTCACAAACCTGAGAGTGAAGAAATTTCTCCGGATCTCAGTCCTAAATGATCGTCCCCTTATCCTGAGGCTGTCCCCGAACAATGCAAACAAACTCTCAGCTTCCATGCTATCTTCAGAATTTATAAGTTCCTATGAGATCGCCTCTCGTTCTTCTAAATTCCAAAGACTATAAGCCCAGTTTACTCCATCGATCATCACAGGACAAACCCCTAATCCCAAGGACCAACTTAGTGGCCATTCACTCTACTGCCTTCAATATGTGCATGTCCTTTCATTAAATGTGGAGACCAAAACTGCCCATACTATTCCAGATGTGGCCTCGCCAAAATCCTTTCCAATTGTAGGAAGGCATCTTTATTCTTGTACTCCAATCCCTTCGTAGTAAAGACCAACATGCTGTTTGCCTTTCAAATTGCTTGCTATACCTGCATGCTAATGTTCTGCATTTCTTGTGTAGCACACCCAAGTTTACTTGAACGTCAACATCCTTTAAAAAATTTTTTTTATTCTTATAATACAAGTAAATAACTTGATTATATTATACTGCATCTGCCATCTCGCTGCCCACTCATCTAACTCATCCACATAAACAAAACAAATAACAAAGAAAGTTACAGGACAGGAACAAGCCCTTTGGCATTCCAAGCTTGCACTGACTATGCTGCCTGACTGAACTAAAACCTCTTATCCTTTCCGGGACCACATCCCTCTATTTCCATCCTATTCATGTATTTGTCAAGATGTCCTTTAAAACTCACTATCATATCTGCTTCCACTACCTCACTTAGCAGTGAGTTCCAGTCACCCACCACGCTTTGTGTAAAAAAATTTGCCTCGTACATCTCTAAACCTTGCATCTTAAAACCCTCACATCTTAAATGTAAGTACCCAATAATTTACTCTTCCACCCTGAGAAAAAAAACTTCTGATTATCCATTGTGTCCACTCCCCTATAATCTTGTACAATTCAATCAGGTTGCCCCTCAACCTCTGTCACTCTAGTGAGAACAAACCAAGTTTCTCCCACTTCTCTTCATGGCTAATTCCCTCTATGCCAGACAACATCCTGGTAAACCTTTTCTGTACGCTCTCCAAAACTTCCATATCTTTCTGGTAGTGTAGCAACCAGAATTGAATACTATATTCCAAATGCAGCCTAATTAAGGTGTTATAAAGCTGCAATATGACTTGTCAATTTTTAAACTCAATACCCCAGCCAATGAAGGCAAGCATGCCATTTGCCTTCTTCACTACCTTCTCCATCTGCACTGCCAATTTCAGTGACCTGTATACCTGTGCATCCATATCCCTCTGCCCATCTGCCTATATTTCCTATCTGTATTAGATTTTTCAAAATGCATTACCTCACATATGCCCAGATTAAATGCCATCTGCCATCTCTCCGCCCAAGTCTCCAACCAACCTATACCCTATGCATCCTCTGATAGTCCTTATCGCTATCCACAAATCTATCAACCTTTGTGTCGTCCGCAAACTTACTAATCAAGTCAGTTACATTTTCCTCCAAATCATTTATATATATTACAAACAGCAAAGGTCCCAGCTCTGATCCCTGAGGAGCATCGCTTGCCACAGCCTTCCATTCAGAAATGCTACTCTCCGTCTTCTTTGACCGAGCCAGTTCTGTATCCACCTTCCTTCTCTTCGGTGAATACTGACGCAAAGTCAGTATTTAATACCTTGTCCATTTCCTCCATGTCTAGATTCTCTCCCCAGTCCTTCAGTGGGCCAACCCTCTCTCTGGCTACCTTCTTGTTTTTTACGTATGTATAAAAAGCTTTGGAATTTTCCTTAATCTTGCTGGCCAATGATTTTTTGTGACCCCTTTTAGCCTTCCTTATTCCTTGCTTAAATTTCTTAAGTTACATTTCCTTCCAAATCATTTATATATTACAAACAGCAAAGGTCTCAGCACTGATCCCTGAGAAACATCACTTGTCACAGCCCTCCATTCGGAAACACACTCTTCCACTGCTGCCTCTGTCTTCTATGACTGAGCCATTTCTGTATCCACCTTGCCAGCTCATCTCTGATCCTGTGCGACTTCTCTTTGCAGTCTTTTTGTGTCCTCCCCACAGCTTACTTTTTCACCTAACTTGACACATCAGCAAACTTAGATCTGTTACACTGCCCCTTCATGTGAGTTACTAATATAGATTATAAATGAAGATGAATCTCTGGGAACATTCTGAGGTTGGAAAATGGACACCCTTAATGATACTGAATCTGGAAGATCCACTTATAGAGGTTGTCCCACCCTCTACTGTGATGTTCTGTTGTCCAGGGTTTCTGGCAGCCTCCATTCTACATTCTGGAGGCTGTCCCAGGCATTGTTCAGGTCAGTCCCACCTTCTGCACATGGTGTTGTTTCCTGCTGGTACCATTATGAGTGGAAGATTCTCGTTGGATCTTCATTAGCGGGATGCAAATCACTTGCATGCAGGCCACCAGCCTGATGATGGGCACCAACAGGAGATTGCAAAGGAAATTCACACACACATGAAGCTAATTTTTGAATTCCCCCATTAAACTCACCATGGGAGAAATCCACCAAAATATTACTAAAGTGCCTCCACTACTTCCTCATTCCCCATCCTCACTGCTCCTGACACTGCTTCTAAGCAACCACCATTTACACTAACTACTCTCTTCATATATATGTATTTAAAAGCTCTTACAGACTATATACACATTTCTGGATAATTTACTCTCATTCTATTTTTTTCACTTCTTTGTAAATTTTTTGGTAATTCTGCTGGTTTTTAAAAACTCCCAATCCTCCAATTTGCTTTTTTTTACAAAACATAACCGTCTTCTTTTAAGCCAGTTAACTTTTTGGGTGAGCCACAGATGGATCCTTCTTGCTGAGTTTTTGCTCTTCAGTGGACTGTATTTTTGTTGAAGATGTTGAATTGTTTCTTTAAATATTTCCCACTGTTCACTTTACTGTTCGGACCTTTTAGTCGATTTACCCAATTAACCTTAGCCAGTTCTCACTTTGTACTAAAGTAATTGGTTTTGTTGAAGTTAAAAATTTTTCTTTGCGATTGGAGTATGTTGCTTTCAAATTTTACTTGGAATGAAATCTTTTATGATCAATATTTCGAATGGAACTTTGACTATGATATCTCTAACTAACCTTGCTTCATTACACAATACTCAATCTAAGATAGCTTTATCAGTAGTCGATTCCATTACATACCACTCCAAGAAATCGTCAGAAAAGCATTTTGCAAACTCAACTTCTAGACCATTCTCTATTGTCCCAGTCTGTATGAAGATTAAAATCCCTCAGAATTATGACATTTCTTCAGTACAGGCTCCAATAATTTCTTGTTTAATGTTCTTCCCAACAGAATAACTACTGTTAGGCGGCCAAGAAACTAACTTCACCGGTGTTTTCTGGGGAGGTCTTGTAGTGCAGTGGCTATGACCTTGCCTCTCAGCCAGAAGCTCTGAGTTCGAATGGCTCCCACCACGACCAAATGTGCTTCATAATTTAGGGATAAAATGGTGGCACAATGTGAGCAGTATTGCCTCACAGCGCCAGAGACAGGGTCCGATTCCAGCTTTGGGTGACTCTGGACTTTGTAGGTTTGCCCCAGTCTGTATGGGTTTCCTCCGGTATTCCAGTTTCCTCCCACAGTCTAAAGATGTGCAAGTTGAGTGGATGTGCCATGTTAAATTGTCCCTTGTGTCCAAAGATGTGTAGGTTTAGGTGGATTGGCCATTGTGAATGTGTGTGGTTACGGGTCAACGTTTGACTTGAGCAAGACACTCTACTGGGGGATCAGTGTACACTCAATGGTCCCAACTTTCTACACTGTAGGGCTTCTATTCAATCCTAATGCTAAGGAATATGTGTTCATCACCCAGTCAAACAGCTTGAGTGTCAACCTGCAAATATTTACAATATACCGATGGCTGATGGTAAGAGCAGGAGAGACCCCTGGTCAGCCACACTTGATGTGGAGTGGTGCTCCTCAAGCTTAGTCACCATCACCAAATTGCTGGTGACAGACTAGCAATTTGTTCAGGTATAACTCGCCATGGAAATAGTCTGCCTTCGTGCACCACTAGGTAATAGGAAGAGAATTGAAATTGGAACTAGTGTTTTCTGACTCTTAAAACTGAATTAAAACAATTACCCATGATCAGATATGATGTGGAGTTGCCAGCGTTTGACTGGGATGGACACAGTAAGTAGTCTCACAACACTAGTTTAAAGTTCAACAGATTTATTTGGTAACACAAGCTTTCAGAGCATTACCCCTCCATCAGGTGAGTGCAGGATTTGTTTCACAAACAGGGTATATATAGACACAAACTCAATTACAAAGTAATGGTTGGAATGCGAGTCTTAACAAGTAATCAAGTCTTTTCAGGTGCAGACAATGTAAGTGGAGAGAGAGTTAAGTACAGGTTAAAATATGAGAATTATCTGCAGCCAGTGCAGTTAGTGAGAGTTTGCAAGCCCAGGCAGGTTGTGGAGGTTACAGATAGTGTGACATGAACCCAAGATCCTGGTTGTGTCCGCCCTCATGTCTGTGGAACTTGGCTATCAGTTTCTGCTCAGCAATTCTGTCGTGTGTAGTGAAGGCTGCTTACCCGAAGATCAGAGGCTGAATGTCCTTGTCCGCTGAAGTGTTCCCCAACAGGAAGGAAACATTCCTGCCTGGTGATTGTCGAGCAATGTTCGTTCATCTGTTGTTGTAGCGTCTGCATTGTCTCGCCAATGTACCATGTCTTGGGGCATCCTTTCCTGCAGCATATCAGGGAGATAATATTGGTCAAGTCTCAAGAGTATGTACCATCTACCTGGTGGATGGTATTCTCACATGAGATGATGGCATCCATGTCGATGGTCTAGCACATCTTTCAGAGGTTGCTAAGCCACGGTTGTGTGGTGTCATGGTCACTGCTCTCCTGAAGGCTGGAGTGAGATACCAATCTCCTGACTGGGTGTTACTTTTGTCTTAGAAACAGGAGAGGAGAGGTCACCCTGTTGGGAGTCTTTTACAGACCTCCTAATAGTTCTAGAGAGGTTGAGGAAAGGATTGCGAAGTCAATTCTGATTAGGAGTGAAAGTAGTAGAGTAATTGTGATGGGGGACTTTAACTTTGCTAATATTGATTGGAATAGCTATAGCTCTAGCTCGTTAGAGGGGTCAGTTTTCGTACAGAGTGTGCAGGAAGGTTTTTTTGACTCAGTATGTAGATAGGCCAACTAGAGGTGAGGCTACATTGGATTTGGTGCTGGGCAATGAGCCAGACCAGGTGTTAGGCTTGGAAGTTAGTGAACATTTTGGTGATAGTGGACCACAATTCGGTTACGTTCACCTTAGTGATGGACAGGGATAGGCATGAGGCTGGGGGCAGTAGTTATAGCTGGGGGAAGGGTAATTATGAGGCCATCAGGAGAGAATTAGGGTGCGTAGATTGGACTAGGGAACTACAGGGACTGGGAACAGCTGGAATGTGGTGCTTATTCAAGGAGCAGCTGCTGAGAGTCCTTGATAAGTATGTCCCTGTCAGGCAGGGAGGAAATGGACGAGTAAGAGAGCCTTGGTGTACGAAAGGAGTTGATTTGCTGGTTAAGAAGAAAAAGGAGGCTTATGTCAGGATGAGGCTTGAAGGCTCAGGTAGTGCAATGGATAGCTATAGATTAGCTAGGAAGGAGGTAAAAAGTGAATTGAGGAGAGCTAAGAGGGGACACGAGAAGATGTTGGCTGATAGGATTAAGGAGAATCCTCAAGCTTTCTTTCGATATGTTAAGAATAGAAGATTGGTTAGGGCAAGATTAGGGCCAGTCATAGATAGCAGTGGGAAGTTGTGCGTGGAGCCTGAAGAGATTGGCGAGGCACTGAATAAATATTTCTCTTCGGTATTCACGCAGGGTGATGTAAATGTAGTTATGGAGAACACTGAGGTACAGGGTATCAAACTGGAAGGTATCGAAATAGATAGGGAGGATGTACTAGATATTCTCGAGGGTTTGAAGTTGGATAAGTCACCTGGGCCGGACGGGATTTACCCTAGGATTCTCTGGGAGGCAAGAGAGTAGATTGCAGAGCCTCTGGCTCTGATCTTCAGGTCCTCGTTGGTTACGGGTGTGGTTCCGGAGGACTGGAGGATAGCGAATGTGGTCCCATTGTTTAAGAAGGGGAAGAGAGACCTTCCAGGGAATTATAGGCCAGTGAGTCTTACTTCTGTTGTGGGCAAGGTATTGGAGAGAATTATTAGGTATAGGATTTATAGTTATTTAGAGAGAAATGAATTGATTGGGGATAGTCAGCATGGTTTCGTGAAGGGTAGGTCATGCCTTACTAACCTCATTGAGTTTTTTTGAGAAAGTGACCAGAGAGGTGGATGGGGGTAAGGCGGTTGATGTAGTATATATGGACTTTAGTAAGGCTTTTGATAAGGTGGCCCATGGAAGACTTCTACAGAAAATGCAGATGTGTGGAATAGAGGGTGATTTAGCTAATTGGATTAGAAATTGGCTGGCAGATAGACGACAGAGGGTGGTGGTTGATGGGAGATATTCATCGTGGAGTTCGGTGACGAGTGGTGTGCCTCAGGGGTCTGTTTTGGGGCCCCTGCTGTTTGTGATTTTTATAAATGATCTGGATGCGGGTATTGAGGGATGGATCAGTAAATTTGCAGATGATACTAAAGTTGGTGGTGTGGTAGATAGTGAAGAGGGGTGTTTTAGTTTACAGAGTGACTTGGACAAGTTGCAGAGCTGGGCCGAGAGGTGGCAAATTGAGTTTAATGTGGAAAAGTGTGAGGTAATGCACTTTGGCAGGAACAATAAATGTGTAGAGTATAGGGCTAATGGTAGGGCTCTTAATAGGGTTGAGGAACAGAAGGATCTTGGTGTATGTGTCAATAGATCCCTGAAAGTTGGCAGTCAAGTGGATAAAGTTGTTAAGAAGGCATATGGAGTCTTAGCTTTTATTGGCAGGGGGATTGAATTTAGGAGCCGCAGCATCATGTTGCAACTGTACAAAACTCTAGTGCGGCCGCACTTGAGTATTGTGTGCAGTTCTGGTCCCCACATTATAAGAAAGATGTGGAGGCATTGGAGAGGGTACAGAGGAGGTTTACCAGGATGTTGCCTGGTATGGAGGGCAGGTCCTATGAAGAAGGTTGAAGGATTTGAGGTTGTTTTCGTTAGAAAGGAGGCAGCTAAGAGGGGATCTTATTGAAGCATATAAGATGATTAGAGGTTTAGATAGGGTGGACAGTGATAGCCTTTTTCCTAGGATGGAGAAAGCTAGCACTAGGGGACACAGCTTTAAATTAAGGGGTATGAGTTATAGGACGGATATCAGAGGTAGGTTCTTTACTCAAAGAGTGATTAGGGATTGGAATGCCCTGCCTGCAGCTGTTGTAGATGCGCCAAGTTTGGTGGCGTTTAAGAGGTTAGTTGATAAGTATATGGATGAGAAGGGAATGGTTTAGTTAGGAGGGGCATTGCTTTTTATTTTGGTCGGCACAACATCGAAGGCCGAAGGGCCTGTTCTGTGCTGTATTGTTCTATGTTCTATGTTCTATGTCTTATCTAATTTTCCCCGGTCTGGGTTGAGATTTTACTGACAGTTCCATAAAGCATGAAACAGATGTTAATGTGAAATGACACTGCAGGTCGCTAATGGGTTTCACCGCCGGCTTAATTCTGTCAACACCACCTCTCCATACCCATCTTTATAGTGTTGTTTTCTTCTGTTCTGTGTTTGACATAACTCTGCTCTAGTCTCTAAGCTCGTGAGAGATACTGCTTCTGATTTATGGTCTCTGGCTAACTTTCAGGCAGCGAGAGTCTCATCTCTGGCATAGCATTGCAAAGAATTATGGCTTCTGGGGCTTCATTCATGATTTGCATGACTACGGGATGTTTTCAGAGCTACGTAACCAGCAGGAAGGTAGTCATGGCCAGATGCAGTAGACAGTACTTTCCCTCTTAAATCTGGGAGAATTCAAGTCAATTATAATAGCTATTAGCCCTGCTTGAGTTTGTTTTAACTCAGCACAATGATCTATGTGAGATATATTTGCCCTCCAATTATGGAGGGCAACTTCTATGTAGTACCTGCAACTTCTATGTAGTAGTATTTGCCATTTTATTTTCAAATAGCTTATAGCTTAACTATTAAATTTCGCAGAATATAAATAGACTTCAAATTATTTGAAGTAAATGAAGTAAACTGCATGACTTCTGTCTCAGGGCAGATGCAGGAATCATATCGAACACTTAAGGGCACTTCTGCACAGTATAGGAATAGGGCATTACTAATGGCCTATCGTTTTGGGTAACATTCTATTCCTTATAGTAACATTCTATGGCTGAATAAGAGGCGAAATGGTCGATATAGGCTTGGAGAAGAAATAGTAAGAAATCTTGAGTTGTGCAAACTGGATTAATTTGTTTACTGAGTGTATTTGAGCTTTCAGCCCATAACTCAGATGTTGTAACTAGGAGAAACAATGAGTTTTTTTTTTATTTCCTCCTGGGACGTGGGCTTCGTTGGCTGGCCGGCGTTTATTGCCCATCCCTAGTTGCCCTTGAATCACTGCAATCCATGTGCTGTGGCTTGACCCACAACGCCTTTGGGGAGTGAATTCTAGGATCCAGTGACTGCAAAGGAATGGTGATATATTTCCAAGTCAGGATGAGACATGTCATGGAGGGGAACTTGCAGTGCTCTCATGTATCTGCTGCCACTATCCTTCTGGATGGAAGCGGCCATGGATTTGGAAGATGCTGTCTAAGGATTTTTGGTGAATTGCTGCAATGTGTCTTGTGGATAGTATACACTGCTGCTACTGAGCGCTGGTGGTGGAGTGAGTGAATGTTTATAGATGTGGTGCCAATCAAGTGGGCTACTTTGTCCTGATTGGTATCAAGCTTCTTGTGATGTGTTGTGTTGGAGTTGTACACATCCAGGCAAGTAGGGAGTTTTCCATCACAAAGCTGACTTGTCCCTTATAAATGATGGATAAGCTTTGGGCTGTCAGGAAGTCAGTTACTCGCTGCAGTATTTCTAGTCTCTGACATGCTCTTGTAGCCATTGTGTTTATGTTGAGAATCCGGTTGAGTTTCTGGTAAATGGTAACCCCAAGGATGTTGGCAGTGGGAGATTCAGTGATGGTAACACCATTGAATGTCAGGGGTGGTGGTTAGAGTGTCTCTTATTGGTAATGGTCATTGCCTGGCATTTGTGTGGCACTAATGTTACTTGCCACTTATCAGGACTAGTATGATCCATCTTCTTCGGAGGTGCAGAAATTGTTCAAAATGTATAAATTGTCCAATAAGCCATTCTGCATGCATAATCATGGACTTGGAACATCAGCTATTTGTCCTGGGGGGAGACATTGCAATTGAAGGATATCCTATTTCCACCAGGCAGGTTGACATGATCTCTGTTTCAATAACTCACATTAATGGTGCATTTCATTGCCTTGGTATAAGAACAAAATTGCAAATCATCCCCTTATTCTGGACTCCCCAATCATTACCAACCATTCATTATGGTAATGAATGGTGCCTGAAACAGATTTTCATCCACATTATGGAACTATCAGCCAAGGTGCATCAGAGTAGAGAAGTTTGTTGACCATCCTAAATTTGACCTCATACCCCATCATAACAAACATGAAAAGTTGCAAGTGACAATGGGGCATCTCACACAGTTTACCAGTCCACTTGCACATTTTGCTATTCATCCCACACAGTTCACCATTCTGAACCCTTTGCTGTTTATCCCACACAGTTCATCATTCTGAACCCTTTGCTGTTTATCCCACACAGTTCATCATTCTGAACCCTTTGCTATTCATCGTACACAGTTCACCATTCCAAACCCTTTGCTGTTTATCCCACACAGTTCATCATTCCGAACCCTTTGCTATTCATCCCACACAATTCACCAGTCCATGCCCCTTGCTGTTCATCCCATACAGTTCACCATTCCAAACCCCTTGCTGTTCATCCCATACAGTTCACCATTCCAAACCCCTTGCTGTTCATCCCACACAGTTCACCAGTCTATGTCCATTGCAGACTCGACTCTTGGCTGAGGCAAGCATGTAAGTCCGGGGAGTCCTGGTTTCTCCTCTTGGCCCCATATTAAGGTCAGTTAGAAAACTTTCTCCGGGGCCTTTGGCAGCCCTTAAAATGGATACTGATAAAACCGCTAGAATCTGAAAAATTGATTCCAGTAACACAGGCCCTACCTACTTTTCAGCAATTTTGATAATAAGTCAGAAATCGTTACTAATGTTTCCATTTAATTGCATATTCCAAACTGTTTCCAACCATACAAGCTTTATTCACACAGCCAATGCCTTTTTTCTGGTTTTAAAACCCAACCTTCACTCGGTGACCCAAAGATGAGGTCACATCATCACTCTGGATCACAGAATCTAGCCTGAGCAGACCCTCCTACCCTGCAGGAAGAAACAAATCATGTTGACTTGACGTAAAATGACAATTTTGCCCCAGACAAATTCCTTGTCTAACATCAGAAGAATTTGCTTATTTTACAAAATCATCATGATTGATAAGACGGGGAAAAAAATTTCATCATCATTCACTGAAGTCTGTTAGATTTTTTGTTCCTCTAGGATACTAAGTTCTAGAATGGCTCCACTTCTCTGCCTTTATCATCATAACATCAGTAACCTCTTACCAAAACTGGGCTCTGGAACCTCTAACCATTCACATTCTCAGTTGGAGAGATGGTATTCCAATTCCCCTGTCTTTCAGTTTTCTGTTTTGTCCTCAAGTTGTAACTGATCGCAGTAACTGTGTGGGGATGCAGCTCAAACACATTAGATTGTAAATAAACCATGTGTGGAGAAAATATTGGAAATTCATAGCTCATTAGTCAGGATCTGAATGAGAAAACCAGGTTAGTGTTTTGAGTGATTTTGTTGGCTCCGATCACTTGCAGGTTGTTGTTTTCATCCCAATTGGATGAATTTTATTCATGGAGGAAGTGAAGTGACAGATATTTAGCCTGGGTCTACTGGATCCTGGGTGAATTTTATCTTGCTCTCCTCCGTCAACTATCTCCATTGTCAGCCACCTTTCCAGTACTGATGGTACAATTATGTTTTAAGCGCTCCTGAGGAATAGAGTTATGTTCTGTGCTCTGCTGTAGCACAATGTCAGTGGTGTTGAAACAGGCCCTTCCACTTCCACCACCCTCTTAACCAGCAAGTTCCACGTCACCCACCCACTGCATAAGAAGGCATCCCCTCACATTCTCCCTGCATCACTTGCCCTAAAAGACCTTAAATCTGTGCCCTCTGGTCTGATCTCTGCTGCTTTGGCAACAGTATTTTCTTTGGCTACCTTATTTCAGTCTGTCATAATCTTGTATGCTGCTTTCAGATCTCCCCCACAATCTTCATTGCTCCAAAGATTTCTCCACCCTAGTTAAAATCCTTCATCTTTCAAACTAGAGGTTTGGTCAATCTCCTCTCCACTGTCTCAAAGACATTAATGTCTTTTCCAAAGTGTGGTAACCAGAATTAGACAGTGCTATTAAATGGAAACATTTATGCCAATTTCTGACTTGCAGCCAAAATTGGTGAAAGGCAGGTGGGGCCTGCATTACTGGAATCAATTTTCCAGATTTTAATAGTTTTATCAGCATCCACTTTAAGGGCCGCAAAAGACTGTGGAGAAAGTCTTCTAACTGCCCTTAATATGGGGCCAAGAGAAGAAAACAGGATTTCCCAACCTACATGCATGCCTCAGCCAAGAGTTAAACCAGCAAGGGGTTTGGACTGGTGAACTGTGTATGATGAACAGCAAACGATTTGGATTGGTGAACTGTGTGGGATGAACAGCAACAGGTGTGGACTTGTGAACTGTATGGGATGAACAGCAAGAAGTCAGAACTGGTGAACTATGTGCGATGAACGGCAAGAGGTGTGGACTTGTGAACTGTGCGGGATGAACAGGAAGGGGTTTGGACTGATAAACTGGTGGGATGAACTTCAAGGGTTCCCTGATTTTGTACTCAATGGCAGTATGTAATGCTGGTACAATAAGAGGTGCTCCTCTGAGTTTATAGCTTCGTCCCATTGCAAGGATGAAGTTGAGGGAGTTTCACTCTACAACAGATTTCTGCACCATTTGTCCCAAAAAGTGATTAATTCTGACACTGAATTCAGAAACTGAGAAAACATTACATTTCCCAGCATATGTATCTTCACGAGTATGGAATTCATCAGAAGAGATTTGTGTTTAAATTTTTACCTTCCGAATATGTCTATACAAATACGTCCTGGAAAATAAACATTCATTATAGTTACTATTTATTTATTAGTGTCACAAGTAGGCTTATGTTAACTGTAGAATGAAAATCCTCTAGTTGCCACACACTGGTGCTTGTTCACTTACACTGAGGGAGAATGACCAATGCACCTAATCGCATGTTTCTCGAACTATGGAAGGAAACTAGAGAACCCGCAGGAAACCCAGGCAGACATGGGGAGAAAGCACAGACTTTGTACAGACAGTGACCCAAGCTAGGAAACAAATTAAGATCTCTGGTGCTGTGAGACAGCAGTGCTGATCACTTTGCCAGTAATTTAAGGAATTCCACTTGGTTTCTGTGTATGATGCTGTTTTTTGAATAATGCCATGGGATTTTTTTTGCATGGAAATACATAAAATATACAGCACACAAATAGGCTTTATGGCCCAACAAAGTCCTTGCTGGTCATTATGCTCAGCTCAAACCTCCTCATTCTTCCTCATTTAAAACTGTCAAATGCATTTGTACTATTCACCTTCACTATTTTTTGCTGTAACAAATTCCACACTCTCACCATTCTCGGGAGGGAAAAAAATTTCTTCTGGATTCAACATCGCAAACTGCCGGTTTCAAATGGAGAAGATCTCCAAGAAGATTGCACATATCGACACAGACATCAAGTTTTTATAAAGATGCAAGAAAGCAGACAAGATACCGAAAGGAGTATAGATCACAAACCCACTCAGATCAACATATAACACAGATTAATCAGTATTCTGTAAACTGAGTGTGCCTTTATATACCCTATTTGTGATCAAAACTCCCCACTCACCTGATGAAAGATCAGTGCTCCGAAAGCTAGTGGTGTTTGCAATCAAATAAACCTGTTGGACTTTAACCTGGTGTTGTGAGACTTTATACTGTGTTTACCCCGGTCCAACGCTGGCATCTCCACATCATGTCTATGATCAACACCACAAACTGCCTGCTCCAATTGGAGAGGGTCTCCAAGAAGATTGCACATATTGACACAGACATCAAATTTTTAAAGATGCAAGAAAGCAAACACGATACCGAAAGGACTATAGATCATGAAGCCACTCAGGTCAACCTATAACACAGACTAATCAGTATTCTGTAGACTGAGTATGTGCTTTTATATGCTCTGTTTGTGATCAGAACTCCCCACTCACCTGATGAAGGAGCAGCACTCCGAAAGCTAATGGTGTTTGCTACCAAATAAACCTGTTGGACTTTAATCTGGTATTGAGAGACTTCTTACTGTGGTTTCTTAGTAAACATTTTACATAATAAACTGTAGTTTTGTCTTTCTCTGTGGTCTCTACTCCCATATCCATCTGGGGAGTTTAATGTCACAGCACTTCAACAATGCAGCACCAAATAGTCTCAGTTATGTGGTCAAACCTTGGAACATAATTGAGAGTTAAAAGTTAACTTATTAGTGTCACAAGTAGACTTACATTAACACTGCCATAAAATTAATGTTAATATCCTCCTGTTGTCATACTCCAGTGCCTATTCGGGTACACTGAGGGAAAATTTAGCAGAGATAGTGCAAGTATTTTCGTGTTAACAGATTTAGGATTGCCTTGAGCTGTCTGCTCAGTCCTGCCTATTCTTATATACTTACTGTTTTAATAATCATTGCCATTCTTCAATAGATTGCATTTTCATTGTCATTGCCATTTTTCAATAAATTGCATTTTCTCGTTTCATTTCAATTATCTACAAATTCAAGTCCAGTTGTTAATAATTTTGCTTTCCTCAATGTACAACTTTTTTTTAACGCAGATGTTGGTTAAGGTTTTATTCCCAGTTTTCCTGAACTTCCCTGAGGCCTTACATGTCCTCACACAAAGTCAACAGGATAACAATCAGAGATAAGTGTTCCGTATTTTATTTTTTATCTTCTCCCCCCCTCCCTAGCCCTGAGGAACTGAGGCTGGTGGTTGTGGCCTCTTTTCAGATAAGGAACCAAAAACTAGAATGATTCGGTAAAAGACTGAGGTAAGGACCCAAAGAAACTGCTGCCACCAATGTTGATGTACACATCCATCACTTATATCAGTCCAGTGGAAAGAAAACTCAATGAATAAAATTGCTCAAGGCAAGGCTTGCCACAGGGACTATGTTGGATGTGCTAACAGATTCTGTCAGGGAATTAGATCATAGAATCATAGAATGCCTATAGTGTGGAAGAAGGCCAACAAGCCTGCTCTGACAACAATCCCACCCAAGCCCTATCCTCATAATCGCAGTGCATTTACCCTGAAAATCCCCCTGTACCACTGAGGGGCAGCACAGTTAGAACTGCTGCCTCACAGTGCCATGGACCTGGGTTTGATTCGCAGTTTGGATTTGATTTGATTTATTATCCTCACATATGTAGTATACAGTGAAAAGTAGTCACTGTCGGTGCAAAGTCTACGCGTTCTCCCTTCTTCGTGCATTTCCTCCAGATGCTCTGGTTTCCTCCCACAATCTGAAAGACATGCTGATTAGGTACGTTGGCCATGCTAAATTCTCTCTCAGTATACTCAAACCGATGCTGGATTGTGGCAACTAGGGGATTTTCATAGTAACTTTATTGCAGTGTTAATATAAACCTACTTGTAACTGATAATAATTAAACTTTAATAATAAACTTTAAACAGCACACTAGGGAAAATTCTGTCACCCTTCTTCAATAAGTATTGTAGAACATGTCCACCTGAAAAGGCGGACAGATGGTTTAAAGCTTATTCTGAAAGACAACATCTCTTACAGTGCAGCATCTTTCAAAATAGCATGGGAGTATCCATCTGGATTTTGTACTCAAGTCTCCAGAATGGAATTTGAACCTTTTGACTCTGAAATGGGAGCTGTACTCACTGGCCATGGTTGGGACCTGGGCCCTATATTTAATTCAGATGTTCAGCCTTATTCTGAATATAGAATCATAGAATCGCTAAAGTACAGAAGGAGGCCATTCGGCCCATTGAGTCTGTACCTAATTTCTCTCCTCCACAGACGCTGAGCCATGCTGGAAAACCAGTTTTTGGTATCTCATCCAAAATGATCATTCCCTCCTTAGCCTCAACAGGTTGGTTGGTTATGTAAATGGCACAATAACTATTGATTCCATCTTTACATGACATTTGACTTTACTTAATGAGTGGTAATGACCTGGCATTGCCTATGAGAGTGGAGGAAGCAGAGTCAATGAATGATTTCAAAGGAAAACTAGGTGAGTAATTGCAGGAAATAAGCTTAATGTGGCAGAATGGGACTGATTGGATTGTTCTACATAATGGAGTCAATGGGTTGAATAGTCTCCTCCTGTGCTATTATGATTCTACAAGTACTCCGCAGTGGTTTTTGGGTCATGATCAGGAGTGATCATCCTACCTGCTTTCCACTGTCTGTTCCCAGTCTCAATTGATCTAAGGTCTTTAGAATCCCAATTCTTGTTAGTTAACCCAGGCTCAGGATACAATCTGGGATGTCCAGATACATTTTATAAACTGAGCTGTCACTGAAGACTCTGTGGCAGCTCAACACTTCACCTTTTCTCTAACTCTGTTATCTCTTCCACCCAGGGTCTCACCCAGAATTCCAAGGAAGCTTCAGAGGCCAACGAGAACTCAATAGACTTCGTCCACCCGTATAACCGCACGCAGTACTGCCACTGGCCCTGCCAGTGTCCAAGACGCATACCCAAGTGCCCACCTGGAGTTAGCTTAGTGATGGATGGCTGCGAGTGTTGTAAGGCGTGTGCCAAGCAATTGGGAGAGAACTGCACAGAAGCAGACACTTGTGATTACCACAAAGGACTATACTGCGATTACAGTCGGGATGCCCCTAAATACGAAGTAGGAGTTTGTGCATGTAAGTGAAATACATAAACCTGTTGAACTTAACCTGGTGTTGTGAGACTTCTTATAGCACTTATTGCCCATCCCTAGTTGCCCTGTGGTTCTGGAGTCACTTGTAGGCCAAACCAGGTAAGAATGGCAGATTTCCTTCCCTAAAAGACATATGTTCTTCAGAGATTGGGGTGCCATTTTTAAAGGGTGCCCAGATCCCCAGACAGGTTTACACAACCTCTGCCCTGCCCTGCTCTGTACTCGGTGGCTGTGACACCCACCCACAGGCATTAGTCACCTCTCCTCCCCATCACCCACTACCCTCTCCTCTTTGAACTACGAGGCTTTACCCAAGGGTGCAAGGTTAACAGGTACCCACACAATATTGGATTAGAAATGTGGGACCTAATTCTCCCATCACGACATGCGTGTTTTTTGGTGCGTTGGGATGGGAGATGCGTGTATCGGCCATTTCACGAGGTTCCTGATGCGTGGCACATCTCCCACAGCCGGAGAGCAAGCGCAGTCAGGACCACACTGGAAACCAGTGGGAAGACAGGTAAATATTTAAATCTGTTTTTAATGTATTTTAAATACATTATTAGGCCTGGCACAGAACTCTAAAGGCCCGAAAGCATATTCACCCCACCAGGAGTATTTCACGCCGGCAGGGTTTAGAGTAGGCCCCCACATTTCAGGGAGCTAGGAGGAGACTCTGTCGGTGTGAGGTGGAGGAGGGGGAGGCAATTGGGGCACTTGAGGGGATCGGACTGTAGTGGAGCCATGCACCTTGGGCAGTGCCAGCCTGTGTCCCCAGCACTGCCTGCCCACACTAGACATCGACAGTGACAAGGGGGTAAGGCCAAAGAGGAAAAGGGGCAGGGCGAGAGACAGCAGTGGAGGTAGTGGGGTTCCCATTGCCGCTCTGCAGATGGGATCAGTCGAGGCTGGAGGGAAGCCAGCGATCGGGACGGCTGGGGGTGGTCTGCTTCCCGGGAGGAGGGGGTCTGCCTCCCAACACGGGGGCAGAGGGGGTGGAGTCTGCCTCCAAAGGGGACTGGGATTCAGCGGGAAAGGTGACATATGCTGATGGTGGGGGAGGGGGTGTTATTGTCACTTCTGGGGGTGGTTGGGCTGAAGATTGGGGCGCCCCAGGACCGGGATGCAGGTCAGGGTTGGCCTGGGAATGGTCATGGGGGCCACAATTGGGCAATGGCAGGGTCAGAGGGGGACACTGGGAGTCTGGGTAGATCAACAAACGGGGCAACTGACAGTTCGGGCATGTGCAGAATTCAGGAACTATCAGACTCCAGCGTGAATAGGCCCCACCTCGGAACTTTTTATAATATTCATGATTTGTGACCTCTGCAGTGCACAGAGGGGGGAGATTTGAGTCTGAAGTTGCACTGAGAAAACAATCGTGAATTACACCATTTTTTTTCACCAATTAGAATTTTTTTGGGAGACTCAGACCTGTGACTGCCCCCACCTCGTTTTCTAATCAGAATGCTGTTTGAGCTTTCATTTGCTGGGTGCCTGAAGTTGGTGGGAATTGTACCTTTCAGATTGAAGAATCTAAAAAAAACCAAAAGGCCGAAAAGATTTTGATTTGATTTATTTTTGTCACATGTATTAGTAAACAGTGAAAAGAATTGTTTCGTACACGCTATACAAACAAAGCTTACCATTCACAGAGAAGAAAATGAGAGAGTGCAGAATGTAGTGTTACAGTCATGGCCAGGGTGTAGAGAAAGGTCAACTTAATGTGAGGCAAGTCCATTCAAAAGCCTGATGGCAGCAGGGAAGATGCTGTTCTTGAGTCGGTTGGTCTGTGACCTCAGGCTTTTGTATCCTTTTCCCAACGGAAGAAGGTGAAAGAGAGAATGTCCAGGGGTCCTTAATTGTGCTGGCTGCTTTGCTGAGGCAGCGAGAAGTGTAGACAGAGTCAATGGATGGGAGGCAGGTTTGCGTGACGGTTTGGGCTACATTCACGATCCTTTTAAAACATAGGATCCCTATAGTACAGAAAGAGGCCGTTCAGCCCATCGAGTCTGTACCAACCACAATCCCACACAGGCTCTACCCCCATATCTTACCCACTAATCTCTCTAACCTATGCATCTAAGGACACTAAGGGGCAATTTTAGTATGGCCAATTAACCTAACCTGCACATGTTTGGACTATGGGAGGAAACCAGAGCACCCAGAGAAAACCTGCACAGACACGAGGAGAATGTGTAAACTCCACACAGACAGTGACACAAGCCAGGAATCGAACCCAGGACCCAGGAGCTGTGAAGAAGCAGTGCTAACCAATGTGCTACTGTTGCCACCCTTTTGTAGTTCCTTGCAGCCTTGAGTAGAGCAGGAGACCTACTAAGCTGTGATACAACCAGAAAGAATGTTTTCAATGGCGCATCTGTAAAAGCTGGTGAGAGTGATAGCTGACGTGCCAAATTTCTTTAATTTCTGAGAAAGTAGAGGCAGTGATGGGCTTTATTAACTATAGTGTCAACATGAAGAAACCAGGACAAGTTGTTGGTGATCTGACACCTAAAAATGTGAAGCTCTCGACTCTTCTACTTCATCCCTATTGGTGTAGACAGGGGGCATGTGTTCTCCTTTACACTTCCTGAAGTCGATGTCAATTTCCTTTGTTTTGTTGACATTGAGGGAGAGATTATTATTGCCGCATCAGTTCACCAGATTCTCTATCTCATTCCTGTATTTTTTCTGAATGCACCATTTTCCAACGTGGGTCTATTGGATCCTCCCAGCTTGGGATCCTTTCACTTTTGCTTTAAATTAAACCACTTTAGAAAGGATACTTCCTATTCTCTGGCTTGGCCTGGACCAGAAAGGCAATAGGACTGTGCTACTAACCTGAATCTGCAAATTCTTGTGGGTCTAGGTCAGGTCAGGTGTCTTGACGTTCAAGTATACTGTGCTGATTAAAACTTCAGTGCAAGGGTGGGAAAGAGATAGTGGGCATCTGGTGACTTTTAACTGTGTTTATTCTGACAATCTGAAAGAGTTACATTGTGCATGTAATGTTGCATCTCCCTGCCCTCCCCGCACACAATAATAGCAACACCTCAAGCGCTATATAAATGCAGATTTTTCTATTTTTAAATAGGAAACAGTGCCATCCTCTGTTGGAAATAAGAATGATGTAAAGATGCCGGCGTTGGATTGGAGTGGTAAGAACTCAGTAAGAATTTAGCAACACCAATTATTAATCCAACCGATTTATTTGATAGTAAAATAGCGAGCTTTCAACACTCCCGTGTCTTCATCAGGCAAGTGCAGTGTAGAACACTGCACTTGCCTGATGAAGACACGGGAGTGTTGAAAGCTTGCTATTTTACTATCAAATAAATCGGTTGGATTAATAATTGGTGTTGCTAAATTCTTACTGAAATAAGAATAGCAGAAATTAACATCGATTTGAATGACCTGTGGTCCCTGTCTTGATAAATCAAATAGATTAATTATTTTGCTGTGTTAATGTGTAAATAATATGTGAGCTTACTTCATAGGTTTGGAATTAATCTTTTTTTTCACTCTTAGACATGGTTGGAGTAGGATGTGAACTCAATGGAGCTACGTATTCCAATGGCCAAAGCTTTCAACCCAACTGCAAATACAAGTGTACATGTATAAATGGTGTTATTGGCTGCATCCCTGTGTGCAGGCAATCCCGACCTCCACTTGTCTGGTGTCAGAATCCCAGACGCGTCAAGATGCCGGGAAAATGCTGTGAGCGCTGGATTTGTGATGAATCGGAGAAGCTAAGGAAGACTGCCCCACGTCATGTGTCCATGTCAGGTAGGAGAACCCAAGTAGATAGAGGAATACTCATATTCCCATTCAATGGGGCTTTCTGGGGATCTTTGCAAACTGTGACCTGAATGGGTGGAGGTAGATTCGAAAGTAATTTTCCAAAGGCGATCGGGTAAACACTTGAAAAATGTGCAGGACTGTGAAACTAGTCACTTTTAAAGAGCCAGAACAGGTACAAAGCATTGAATGTTTGTGTCACTCTACAATTTTATCACTAATCTGCTTCCCTGCTCTTCCATTTTTGTTCTTTCCCCCTAAAAGCACTTATTGGAAATAGTGCTTCGCAGCATCTAGTATCTTGTCAAGTGACATTTAGAATCATAGACTCAGAGAAAAACTACAGTATAAACAGTCCGTTTGGCCCACAAGTTGCACCAATCTTATCTCTACCTACTAGGCTTACCTATAACTTTCAATCCTATGAAGTCCCATGTACTCATCCAGAAGTCTCTTAAAAGACTCTAACAAATTTGCCTCCACCACCTCCAATGGCAGCCTATTCCACTCACCCACCACCGTCTGAGTAAAAAACTTACCCCTGACATCTCTTCTGCACCTAGAGATACAGAGCTAATTGATTGTAGGGGAGATTTGCAGGTCAGAAATCACAACTCATTTGAAGGTGGATACAGCAGAAACCGCTCATGAACACATGTCAGCAAATCACTGGGTTCTAATCATAAGTGAGGATCCTGGCCTGTTGTCTCACGTCTGCCAGAGCCTTTGAAACCAGTTGTGCCATTTTCACCCATGCTAACTGGGATGAGCTAACTGAGCGGACTGGACACAAACCTGGGACATATCCAGTCTCAATTTTACGTTCCAGAACTCTACTGCAAAACTGGACTGTTTTGAGCTATTTTTGATATAACTGATGTCAGTGATACGTGTCGAAATGTGAAACATATCACCTGCAAACCAAAGTAATTCTAGGTCAATTGGTGACTTTAAAAAGATTTGGATTTATACTTGTCCAACAAAAAAAGGTTTAAGGGTGAAAGATATAGTCAGTAGTCTCACAACACCAGGTTAAAGTCCAGCAGTTTATTGGTATCGTGAACTTTCCGAATATTGCCCTTTCTTCAGGTGAGTGACTAACTGTCCACTCACCTGATGAAGGAGCAATGATCCAAAAGTCTGTGATACCAAATAAACCTGTTGGACTTTAACGTGGTGTTGTGAAGCTACTCACTGTGCCCACCCAGTCCAACGGCCAGCATCTCCATATTGGGGTGGAAGATATAATATAGCAATTTGCTTTAAATCAGGTTGAGAAGAGAGTGTGAACATTTTGGATAAAGTAGACAATCTGTAATTGATTTTGTCATACTGGGGAACAAGTGCCCCCTGTTCAATCTAAGCCGTATTTTGCCTTTTTGATCATTCATCTAAATCTTAGTTGATCACTTCACCTTCCAGAGAGGCTCGCACTTAAAAGACTTTGTCTTTATATTTCTGCGATGTATACATTTCATTATTAAATTTGGTATCTTTTGGCATCAGAGAACAGAGAAGGCTTTAGCAGGCCTGGCTTAGAATGATACTAATTCCACTCTCAATTCTACCCGATCCCAGCTTACACAGGCCAATCAGAATCATGGCGCCGTAATTGCTTGGTGCAAACCACGCCTTGGAGCACTTGTTCACAATCTTGCGGAATGGGAGTATCGACAAGGATTTCAAATGAAAACGACCAGTGTAAACTAGTGAAAGAAAGACGCCTTTGCTACTTACGGCCTTGCAATATTGACTTTACAAAGCACATCAAGGTAACACTCCCTTGGTTTACTTCATTAACTCCTTACAAGGCCCTCTTAGGGTCTTGCTGATAAATTAAATATTCTCAGCTTGGATCGGGAATGTCTCAACTTGTTGAGACTCTGAATTGGACTTGATTTGATGGAATTGGAATTTTAAAAAATATTCTCGATCTTTTGACTTAAGATCAAGTGTAGTATCGACATGCTGTGCTTGGTTGAAGTCATAAGGCTACAACTTAGCTTCATTTGAAGCAATTTTTAAAGCGGCATCTCACCCTTTTGGCTAAGATACAAATGAGATCAAGCCTTGGAGGAGGTGCAGTGCCTACTCCAATCAGTTTGGACCATATAGATCAAGCCCAAGACAGGATGTGAGAGCCCTGTCTTGTCAGGTCGGATCAGGAATGTTTCTTGATGAATCTTTGAATTGGACTTTAATCAGATTGAATTGGAAAAAACCAAAAAAAGGTTCAAAACCATGTGGTCCAAGGAGGTTTCCCTTTTCAGATTAAAGAAGCTGCTCTGGGAATCTAGTCTTTGCCAGGGAAATCAGGCAGGGTTCCTGCTCAATTGCTGTGATTCTTGCTGGAACAGGATCATCTCTGGTACTTGTCCCTTTCCTCAGCGTGGTCAAACAGTTCGTCAGTATTTACAGTCCAGGGTTATAACCAAAGATAGTTGGCTTCACTAGGTATTAAGGAGCTTGCAAAAGGAGGCAATATCTTAAAGGAGGGGTGAGTTGAGAAAATTGACTAAATATTCAGGAAGGGGAATATTCTATTCCTTTCTTGACAGAGTTCACAGAGAAGAGATGGGGCAATAGAAACGCTCAGGATGGGATAATATCATCACTTCACTGTGATTTCTCAATCTGAAATAAATCCTTTTGGTGAAAAAGCTTCACAGCCATGCTCAGAACTAAACTTGTGGGGTCTGGACTTCTGCTACTAAAGGTAATTAGCTCCAGTCAGGAAATTTCCCAACTCAGCAGATACACCTTTCAACAGAAAGGCCCCTAAATGGCATGACCTTCATTTCCAGAGGCTGAGAGGGTATGGTCAGGTTCAGGATAGAGGTGGTCCTGTTGTTCCCAGAAGCATGGAGACGGATTGATAAAAAGGCGAGCCTCCAGGACTTCATTATGAGGTTTGACTAAGAGTCCAGACTCACAGACGGATTATCTGATTGAAATCTTTTGATGGATAGCTGAAAAGAACTGTTGACTTTACTTCATTGACATCTTCATTGATTACAATAGGTTATTTTTTCTTCTATAATCTATTTTGGCTATGTTTCAATGTTTATTTGCACAAGATTAAGAAGTGTTTGAAGTTGCTGTTGTTGATACTTTAATGATCTGTTTGATTGGCACGTTTATAACATTGGAGTAACAGCAGTTTTTTTTCAACAGAAAATTTGTGAATGAATGTTTTTAAACAATTCCATACATTGTTACTATATAGTTCATTGGTTTTGTTTGCAACGTATACTGAAAAATGGATATGCAAGGTTCATGAGTCAGGACAGTATAAGGGATCACTGGAGATGAGTTTGGTTATGTGTTGGCATGGAGGGGGCATGGATAAGACCTTTTGAACCTGCTTTCAAAAGGTTCCCAAATTCAGATATTGTTTGTGATTTCTCTGAACCACGAGTCACAGTGAAGCTGGCCTGACTGTCCAAGAAGTTCAGAGCGTTAAGTTATGCCTATATCTCCGAATAGAGTTGGCAGGTCAGGAGTGTAGGCCTTATCGTGAGCCAGTGAAAATGGAGAGTACTGAGAATGGAGATAAGAATACCAGAATGGGGTTTTGCCTGCCATTATTAAACTGCTCCAGGCTCATTCCAACTATATGAACGTTCAAACCTGAAACTCCATTCAGACCCCCAAAATCAAATTTAATAATGAAAAGCACCAAATTCAAACAGTCAAAAAATGAAGGGCTTATCAGAAAGTTTTGCCTGGCTGCAATAATTTTGATTTTAAGATCAGTCAGGCCGACCTAACAGGGCAGATCCTCATTTGAAAAAAGACCTGATTCTGCACCCGATTTATAATTTGGTGGTTTTAAGGCAAAGTATTGGCTGAGCCAACAGAGTGATCCTAGTGGATGTCTCAAATCCTGTTTTCATGTGAATTATGCAAATTTCACACCTGTCTGGTTTGCTCCACCATTGGGCAAACAGCTTCATCAAATTTAAATCCACAATTACACAAAGTATTTAAATCATTAAAGTCACTGAAGCTGGTGGATTCTGAACAAATACAATAAGAAAAAAAACTCTGAAAAATGATAGACACATTTTATTATCCAAAAATGACACTAATCTTTGTTTATTGACTCAGCCTTGAACCAGCATGAAGTTGTTCTGTGGCCATGAAGGCTGCCTATCATCACTGTACATTCAAAAATCAGAAATTCTATTCAAAACACCCAGAAATCACATTAGTAAAAAATATCATTGTCATCCTAAGGCAGGACAGAAGATTGGCAATGTTTTCCAATGGCCTATTAGTTTGATGTCAGTTTGTCTTGTCAGTTCGGTCGATTTTGTGTCAATGAGTTGGAATAAACAGGAGACACTTCTAATGCTCCTGGGGAGGGGAATTAAAATAAAAAATAACGTCACTTATTTTTCTTTCACTTCAGGATAACTGCAGGAAATGTGGTCAGGGAAGTTGGGCATGTTTCCCTTGGGAGTTGAGGGGACGGGAGTTGATGGGCAGTGGGGGGGTAAGGAAAGAACTAATTGAGCTCTTCCAGGTTATGAGAGGAACTGACAGTCTTGTTGCTCACTGTGATGGGATTTTGTTTCTACACTTAGGAAGGGAAAAAGTGTCTGAGCGTCCTGAAGCAGACCCAACCCATGAATTTCACCTTGTCTGGCTGTGTGAGCCGTCGCACCTACCGACCAAAATATTGCGGCATCTGCACGGATGACCGATGCTGCACTCCCCAGAAGTCAAAGACCATCGAGGTGAATTTTGACTGCCCCGATGGGCTGGGCTTCTCCAAGAATCTGATGTGGATAAACTCCTGCTTCTGCAACCTGAGGTGCAAGAACCCCAATGACATTTTTGCAGATCTGTCGTACTATCCCGACTACTCTGAAATCGCAAATTAAGCTTTTTTAAAAAATGTATGTTCTTCGACTGACTGATGATAGACGAGGAAGGAAGAGAAGAAAATATATTTTACCCTGAGGAAACGATGGCAATCTTGCAGCTGCCACCAGTGAAGTAATTGCCTGAAAAGTATAAATCCCCCTATCTCAGCTCCAAGAAATTAGTATTTTTGACTATAAAAAAGTAAATTTATTTCATCTGTGAAAATGTTCAACAGAAAGAATTAAGAAAGCTTTATTCACTGTGATGTCACTTTAATATTTAGGTCAACCTCCTGATTGCCAAGCCAGCAATATGTCTTAAAAGAGAAATACATTCCACTGAATAACCTGCTATTTTCTACATTTCTGGTGCTAATACCTTTAAACCACTTTCTCAGTTAGTAGGAATCATTGTTGATGCTCTTGCAAAAGCAGACTTTCATCTATTTCTGTAGTGAGGTTTTTTTTCTGGAACTGATCCCTTGCCTGTTGCCAGAGACTTGTAGCTTGAAGTGGTGCCACTCTGTATCAAACATGGCTGATGGGAATCTCTCCCACTCTTGCCACCTGCCAGTAGTGTATGTTGGATGGATTTTGCAGGCTTCTACATAGGCCATACTTTAAACACACCTTCTTTGGCCATCAAGTCCTGGTGTGGGACTCAAACCCAGAGCTTCTGGCTCAGAGGCAGGGATATTACCTGGATGTCAGCTACCCCCCCAGTCATCTCTGATTTTCATTAGCCAGTTATGAGAAACATGACAAATGCAGATTAGATGTAGTCAAAACATGTCTAAACTTTACAGAATCCTTTGGAGAGGTGAAGTACCCATCGCGTCACAAGACTGCCTTTCTAGGAACCATGTGTCAACATTATAAAGCTGAAGGTAAAGGCTTGTCAAAAACCTATTTGAACCAAGAAAAGTAGAGTACAGGAACAGGCCTTTCAGCCCATCAAGCCTGTGCCACTCATGATGCCCTAACTAAACTAAAAAAATCCTACCCTTACTCAGTCCGTATTCCTCTGTTCCCTCCCAATTCATGCACCTATCCAGATGCCTCTTAAGAGTTGCTAATATGCCTTCTTCCACCATCTTCTCTGGCAGCATGCTCCAGGCATCTATAACTTTCTATGTGAAAACTTTGCCCCACATATCTCCCTTAAACTTTCCCCCTCTCACCTTGAACATGTAATTGTAATTGACATTTCCACCCAGGGAAAAGCTTCTGATTATCCACCCTGTCTATGCTTAATTTTGTAGATGTCTATCAAGTCTTCTCTCAGCCTCTGTCTTTCTAGTGAAACTAATTCCAGTTTATTTAATCTCTCCTCATAGCCAACACCCTCATCACTAGACAACATCCTGGTGAACATTCTTTGCACTCTATCCAAAGTTTTCACATCCTTCTGGTAGTGTGATGACCAGAACTGCACGCAATACTCCAAATAACATTTGCTCAGAGTCTTCTATACATTCCTGAACAGTTTTAACTATTTGGTTAAAAACTTAAATCTGTTGCCTTGTCTTCCATTCAAGTAACAGATATAAAGATTCCATAGTGTGATTAGTATCTAATATTGTTAGCTGTGGTGCAGTGGTGGCACTCAAGGAAGCATGTGGTCTATTTCTGCTTTTATTTCTTACATTCTTACACCAATTAGATCATTATAAATCTTTATCTTGAAATCCAAAAAATGTAGTAAAACATAGATAGAATTTCTCTCCCACGACAGGAACGCACTGTTGAGATAAATCTCGTCTCCTCAAATCTGGCCCTGAAAATGTGCCTCCAATGTTGGGATTTTCATTCTGGGATGACAAGGTCTCTGGGAGTCGAAACTACTGCCCCCAGAATTGTGTGCAGAGGTGGCCTGCCTCTGCACTCCAGTGTAGTATTGACGAGTTTAAAAAAATTAAAAAACACTCCAGCACTCATGCCTCACACCCCTCGCCCATCATACATTCTTCGTGCCCCACCAATGCAAACACATGCCACCTACCCTCCATTGCTCTTTTTAACCTCTGGGTCAAAGAGTGTCCATCAACAATCACCCTTTCTCCTTACACCTACTGTGACAATTCACCCAATATCCACTATGAGCAGACCTCAGGACCCATGTTGAGATTATATAATCTAAAGTTTGAAGTGTCGATTGCAGACTTCATCTTTAAAAAAAAATTCATTCATTAAAAATCCATTCACTACATTTATATTCCTTCAACTACATCCTTATGAAAACTAACATTTAATTCAAGTGCTTAATCCAGAAGAAAACAAACATTGGAATTTATAGTCCCAGAATTATCAATAAAACTGTGAACTGGAAGGCACCCTACCATGATAATGGAAGGCCATGGCATCAGTCCAAGTAAATTCAGTAATGATAGCCTTTAAACTTATGTCGACAGATTAAATAACAAACAATCATTTCTTAAACACTCCAATCACTTTTTCAAAGATTTAAAAGGCAGGAGCTTTAATTGCATTGACAGCTTGACATTTGCCTTTGTTAGTTCATTTCAACACTTTTCGACAGTTCCAATGAGCTCAACAATTAATTAGTTTATGCACAGTTTTCATACATTAATGTCTATTTTTAATAATCCCAAGGGACGTATTATGTCCTCCAAGAAACAGCTGACCTCCCTCAAAGGTTCTTGGAATCATATCCAAAGGTGTACCTTGCTTCTCCAAAAGAATACTTCGCCTCTCCAAAGGACTGTGTAAAGTTTAGACATTTTTTGACTACATCTAATCTGTATTTGTCATGTTTCTCACACCCGGCTAATGAAAATCAGACATGACTGAGGGTAGCTGAGATCCTACTTCTGCGAATTGTGCATGTGGAAATTCTAAGCCAGACAAATTCCTGCCCTCACAAGAATAGTAGGTGCTATATTTCAGGGCAGAACTTCCAGATTTTGGCTTATTCCACCATTTTCACAACCATGGAAAAGATGTCCAACATGGTGAACATCCAGGTCATAATGTCTATCTCACAATCACTTGTCCATTGTACTCTGTAGCATATTTTATTCACAGAACTACATTCCTATGGAAACTTGGCTGTTGGTGAGGATTATTCCTTATTATAAAAGGAGAAACTCGACCTTTTACCTGTAAATCAACTTTTCATTTACACCTGACTCAGCACTTAACAGACTTGTGTAAAACGGATCGCCCCATTGTTTTAGTGAAAGAATGGTTACAGCAGTGAAGGCCATTCGGCCCATCATACCTATGTCAGCTATCTGCAAGAGCAACTGTACTCTTCTGCCTTTCCTACATGTGAAAAATAAATAAATTCTATGGGAAAACCATAGAATTGCAATGACGCCAAAGAATATCTTACAAATTATTTTAGCCAGATGCCCAGATGAAACCAACCTCTTCTGAGTTTAAAAATGTCTGAAAGTTCTTATTTACACCTCATTTTATCACAGTTAGTGCATTAGTTTGAAGTTGAGTGTTTCCTAGGTAAACATTTATAAAGATAAGACTTGCTTGCTTTTTACAGAAACTATTCATTTCTAATAAAGATGAGATATACAGATTAAAATTGTCCCCTATGAACCTTGGTTATGAATAAATAATAAGATAAAATTTTCAAGTGAGCTGCAGGGTTCAGAAGATGTCATCAATGCATTCAGATTCAGAAAGGTCTTGCAGTCCTCTAAGGCCCTGCCAGAGTCTGCAAAGATATTTGTTGCAAAGTATTCACCTCACAAAGCACTCCTTTCTTTAAAGTGACATCCAATTCATAAGCTTCAGTCATCTGGCCCCTCGCTAAGAAGTCATCAATGTAATTTTAGTCCATGATCAAAGACAGTGACAGAAATGGATTCAGTTGTGTCAATTTTCTTTAAGCTTGAGATGGTGTCTTTTATGGATGAACAATGATATGCATCATTATTCTTCTAATAGAGGCGATACATCATTGATTAGACTATAAGGTACAGCAAGGTTGTTTTTAAAGGCAGAAGGTGATTTCTTTGTGAATGCTTTGGCCCCAGCTCATGACATGCTGGATTTTTGGAGATGGTTGGGGAGGGTAATACTACAATTATATGCTCAAGACATGAACAAGGTACGGATAAACATCCAAAGGGATATTGTTGGTGCTGCCACTTCTGAAACTGTGATTCATCTTTTGGCCCAAACAATCCACGTGTACGTGCTTCCATACAAGGTGCTAGAAGTCTAATCTTTAACAGAGAAGGGGCTCTCCTCCTCCTACATCATGCAGTAACATTGTTAGATTTTTCAACTGAGTTTTACAGCTGGCAACTCCAACTTCAAACCTGAGCCATGATTCTCACACCTCATCCCCGGTACAAGATGACAATCTAAGAATGAAAAGCTCTCAGAGGTAAACAAACAAAAATGATTGAAAATAAAGTAATGTAAGTTGTGGGTAAATCGTACATTTTATATCCTCTCCCCTTTTGTTACTTTACGTCCATGAGGTGAATTAGTTGCACTGCTCAATGTCATCATGGTGCTCCAACACAGAATGAAAGTGAAAGTCTATAATTTGTTATCAGGGATACAGTACTATATATGTAAAGGAATACTTTAATAAAAGAAAATCTATTTAATTCCACTAATGAGTTCTTATGATATTAAAGGTGCAATTTGAAAGGTCTTGTGTGAGTTTTTTTTTTACTTTAAGGCATTTCAGAATGTATAAATTCACAAGAAAACAGCGCTTTAAGTTTAATCCTTATTTAATGATAAACATGACTTGCTTCTATCAGCATATTCCAGCTGCCAACGGTCTGTGGAAATGCATGACAGTGTCACTTGGGCGGATTTATGAACTCCCTTTGGTAGTTTTCCCTGGTACCATATACAACAATTCCATTGCCCCTTGAGTAACAAAATTATGCTGACTTTTCCTCCTATCTTCCGGCTCCCTGCATGTTAAACTTGTGTTTTCCAGAACCTGAAACTTTCAACAGAGTAAAGATTTTCCTTTATATTCCTAAAAGCTTAAAGTAGATCAGAAGGTTTTATTTTCCAAAGAAAACAAACTCAATTCCCCACTCATTGTCATTCAGCCAATCAAGTCCATGCCAACTGTCTGTCCAATTTCCCGCTCTACCCCCATAACCCTCAACTGCCTATCTAATTTCCTTTTCAGATCATTAATCATCTCTGCTTTCAACATCCTAGTAGGCAGCAAGATTCAGATGTTGCAGAAAAATAGTTCTTCCTCATATCTCCCCACTTTTCTTACCCAAATCCTTAATCTAAGTCCTCTAATCCTTGCCCTGTCAGCACATATCCTCTCCAAGAGGAGGGATCACCTGCAGAGTGGCAGTGGACACCCCTGCCTCCCCTCCTTCCTCACTGATCGCCCGCAGAGTGGCAGCAGACCTGCCCTCCTCCCAACCAGAGATCCATCTGCCACCCCCATCAGTTAGCAATTAGGCTTCACCCCGCCCATCACCAGACAATGATCAGTCCTCACGTGCACTCCCCTCCCCCCCAACTAAGATACATCCGTCCCATCTCCTCCTCCACCTGCTACACCACCCCCGAGGATGCTCTGATCTGCCTCCTCTTCCCTGCACCCCCCTGTCCCCTCTCCCCGAGGACGATCTGGATCAGAGAGCCGTTGCAGGCACTGAAGCCACTTCGGAGGTTCGTCTGCAAAAAAGAAATCGGCTTCGGATTTTTATTTTGCAGGTCGCTTACAGCGCGGATCCAGAATGGACCAGAAGACAGTAAAGTAAGATTTGGTGATAAAGTTGAGAGCATGGTTCATTAAATCAATTTAAATGCGTGCTAATGCATTTAAATTGTCGGGCCGCCCAATTCAGAGTACAAAGAACAAAACAGCACGGGAAACAGACCCTTCGGCCCAACGAGCTCGCGCCGCCACCCCGATGTTCCCACCTCCACACGTGATCCCTATCTATGTTTATAAATCTATGGATTAAAAACCAAATTTGAGACAATTTAGGGAGAATTTCTTTTGCCAATTAGCCTAAGAGCACATCTTTGGGATGTGGGAGGAAACCGGAGCACCCGGAGAAAACCCACGCAAGCACGGGGAGAATGCACAACTCCCACAGACACAGGCCCAAATCCATGTATCTGCACAGCACAGCGATAGTCACTGAGCTGTCGTGTTGCCCATCAAATGGTCCATGTCAAGTGTACACTAACGACGTGAAGCACTAGGATACCCTCGAAAAAATCCAAGAGCAGCCCTCTCACGACCCATCGCGTGTATGCCCCTCGTTAGACAACAAGGTGGACCAAAGCACCTGTAGGATCAAAATAAGTACATCAATATCATCATCTATTTACACACTTCCCAGGGACTCCCAAGGCTCATGATACCTATTTTAAATCAGTTTTCTATACCCCTCCATTCCCATTCTGTTCATGTGCCCATCTAAGTATTTCTTAAATAACTCCAGAGCGCCTGCCTCCACCACTTTACTTGGCAGCGCATTCCATACCCCCACCACCCTCTGTGTGAAAAAATTCCCTCTAGCATCCAAATTATACCTTACCCCCCCCCTCACCCTAAACCCGTGACCCTTCGTGCTATTTGAATCCATTCTAGGAAAAAGCTTAACCTGTTTACTCTATCTATACCCCTCATAATTTTGTACACCTCTGTTAGACCTCCTCTAAGTCTATGTCTTTCTAAGGAAAACAGCCCCAATTTGCCTAATCTCTCCTCGTAACTCAGATCTTCCATACCAGGCAGCATCCTGGTAAACCTCCTCTGCACTCTCTCCAGAGTCTCCACAGCTTCCGGTAGTAAGACGACCAGAACTGGATGCAGTATTCCAAATGAGGTCTAATCAATGTTTTATACAACTGCAACATTAAAGGCCAGCTCTTGTACTCTATACCCCTTCCTATAAAGGCTAACATACTATATGCTTTCTTCACAACCTTCTCCACTTGCTCTGCCACCTTCAGAGACTTGTTCACCTGCACCCCCAGGTCCATCTGCGTTTCTGTACTCTTAATAGGTCTACCCTTTATCATATACCTCCCCCCTACGTTCTTTCTCCCGAAATGCATCACCTTGCATTTATCAGGATTGAATTCCATCTGCCATCTATCTGCCCAAGCTACCAGCCTATCTAAGTCCTGCTGCATCACCTGACAATGCTCCTTACTATCCGTAAGTCCAGCCATCTTTGTATCGTCTGCAAACTTGCTGATCACTCCACTTACTCCCTCTTCCAAGTCATTTATATATATATATTACAAATAGATGAGGTCCCAGTACTGAGCACTGCGGCATACCATTAGTGACCGACCTCCAGCTAGAGAAACACCCTTCCACTAATACTCTCTGTCTCCTATTACCAAGCCAGTTACTTATCCATCTAGCTACCTGTCCTTGTATCCCATGAGCCTTGACCTTTTCAACTAACATCCCATGAGGGACTTTGTCAAACAGGTGTGGACCGGATCCATGCTCAAATTGGGTGTCAGTAATGCCGCTTGGATTCAGATGCAGATCGCATTAAAGGCCCGCTGTCCAAATTTATCACGATTTCATATCCGAAAATGGGTGCGAATGTTTGGTAAAATCAGGCCCGTTGTGTTCAAACCTATTGACGATAAAACCACCTCTTCACATTCAATGACATTACTAACACTGAGTCACAAAACATTACCATCCTAATAACTATTAACCAAAAATTCAACTGGACTAGATATACAATTGATGTGACTATCAGTGTAAATTAGGTGGGCATCCTGTGGCAAATGGTGATCTGAGTCTCCAAAACCTCACCACCATCGACAAGAGGTACAGCAAGAGTGTGACGAGATACTTTTCATCTATCAGGGTGGTATAGATGCAAAAACATTCAAGAAACTCTTCATCATCCAAGGTAAAGCAGCCCACTCAGTCAGAATCTCATTCACTCACCCACACATCCATCCCATCTACCACTTTCATATCATAGCTGTGTTTACAAACTAAACTGCAATGATTCACCAAAACTTCAGTAGCAACTCCCAACTCACAACCAACTGAAAGGAGGGGCTGCAAATTCATGGGATTATCTTCAGTGGGTCAACATTCTGGAACTCCTGACTTAACAGTATAGAGAGAATATTTTTGGTGCACAGAATGCAGCAATTCAAACAGATCTTATTGTCACCCTTTCACCCTGTGGTAGCGAATTCCACAGGCTGACCACTCTCTGGGTAAGAAATTTCTCGTCTCTGTCCTAAATGGTCTACCCTGTACTGTGATCCTGGTTCTGGACAGCCCCACCATCATGAACATCTTTCTTTGCATCTATCCTGTCTAGGTCTATTAGAATTTTAAGGATCTCTATGAGGTCTTCCCTCATTCTTCTGAACTCGAGCAAATTGACGATAAAACCACCTCTTCACATTCGATGACATTACTAACACTTGAGTCACAAAACATTACTATCCTAATAACTATTAACCAAAAATTCAACTGGACTAGATATACAATTGATGTGGTTATCAGTGTAAATTAGGTGGGCATCCTGTGGCAACTCCAACCAACTCCATCTCTTGTACATCAGTCCTACCATTCTAGGAATCAGTCTGGTAAACCTTTTCTGCATTCCCTCTTGAACAAGAACACCCTTTCTCAGATAAAGATATTGTAGGCTTGTCAGAAATACCTACATAGAGACATAAAGGCTTACATCATGGAACCAGGATATTCGACCCAACTTGTCCATGCTGCCCCTTTTTTTAAACCACTAATCTAATTCCAATTGGCCATTTTTGGCCTATATTCCTCGAAACCCATCTTACCCATGTAACTGTCTAAATGTTTTTTAAAAATCAAAATCATCTTGAGATTTACATCTTGAGATTTTTTTTAAAAAAATGTACACCTTATTTAGATTCCTTGCTTCAATACTAATTATTCCATACTTCAATGAATTTCCAACAGCCACCTACTGTCCCAATAACCCAGAAGATCCAACCTCTCTGAATATGGCACTGTGGCCAATAGTTGCCATTGCTGCCTCACAGTACCACCCACCTGGATTTGATTTTGGCCTTGGGTACCTGTCTGTGTGGAGTTTGCACGTTCTCCGTGTGACTGCGGGTGTTGTCTCCAAATGCTTCAATTTCTTCCCACAGCCCAGAGATGTGCCAATTGGGTGGATTGGCCATCCTTAGTGTCCAATACTATGTAGTTTAGATGGATTAGCCCTGGTAAATGTGTTAGGTTAGGGGGATAGGGCAGAGTGGAGGGCCTGGATGGGATGCTTTTTAGAGAATAAGTGCAGACTCGAAGGGTCAGATGGTCTCTTTCTGTACTGTAAGGTTTCTTTGTTTGCATTCTTCATCATTATTTAGTCTGCCTACTACTTTGCTACCTAGCAACTTGCTAATTTAATGTCTTGATTCAAATCATGGTAAGTTTCAGCTATTGTTCAGTGCTAGTACCCATCTTTCAGCTGGTTGTGGGTTGAAGATCCATTACAATGATACGAGCCCATAATGCTGGCTTTCTCATTGAGAAAGTGCTCCACTCTTTGAAGGGCCATCTTTAGGAAGAAACATTAAATTGAGGCGACCTCTGAAAAAGCACTAAGGAATCTTTTATATTTATTTGAGAGGACAAAGAGCAGGTGATTATCTTTGACTCTGGCCATTATTTTCCTCAATTAACATTGCTAACGCAGGTAATCTGGTCATTATGATATTGCTGTTTGTGATAGCTTGGGAACCATTTGGCTTGAGTTAAGAAGCAAGAAAGGTATAGTTGTCCTACTGATAATAATCTATTGACCTCCGAAGTGTGAGAGAGATATAGAGGAATTCTGCAAGGAGATCAAAAGAGTGGTGACACTAGGAAATTTTAGTTTCCCAACTATCAAATGAAATGTTCAAGAAAAGGGAAACAAGGATGAATTTCTGAAATGGGGGGCAGGATTTTACAGCCTTGCTCATTCCAAAACCATAAAATCCAGCTTGTGGTCAACAGACCTTTCCATGATCTGCCCATCGCCCACTCCAATTCCCATGGTGGATGGGATGGTAAAATTCTGGTCCTGATTGTAGTGTTCAATGGGAATATGATCAGAAGAACTTGCTTGAACAGTATGATCTGGAAAGGAAGTATACTCCTTCCACTGTTGTGGAATGAGATGGGTCAAGTGGACTAGGTTTCTGTGGAGGAACAGTTAGCTAAGATTGATAATCATATAATAAAATTCATATAATGATGGAATAGAGTGAAGAACAATCTCAAGTAGAAGTTGTAATTTGGAAAAGGACAAAGTTTCACCACTGTCATTTCCATCTAGAAGGACAATAGCAACAGATAAATGAGAACACCACCATCTGCAAGTTCCTCTTCAAGCCACTCACTATCCTAACTTGGAAGTATATCACTGTTCCTTTGTAGGCGCCGGGTCAAAATCCTGGAATTTCCTCTCTAATGATATTGTGGGTCAATCCATAGCACATGGAATGCAGTGTTTCAAAAAGGCAGCTCACCACCACCTTCTCAAAGGCAACTAGGGATGGCCAGTGATGCTCATAGAACATAGAACATTACTGCGCAGTACAGGCCCTTCGGCCCTCGATGTTGCGCCAACCAATGGAGAAAAAACAATGACCCTCTAACCTAAACCATTCCATTTTCATCCATAAACCTATCCACTGACCACTTAAACACCCCCAAACTTGGTGCATCTACAACTGTTGCAGGCAGGGCATTCCATGCCCTCACCACCCTCTGGGTAAAGAACCTACCTCTGACATCCGTCTTAAAACTACCACCCCTTAATTTAAAGCTATGTCCCCTCGTGCTAGTCTTCTCCATCTGAGGAAAAAGGCTATCACTGTCCCCCCGTCTAATCCTCTGATCATCTTATATGCCTCAATAAGGTCACCTCTTAGCCGCCTTCTCTCCAATGAAAATAACCTCAAATCCTTCAGCCTTTCCTCATAAGACCTTCCCTCTATACCAGACAACATCCTAGTAAACTTCCTCTGCACTCTCTCCAATGCCTCCATATCTTTCTTATAATGTGGCGACCAGAACTGTACACAATATTCCAAGTGCGGCCGCACCAGAGTTTTGTACAGTTGCAACATGATGTTGCGGCACCGAAATTCAATCCCCCTACCAATAAAAGCCAAGACTCTGTATGCCTTCTTAACAACCTTATCAACTTGAGTGCCAACTTTCAGGGATCTATGCACATATAGACTGAGATCCCTCTGTTCGTTAACACTATTAGAGTTCTACCATTAGCCCTATACTCTACACATTTGTTATTTCTGCCAAAGTGAATTACCTTACACTTTTCCGCATTAAACTCCATTTGCCACCTCTCGGCCCAGCTCTGCAACTTGTCTAAATCTCTCTGCAAACTATAACACCCCTTTTCACTATCTACAACTCCTCCAACTTTGGTGTCGTCAGCAAATTTACTAATCCATCCTTCAATACCCTCATCCAGATCATTTATAAAAATTACGAACAGCAGAGGCCCCAAAACAGATCCCTGAGGTACACCATTTGTAACCGAACTCCAAGATGAATAATTCCCATCAACCACCACCCTCTGTCTTCTATCAGCTAGCCAATTCCTAATCCAATTAGCTAAATCACTGTCAATCCCATACATCTGCATTTTCTGCAGAAGCCTTCCATGGGGAACCTTATTGAACGTCTTACTAAAGTCCACATATACCACATCAACTGCCTTACCCTTATCCATCTCTTTGGTCACCTTTTCAAGACGACCTACCCTTTCACAAAACCATGCTGACTATCTCCAATCAATTCATTTCTCTCTAAATGACTATGAATCCTATCCCTAATAATTCTTTCCAAAACTTTGCCCACAACAGAAGTAAGACTCACCAGTCTATAATTCCCAGGATAGTCTCTATTCCCCTTCTTGAACAATGGGACAACATTCGCTATCCTCCAGTCTTCCAGCACTATACCTGTAACCAATGACGACCTGAAGATCAGAGCCAAAGACTCTGCAATCACCTCTCTTGCCTCCCATAGAATCCGAGGGTAAATCCTGTCCGGCCCAGGGGACTTATCTATTTTCATACCCTCAAGAATATCTAACACCTCATCCTTATCTACTTCAATACTATCCAGTTTACAACCCTGTATCCCAGTGTTCTCCACAACTACATTTACGTTTCCCTGCCTGAATACCGAAGAGAAATATTTGTTCAGTGCCTCTCTGATCTCTTCAGGCTCCACGCACAACTTCCCACTGCTGTCTCTGACTGGCCCTAATCTTGCCCTAACTAATCTTCTATTCTTAACATATCTAAAGAAAGCTTTAGGATTTTCCTTGATCCTATCAGCCAAAGTCTTCTCGTGTCCTCTTTTAGCTCTTCTTAACTCACTCTTTAGCTCCCTCCTGGCTAATCTATAACTTTGCAGTGCACTAACTGAGCCTTCAAGCCTCATCCTGACATAAGCCTCCTTTTTCCTTTTCACCAGCGAATCAACTTTCTTTGTAGACCATGGTTCCCTTATTTGACCATTTCCTCGTTGCCTGACAGGGACATACTTATCAAGGACTCGCAGTAGCTGTTCCTTGAATAAGCTCCACATTTCAGATGTTCCCAGCCCCTGTAGTTTCCTAGTCCAACCTATGCACCCTAAATCTCTCCTAATAGCCTCATAATTACCATTTCCCCAGCTATAACTACTGCCCTCAGGTTCATGCCTATCCCTTTCCATCACTAAGGTGAACGTAACCGAATTGTGGTACTATCACCAAAATGCTCACCTACTTCCAAGTCTAACACCTGGTCTGGCTCATTGCCCAGTACCAAATCCAATGTAGCCTCACCTCTAGTTGGCCTATCTACATACTGAGTCAAAAAACCTTCCTGCACACTTTGTATAAAAACTGACCCCTCTAACGAGCTAAAGCTATAGCTATTCCAATCAATGTTAATAAAGTTAAAGTCTCCCATAACAATTACCCTATTACTTTCAGTCCTGTCCAGGATCATCTTTGCAATCTTTTCCTCTACCTCTCTAGAACTTTTAGGAGGTCTATAAAAGACTCCCAACAGGGTGACCTCTCCTCTCCTGTTTCTAATCTCAGCCCATACTACCTCAACAGACAAGTCCTCATCAAACTTCCTTTCTGTCACTGTGATACAGTCTTTGACTAATAATGCCACTCCTCCCCCCCTTCTACCTCCTTCTCTACTCTGACTGAAACATTTGAACCCCGGAACCTGCAACAACCATTCCTGTCCCTACTTTAGTCATGTCTCTGAAATGGCCACAACATCAAAGTTCCAGGTACTGATCCAAGCTGCAAGTTCATCCACCTTATTGCGAATACTCCTTGCATTAAAGTATACGCATTTCAAACCATGCTCCACTCCACCCTTATGCTGCTGTGCTTTAGAATCCTTGTCTATGACTCCCCTATTCTCATCCTTCTTAATATCTGAGCTGCTCAGGATCCCACCCCTCCTCTGAATCAGTTTAACCCCCCCTGCATAGCCTTTGCAAATTTTCCCCCCAAGATATTGGTTCCCCTCTGGTTCAGGTGTAGACCATCTCTCTTGTAGAGGTCCCACCTACGCCAGAATGAGCCCCAATTGTCTAAGAACCTGAACCCCTCCCTCTTGCACCATCCCCTTAGCCACGAGTTCAAAAGTTCCCGCTCTCTGTTCCTCTCTATGCTATCCCGTGACACAGGCAAGGGTCCAGAGATAACCACTCTGTTTGTTTTGGCCCTAAGTTTCCACCCCAACTCCATAAATTTCTGTTTTATATCCCCTTCCCTTATCCTTCCTACGTCATGTGTCCCTACATGAACTATGACTTGGGGCTGACTCCCCTCTCCCTTAAGGATCTTGAATACACGATCCAAGACGTCCCGGACCCCGACCCCAGGAGGCAACATATCAGCCCTGAGTCCTGTTCATTACCATTGACTCTCCTACCTGTCCCCTTTACTATGGAGTCCCCAATCACCAAGCCTGATCTTTTCTTTCCCCTACCCACCTGAGCATTCACAACAGGCTCACCTCCCAAGATCTGCTCCCCTTGGCTATTCCCAGTTGATTCTTCCTCACCAGTAGCCTCCAGGATGGAGGGGAACAGCCTCGGGGGATTGTTTCCCCAATTGCTTCTTACCCCTCTTTCTGGCAGTTACCCATGAATCACTTTTAGGAGTGACTATCTCCTTGTAACTCCTGTCAATATCAGCCTCAACTTCACAAATTATCCGGAGTTCCTCTAGTTCCAGCTCCAGGTCCCTAACACGATCCTCAAGGAGCTGCAAATGGGCACACTTCCTGCAGGTATAATCAGCAGGGACACTACTGGTGTCCCTCACTCGAACATCCCGCAGGAGGTGCAACGTACTGCCTGCACCGCCATCCCTAATACTTCGCTTTCCAAGAAAAAAAACTTCTCACTCACATATTATTAGGTTAGAGGAGGGGGGAGGGTGGGATACTGTACATGTGTAGAGTATTGGGTTTCCTCTCTGTTCCAATTTATGGGGTTAGAGAGAGAGAAAAAAAATAAAAAAAAGTTCAATGGAATGACAAGGGACCTAGCCAGAATACAATGGAACCAAAACCTGATAGGAAGAATTGTAATGGGACAAGTGATTTTTAAGGAGGAGATGTTTCAGGTACAGGATAGGTACATTCTAAAACTGAGGAAATGTGATAGAACCACTGTCTTGGATAATGAGGGAAACGGTGAATATGGTGAAACAAAAAAAATGATATATGATGCATAGCAGTGAATTCTCAAGTAAGAACTTAGCCAAATGCAATAAAGTGAGAGGGGAAGTGAAGAGGAAAATGAGTCTGACAAGGAGAGCATATGACAATGGGTGACAATCAGGATAAAAGGAAACCGAAAAATTTTCTAACAGCATTAAATAGTGAGGGATAGCAAAAAGTAGAGTGGGTCCTATTTGGGGCAAAGAAAATGATATAAATTTAGGGCACAGGGAAAGCCTAAAAATTTAACAAGAACTATATATGTGTTTATTACAGAAGAGGATGCTGACAAGATAGCAGTAGAAAATGATAGTGATAATGGATGGGCTAAAAATTGATAGGTAGGACATGCTAGCTATCCTTAAGAGAGACAAGTCACCTGGTTGTCTAACAAGGGGCATACACATGATGGGTCGTGAGAGGGCTGCTCTTGGATTTTTCGAGAGTATCCTAGTGCTTCACGTCGTTAGTGTACGCTTGAGCTGGACCATTTGACGGGCAACACGACAACTCAGTGACTATCGCTGTGCTGTGCAGATACATGGATTTGGGCCTGTGTCTATGGAAGTTTGTGCATTCTCCCCGTGCTTGCGTGGGTTTTCTCCGGGTGCTCCGGTTTCCTCCCACATCCCAAAGATGTGCTCTTAGGCTAACTGGCAAAACAAATTCTTCCTAAATTTTCTCAAATTTGGTTTTTAATCCATATATCTATAAACATAGACAGGGATCACGGGTAGTGGTGGAACATCGGGGTGGCGGCATGGGCTCGTTGGGCCGAAGGGCCTGTTTCCCGTGCTGTTTTGTTCTTTGTATTCAAGGTTGCTAAAGAAAATGGGAGTGGAAATAACGAAAGGACTTACCATAATCTTCCAAACTTCCTGAGGCATGGGTAGGTTCCAAAGGATTGGATGGTTGCAAGTATTCAAATTAGGATGCAAAGACATTCCTAATAATTAAATCCAATAGAGGCAGCAGAGGAAGATTCTGGGAGAAGTCAACTCAGTCATCACGACTGGAAAAATGGATCACAAGAATGTTAGGGCACTTGAGGAGGTGCACTGATTTACCAGAATGACTCCAGGGATGAGGGATCTTAGTTACAAGTTTACGTTGGAGAAGCTGATGTCGTTCTCCTTGGAACAAGAAAATTGAGTGATGATTTCATGGAGTTGTACAAGACAACGAATGACTTAAGTAAGACGGTCAGCGAAAAGCTACTCCTTTTAGCTGAATCTGCAAGGAATAGATGACACAGATTTTAGGTCTTGAGTGAGATGAGCAGAGGGCACTGCGAAAAACTTTTCTGAAACATATGGTAATAGCCTAGAACTTGCTACCTTCAAGGAGGGGTGGAATCAATAATTTCAAAATGAAATTGGAGGGCATATTTAGAAAATAAACTTTAATGGATGAGGGGATAGAATGGGTGAAACATAGAAGATAGGAGTACAATATCAAGGGTAGGACTCTTAGCAGTGTAGAGGAGCAGAAGGACCTTGGGGTCCAGGTCCATAGGACTCTTAAATCAGCCTTGCAGGTGGAGGATTTGTCAAGAAGGCATATGTTGTACTAGCTTTCATTAATCGAGGAATGGAGTTTAGGTGTCAGGAGGTAATGCTACAACTTTATAAGACCCTTGTTAGACCCCACTTGGAGTACTGTGCACAGTTCTGGTCGCCTCATTACAAGAAGATGTGGAAACTATGGAAAGGGTGCAGAGGAAATTTACAAGGATGTTGCCCAGATTGGTTGGCATGCCTTACGAGGATAGGTTGAGGGAACTAGGTCTTCTCTCCCTGGAGAGACAAAGGTTGAGAGGCGACCTGATAGAAGTTTATAAGATGTTGATATAGATAGGGTGGATTCTCAGAGGCTATTTCCCAGGGCTGAAATGGTCACTACAAGAGGACACAGGTTTAAGGTGCTGGGGAGCAGGTACAGAGGAGATGTCAGGGATAAGTTTTTCACTCAGAAGGTGATGAGTGAGTGGAATCGACTGCCATTGGTGGTGGTAGAGGCGAGCTCATTGGGGTTTTTTAAGACACTTCTGGATGAGTACATGGGATTTAATGGGATTGAGAGTAATAGGTAGGTATGTAGCCTGGTAGGTATGGATATGATCGGTGCAACTTGTGGGCCGAAGGGCCTGTTTGTGCTGTAGTGTTCTATGTTCTATGAACAGGAGGAGGCCAGTTTGCTTTTTGAGTCTACTCTGCCATTCATAACGATTATGGCTATTGTCCAACTCAATAGCCTAATCTTGCTTTCTTCTCATAACCTTTGATCCCATTTACCCATTTCAATCTTTTGGCATCAACTACTTCCTGTGGTAATGAAATAAAATCAGTGGAGAACGTGGCATCGATCCCATTGCGTCTCACATGTGAAGCAAGTGCTCTATCATTTGAGCTAATTCCCCCAACTTGATATTGACTGACTGACTGGATTGTTCCATAAAAAGCTGGGATAGACTTGGTGGGCTGAATATCCTTCTCCTGTGCCATAATGATACTGTATCTGGAATTGTAATGTTGTTCTTTAAAGTGGAAATTTCTGTCCCTGGTTTTTAAATTATTTTCATAGAATAATTATTTGCTACTTACAAACTTGAAAGAATATTCACTGGCCCATCAATGACCTGGAGCTCAGTTTCTGAGCAAACTGACTTATTATTCATTGGTGGGATATGAGCATTGCTGGTTAGCCAGCATTTATTGCCCATCCCAGACAAAGGCGGCAGATTTCCTTCTTTAAGGGACATTAGTGAACCAGAAGGATTTTTTCTGACACTTGACAATGGTTTCATGGTCATCGGTAGATTCTCAATTCCAGATATTCTTGAGTTCAAATTACCATCTATCATGGCAGAATTTGAACCTGGGTCCCCGGAACATTAGCTAAGTTTCAGAAATAATAGCAAAAATACCACTCGGCTATTATCTTCCCAACTTGAAACTGGTTTTAGTTGAGTTGAAGGTGGGGTAGGTTTAAATTTCTTGTTCATTCTGCTAATTGAGCCTATAATTTGGTGAAGATCAGGTGCAGCATTGCAGTAGTATGGAGAAGTATATTGTTATGATGACATAATCTTATTTGACTGCAGTGTTCACTAAGATAGGTCTCTGGTGGTTCCATTGCCAAGGATCATGGCTTGAACATCATTGTGCAGTAGGTGGAGGAAGACAAATTTCTGAAGACAACTGTTACATTCAATTTTTTTTCTGATCCTGGGTGTTTGCCACAGTTTAGTTTTTCCTTCAGTTTTCTTAACTCATGATCTTATGATGGAAGAAAGATCATCAAGGAACCGAGGAAGAGTTGACCCAAGAATACTGCCCCAAAGAACTTTTGAAAGGATGTTCTAAGGTTTTAATTATTGTCTTAACCAACCATCTTTCTTTGCCCGAGATACAATTCTAGTTAGATAACTGGGAATTTCTATGCAAATAGTTGTTCTCTTTTAGCCAAAATAAACCCAATTATCCATTTTAAGCATTGGTATTAGAATGTTGGATACCATTTACAAAGAACAAAACAGCACGGGAAACAGGCCCTTCAGCCATTTTCAATCACCCAATTATGGGTGATTGCAAACATTGCAAAATATCTACTTTGCTTTATTTGTTCAGTGCCATCCTGGTTCTATCTTAAATCAAGATCTTGTCAGACTAGAAAAACCCTAACAAATTATATTAAGGTGCGCCTTGCAAAGATTCTATTGTAGTAGTCAGAATCCATTTGCTTATCATAATTGCACAATGTGCTAAGTAGGCAAACAAACAGCACTGCTACATATTTTAGTGGCATCCTGATTTAATAAAATCTTTTATAGCTCTCTCCACGGCCACTTTGCATTTAAAATGTGAATTGTTCTTGCAGTAATTAGTACTCATTACTTTAACTTCAATCTTGAACTCATGCTGGAGCATTAGACACAATGCAAAATGATTGTAATATTGAATTTTCATTTTTTTTTTGAAGCATGAAATTCCATCCATTGTTTGAAGTTAGGCAATGACAACAGTGGAGCATCCCATCACTGAATTTTAGCAATATACCTGCCAATCTGACATCCTACAGATTGGAGGTGAGTTAATGAAAGCCCACTATTTAAAAAGGCAGGTAGAGAGAAAACAGGGAACTAGGGGCCAATGAACCTAATGTCAACAGTGGGGAAGATGCTGGAATCCATTGATTTACTCATGCTGAACAATCAGCATGGTTTACAAAAGGGGAAACTCCTGCTTGAAGAATCTATTGGAACTCCGAGGATGCAACAATTAACCAAGGCGAACACATGGATGTGGTTTCTTTAGACTTTTGACAAGGTTTCATATAGCAAACAACGTAAAATTAAGGCATATGAGGTTGTGGGTAATGTCTTGAAATGGATAGAAAGCTAGTTAGCAGATAGAAGGCAGAGTTGGCAATAAATGGGTCTATTTCTGATTGCTGTGGTACCCTACTACTCACTGCCTGCCAATAGTTGGATCCCAGCTATTCACATTATATACTGATTTGGAAGATGGTACTAAATGTATTCTAAATTTAAGATTTCTTGTGTTATACTAACAAAATGCTGTTCATAGATTACATGGGAAGAAGGAAAATAGTCATAGCTAGGGTGTGGAGAAATATCAGCTACATATATGGGAGGTCCATTGAAAAGTCTGATGGCAGCAGGGAAGATGTTCTCGAGTCAACGTGTCCTGATGTTTGCATCTTTTCCTCAGCGGAAGGTGAAAGAGAATGTGTCCAAGGTGCATGATTAAGCTGGCTGCTCTTTGGAGACAGTGGAAAGTGTTGGCAGAGTCAATGGATAGGCAGCTGGTTTGTGAGATGGACTGATTACATTCATGTACATTTGTAGTTTCTTGCTATCTTTGTCAGATCAGGAGCCATATTAGACTGTGATGCACCATATAAAGTATTCTTTTTGGAAGTATCTTAAAAATTGAAGTCATAATGGACATGCAGAATTTCTTCATCCTTCTGAAAAAAAAAGATAAACAAATCCACTAATGCTTCTACGTGGAGGGATCAGGACAGCTTGGTGATCTGGAAACTTGATACAAAAGTTAAAAGCACATTGCAGATGCTGAAATCTGAATTATTGCCAGATCTGCTGAGGTTTTTCAGCATTTTCTCTTTTGATAAAAGTTGAATGGGAAGGTGAGCTGTAAGGGTAACAATGCCTCCGTGTGATTTGGACAGATCAAATGAATGGGCATATGCATATAAATGTAAATAAATGAGAGATTATCCATTTTTGGTAACAAACAGCAGGTTATTATTTGAGTGAGTGTAAATGGAGAGAGGTGGATAGTCAGCAAGATCTTGGTGTCCTTGTGCATTAGTTACTGAAAGAAGGCACACCAAGTGCAGCAGGCAGCAAAGCAAACAAATGGTATGTTGATCTTCATAGTGAGAAGATTGGAGTATGGTAGTACAAATGTTTTATTTCAATTGTATTGGACATCAATGAGACACCTGGAGTATTGTGTGCAGCCCTGGCGGCCTTCTGAGGAAGAGTGATAAAGGGAGTGCAGCAAGGGTTTACAGGCTGATTCCTGGGATGGTACGGCTCTCATGAGGAGGAGATGCCAAGTTGGTAGGATTATAATCATTGTAGTTTATAAAAGCAAAGGGGACATCATAGAAATGTTTTATTAAAAAATTAGACAGGATGAGGGAAATGAGGATGAGACTAGACATCAGCATTTGAAGGGTTTATCCTTAGAAAGGAGGTCAGAAGAATTTCCTCCCCCCCCCCCCTCAGATGGGTTGCAAGAAGAATTAAGATATAACGCATGGGGCTAAAAAGGATATGGGAGCACGAGAGTAGAAATACAGATTCAGGATGCTGAATTTCGTGATCAGCCATGATCAAAATGAAATGAATGGTGGAGCAGATTTGAAGCAGTGAATGACCTACTCCTGTTTCTATTTTCTATATTTCAAGATCTCTGACAGAATTAAATGTCTAATTGGCAGAAGGAACACTGCCACCAGGATTTCTAGATGCACCAGGGACATTCAATTACTGTATTGTTGTTTGGGGTGGACATCCTGCTCCACCCCACAATCCTAAGACTGCAAGCAGTTCTCCAATGCCATAACAATGCTGGTCACTAATGCTGAGGTCTAAGAAGGTCATCAGTAATTAGGACAGTGAGACACGATAGGAATCGCAGAGAAAGGGCAGCCTCAAATTGCTCTCCGTGCAAGAAGATTATCCTTTAGCTTGCCAACTTTGCTCTTGAATCAACTGGGGCTGAATTTCTACCTTGAACCTTCCTGCCTGATTATATGTCTACACCGTGCCCTAGATTGCATCTTATGGAGGGGGCAGAACATTGAATCTGCCCACTAATTTAGCACGTTTGGATAACAACTAGTTAAAAAACAGTTGATACTAGGTTTAATAAAAGTTAATTAAATAATCATTGTCTCTTCTCTTGATCTACTGTGACCCAATGACTCATGGTAGTTGAAGCTGAAAGTCAAACTTAGAAATATATTTAAATCCCATTTAAAACTCAATTCTTTAACCTTTCCAGCAATAAGAATATTAAAAATGAAAAGTAAAGCTTTAAATTACAATACTGAAAAAGTTTATTTTCATTAAACATTTTAAATAAAAACACTAAGCTTTGTTTCAGAAGCAAACTGTAAAGTTTCAAAAGTTTATTATTAAAATAAATATCAGTCAATTTAAATTTTCAAACACTTTGATTTTAAGCTGTTTGTTCAGGTTATCATTTATAGGATCAGAAAGGATCATAGCCAAGCCAATATTAGGATTCAAATTTAAAACAGATCTCCAGGTAATGATAAAAATCATTAGGAAACCATTTTCATTCTACATCAGATAGCAAAGCCATGGCCCCTAGACACCAGCATGACTCAAAACATAGTTCAAATTTGTCTTGCTCTAAACAGAAAAAGCTAAGAATGATATCCTTTAACTACCATCCCAGTCCAAAAAAGAAAATACTTGATATTCTACTTAGTTTATTGCTGTCTGTGAATGGCAGGGAAAGGGGCCCCAAAAATGCAAATGACAGACCTACCATATCCATACCCTTTGCTTGGCAAAGGTTTCAACACTTTCATATATTACCATGACCTTGTTTCCTGTTGAAAGGCAACCTTGAGGTAAGATGGGCCAATCTGGTTTTCAAATGGGTAGAAACAAACTTTTGTAAGTAAATGCTCAAATGGGGTTGGTGTGCATTTCAGAGCATCATAATCAGATCACATTGTGATAACATTCTAATTTTCAGACTGCATCTAAAATCTGTAAAAAGTATTCATCTTTTGAGGAAATGGGTCTAGGTTTATTACAGAACTGGTGCTTAAATGATACCACACTTGCAGTTTGAGGATAAGAAACCATTTCCAAATTCAATATGGCTAATGGAGACAAAATGAATAAAAGTGGGAGAAGGCTCATGCTTACGCACACATTTTTGTGCTTTAAAAAAATTCTATGTAATTTGTATCTTCAGATGTGATTGAACATCAAGCCTGAAGGGAGTGGGGAAAAAGTGGTATTTTTGGGTCAAGAAACAGAAATGAGGCCAAATGCTGATAAGCTACTTATACTTTCAGTTTACAGAGTTCATACCAGAAGAATTGCTGCTGTTGACACAGTGCAAAAAGTGAATGAATGCCCTGAAAGAACTCCTGTTTTAAAAAAAAACAAAGTCTGGAAAGATGATTAGAAGATAACTTTCATTAGAACTCAAAGTATTCTCCTTGAAAAGCACATCAGCTGCTGAAAATTACAATGTGGTTTCAAAAACTTACAAAAAATTCAAATATAGAAGTTTCTGTAGTACAATATAAATGCATTCTGGAGTAGGTTACACAACCGGGAAATATGAAACATCATGCCAAGTACTTTTAGCCAACCTTAAAAAGGATCAAATTCGTAACTGCCTTCTCAAATTTATGCAGATTAGGAAAAGACAAGGTTATACAAGCAGCAGTATCAATCTACATACATACTAAACCAAAACTAAAACCAAAGTTATTAAAACTGAAGTCGTTTTTTAAAAAAAAGCAATGCAAGTTCTTCTGCTTTATAAACAACAGCACATCAACAAAGGGAAAAAAAAACTAATTGAAGTTTAATAAAAAGTTACACAAACTACAGGATTTCATATTTCCTCTCTTTAAGAAGATGAATCAAACTATATACATCTCAACATTCAACTTTAGCTTCATATGACTCATGGGCAAGTAATGGTTTCAAAAGTTGTTACCCATACTGCACTGCTCCCTGTAAAAGGTGCAAGAAAAAGAAACAGCATGTTGTGTTACCTTCAGATTTTGTATGGACTTATTGCTTTCAATTATGGCAATAATTAGAAGAGTCACAAACAAGAGAGCATGCACAAAGTAGAAGCAGATGATTTTAGTCTGTGCACCGTATTCAGTTTTAATCCCGAGATCTTTTAAAAAAAAATTCCAGGTTATGTTCACACTATGCCTTAAGGATAACTTTACGCTTTTTCCTTAGGGTAAAGAGAAGGGTTTTCAACATGAAATTTCTGCTGCTTGAGGGGCAGAGTTTTCAACGCTTCCCACATTACTATTTGAGTTAGCATTGGTGTTCTGGTTCAACACCGTGGTTGGGTGGCCATAAAACTTGGAAGCTTCCCCAGTGTGAGCTCGACTCCTGTTGCTCTCTTGAGACACTACGCTGGATCCTGATGCTGAACGGGATCTCATAAGACGAGTCATGCTGGCTGCAGGCACTATAATTAAAGAACAGGGCAGAAAGAGAATGCATGGTTCACCAGGTGCAATGAATATTTATAAATGGTACCAAATCCATCAGAGGTAAATGCTTTCTACTTACTGTAGCCCATGCCTTGCACAAAGTATTTGAAAGCTTCTGTAAATTTTGCCGGCTGCAGGAGAAAAAAATAAAACCCATTCATGAAAACATTAAAAAAACTTCAGAATTATCCTGTATAAAAATAATCCATCTTGCTTATAACAGATTTGTGTCCATAATATGCCTTTCATCTGGAAGGTAGTTAAGTGCAAGAGTGCTCAGGGAACTCTGCTCTGTTCAAATCCACCCCAAAAAATCCAGACAGGAAACCAAGTCAGTTTATACATGTATAGCATCCTAATGAGGAGACAATATCACACAATTTATATTTCACCTTTAATTTGATAAAATGTTCCAAAGCATTTCAGTGTTATTACAGATCAAGATCTTAGGGTTTTGGGGTAACATATGGATATGGACTGACAACTGGTAAGTGACAAGAAACAAAAAAAAAGGAACAAATAGGTCTTTTACAGAGTGGAAAGTGGTGCCTAGTGTGATATCATAGGGATCAGTGCTTGAGCCCAATTTATTGACAATATGTAATCAATGATTTGGAGGAGGGAATCAAATGGAATATTTTCAATTTTGTGGACAACCTAAAATTAGTGCGCAGAGGGGGGGGAAAAGAGAGAGAGAGAATAGAGAGTGAAAATAGAGGTTTCAAGGCAATTTAAGCACACTGGGCAGAGTTTTCCCATTTCATCTGCCACAGGAGTTGTAGTAGGCAGAACATGGACCATGAAAAGCTTTGTAGACTTGAGGAGGGATTTTCCAGTGTTTGGGGGCAACCGTGGCTGGAAAAAAATAAAAATCACACCAATTGAGTGAATGAGCAAATACATGACAGATGATAGATAATGTGGATAATTTGAAATTATCCACTTTTGGTAGTAAAAAACAAAATGGCACAGGATTATTTTAAAGGTGATGATTTGAACATATTGATGTGCAAAGGGATCTAGGTATTCTTATAGTCACTGAAAGCAAGCATGCTTGTGTAGCAAGCAGTCAAGAAGGCAGATTATACGTTGGCCTTCACTGCATAAAGATTTTAGTACTGAAGAAAGGATATTTTACTGCAACTGTACAAGTCTTGGTGAGACTACATTTGGAGCAGCATCCAGTTTTGGTCTCCTTATCCAAGAAAATGTATATCTGTCATAGGGAAGAGTGCAGCAAAGCTTCATCAGACTATTTCCTGTGATGGCGAGATTTTCCTACGAGGAGCAATTGGGTCAACTAGGCCTGTATTCACTTGTGTTTAAAAGAATGAAAGGGGATCTTAAATGCAGACAGGGCTGGACGCAGGTATTTTTCTTCCCCTGTTTAGAGATCCAAGAGGTCAGTCTCAACATGTAGGGTAGGTATTTAGGACTGAAATGAAGTGAAATTTTTTCACTCACTTGTATTACATTAGGCCGTGGTGGCAAAGTCACAATGGATTCAAGAAAGAAATGGATAGGATTCTACACACAGGAGACATCAAGGGATATGGGATTGAGAGCATGAGTATGGCATTGAGACGAGATCAGCTACTATCACTAAGTGGTAGAGCAGACATGATTAGCTGAACGAATGATGTACTCCTATTTTCTCTCAAAAGAATACCTTTGAGGAAAGTGAACGAGAGGGTTGGAGTGTTTAGGAAAGAAATTCAAGAGCTCAGAACTCAGGTAATTGAACACGAAGCCACCAATGGCAGAATAGTTAAAAATCAGAGTTGTGCAAAAGACCAAGATGAGTGGGGATATCTTGGAATTGTAGAGCTGGGGGGAAGAGTAGAGATAGATGAAGTTAAGGCCACGGAAGGCTATCACCATTAAGTCAATGTGTGTTAAATAGTCTATTTGACAAAGTCTCAAACATACCTGAACAACTTGTGGCAGTCCTCCACAGTCAGACATCTAGTTCATACGAAAGGAGAGAATAGTTGTCAAAATCTTATATCTAAATTGTGATAATAGTGTAATTGATTCTTTAATTACTTATTTAGCCCTTGAAGAACAATTGGAATTGTATTTGCCACAACAATGTTATTTATTTAGTATGTGGTTGCATCATTATTGTATCCAACAATTATTTTCTTGGAAGTAGCCATTTTAGTTTCAAAGTGTCTAGATACAAAGACTGTAATTATTTACAATACCCACTTTCTTCATAAAAATATTAGACAAGCCCAAAAACCAGCCCCAGCTGTTATCAGGTAGATAAACTGTTCAAGCTAGGTCAGCATCATTGCAATTAGACCATGGCTCAGCTTTTAAATTTCTCTCCATTTGTGAACACATGCTGTTTTCACTCAGCGAATAATGCATGTTCAGTAAGTATCCTCTGCCGTTTAAAAAAAATCCAGCTAGCCAAGTCCCATTCTTGATTTGACTTGTCCAATAATATCAGTTAGGATCATAACCTTGCAAATTAGTTATCGGGTAAAACAAATAGAGTTCCAACTTGCACAATTAGAGGCAAAGCCAAGCCCAATTTCATCCTCTCCAAAGCATCTATTTCAGCCCCTCCCCCTCACTGAAAACAAAAGGACTTGGACAAACCAATAGTTGCACACTAGACATATAGTGACACCTCTGGCTTACGTAGCTTTGGAGCATTTACCCACTACAAACATCCAAAGATAATAAGAAAAAAATCTTCAACAGGTCCATCAAGTCTGCCCTATGTTTTCTGACAAATGGGTTGGAATACACAGAATTTCAAAACATCTTCTGGCTACTTTAAGGATGCTAATGTAATCAAAATACACATCTGACACCAATTACTATCATTTGCAATATTTGTCACAACAATTTTGAAGTACACAATGAATGATGAGATAGAAGTTTTTTTTTTGTAGATGTAACAAAGTAACTTTACAGGGTAAACGGTAGGACTCTGAAGAGTGCAGTTGAACAGAGGGATCTGGGAATACAGGTACAGAATTCCCTAAAAAGTGATGTCACAGGTGGATAGGGTCGTAAAGAGTGCTTTTGGTACACTGGTTTATAAAGACCAAAGTATCAAGTATAAAAGTTGGAGTGTTATGGTAAGGTTGTATAAGGCACTGGTGAGGCTGAATTTAGAGTATTGCATATGGTTTTGGTCACCTAGTTACAGAAAGGATGTAAATAAGGTTTGAATGAGTGCAGAGAAGTTCACAAGAGTGTTGCCGGGACTCGAGAAGCTGAGTTACAGAGAGAGATTGAATAGGTTAGGACTTTATTTCCTGGAGCATAGAAGAATGAGGGGAAATTTGATAGACATGATAGATTTTAATGGGTATAGATAGTGAAGGCAAGCAAGCTTTTTCCACTGAGACTAGGGGAGAAAAAACCAGAGGACATGGCTTAAGGTTGAAATGAGAAAAGTTTGCGGGCGGGGGGGGGGGGGGGGGAGAGGGCTGGAGTGGAGAGATTCTTCATGCAGAGAGTGGTGGGAGTATGGAATGAGCTGCCGGGTAAAGTGGTAAATGCAGGGTCACTTTTAACATTTAAGAAAAACTTAGACAGGTTTGTGGATGAGAGGAACGTGGAGGGATATGGTCCAAGTGCAGGTCAGTGGGACTGGGCAAAAAAGGTTCAGCACAGACAAGGGCCAAAAAGGCCTGTTTCTGAGCTGTAATTTTCTATTGTTCTAAGTCACTGAGGAATTGGCTTTAAGCATCAAAAAAACAGGATCAGTTAGTACCAGACTTTTCCTGAAGAAGGATGTCAAGCTCACTGGCTTACAGTTTCCAGTTCTCTCTCCTTTAAGGCATAGCATTACATTTGCAAATCTCAATCTAAAAAACTTTGGAAAATCCCACCAATGCATTCACCATTTTAGCATATTTTAGAAGCTTAGGGTCAGAGCTTTTAATCCCAATTCCTTATCTTTACTTCACTTGGAACATACTCTTTACCTTTTCCATCAATTTTTTACTACCTTACTCTCATTCTATTTTTCTCCCTCAACTGTAAGCAATGCCTTCCTGTAAACTTGTCTTTTCAATAATTAAAGCTTCAGCCACACCAAACTAATTCAAATTCTATAGCCATTTACAACACGTACCAACAATTTGTGCAGTTAGGTTACATTACCTTTAGCAGAGTAGTCTTTGTTGGATCAAGCTTAGTGTTGCAGTCAACCTGAAAGAAATATCAGCATTTTCACATCAAACTTTTTCATGGTTATGAAGCTGATCACAGTTAAGAACCAAGAAGGTGGTGGGGGACAATTTAAATAAATAGATCTTATACATCCTGAATGCATGCCAACTCCTATTCTGATTTGTGTAATGACAAGATAGGGTGGAAGTGTTGCATACTAATTAAAAGCAAATAAATTCTATGTAATTCAAGTGTCAACTTTCTCCCCTCAAGCTGCAGACTCTGCATTTCACTGACAGTACACATGGGACTTGAAACTAATAACTAACTTTGGGGAAATATAAAGTGACTTGGGATAGGGGCAGAGGCCAGAGACAATTGGGGCTTTCCAAGGAAATTGGATCAGCCCCCGAAGAGGAAATACTTGCAAGACTATTGCCAAAAAAAAGAGGGGGATGAGCCTAGCTACAGAGAACCACAGATGGATATAGCAGACTGAGTAGCCTCCTCATGCTCTGTAACCTTTGTCTCTCGGTTCTATAATTGCTGTATGATTCTATACTTGCAACTGGCTTCAAAATATCAGGCCAACTCATTTTTCAGCACCTTCTGGCATCTGGCTTGTGATGAAATTTATTTATGAACAACTGGAACAATCTCAGATATTGCAAAATGACAAACTGAATGCCTGCAAGTTTCCCTCCAAACCACACACCATTTCAACCTGCCATTGCGCCTAATTTATGAAACTGCTTCCCTAATAGCACTGAGTTTGCCTACAGGTTCAGAAGGCATCTCGCTACCATCTGCTCAAAGCAGCAGCAAATGCTGGCTTGCTAATGATGCCCCAACCTCAAATTAATCTGCACAAGCATCCACTTCCAGCAGGAAGCAAAAGACAAATAATTCTTTTTCTTCTCATATGAAGACACTTAAAACTAAAATGATACTAAATCTTCCCTGGAAGACTTCCTTCAATCATCATTCCACTTTGCATTAGTCAACATGCACCAAAGTTGTTTCCACATCCCAATTTTAGAGGCCTTAAATCCAAACATTTTGTATCTATTTGGCAGTTGTGGATAGATGGTTACAATTTCTAAAATTGCTACTGGTGTAAGTTAACATTTAATTTTCTACTTCAATGACTAAATCAAGCACTGAGCGCGGTAATTAAATCAGTTTGCGCAGACCAAGATCAGAGCAAAAATCAATTTGGAGTATAGATTCCTGTTAAAATGCTGGCTATATGTATTTTTCCAGACATTTGTGCTAATGCAGCTAAAGATGAGACAACAGTACAAACAATTCACCTAACAAATAGCCAATAACTCATGAAGGTAATATTTGTTAATGTTCACCAGTTCCTCAATATGATCTCAAAAAAAAGGATGGTTTTCAGTGAAACTTTGTATGCAGAACTGATTTGCAAACATCATTTTTAAGGGTATAGATATTTTTGTTGCAGAATAATCCACACTGCAACTAAAAAGTTATATGCAGCAACACAAGTAGTAAGACCACTTTAGTCTATTATTGCAGCAGAATAATAAAAAGTATTTAAAATCACTGAACTTTAGTACAGATTCCAAGGATAACTGCAGAATTGTTCCAGGTGTTTACTGTTTTGATAACTTAAGGAAATGAAATATGTCAGCACTAAGGACTGGAACCATTTTAGTTTCTTAGCTGTAGGGCTATTTGAATGGTGGAAGAAGGGCAAACTTTAGAAAACTGTCCAATTTAATTCAACTCAAATGTGCCAAATCACAGATTTTTTAAATTATCAAATACAAAATTAAGTAGGTTTCCATTTTGTGATGACACAAGGCAAGGATGTGAACACAAGCTAAATTGACACCATGGCATTATTCAGTAAGTAGTTACCATTTTTAAAGAAAAACATAAGTCTGAACAGCAATTTATGCAATTTGAATAATAATCTTAACATACCACAGCATCCACCGCAGGTGAAGCATCTCCAACCACCAACAAAGCAGGACATCTACAAACAAAACATGATCAATAAAACATATTACCATTAAGGAGGCAGATTGTAGCTTAGAATCTAAATAAAACTCAGCTAAATGATGTTCATACAAGCCTAATCACGTCCCAGTTTCTACATTCCACTCCCAATCCAGAATCAGGTCTGATTCTCTTTCATCTGCTGCTCACACAAAGTCATCCCCTCATCATTCAGAGCCTGGTCATCCTGGCAATGGACCAATTTTCTGCTGCAAGTTAATGACCAATGGTCCACCTACAGTGAAGGAGGCCATTCAGCTCAGCCTGCACTGACAGCATCCACCTAAGCTCTATATCCACGCGTTTACCCTAGTTAGTCCCTCACCACTAAGGGAGTAATTTAATATGGCCAATGCACCTAACCAGCAAGTCTTTTGGACTGTGGCAAGAATCTGGAACAAACCCACGCAGGTACATGTAGAACATCAGATTCAGCACAGATAGTGACACAGCTGGGAATTGAACTCAGGTCCCTGGTGCCATGAGGCAACAGTGCTAGTCACTGTGCCATCCCCATGACTGAAAGTCCAAATGTTGATCAGGACTGATCACTTCATAAAAAACTTCAAAGCATGGGCACAAGTTGGGAGGAATTTCACAAATGGTCGATTCCTGATTTTCTGGCTGTCCAGCTGTTGTGGGTCAGGCTTGTCAAAGTTTATTCCCAGTGACTAGCCTAATGTAACATGTTCCATTTTTTTTACTCAGCAAATCTTCAATGTCATATTTAAACTTCAAATTAAAAATAAACAAACTCACTGTAAAACTTGGTGATGGTGGTGATGATGATGATGCCCTGCAGGAAGAGGGCGCTCAACATCCAAATCTCTTCGGCTGCAAGAAAAAGAACATTTAGAGAATGCTTCTCAATCTTTGACTAAGATCAAGTCTAGTATTGAGCTTGGTTGAAGTCATTAGGTTACATGTTTGTTTCAAATGAAGCTATTTTTAAAAGCAGCATCTCGGTCTTTTGGCTAAGATGCAGGAGGAGCTATGCTTACTCCAATCAGCTTGGATCATGTAAATCAAGCCCAAGACAGGAGGTGGCAGCCCTGCCTTAATCAGCTTGGATCAGGAATGTCTCAACTTAAGACTGTGATTGAACTCGACTGGATTGAATTGGAATAAACAAAAAAATGTTTAGGGAGTTTGCTCATGTCCAAAATCAGTAGCTGCTTGCCTGTTAATTCCCAAATTTCCACTGAGTCTCAATTTCTTTTGCCAAAAGTACAGAATAAAACTGCTTTGCTTTAGGCACAGATGTTCCAAATATTACAACTCCATATTTTACATTTATTTAGTGTCTCAAGTAGGCTTTCATTCACACTGCAATGAAGTTATTGTGAAAATCTCCTAGTCACCACACTCCAGAGCTTGTTCAAATACACTGAAGGAAAATTTAACATGGCCAATGCCCCTAATTAGCATGTCTTTCAGGCTGTGGGAAGAAACTCATGCAGATGCGGGATGAATGTGCAAACTCCACAGTGATCAAAGCTGGGAATTGAACCGAGATCCCTGGCATTGTGAGGAAGCAGTGTGAACTACTTTGCCACCCATATGAATATTTTAATAAATTTACCAGTCACACCAAACCGCAAATAAGTCCAATGCTAGTTCCAAATATAAAAAAAATCTTGTTTGGTAGCACTAATGTACCAGCCAGGGCATAAGTATAGGAGAATAGCTAAAGCAAATGTTGATCTCCTTGAGGCAGGCAAAAATCATGAGAAATGACAAAGACATTGTTCATAGGAACAGAGAAAACAGGTGCAGGAGTAGACCATTTGCTCCTTCGAGCCTGCACCACCATTCAATTCTATCATGGCTGATCGTGACTAAATATTGCATATCTTCATAGATAACAAATTGTATGCTAGAAATAGAGGGTGACCAAGGGGAAATAAGAATGAGAAACTTTAGATCATAAATAGCAGCACAGAAAAATTTAAGTGGTTAAGATGTGACAAATCCCCCCCATCACATAAACCCTCCTCATGGACACCCTCTCACCCTGACCCTCCACAGCAGGAAGCCCCCCCCCCCACATTACCCTAGGAAATTCTTACTTTAACTTAATATAGCAAGATATTTAAATGCATGGTAATGATCTTTCATAGTAGAGACCCCATTTCAACACTGGCAAGACAATAAAGCCAGCATGAAAACAGCTGTGTGACTCCCTTGGACTCCATGTTGCCAAAAACAGGGGCAAAAAAAAAATTGAATGTAGTTCTGACTCTCCAAAATTCTTAGATTCTACCGAAGTTCCAGAAGTGAAAGTTAACAAGCATAACACTGTTTTCTCCTTTCTTGAGTAATAACCACAGACTAAATGCCATTGAATACTTATAGTCCATCAAGTCTGCATTAAATCGCCAAAACAGCATCTCACCCAAACTCACCACCCAATCTTATCCCCATAACCCTGCATGCTTATGATAGCTGAATCTACACATCTTTAAATATTAAGGCGCAACTTAACATGGCCAATCATCAAACATCTTTGGACTGCAGGGGGATCCTCACGCAGACACAGGAAGGAAGATGAAAACTTTACACAGACACTCAAGGCTAGAATTGAACAACAGTGCTAACCACTGTGCCACCATTTTGCCCTCTGGACATCATTAGGAAGATACTGAAATCCAGAGTCACTGCAATCCCTTAGCTTTCTTAAATTCACATTTTTCTCCAAATTAAATGTTTGCCCACTTAATCATAGTTATCCTTTTGTAGCTCCTTACGTCCTCTTTACTACTTACTTCCCTATCCTTCATTAGAAAAGACAGCAACCATATACAAAATACAAGGTCTTCTTGTTCAAACCATTTGGTACCAAATTATAATTAAGGTCCTAGCACTAATTCCTGTGGAATTTCACTAGTTACAGCCTGCCAAGACAAAAAAGACCCATTATGCCTGCTATATGAACAACTGAATGTTACCTCCTACATCATGAGCAAATATTTGTGTAGTGATCTGTGATGTGGTACTTTAGACAAGTGTACATCTACAGATTCCTCTTTATTTACTTTGAATGTTATTTCTTTAATTAAAACTAATAAATTAGTCAAAATCTATTTCCTTTCTATTTCAATCCCTTCTGGAATAGGGCAGTTACATTTTCCAATCTGATGTGACTTTTGCAGAAACTAAGACAAAGGATTGGTCTGGAACATTAATACCAATGCATCTACTGTCTCAGCAACCAATTTATTTGAAGACTCCGGAGTGAAGTCTTCATCTCCATCAGGACAAATTAGTATCTTTTCTCTCATTAGATTTCTAGGATTACATTAGCATTGTTGGCTAGCCCAGCATTTATTGCATATTCCCAATTGCCTTCAAGAAGGTGGTGAACTGCATTCATGAACCGCTATAGCCCATGTGCTTTTAGCATGTTCCAGGGTTTTGGCAGTGTAGTTCTAAGCAAGGATTTTGGGTCTTGGAGGGGAACTCGCAGATAGTGATGTTCTCATGCACTTGGCTGTGTCACTGCCTTGAGGAAACATAAGCTGCAATTAAGCTGCTTCACAATACTATGTCTTTTTCCAAGTCAGAATCATTTATTACTTGTAACGAAAATGGATCCAGTATTACCTTACCTGTTGTACGAGTCAACAAACATCTGCAGATTGTTGTGATTAATATCAGAAGAAATGTGAGAGCGGTACAACTGGATCAACTCAGGGTTAGAATGTATTTCGTCCTAAAATAAATTGCAAATATATTAATTACAATGTCCTAATATATCAGCACAGGAGGTAGTTAACTGCTGATTTAGGGAACATAACCAATGGCTACGGGCAAAGGCTGACAAGATTTTACTTCCAGAAAGACCACCTCACATTATATATAATGTACAAATAATACAGAAATGCACTGGTCTGGCAGCAACACCTCCACTGATGCTGCCAGACTTGCTTAGCATTTCCAGCATCCACAATACTTTGCTTTTGTTATCAACTGCAGATTTGTAAATTTACTACATTTACTTACCAAAATGATGCAGATTTGTTGACAACATTCAACCTTATTATCAACGGTCGAGAAGGTATTCTTTTTTGAATGTTCTTGGGATGTGTGAAGCTGCCAAAAGTCACATTTAATGAGTGCAGCATCACATCTTTTCCCCTCCACCAAAAGGGTTCGATTCCTAACTTGAGTCGGTCACTGTGCAAAGTCTGCAGTTCTCCTGGTGTCTGCCTGGGTTTCCCCAAGATGCTCCAATTTCCTCCCATAATCTGGGAATTAGACCATGCTGAATTCTCCCTCAATGTACCCAAAAAGGCTCCAGAGCATGGTGACTAGGGGATTTTCACAGTAACTTCATTGCAGTATTAATGTAAGCCTACTTGTAACTAATAAATAAACTTTAAATACAGTTGATTCCAAATAAACTTGGAGCTTGTGATTCCAGATAAACCTAGTGTTGAAACTCCTTACTATGCCCACTCCAGTCCAATGCCATCATCTCCATATTACTTTAGATAGTGATGACACTTCAAATGCTTCGACCTCATGATGTTATTTCTTCAGTGAAACCATCATGGGAGCAGATGGATGTTGTACAATCAAGAGTGACAGAAATCCAAAAAGGTGCCCAAGGAAGTTAGTGTTAAATCTGATGTTATTTGCACAACATAAATCAAAAGCAAAATTCACAAGGAAGCAACAGGGGAAACTTGAGAGTTACTGCTTCGGTATCCTGTAGATCATATATATATGCCACTGATGGATGTTAGAGATGGAATTTCAGGATGCCAATTATGCAGAATGCACTATTCTACATGTCAATTTCCAGTTGATTTCGACATACCTGTCAAGGAGAGTGGTTAAGTGCTCCATGCACTGGATTTACTGTGATGTGGCTGACACTTGGATTAGTCATTTCAATACTGGCTACAAAAGTAAGCTTTTGTTCTACAGATTTTCTCCAAAATGTTCACTAATAAGTCCATGATGGCACTGCAAATGTGGTTTTGTTATTTTTTTTTGGGGGGGGGGGGTTAGAGAAAGATGTTGGAGATGGTCATTATATAACAAATTGCATCTTACAACTAGTCATAAAGGGTGCACGTTACTGAGATCCTTTGAAGTTGGCATGAGTTGCTTCATGATCAGGGATTATGCAGATAGGAACAATCAGAAAACAGCCATAATCCTCACTCACAGTGGAGTGAAAGCCATGGTTTGGCTGATAACAATGTTTCAGGAATTCCTATAGCAATGTCTTGATGCTGCTGGAGGAATGTCCCTTTTAACTAACCTCTAACTTCAGTTGTTAGATAGTACTTGTGGGGGCAGCTACCCACTATTTTTTTTCCCCCAACATTTCGTTCTTCTATCCATACCTGGATCAACAGCATGAAGAGATCCAAAGCAAATTGGTGTGGGTTAGAATCTGAATTGACTACAATCATGTAGGTTTCACTTCAGAATTCCTTCCATCAATTTACTCCCAGTTGACTTGCTCATTCAGCATCTTCAGTCTGCCTTCTTATCTTACTAAAGGGACTTCAGTTGCCCAATTTTGCACGTTCTTGACAAGTTGAGCTAGAGAGCTTTGCTCTTATCCACTTGGTGCTGAACTCCATTAGCTGCACGTGCAGATAGCTCTGCATTATGGTTTAATTATTGACACATTATTCCAAGGTAAAAGCTGCTGCCAACACAACTTTTTGCACTCCTCACTGAAGCAATGTTGATCTCAGTGCTCTTGCATCATGACCAAGTAAACTTGCATTATATCATGGGGCTATAGAGGGTGATGTATAATTCTGATGGTGCAGTGTCTCAGTTTTGGGCTGTTCACCATTTTCTACAGTGGCAGTACAAAATGTACTGCACAATGGGACACAGGATAATGAAGTCAAGATGGTGCAACCAATGTGAGACTAAATTACAATGTCTGCAATAAGGATGAGAATGAGATAAAGCTATTTCTTCATGTAAATTAATCTGGCAGCTACATCCCTCAGTGGTAGCATGATCAATCCTAACGTGAACTTTTAAAATTCCTATCCAGTGCACATTCTGTGCCCTTTGCAACTATTTCTAACTCGAGGTCTGTTGAAACAAGATTAGATAAACACTCAAAGGAGAGGCAGAAATAAAAAGGCAATAATAATCAACTAGTTGCCTCTTTCGCACCAAATATCATGTGTAGCTTTACCTTTAATTAGTGGAGAAAACAGAACAAAATTAAACTAGTACTACTCGTGGTGGAAAAATATAACTACATTTATTGTATGAATAATAATTATGGAACTCACCTTTCCAAACAAATGAGAGATCACAACATCTGTCAAGTTAGAGGTCCAGCCAGTAATCTAGGAGGAAACAATTTAAAAAAAAAAATCACCAACTTAAATCCTCAATACACAGCACCTCCATTTTTACCCCTCCTTCCCCTCACTCAGAAAAACCACTAACTTGTGATGTTACGCAACAATGGCAGACTTCAGAAGAATATCCACATATATCTCTACTAGAAATTTACTGGGGAGGCAATGGCATAGTAGCATTGTTGCTGGACTAGCAATTCAGCAATTGGGTGTCATGAAATATTAGGATGCTATTAAAAAGTTTTTTTTTGGCAACTGCCATGTATTTTGTAAACCATGTCAAGGCAGCACCTAAGAGAAAGGAAAGAGAACAGGGTGTTCTTTGCAATCGATACGTCAAGTGCAGCAAACAAGGAAGCAGTTTAGACACAGCTCAGGAAATGGAGAAGCTGCAGCCATCTTCAGGAAATGGCTCAGCTAGAGATAGAGTACTGGAGACATTCAAGTCCTGATCACTTAACCTGTATGGTATGGTACTTGCTGGCTGGATTTGACCAGTTGGCTCAACTGCAAATCACTGCTTTCCAATGTTAGCTTTGACCTATGCTCTACTGCCACAGTGGGCTTTACCACTTCACTGCATTCTGTTGTGTTTCCACACTTTCCCATCCCCATTAAGTTCTTTAGGATCCCAATTATGAATGGACAATATTTTTTTTTAAAAAGATCAGATGGGTAACACTGCAGTCTCTCAAAATTTCAATCAGGAAACTTCTGAATTCTCAACTCTGGCTGGCTTTGTCTGGGGTTGCAGTTGGTGGTTTGCAGTTTTAGGGGATGCGCTAGTGTAGACATCTGCTCCGTTCCCCATGGGAATACCATGAAGTTCTTCCTCTGAAGGAAATGGTCCCATTGAACTTGGCACTATTGGAGGAAAGCTGATAGCTGCTTTTGGGTTATGCAATTCCTTGTGATCTACAACAGATCGGACACTGGTCTGTTTTTGTTATGATTTTCCCCAGAGGCCCAGGCTGGACCAACCTTAATTTCTGACAAATACCAAGTCATTTGCCTTGAACAACCTATCAACCCTTAACAGAATCATGATATCCCTTTTGTGTGCTGTTTCATTTCCATCTTCCCCATGGACTGGGAACATTGTGTTAAGATGACTAAACTATTTCTTTGAATTGTCAAATGCATTTAATATACAGTGAAAAGCATTGTTTCTTGTGCACTGACTTTTGTATCTTTTTCTCCAATGCAAGAGTGTATATCTGGGGTGCATGGCGTTCTTGATTATACTGCTGCTTTTCTGAAGCAGCAGGAAATGTATAGTGTCAATGGATGGGAATCTAGTGTGCCTGATGGACTAGGCTTCCTTCATGACCTTTTGTAGTTTTTTTTTGCAATCTTGGACACAGCAGGAGCCATACCAAACTGTAATATCACCAGAAGACGGTTTTCTATGGTGCATCTGTAAAAGCTGGAGAGAGTGTCATGGCAGATATGCCAACTTTCCATATAACCGTGAGAAAGTAGAAGCATTGGTGAGCTTTTTTAATTACAATATCAACATGGAGGTACCAGGGCAAGTTGTTGGTTAACAGGACACTAGAAACTTAAGCTCTCAACTATTTCCACTTCGTCCCCATTGATATAGATAGGGACATGACCTCCACCTGAAGTTGATGACTATCTCTTTTGTTTTACTGACAGAGGGATTATTGCCATTGTACCAGTTTGCTATATTCCCCTCTTTCTTGTACCCTATCTCACCATTGAGATCCAACCCAATCTGGAGATGTCATCAGCAAACTTGAAAATCAAGTTGAGGGAACTTGGCCCCAATCATAGATATATAAAGGAATATAGGAGGGACTGAGGACAGAGTCTTGTGGGCAGCAGTGTTGAGAATGATCGTGGAGGTGGTGTTGTTTATCTTTACTGATTATGGTTTGAGAGTAAGTTTAGGATCCAGTCACAAAGACAGGAGCTGAGCCCCAGGCCACAGAGTTTGTGGAGGAGCTATATAGGAATGATGCTGCTGAAGGCTAACCTGTAAATGATAAATAGGAGTCTGACATAGGTATCCTAGGGATGAGTATAGGGCCAAAGAGATGGTAGTTGCTGTGGCCCTGTTGCAGTGGTGGCAGTAGTGGATCCAGGAAATCTAGGAGGCCAGAATTGGTTCATGCTATGCCTAACCTTTCAAAGCATTTCATGGGAGAGGGGTATCAGAGCCACCAGATGATAACCATTAAGGCATGCTGTCTGCCTTTTCTCTGGTACTGGAATATAGTCATTTTCTTGAAGCAGAAATTCTCAAATTAGTGTAACAACTAAGATGCCTGCGATTACCTCTGCCAGCTCATCAGTGCAGGATCTCTGTGCTTGTTTGGGTAGTTATCCAGACCAATGGATTGACTTTCAAGGTGGCTGCTCTGAGACCTGCAATGGTTCATCCAAAGGGTGGAGGGCATGCTCCTGCTGACCTTTTGCTCAAGTAGAATAGAATGTATTGAGCTCATTGGGGAGGGGGTGCATTGGTGCCAGTGACTTTACAAGCCTTTGTTTTGTGGCCTGATATGTCTTGCAGATTTTGTTGTAGGCAGGAGTCTGTATGGATTGCCTAGGATTCTAGCCTGGTCCGGTATTGTCTTAGAGATCTATCAGAGACATCAAAAAGCATATCTGGATTTCTTGTATAGGTTAGGTCACCTCACTTGAACGCTTCAGACCTGGACTTCAGCCAGCAGGCAATATCCTGACTCATCCATGTTTCCAGTTAGGAAATATGTGGATTTGCTTCATTAGCACAGTTTTCTAGACATTTACTAGTGAAGTCAGTTACTGTGATGGTGTACTCAGATTGGTTGCTGAGTTTTTAAAACATTAACCAGTACATTGACGCAAAGCAGTCCCATAAGAGATCCAATTCTTCAGACCAACAATGCATGACTTTCTTTAATGGATTCTACTGTTTCAGTTTTTATTTGTAAACTGGGAGCAGGAGCACAGTCTTATGGTCTGATTTACTAAACTGTAGGTAGGTGATTGAGCTGTAGGAATATTTGATAATTGTGCAACACTAGTTTAGAATGTTTGGCCTGATTGAAGTCCCTAGCCACAATGAACACGGTAAGAAGTTTGACAACACCAGGTTTAAATCCAACTGGTTTATTTGATAAGCTTGTGAGTTTACTATCAAACAAACCAGTTGGATTTAAACCTGGTGTTGGCAGACTTCTTACTATGTTTACCCCAGTCCAATGCTGGCATCTCTACATCATGATGAACAAGGCCTTGGGATGTTTCATCACAAGGCTACCTATAGCAGCGTAGATTTTGTCCAGCACAGTCTTCACATCTGCAAGGGGTGAGATGTAAACTGCTGTCAAGATGATAGAGGTGAACTCCAGTGGAAAGTAGTAAGGGCAGCATTTTAGCAAAAGGTATTCTAGGTCTCAGGAGCAAAAACTCATTAGAGTTGCGATGTCTAAGAGGGGTTGATTAGAAAGCAGATGCCATATTCCCTAGCCTTGCCCAAGGCTGCCAAGCAGTCCATTTGGTGATTGGGAAGCCCTCTGGTTGTGGGGCACAGTCCAGTGAACAAGGAATGAGCCATGTCTCCATGAAACAGAATACACAGCAGTCTCTTAGTTCCATTTGAAAAGTTTCAAGCTAGTCCAGCTTATTTTCCAGAGATTGGACATTTGCCAGGAGTAAACTGGCAAGGGAGGCCTTGGGATGTGTTGTTTCACTCTCACTTGCAGGCCTGCATATTGGAGGGTGACAGAGCATCTACATTCAATATTTCAGTATCTGGTTTATGTTACAATATGTAATGCATGCTGTTAGAAGTAAGCCTCACCATTGGTGGGCTCACCTTCATATAGCATCAGTTCAACTGCTTTCAGGCACACACATTTCAAAGTTTTTATTCAGAACTGAGATAGACTGTAGACAGTAAAAAAATGTCATGTTAATGAAATTTTAACCATAGTGTATCTCAGTTACTCCAAGGCACCTCAACAAATTCCTCAGTGGAGACTTCTGTAGAAAAACCCATCTCAAATTTCATCCTTAGGTGAGCTGGTGTACAAACCATACTTTCCTTGTCTGCACTAAAGCCTACATGATTTATCAAGTGCTGATTACACTTGCAGAGTGCCAATATCCATGGGTGTAATTATGAGTATCAGATCAAGTGATAGGGCATTTTCTTCGTTACTGCTGCAATCTACTGACTTGCCTGCTGAGCCTACTCAGTAGCTTGTGCATGGGTCCTATTCACAGAAGTCAAATATCCAGATTATTTATATTATATAATAGAACACTACAGCACAAACAGGTCCTTCGGCCCACAAGTTGCACCAATCACACCCATACCTATTACGCCATAAAACTATCTATCTCCCAATCTCATGTACTCATCCAGAAGTTTTTCTTTTAAAAAAAAAAGACCCCAGCGAGTTTGCCTCCACCACCACTGATGGCAGCTGATTCATTCACTCATCACCGAATGAAAAACTTATCCCTAACATCTCCTCTGTACTTGCTGCCCAGCACTTTAAACTGTGTTCTCTCATAGCAACCATTTCAGCTCTGGGAAATAGCTGAGAATCCACCCTATCTATTCCCCTCAACATTTTATAAACCTCCATCAGGTTGCTTCAACACTCGTCTCTCCAGGGAGGATACCTAACTCCCACAAACTATCTTCATAGGGCATGCCATCCAATCCAGGCAACATCCTTGTAAATCTCCTCTGCACCCTCAATAGCTTCCACATCCCTCCTGTAGTGAGGCAACCAGAACTGTGCACAGTACTCCAAGTGGGGTCTAACAAGTGTCTTAAAGTTGCAGCATAATATTCATTATGACACCATACTCCTTCTTTACCAAAAGAAATTGGCACAAAATATAGACCTGTCTAGGATGGCAGATTGCTAGGAGTCTAGTAATCCCAAAAAACCCTGATTCGAGTGTCACAAGAATCACTAGAACTAAATAATACTGCAGTCAAGGTAGGACAACACTTGTGTGGCTCTTTCTGAATGGGGAAAGTCGGAGTCAAATTCATGTAAGCATTTTCAGTGACTATGTTTAATTGCATTCCTAGAATTTGGGTATGTTAATTGTGTTATAGGGCAGCACATTGGAAGAGTGGTAGCACTACTGCCTCATAGCATTAGAGACCTGGGTGACACACTATAGTATAATATTTAAAACAACAACAATTTAGCAAAGTGAGCTCAGTCAAGCAGTTAAATTTATTACTGCATCACTTGATGTATTAACTATAGGATTTCTTTAGCAATGCATTACCTTGGTGGCTGCCCAGTCCATCCATCCTTCAGCACAGCAATTAATATTAATTAGACATAATCCCTCAACAAGATCAGGAAAAGACAACTGAAAAAAAAAGAAAGCACTCAAGTTTTACAGTACACACAAATTTAGTATGGCAAATTGTAGGCAAGATTTTCCAGATCAGAGTTGGCCCAGCCTATTTTTGTCAAGAAGTTGAGCACAAGCCTGTCAAGGCAGATAGCAGAGACAGGCAGTTAGAGAGACAGGCAGGTTAAAAGCCCCACCTGTTTATTAGGACATTGGCCTTGTTACAATCATGGTTGTCAGGTGTCTCCCATCCTTTCCTACCACTTCACATTATGCACTAGGTATGCAACAAATGAGCCACAAGATTGGTATACCATTGAAGACTTGCCAAACTATAATTCACCATTTTTTCAAAAATATTCCCTCAAAATCTTGTTCAAATACAAATAGACATTGAAAAATTGTATTCAAAAGATCTGGCAACTGCATCAATAGAAGTAAGAAGTTCACAACACCAGTTATCCACATCATGACTACCATCAACAGAAGTAGGCAGACAGACATCCATTTACAGACAGCCTCATGGTGAATGGTGGGCTGTGCTCCATGAATGGCTAATGAATTCCTTTCAGCAGAAGCCTGTTTACTTTATTGGAATAAGAATGCTAGCTTTGTGTAATTGACATCTTTAACGGCTAATTAAAAAACCTCCCTTTAAAAGGGAGTATTTTTTCAATCTCTATGTTTATTTGGGTAAAATTAGGACTTTCATTTCATAATTGAGAAAAGGGGGAAATGTTTTTAATAATGGGAATGTTTTATACCTAAGCTTCTGCTTCCTGTCTCAAAACTAGGGTTCCCTTGTGGTTCATAATTCAAGGTGCAGTGAATCATGCAGAGCCCAAATCTACTCCTACAATGCAGTAGACAAGGGCAAATTCTGCACCCTTCAACTAGCAGCAAAACAAAGTTACCAGAGATTGTAATGGGGAAGGAATGCTGGCATTTGGTCCTGTTCACTATTTTTAAAGAGGTCTGCTGACTTGGTCCAACTTCACGAAAATTCAAACCTACAAGCTTACCTATGTATGAATTCATAGGATGAGGCTGTCTACTGCAACAAAACCAATAAAGTTACTCAAGCACTCAGACTTACCGCAAACTTAGTAAGGATATATGCACCAGCTCCAACTCCTATTCCAATTACACTTTTTATGCTGCAAGATAAGATAATGCTACTTTAGCTATTTACACCACAGCAGAGAGATACAATGACCATTCAGGGGACAAGAGTCTAAAGTACTCTTCCATGTTGGCCAAAGGGCTTCATTTTATCATATTTTTGCATGCAATGGTAAAGTCGAATGTGAGGCCGTTAACGTGATCCATGCAGATGGCCATTTTACCAAGACCAGAAATAATCAATCCAATGTGTGTCCGAAATGGCGATTTAAATTGAATTAATGAACTGCCTGCCCAATTTTTAATCAGTATTTCCCCCTTTACCATGGTGTTCACCAATACAGAATCACATCAAAATGGACATGCTGAATGCAAGTCTGAATTAGAGCACTCTAGCTGCTGAAGAGGTGTGTGCAGGGTTTCCAAAGGCACTCTGACTCAGATTGGTGGGCAGGTGTGTGTGCGCGTGCATGCCAAGATGCACCTCTGGTTTATGAGGGGACTCCACTGCCACTCATGTCTGGGTGGGGGAGGTAAAGGGAAAATGATGTTTGTAGGGGTCACTGCTCCTGCTTTTTGCTCCTGGGCCACCTCTGTGGCTTGGGAACAATCTGACATGGGCATGCTGTCAAAATTTCTTTTTCCTAACTGCACATACACAGTTCAGAGCTCCAATCATTTTGGGCACACTAAACCCTGCCCACAGTGCGATTCAGACACATGGTATTTTTCTAGGCTGAGTGCATATGAGGGCACCTGCAAGTTGATTTTTTAACTCTAATCTGAATTGTGCCCAGATTCAGCACTTAGAATGAAAACGGTAAAATGGAAGAATTAGGCCCAAAGACTCAACTCAAGGCAAATCCTTCTGTACTGGATTTCAGCAAGCATGATTGCTTATGTAGATGGATTCTGTGCAGAAAGAAAACAAAAACCTTAATACAAAATTTTAAAACATTGTTTTGTAGAAAAGGAATAAGACTATTCACTTAAAAGTGGCGGTTTGGTGTGATAGGTAGCAGAATGGTTCAGGACATTCATTTGATGCTAAATCTACTAACAACATGGTCCCAGATTCACTTCAGGTGAGAATTGGCTTCACTTATGCAGTAGTTAAGAACAGATATCAATTGTGCTTGATTCAAGAAAGGTGGAGGGTGAAGAGTGGAGCAGAAAGATCAGTTAGTGTTCCTAGCCTAACCATGACCACTCAAAGTCTGTCCATCTACAAGGCACAAGTTTATGACGGAATACTTCATATTTGCCTAGTGGAGGGCAGATCCCACAGCATTCCAGAAGCTTGGTACCATCAGAACAAAGTAGCTGGTTCAATTGTGCTATTCATAAATGTTCACTCTTCCCTGTACTGACAGTGGCAGCATGTGCATTTATAAGACACACTGCAGAAAGTCACCAAGACTCCTTAGGCAACACTTTTCAAACCCCACAACCACTACAAAGTCAGAAGATACACAGGGAACCATCATCTGGAAGTTCCCTCTGACCCTTCATTTTTTCCCCATTGTCACTAGTTTCAAATTCCTGGAATTTTCCCTAACAGCACTATGTATGTTCCTACACCACTGGGACTCCAATAGTTCAATGAGGCAGCCCCACCTTCTCAAGGGGCTAGCTAGTTGTTCTCATATCCTGCAAGTGAATAAAACAGAATAGGAAGAAAATTGGGAGGGCAAAAAGCTAGCTGAGCAGATAATGTCTGGATCCCAGTTTCCTCCCTCAAAAGTGTTAATTTGTTGTCAGAAGTGCATAAAAACAAAATAGTTCATGACAATTTTTTTGCAATTACAGGAGCTTATAATTGCAGCACATTAAACAGGTTGAAGTCTTGCTAAAATCAATTAATTTTTGTAATGTGACTTTTAACCTTACCTAAAGTGCTTCAAAATAGCTGGAAGCATCTCAGACATTTGGTCCATCGATGGGTATTGGTATCTACAATTAAATGCAAAAAGGTTTTTTCCTCAAAGTATTTCCAAAATAGTATTGATTGTCATTTAAAACACTTTTGAAAAATCAGTTATTTACAAGTCTGAGATTTTAAAAATACAACTTGTGGTTCCAGAAGTTGGCTTTAAATATAAAAGATACATGGAAACACCCAATTAAAAATGATAAATAACCCTGAGCCAATCACAGGTTCTCTTATTTCCAACTCAACCTTTTACTTTTTAAAAAAAAAGAATGGATGGACCATCTTTGAGCTTGTGGTGGAACCAGAACGTCTGCATTATTGCAGATTCATGCAAGTCACAAAATAAAGAGTTATTTTGAAATATATTGAATATCTCTAAACTATGGCATAAGTGAGTCAAGAAGTGCTTTGTTTTGGTTTAAACTGTGTTAGCTCACCAGAAGCTGTCAGCTGCAGGGGGAGGGAAGCAGAAATGTCAAGAAACTATGGGAGCAGAGTGGAGGCAAAAAAAGTGTCCATCCAAAAAGAGTATAGTAGAAGCCATTAGGAACAAGCGGTTGCCAATTCTTAAAATCACTAAATAGACAGTTTTGATCTATGCTTGAGCAGAGAAATCCACACTGATGATGTCTTAGAGTGGAGAGTTGCTTAAAGGCTCATGGAAGGACCCTGATGAAACCTTGCACTTGAATAGCAGAGATATGGAAGAAGAATTAAACTGAATTCCAAAGAGTTGGAAAAAGACTCATGCCCATGCACCCCCTAGTTAAGAGACTGCATGAGTAATGCAGTAGAAATGGCGTTCCTCGCTTGGGCTAAGAATGGAACATCAAAAAAGTCACTCAGCACACCATGGGTAAACTGCAATGCTTCCAATAATTTGGGATTGTTCTTGTTTTTTCTATATGTGCTCAATTAGAGGCTGTGGGTCTAACAGATAATTTACTTGTTTTCTTAATAACCAGGAACAGACAGAAACCATGATGGCCGGGGGAATGCAAATTTGAAGTTTAATTCTGATTAAAAGTTTAAAATTAGTAAAAAGATTGATCTTCAGTTGAATTGTTCAATATTTGGCTTAGTGTTCCATAAGTGGCAAACGTGGGACAAGAATAGAATCGGGTTCATCTGTGAAAAAAGTGTTTTAGGAATTCGTTAACTTCATAAATGTATGTGTGAGAAGGATATATTTTCAGGAACAGGAGGGAAAAAAAAAAAGAGTAAAGCAATATATATTGTTAAAGATGTTCTGTGGCAATTCTCGTATTTCAGATGAATAAGGAATTTAGGTGCGAGAAATATCAATGTGATAAAGAGACATATGCCATTACAATCATAAAAATAAAGATCATGTCTTTTAGAAAAAAGGAAATGTGCTATCCTTACATATGGCTCCAGATCCATAACAATGGTCAACTCTTTCCAAGATAACTGAATACTCATTATTTCACGCTACTAAGTGACTTACAAAAATGGTCCAAGAATTAAACCAGATCAGCCTGACATTCTACAAATACCTAAAAACTTATAGCACTATGGTGGGTGTACCTTTAACATATGGACTGCAATAATTCAAGATTCACTACCACCTTTGTGGGCGATTAAAATACGTATAAATGCAGGCTTGCCAATCATATCCCATGAACAAATAAGTCATCTTTTGTTTGTCTTGACACTACAGTCAGAAGTCACCAACTATTTGGCTCAGGTACTGGTTTGGAATGGTCATTCTTACCCAGTTGGAAAAGTTGGAGCTCCCTCTTGCTGGCCAGGTGCATTAATATGATAAACAGCAAAATGAAGTGTAATTTCCTGCATGTCTTCAGAATTGAAGAGAGCATTGAAGCATGATTTGTCTATGAAAAGAGAGAGTAACCTTTTAAATGTTTGTGGTAAATGGTGAAAAAGAATAAAGAGCTGATGGATGATCAGAAGCAATTTTACACAACCAATGAGCCTCATCTGGCCACTCAAATCAGAAGGTCAACAGCAAGCTGCAATTTTCCATTTATTAGCTGACAGACAAAAAGGAAAGCAAGACAATGCAATGCATCTATAATGTAACATTCTTGATCTGAAAGTGGGCTGGGGGAATTTTTTTTTGTTAAATCAATATAGAGGACTATTTGCAGACAGGATAAGTACAAGAAAAATGTATTTCTCCTTTAATGTTAATTCAATAAAAGATCAATATCTGGCAGTGATTCAACTCATGGGGCCATTTCACCCTTGGTGGCAATTAGCATTGGACTGTGAGCCAGGCTGGGGAAGACTCAGTCCCATGAGTGGCTAGAGTCCTATCTGGATGTGGGGCAGGCAATTAGTTGAGGGGATGGAAGAGTCCTGAGGGTTGAGTGTGTGTAGAAAGTTCCAATAGAAAATCAGTATGGTGTTTCCCAAAAAGGATTTTAATTCGAACTATTTTGTAGCAACTAGCACAACCCTGGGTAGAACCATCTGAATTGGTGATTCAAATCACATTAAGGCCTAACAAGGGTTATACAAAGGTCTGTATAACTCCCTTGCTCCTATATTTGTTTGGGCACTTGAGGTATTGTATACTTACACCTTCAACTTCTTTTCTGCAGTCCCCTGGAAAATTGTAATAATGTGGAAATTACAGTAATTAAAATCAAAGAAAATAGAAAAACTTGAGGAATAAAATTCAACAAATCCCCAGAACATGATCTTAGGGATTCTAAGAGGTAACTGCAAGACCATGGCTGCACTCTGAGTGCAAACATGCAAGAGCAGGCAGTTCACCATCACCTTCTGAGGGCAATTAGGGATGAGCAATAAATTCTGGCCCAGCCAATAATGCTCACATTCCAATTATTTCTAAATATTTATTCAAAATAAAAAGACAAATAATTGGCCCTTAGCAAAAAAATGTACAAATTAAATTTGTGGAGATTTATACATTAAAAATTAGCAGAAAGCACAGTACAACTTGCATTTATTTCACACAAGGAAAACCCATTGTACTTTAAAGAAATATTTCGTGCTCAGCTTGCTTGAAAAGACAAATAAAGCACCTGGCTAAACAAGATTATAAAAGGGACTACATTAATCCCAGATTAGAATGAAGTAGTTGCAAATGGCATCAGACTGAGCAGGTGTTTGTGACCCATTTACATTAGCTTAGGCTAACCTAATACTATAAATCCAATTTAAATAAATAAAATCAAAAGGCTGACAGGGCTTGATTTTAAGCAAAAACTTCAGAAGGGTCATCGAGGCTCAATATTGGCTTTATTCTCTTTCCACTGATGCTATCAGACCTGCTGAGATTTTCCAGGATTTTCAGTTTTATTTCAGATTCCATGATTTGCAGTAATTTGCTTTTATATTGATTTTAGCCTGGCCCCTTACTCTGAACTTAATTCCTAACTATGATGCAAGTAATCCAATCCTCCTCATCTACTGCCAGGGAGCGTTCATGTAGGTTCCTGGTATAACTTCTTGTAACTAAATTCCTGCTCCCACCTTTATTCAGGAAGCAAACCTGGCCAGGTATCTGGAAGCTTTATTTCAACGTTCTACCAAAAACTGGTAGGACCTTTCATGTCAAAAGCTTCTCCTGATGTGACCCCTGTTACAGGCTCAGCCAGCTATAGCTCACTGTAAAGATTAATGTCGAGACTAAGGCCAAAACATGAAAAATGAGACATTAAAAACTTGATGTTCTGTGGAAATACGCTATAGCCTTTAGTTTCACCAATTTTACTTCAATTTAACTTTTTAGGTTAACCAGAACAGTCCATATAGATCAACACAATAGAACTCAAAATAGAAGATGCTCAAAAAACCCAATGCATATCAACTGGATATCCAGAACAGGCAGGCAATTTATGACAAGTCAGGGTTGTGCCTCAGTTTCTTAAAGTTAATGCATCGCAACTTCAAAAGTTGAGTTTGTGAATTTGTAATGTATAAAAATTTCAGGAGACTACAACTTTGGGGTTCTCCGAGTGACAAACAGAAAATACTGATCTCATGTTGGAGGACAGAATTAATAAACAACTTGATTAAGTTACAGCTCAAACGTCAAAAAGAGCCTCAAAGTGAAAAAGGTATACAAGATACTAGAAGTAAATTCAGATAATATTCACCTTAGTAGCTATGTCCATAAAACAACATGTAGACAGATATTTACAAATGGGTCATCTCTCAAACTCTGCTGTTACTTGAGGATCTACATGCAGCAGAATGTAACTGTTGTTACACTACTACTTACAATTTGTCCCAATGTCATGAAATGTGAGTATGACTGGCCGACTTCCTTTTGGTGTCCCACGCACCGCGACACGGATATCACCGTATGGAGTTTCAACATCATGCTCCTGGAAGAGGTGGATTAGCAACTGTCATTATTTCTTCAGTGTGTGTAACAATATGCAATTTTACTGCTGATAGTAAAATTGAGTACGAATCTTTGCAGTACAGGAGGCCATTTAGCCCTTTGTCTTCACAGATGCTCCAAAATTGCATGCTACCTAGGCCCACTCTCACCCTACCCCCACAATGCCACACATTTATCATGGCTACTAACACTAAAGAACAATTTAGCATGGCCAATCCACCTAACCTACACAGCAGGAGGAAACACATGCAGACATAGGGAGGACATCCACAGTTCGAATCAAACCAGAATCCTTGGTGCTATGAGGCAACAGCCATCCAATTTAATAAAGTTAAACTGTGAAAGTTGTACAAAATTTAAGTCTTGTCTACTACCAATAATCCAAGATTGTTTGTAAGACCAAAGTGTTAACATACTACATGTTAGTTTGGTTCAATTACAGGTGTCATAACCTATAATCAAATGGTAAAGATAACTGTATTAACAACAAGAACTATGAAAAAAAGTTCAAACTAGGAGCTATCTCCATACTGGTTTGTGTACATGGCTCTTTCCAATGTTAGATTCCTATGTGTGTCATGTGTTTTCTTACATTTTGTGGGCAGTATACTACAGCAAGAGTAACGTAACCTAGCCCACTCAGAACAGTGGGAAAGGAATACAGAGTCATCAGATGTGTTGAAAGAAATTGTAACCATCTGCCTTTGTAGTAGTATATACTTAAAGATCCCAGGCAGTCTCAGGTTTGGACTCTGATACTGGGATTAAATAATATTACAACCATACCATGGAAATCAAATCACCTGATATTTGACCAACTTGAGGCAAGTCAATTGGTAGCCAGAAGGGTGGCCTCACTATTTCATTAAAATTGGCAAGTGTGCTCAGGAAGGGATTAATAAGGCCATCCAGACTGAAGAATTAAATTATGGCAGTCTGCTGCAGGTCTTCAAGTACACTTACACATTTAAGTGAAATTATAATACAATAAGTAGTCAACCCTCCGCAACGAAGGGCGAACCATTTCTCAGACCAACCTGCCACCCAGTTGTATTTAGGTAGCCAAGGGTAGCCTGCCTTAAGACAACTAGCTTGTCCTCTTAACTTTGGGAGGGGCTTACAGACCAACCTGAAAATTTCAGTCAGCCTCTGTCTGGCAATAGGCTTGAATTAAGCTTCAACACCCTTATGTGGCTACTTGTCATTCGCAAGCAGATAACCCTCAGTCCCAAAATGCATCTAAACATTTGGCTTGGGGGATGCTATGGTGCCAGGAAACCAGCACAAAAAATGTTCATGCTTGCATTTTCATCCCTTCTCCCAATTAAAAACTTTAAAACATATTTTAATCATTTCTTCATTACAAAATCTGGCATTTGCTTTTGAATTCCATAGTATGCTTCAAAATGGCATGATATAAATATTAATTATGAAAATATGCAGCTTTAGTTTCTTATACAGTAATCATATGCAACTTCAGTCTTAATTGTTTCAGTTAAAGGATTGCTGTCCTCTTCCTCTTGCCCTCCCTTAAAGGAAACAGCTTATAATGTGTAATCTCTTTACTGAACTGCAGTCTAACTGTTGTAGTCATACATGGAAGGGGGAACATATGGTGGTTATTTACACAAACATCAGCTGTGTGTCAGTCAGGCTTTTTATACAGCCCTATCAATATAAATACACAATCTTCTGGATTACAGCCCTACCTTTGATCAGCAAATTCTCACATCTGTTGCTGAAATCCTCTCAAAGATTCAATTATATACCAGGTCAAATTTTAAGTACACTTCATAGGAGAACAATATTGAAAGCAATTTGATTAGTTAACATCAGTTGGATAGAAACAAATTTGCTCAAACAGGCCAGAAAGTCATTTTAGGATTAGCTATTTCCTCCACCCTAATATATCCATTTCCCTCAGTTCTAAGCAACAGGTTTATCAAGATCAGCACTGGATCAGTGATAAAGTCAAAGCGAGGCAGGCATAATTTTTCCCTCTATGAACATCAATAAGAAAAGCCACAAATTTAACAGTAGGTTTAAAGTTTGCCTTTAAAGTTTTATAAACCTAAATGGCCAATATCCAATCAACTTAGAAGTTAGACAAATTTAATGTGATACAAAATGGTAACAGCATAGCATAGGAAAATCTTGTATGTAGGCAGTTAGAGGGGCTGGGGTCAAGTAAGTAATATGTGACATGTCAAGGCACTGTAAAACCTCAAGCAATGTTTTAGTATATATTGTACAAAAATCAGTAGAGTGCAAATCTGAGCAAGATTATGCTCATTGTATTCTGGCTAGATGACATCTTTAGAGGTGGTGGTGTTCAGTTTTTAAAGTGTCACTGATTTGAAGAACAAAAACTTCAGAAGTTTAAGGCGCATCAAGTGGCTCTCATTCAGTTTGGTTGAGATGTTCTGCTCCTGGTTCTTGTTGCAGAAAGGAACTCAATATAACTCCATTTCTAGAGTGGCAGAATTATAAGTACAATAATTAGTTAGGATTACTGGGACTGGAATGAATTGCAGCTAACAAAGAATTTTGCATTAAATCACCCAAATCTCATAATTAAGCATAGATTGTCACTGGCATCAAAAGCTCATCATAATTTTGTAACTATTAAAAAAACCCCAAAAGAATTAAGAGCTCCCCCCTTCAAAGTGACAATTGTCACTGCTACATTCAGCATGCTCAATCTCAGAGAATTTAGCAAAATACTTCATTAATGTATTTTAGGAGGAGGTGGAAAAGAAGGAGGAAGCAGATGGGTTTAATTAGGGGAGAATACAACTTGCTCAGTTTCAACAACATGCCAAATTCTCCCCACGTCTAGTAACTCCAGCTTCAGAAGCTATCTATCCAGCCTTGAATCCACAACATTCTTATTTAGGTACCCAAGCATGGCTGACACACAGCTGATCCACTTACACATGTATTGTTTAAAGGGTTGCAACAGAATCTTCCTTTATTTTTTAGCCATGTACAGTGCCCTGTATGAAGAAAGACCAATTTGTCAGGTTACATGGAAAGCAAGCTGAAATGTTTTTAAATTGGCTAGCTCTTGCAAAGACTTGCATGAGGAACTTAACAGGATTCATTGGCTCCCTAATTAGGGGTTTAATAGTTAGCACTGCTACCTCAGTGCCAGGGACCCAAGTTAGAACATTCTCTCCATGTCTGTCAGTTTTCTTCAGGTGCTCTCGTTTCCGCCCACAGTCCAAAGTTGCCTTTGTTAGGTTAGGTGCCTATGCCATGCCAAATTAGGCCTTTGTCAGGGGGACTAGCTAAGGTAAATGCATGGGGTTATGGACACAGGGTCTGGGTGAGATTGTGGTTGGAACATCAATGAGTGAATGGCCTCCTTCTGCACTGTAAGATTATGATTCTAATCAAAGTTGGGAAAGTCACTGGAGTTTGAGTCCCCTTCTTGGAATGGCAATAGGGTTTGTTAGAAGATTTTCAGTAAAATTTATTAATATTTAATCTGGGCTCTCAAGAACAGTATCTGTTATGAACTGATTAAAAAGGCAGGCCCTGTCAAGCCAGATCATGGCAAGTGGGGAAAGAAAGGTAAATCACAGCTTCTGGATTAGTTGCCCTACAGTCACACAAGTTATTATCATGCTCTAGATTGGTTTAATCAAAGTAACCCAAACCAAAAGTCACAATCACCACACTAGTCGTTAAATTTCAAAGCCAATATCAGCTTTTGATTCAAGATATTATGCTGTAATCTCCAATTCAGAAATCTGTTATTTGGAAATGCCAGGGCTGCAACAGCATCTGCCAGTATTGGACTTCTGCAACATCTGTGCTATAAGTGGCAGGGAAGCACCAAACGCATTTAAAATTTCATTAATGGACATGGGACTGAAGTCTCCAGCCCTGCTAAAGTGGTTCAGTCCAGCAGGGATTACAGTAGTTTCCCACAAATGGGGAACTAGCTGGAATGAAAGTGGAAGTAGGGGGTCAATGAAGACCTCCAGGCAGTGCTCACCTGGGCCCTCTGCCTAGAGGCAGAGTGTCAAATTCCAGGGGCATCTTGGCACTGCCCATCAGGTATGAGATAGTGACAAGGGGCCAGCTGTCACTCTGCAGTTAGGATTGATGGGGAAAGAAGACATGCCAGCAGACAAGGCCCACTGTGCATGCACCAATCTTGGTGCTGACAGATCAGTGTGTACACAGTGGCCTGCTCAGCACTATGCTGCTGGTCTCCTGGGCAGCAATAGGCCTCACCCATTGATCTCTAAATAATATACACATTAGTGACCTCTGCAGTGCACGGCGTATGGAAGATTCTTTTGTGCTCCCACTGAAAGTGAGAATTACTCCAGCTTTCATACAAATTTAACACTTTAGAATTTTTCCTGGGAGAATTCTGGCCCAGTTGTCTGGAAAATCTGAGCAGACCCAAGCAGTTCCCTTAATTTCAGTGCAGACTTTGCAGAATATTTGGTTAAATAACACTTAAAATAGTAAATATTTATGTTTCAAAAAATATTTACATCCAAAAGGTTTTTGGTTCACACTTGTCATGAGGCATTGTAACACAATTCCATAGTCCAGAAATGATTTGGTTCCAAAGAGGATACAGTGAATTAGGATTTAAAACATAAGAAAAATTACCTGAGTTTCAAGTACCTGGAAGCTTCTAGTATTTGCCTGTTGTAAAAAGAAAAAATATATGTACACAAGTCATGAGACCAGTAACTGAGGACTTGATCCAAATGTCTTAGATGGGACTCCTGGTCTGTGCTGTAATTGATGCTTCTGCATTTGACTGACCTCCTGTTAAAGATTTTCCACGGATGTCTTCTTCCACTCTATTCAAATAATTTCACTCATTTTCTAACTACATCTTCTCTTTTGTTGATGATTTCATTCCACATTACACCAATTTCCTTCTGACCGTGCACTTCAATCTTATAACCTTTTGACACATTAGCCAAGTCACTGCATTTACACCAATTGCATATTCAATAGACAAATGAAAGTATTGTTTCTTTCATCTTTGATAGTTTTCAAATGGAGCTTTGATTATCCACATGCAAACTGGGACCACACTAAATGTAGAGGACAACGAGGGGCAAATGTTCCTAGAGGGGCAATGTTGCTAGATTACATTCAGGAAGAATTCTCTGCAGTAGTATGTATCCAGTCTAACAAGAAAATATGCTTTCTTGGACTTAGTTCTTGGCAGTAAAGATAGTCCAAGTATCAACAAAGGGAGCTGGGTGTTAAGTACATAGATCATTTAAGTGGTAGGACAGATGGAAAGCAGTTAAAGAATATAGTAATCTGGGGTTTATTAACTGGGGCATTGTACAGACCCAGGAAGTTATGCTGAATTTATACAAGACTTCAGCTGGAATGTTGTGTACAGTTCTGGGCTCCACACAGTGGGAAAGATGAAAACACATTAGTGTGTGTGAAGAAGAGGTTTACAAGAATAGTTCCAGGGATGAAAAAGTGATAGACTGGAGTGGTTGTGACTATCTCCTTGGTGAAAAGGTTAACAGGAAGTTTGATAGAGATGTTTAAAATCACGAAGGGGCTGGACAGTAGATAGCAAGAAACTGCTCCTGCTTGCAGAGGAACCAAGATTTGTGATTTGCAAAAGTAGTAATTATGATGCAAAAAAAAAACTTTCATGAATTGTTCAAGTCTGGAATGCACTGGAGGCAGGTTCCACTGAGGCATTAGATGTGTAATGGGTAGGAGTGTGGCACTAAGCCACAACATTTGTTTAGAAAGCTGGAGCAGATATGGGCCAAATGCCCTCCTCCTGTGTCATATTCATTGTGATTCTAAAATTTCAGGGCAAGAATACAAGGGGGAAAAAAAAAACCTAGTTTTCCACTTTTTCTCCTCCCTTCTCAAATCTTTATGTTCTTACTTTCAGAAGTATAGAATTTTCATTTCTTCTGGGCTTTAAAAGCATTGTTTGACAAGGTCTTCATTATTTCTATTCAAGAGGAGAAATTATATATTTAACTGCAGACCATCCTCTAATTTTTCCTTCTTTATTCTTCAGGTTTTAAATCTGTTACTCCTTGATGGATATGAAATTGCCCCTTTCAACTTGGTGTCTTCATTTCAAGAATGTACTCTTCAATAGGATTGCTTATGCATCAAATTCATCCACTGCCTTAAATGGATCACTTTTTTTATTAAAACTTACTTGAGGCTATGAATTGTGGGAAAAAAAATGTATATATCCCACACTTCAGTCACAAAGACATGATCTTGCAGAATTTTAAAAAGTAATTCTGAAATAAGGGATGGCCATCTGCTTAAAATACATCAAGATAAAAACATCCATTAGTTTACAAAATATTTCTTTTTTTCAGCTACTCTGCTGGAGATTTTTTCTCCAGCTAGATCTCTTCCCTATTACATTAATTTACTGGTTGCACTAAATGGTGCAATTTATTTCTTTTTAGATTAAGTGGATGAGTGACATGGATGAGCCACACAGAAAAAAATTGATAAGTGTATCAAAATATAATTAGGGCAAGAACTATTGAATACACGAACTACTTTAACATATCCAGTTTTACAGGTTTGAAATGTTAGAGCAACACAGCACAGGTTATTCACGAGTTCCTTTCCAAATCTTAAATACAATGGCATACAGTACCATAGTTATGTATTTTTGAAAATACCAACAGTGTAATGACACTGATGAAAGGCTGAAGTGGAAGAAAAATGTGACAAGACCAAAAGGGCAATTTTATACCCATATATTCAGTGGAAACTGAAGGGTCACAGTTTTGCCAACATTTGTCTGCTGCAATGTTTCCATTTCCAGTTTTGTACACTCAGGCTTCACCAAGCTCCCCACCAAAAGGCAGTATTGTCTTCTTTTAATAAGCAGGTCAGGATCTAATAACGTCATTAGGTCCCAGCTGCAATTTTAAGTACAACCTGATTGATATTAGCTGCTGTGCGTATTTGCCAAGAGGAGATGAGCCATGCCCGTTAGGAAGGGGAAGTGACCATAAGAGGCAAATATTACATTTTCTTTCTAGGATCAGGAAAGTTTAAGCTCCCTTTCTCACCCAAGTGCCAGCAGGTGTACTTTTGCTGCTTACTGTAATGGAGATTATAGCTACTTACTGCCCATTGCAGCCAGGTGGTGAGCTGGTATTACAGTAAAACTGCCAGGTCTATTTTCAGTTTCACTGGGCTGGTTCCTGACACATTCCATTGCTTACCTGCATAAGGTTAGCATTAGAGAGCAAGAAATATTGTAACACAAAAGTATGCTCAATTACTTAAACTATGTTTTATTATTCTCCACACCAAGTTCTTGGTCTCAGGAATGCCGTCTCTGCTTTGTCAGGTGCTATCCACTTGGGATACTGGAATGAAGTTAGAGACTCTCTAGGGAGCAAGACAAGGCCAGCACAGCAAGGAACACAAACCGATTCCAAAATGGTGAGAAAACATAGGTGCTCCAAAGACAAGAACACCAAAATGCTATCTTTTGATTGTCCTAAACTTCAGTTGAGGATAATGAGACTAAAAATTTTATAATTCATAAGTGTTCTATTAACTGCAAGTTGCTGTTGTGATATCCACTTTGTGATAACGCATTTTTTTTTTTGCAGGTCAGACTTCCTCAGTGTGGAAGCAGATGTCACTTCAAATCCTCATTTGCAGAATACTTGCATGGAGTGCAAAATACATCACTAATAGGCTTAAGAGTATTAAAAGCTAGTCAAGCTTTTGGAGATGAAAGGTTTATGCATAGTGTTGTTGTTCTTGTGTTATAGTAATTAAACAATAATTTAAACTTAGTTCTCATTGTCCTGCCACAGTTTCTGGGCAAACTTCACTGTCTTCACTTATTTCTAGAATCAAACTATGAGGATTTTTTCAGGTCCTTCTATCACTTCTCAATTCAAAGCCAGTTTTCACTAGTGGAGTGCCAAAAGGCCAGATATACAAGATAGATTAATTTGACTAATTAGGAATTAATGAGAAATATCTTTACCCAAAAACCATGAAAGGTGTAATTGAGTAACAACATTGCTTAAAAAAGGTTTTGTCTAGCTATGCAGGAGACAGAAAGAAATAAGATATCTTGATAGGATTAGAAGAGGAGTGGGACAGAGCTCATGTTGAGCATAATAGCACTTGAGCCAACTGGCTTGTTTCTGTGCGGTCAACTGATTTTATGTAAAAGAACATGTGGGAGGAGTGCAATCTTACTGGCATGCACAAAAGGCACCCTCTAGCTGTCAGCAGCTGGCTTTCCAGCGAGAATAGACTCTGCCTACTCCCCCTCCTGGTGTGAATCACATTTTTCTTTTTTATTCTGCACTAAGTGGCATAGGATTATGTTGGAGAGCTTGCCTAAGAAATGGGTGCAATTCTCTTCCATTTTCATGCTTGTTTGGCACTTAACGTTTTTGGTAGAATCATCCCCTCTGTCTTAAATTGTTATGTTCATCAGATTCAAAAGAGGAATTCAACTGCACACCATATTTTTTTTTTAAATATGGATAGTTTTGATCAAACATAAGCCTTTATTCCACCCTTCCCCCTATTTTCATAGTATGTACACTCACATGGGTAGTATGTGTTACCCATCTCTAATTGTTCTAGAATGAAGGGCTTGCTAGGCCAGTTAAGAGTCAACTGAAAAAAAAAAAAATGATTTTGGAACCAGAATCACTTAGGCCAGTCAAGGATGAAATAACTTCTTCCACCTCCCCAAAAGAGGAAAATAGTAAACAGGATAGCTTTTTTCAAAAAGCTATGTTTGCTAGTAGTTGTTGTGGTCACCATTACTAAAATTAGCTTTATAATGCATAATTGAATTTTAAATTCTGCTAACTGCCATGGTGGAATTTGAACCCAAACTTTAGCTGGGCTTTGAGATTTAGTCCAATAACATTATTAGTATGCTGTCTTTCCCCCAAATAGACATCAAACCACTGGTCTGCTCACCTCAGTGAACCCAGAATTGTCCACTAGTAGCTGTCGGACTTCAGCAAGTTGAATCTCTCGTAGAGACATTGCACTTAGTGTAGCTATAATAATAAAAAATAGAAAATCAAGTTAGGAATAAGAAAACTTTTACTCTTTTTTACTGATTAAATTCCCTTCATGCAGCTAAGAAAAAAAAAATCACCATTGTATATGTATTAAATTAAAAACACTTCAACTTATTTTACTTAGACATAGCTAAACACCTGCCGACCACCCATTGATACTATCCAAGCACTTCAAAAAAAAAAATTTGCATTTTCGTCCCATTAATTCTATCTCCCACATTTAACCCATTCCTCTGCTTTCAGTCCTTGGTGTTGAAAATCCAATCTTACAGCTATACATTGTAAAAAGTAACAAATCTTGCGCAAACTGCATGATACAAAAGCAGAAAATGCTGGAAAATCTCTGCAAGTTTGACGGCATGTGTGAAGGGAGAATAAAGCCACTGTCTCAAGTCTGGGTACCTATTGTCAGAGCTTGTTTCAGATTCTAGGATCAGCAGCATTCTGTTTTATCTAGTTGTGTGATGCAACTGGAGTGATGATACTCCTTCTGTCTGACCTGTTTTATTATATGGTCTTGTGCATCAGTGACTTGTATTTTGGATTAGTTGACCAGTGGTTTATGAGCACCAATTGTTAAGAATAAGTGAATTTTTTTTCATTGCATTTCATTGTGAAAACCAATAACCTTGTATTCTATAATCAAGTAGTTCAACCATAGACTGAGGAAAGTTGAGGAACTGATGATGTGCTGACTATATTTATTTCTCCTAATACCCATGCACAAGCATAATGTGCTAAGCAACATAAAAGATTGTAGTGCTATGGAATAGTTTACTGAAGTAAGGCTATGGAGGTACTAGCTTAAGTGCTGGAATATGATTGGATTCAAATTTACACCTGTATGCAAATGAAAAAGGGTGCACTTCATTTGCACTGAACAACTTGGGCAGGAACAATGTGGTGGAACATAAAAGGGAAGGTAAAAGAAATCACAGATGTTAATTCTAATGCCAACTGTAATAGCAGGGGCTCAAACATCTGATTGTTACATTAGCACAGGCATCTGAAGAGCCATAAAAAGCTGCACAAATGCCAGAATTTTAACTCTGGCTAGATTTCCCTGGTTAAAACAATCCCCAATGAGGCCTTTGGACCATATTCCATACCTTTGGAGCCTACTATCAATAAGGGCAGTCACTGGAGGAGGAAGAATGTTCATGATCTGGACTTGAGACCTAGCATCAAGCTCACTGAGATGCTCAATCTTCCCTATATGACTCAGCAACATGAACTGTGTATATACAGGCACCTCAAAACCTCTGGATGCTAATTCATTATCAGGATTAGTTCACCTGAACAATCATATTGACCAAAGTGCATATCTCCAGCATCAAAGCATTGAATCAGCTCTGCTGGGCAAGCCACATTATCCACATGCCAAATGTGAGACTTCTGAAACAAGTGCTATACACTGAGCTTCAACAACCAAGTGACCCCTTTGAGGGCAAAGTAAATGCTTCAAGAATACCCTTAAAGTCTCCTTTAAAAATAAAAGTGCAATATCCCCACTAACAACTGGGAACCCATGGCCCAAGACTGCTTGGACTGGAAGGGAAGGAGCCAAACACCTCAAGTTTGATTGTCGATAGCAAGTTGAAGTCGTGTGTCAGTGAATGAATGTGAACCTGTTCACCCATCCATCCATGACCAAGGTTATAGGTCATGCATGCAACTCCTCTGTCACTCACAAACTAATTTTTAGTGTTGAATCAAGTAATCCTCAATTCTAATGTCCAGGATACTGGGGATAACGCCTCTGGCTGAGATTATAGCAGTTTGTGGTTGAGGCTCACTTTTGAGTCACAAGATTGTGCTTCTAGGGCTTTACACAAAACACAGCTGACTCTAAAGAATTAGAGGTTCACAGCATGGAAACAGGCACTTCAGCCCAACTTGTCTATGCTGTCTTTTTTTAAAAACTCCCAAACTAATCCCAATTGCCTGCATTTGGCCCATATTTGTCTATGCCCATCTTATCCATTAACTATCTAAATGCTTTTAAAAAGACAAATTGTACCCACCTCTACCAGCTTGTTCTAGAGACTCACCACACTGTCTGGAAAAAAAAAGTGCCCCTTTGGGCACTTGAGTCTCTCCCCTCATCTTAAACCTATGCCCTCTAGTTTTAGACTCCCCTACCTTTGGTAAAAGATATTGACTATCTAGCTGATTTATGCCCCTCAGTATCTTATAGATGTCTATAAGATCACTCCTAAGCCTCCTATGGTCCAGGGAGGAAAGTCAGTCTATCCAGCCTCTCCTTATAACTCAATCCATCAAGTCCTGGTAGCGTTCTAGTAAATCTTTTCTGCACTTTTTCTATAATAGGGTGACCAGAAGTGTACACAGTATTCCAAGTGTGGTCTTACCAGTGTCTTGTACAACATCAACAAGATGTTCCAACTCATTTACTGAAGTGTTCTGACTGATGAAACCAAACATGCTGAATGCCTTCTTCACCACTCTGCCCAAGTGTGACTCTGCTCTGATGGATGTTTTATACAGAACAGAAAATTATAGCACAAACAGGCCCTTGGGCCCACAGGTTGCCCTGATCGCATCCCTATCTATAACCTCAATCCCATTAAATCCTCTGTACTCATCCAGAAGTCTCTTAAAAGACCCCAACAAGTTTGCCTCCACTACCACCAAAAGCAGTCAATTCCACTCACCCCGAGTGAAAAACTTACTTAACATCTCCTCTGTACCTACTCCCTACCATCTTAAACATGTCCTCTCAGTGACCATTTCAGCCCTGGGGAAATAGCCTCAGAATCCACCTGATCTCAACATCTTCTAAACCTCTGTCAGGTCACCTCTCATTCTTTGTCTCTCCAGGGAGAAGAGGGAGCTCCCTCAACCCATCCAATCCAGGCAATATCCTTGTAAATCCTCTGTACCCTTGCAATAGCTTCCATATCTTTGTAATGATCCCATTACAAGGTTCCATTTAAAGGTCTCATGCCTCTATTTCAAGAGGAGCTGAGGGTTTCAAATAAATGAAATGTTTGTTGTATTTCTGAATTAAGGACATTACACTCAGACTGCTCCAGCAAAGCAAATACACGTCTAAACTACAGTTAAGAGAAAGAAACAATAAGTCAGATGTGATTGTTTGTGCTTCATTCAAGGTACTTTACCCAAAATGAGAGAGGATAAGTTGATTCAAGAAAAAACTGGGATCATGGATATGCCAAGTTTTATTCAAAGCTACTAATAACCCATTCCAAACGGTCAACCTATCCGTTCCTTCCTTTATTTATCATGCTGTCTAGTTTAGTAGAATTAGCAAGTCAGAACCATGGTGAAAAATACAAGAGTTCCAACTTTGCTTCGACAACAGCTGATATCATGGACAGTGGCAGCCTTCACTTGTGAAAGCAAATGCAAACCCCACAATTTGAATTTTAGGGAATGTACTTATTTTCATGCCTAGCTGCTATTCACATTGCAGTAATTTAAAAAGGAGTGTGGAGTAAAAAAAATTGTACAAACTCCATTAAAAAAATTCCAATGTTTAAGAATTCTCAACACACAATGGCTTATTTCACCTAAAAATAATTCAGCATTTTGGATTCTAACATTAAGTGACCTTGTAAACACAATAAGTAGTCACATCACCGATTACTAAAGTAAGCTCTGACAGCAAAATTCTTCAGCCTGTCCTGCTGGCAGGGGATCTTTGAGTCCAGCTGATATTGATCACCACAAGGGTGAGGCATGTGTAAATTGCCATTGACTTTAGTGGGTCAGAAGATAGTGTTGGCAGCTGATGAGCCATCTCCACTGTGGGAAACCAGCAGAGTTAATGTGAGGCACTGCAAATTTCTAATCTTTTGTATAAGTATCAGGCAACTCCATGTTCATCTCAGTTTTTACGTCAACCTCAAGGTGACCAGATGCAATTTTTGTGTTAAAGGGTGCTTTGAGAAAATGGAGAAACAGGCAACATGAAAAGATACTTGGGTGTTATAGCAGCAAAACAAGGACCGAGTTACATATTGAAGGCCAAATGTTATTCAGTAAACAAGGCAAGTTTGCTTTCAAGGTGATTGTTAATAATGCAGAATTTGTTGTTTAGAGAACGTAGTTAACAATTGGGGAAAAAAAATCATTGAATAACTAGCTTGGTATTTGAATTCATCCAAATAAAAATAGAAGATGAATAGAACTGCATGTGCAAAATCAAGATGAAATGAATTGGAAAGTGTTCTTCCTCAAATATCATGGCAAAAAGGGAAGAATTATCCAAATTGACCCTAGCTCATCCACTTCCTGTTTTTAAATGGGCAATTTGGATGGGGAGGGAGTTTAAAAAAAGAGACCAATTCACACCAAGACATATTGGTTATTAAAAAGTTAGTCTGGTATTCACATCTTAATTTTGTTTTGTACATCAAGGCTGGGACAATGGACTTTGGGAACCCCAACAGATTAGTTAGAAGGGCCACATGAACAGGAGTTTTCACCCACCTAAGATTAAATTGATTGTAAACTAATTGTTTGATAAATGATCAATATTGACAAACCTATCCCATAATGTCAAATTTCCCCTTGCACCTGGTCTTAACATTCAATTCCCAACTGTTTTCAAATCAGTGATATAGGAAACTTATTGAAAATGATTTTTAAAACATATCCTGCAGTTAATTTTAGTAGAAATCACAGAAAAGCCTCATTTCTTTTCAGGCCAAATTAAAGATTAGCCATGGTTGGAAAATGGAGATGACTTGTAGATGGTCTATAATATGTCACAAGTTCAAAATGGAAGCCTCACCCCAGATATACTAGCATTGTTTAAAATGCAACATGTTGTCTGGGGCCTGATGTAGCCAGTGTCCATTGAGCTGGTGGCCATCACATGACTGGTAAATGGTTCAATACGCACACAAAAAAATGAAATGGGACAGGGCAAGACGGATGTCAGAGCATAGATCTGGTCAAACTAGTCAGCATCCAGTACTCCAATAGGTTTTGCATAATTTCACTGGTCAGAAAAGCCTACAGTGACACCAAGGTGTGGGAGGAGACTAATTAGCCAAAAGCTGGGAAGTAGCTGAGCCTCACAGGGATGCAAATGTGTATACAAGAGAGTATTCATGAATGAGAAAGAAAACACAAGTCAGCATGAATGAGACTGCAAGTATTAGCATTATTTCTCCCATTAAAAATGACAACAGGCAAGATTTATTTTAAACCTATGAATTAATTACCAGATTAATATGCCTAACATAGCTAGACTTATTTACATTTGACTTAAGTTTAGAGTGTCACAATAGGCTTACATTAATATTGCATTGAAGTTACTGTGAAAATCCCCTAGTCATATCACTCCTTAGGTAGGGGGAGAATTTAGCATGGCTAATGCACCTAACCAGCACATCTTTCAAACTATGGGAGGAAACTGGTGCACCAATAGGAAACACATGCAAATACAGGGAGAATGTGCAGTGGAAATTTAACTTGGGTCCCCTGCATGGTGAGGTAGCAGTACTAAAATCACCATACCACCCTGTGCTCATACCTATTACTTGTTTACATTTGATTTCATTCATACTTCAGGCAAAGAAAAAGGTGCTGACATCAGAATGCCTGAAGTTCTGATGTTCATGGTAAGTCACTTGGGATTCTGCAACCTGTAGTAGTCTGTTTGAAATCCAATTAACTCAGAGACAAAGACATCCTTTGTCTTGACACTCATCTCCAAACTCCTTTCCCTACAGGAAGTTTCACTGTGCCTCTTTCAGGTGTGACTAAGCCCCAAGCTGTTAGCACACCTGTTTCAACCTCCCTTAATAAAGTTGACAGCCCCACAGCAGATGAGGGAGGGACTTAGCCAAGATTACCAGAAAAGGATCAAATGCACCAGTAGCAGCTGAAAACTATGTTGGCAGACAGCCAATGTCACAAAAGGCTTTAATGTTGATATGATCAGTTAACACAATGCCTCCATCTTTAATAATCTTGGATCATTCCTAGAGATAACAGCTTTATAACACAATTCACATTTTAAACAGTGGTTATATCATGATGCTGCAAAGATTTCAAAGGCATCTATATCCCAAACAACAAAAATCTTGGCATCTGTTCATTTTCTTGAAGAGGAGCCATATGCTTGCACAGAACTAACATCTGTACCACACAAACAGCTGGCAGCTCAGATAAGAAACAAGGGGCCCTCCTGGAGGATACTCCCATTGGGCTCAGGGAAACCCAGGAGAAAAAGATTTGATCTTAAAAAGTCAAGTCAGACCATGGCTACCCATGCACCTGGCATCCTTCTTTGCCAAGAGAACACCCGAGCCCCTAGAGGCAATTACAGGCAGGACCAGAGGGCTTGCAACCAGTGGGCCACAAAGGTGTTCCATTAACTGATGGAAGAATTAGCCAGACCATAAAAGATACGAGGGGCCATAGATGCAAGCTGGCTGGTATGAGCAGAAGCTTCTTTAGCCTGTGCTGGGTGACAGGATTGGAAAGACTAGTCAGTCTCATGCTGGTCACAATCTTGCTCTTTTTTCGTGCCCCACAATCTCCACAAATTTGTCTTGAGCCAGGCCAACTCATTTCATCCCTGTTGACTGTTACCAAGACAGATTATGTAGAAGAGAGATCTGACACCACATGTTTTGCTGGCTCATTAGGGGCCTGCCACACAGTGCTACAGCAGGTCCAGGCCTTATGACTTGGACATGTGCTGCTGACTGCACCAAAAAGGAACAGTGTGGCACTCAACACAATAGGCTGGCCTTCACCTCTACAGCATCCAATCCATGTCTATATGTCTAAGAACCTTGGACATGCTCTTCTTGCAGCCATGTTGCTGGCATAAATGAGAGTGGGTACTGAAGAGAGCACATATGTTGCTCCTACTTATACTTGATTTGCAACTCCAGCACATCAGGAAATCAACAATCACTTATGGTGAGGAAAACTGGCCCATTTACATAGGCTGAATACAGTGATAAATTGTAACAAAAAAGTAGATCTGGCATAAGGAAACCACATTTTTCTTACCCACCCTCATGCTTTTGCAAATACTCAGTGTACAATTCCCTCTGAACTTCCATCCAAACATGACATCCATTATTAGTAGTCAGCTTCAATTTTTTTTTTAAAACTAGAGGCTTATAGCTGGGCAGAAGAAATCAAGCAGGTGGTGATGGTATGCCTACTCTTTGCATTGGATGCTGAAAAAATTGAAATGATCATCCACACCAACAGTTCAACCACTGTTTTTGGAGGAGCTTGAGGTGTCTCTTTTCCTAGTTCCCATATTATATCAGGATAGAGACACAGAAAGGGTGCAAAATTTATACTGTTATCTGTGTTAGCCTGATATCAGCAAAGGAACAATGGCAGGATCTCAAATAAATTCAAAAGCGATTAATTGGATGTCTTCAGAATTGTGTTTGATAGAATAGTGTCTTCCCATTTGTTGGCATGAATAAAACTAGAAAAAAAAGGAACTTTACTAGAGGACATGGAATTCACAATCACAGGAGTGTGGTTGATGCAAACAGATGCACTCAAAAAAAAAAAAGGGCTAAATAAGCATTGTAGGAGATTTAATTTTATCAATAAGAATTTGGGGAAGAAAGATGGGAGGAGACTCAAGAGCCAAAATGCTAGCTTAGATTGTTTCTTTTACATCTTATCCCAGCATGATTAAATCCCTTTAGGAAATATGAGGAACAAGCTGGTAGTGTGGAAACAGGAGAACAGAGCAGGGAGCAATGAGGGAACTTATAAATTTTGTTCAGTGACCATTTCTAATGATGCAGAAATTTGCAGATGTTTTCACTAAAATCACAATCTCAAAGTTTTAGTCTTTGCAAATGTTTCACAAATAAATATTCAAAAAATCAGTAAGATATTCTATTTCAACTACAATCAATACAGACAGAAAATTCATATACTTCCTACTGAAGTTAATTAATAAGATTACCTAGAATGAATGGTTGAGAAAGTTTGTGTTGAAAAAGCAATACTTTTACATCTCATACAAGTTTTGAAGACTGGCAGTAGTATACTCCCAATGTCAACTTTTGAAAACCTGTATATAGATTATATTGCATGGTATATTACTAGTTATCAATGTCACTCAGATGTTTCATTAATCACACAGCACATTAGAAACATGAGTTTAATAATATACTGTAGGTTCAGAAAACCCCACAAAGACTTGTATCCAAAATGTTACATATTGCTCAGTTTAAGCATCATTCTAGATATTTGGATACATCATCCAAGCTGACAATCAGTGTAGTACTAGCCCAAGTACATCAGAAAAACCAAGACCTTGCCTTCCCGCTTTAGGTGCTTGCAAAAGATCCAATGGCATTATTTAAAATAGCAACAGGCAAATTCTTTCAATACTTGCCAAATCTCCTCAGTCAACATGAAAAGAAACACGAGTAGGCCATTTAGCCTGTCAAGCCTGCTCCACCAGTTAATATGATCATGACTAATTAGCACTTCAATGCTTTTACACAGAATCTCCATAACCCTTTACATTATTTGTTCAGTAATCTAAGACTCTTGGCTTTAAAACATACATATGACTGAGCTTATGAAAAAAAAAACTTTAGTCCTTAGTGGCATCCCCTTTATTTTGAAATTGTGCTCCAAAGAGAAACAAGTATTTTGTAGATTTCAATTATATAACCTCTCATTCTTTGAGATTCTTAGAATACATGTCCAATCTCTTCATAAGACAATCCTGTTTCTTGCCCAGAACAAATCTGGTGCAAATTTGCTGCATTCCTTTTATGGCAATAAATATCCTTTTCAGCTAAGTGAACCAAAACTGCACACAGTACTCCAGATGCAATCTAACCAAGCTCTTAAGACTGCAGTACTCCAGCACAGAAATCCTCTTGCAATAAAACATTCCATTTGCATTCCTAATAACTTGCTGCAATTGCATGCTAGCCTTCAGATTATTTCTGGACAAGGACATCCAGGTTCCTTCATTTGTCCCACATGCCAAAGCAGATCTCATTTTTTCCCCATATTATATTTATCCCCAAATCTTCAAACCAAACTCAAGTTCAAACATGAATTCCATTTGTAAATTCATGCTGAATATGCATAAATCAGAACATGATTGTGACAAATAGACACATGGACATTCTTAGATACCAGCATTTTTCCTACTGTTAAAGGCTAACACTGTAGTTCTTGGTTTACTCTGTCCTTTCTTGAGGGAGGACAGTTGCTACATTTGAATCTTCAGAAATGCTTCCAAAATCTAGAATTTGGGATGGTGATCACCAATCCCTTCACTATCTTTATAGAACCTCTTAACACTCTGGACACCCAATAGCAGATTGGGGGACTTTCAACTTTTAGTCCCATTAATTCCTCCAATACAGCCAACTTTTTTATTTTTTACTAAATTCCATCAATTTTGCTTTCTCCCTAGTCCCTTACATCTCTGCATTTGGAAGATTTCCTAAATATCTTTGTGACAAGCATTTAATCATACATCTTTTGACTATTCACAACTCCAGGTGCAAACTGACTACTATGTAATGGACTGCAATGTGCTCTGAAAATCCAGATGTCCATTTTGATACAGGATCCACACAGATTACAATTCCAGACTTCACTGTAAATGATCCACTTACTAATTTAAAGATTTATAACAAACTTCATTAACTACATAATCCTTTATGAAAATGAACACTGAAATCCCCCTCCCCACAAGGGTCAACTCTGAGGATATACTAAGCTTCAAGTACTATACCAATCACCACTTGTTTGTGGTTAGATTGCTAACAACTGCATCTCGTTATGCAAACAAAACAGGATCTTGAATATTGTTGGAGACATGCTATCAAAACACTTTTGTCTTAGGCTAATTAGGACAAAAAGAAACACAAGAATGCCAATTTATTCCAAAAGGGGAAAAATCTGAATTACCTAGAGAATTAGGTGCCAATAGTCCCTGCTGCTTTCACCATCTCAGTCAGACTTGAATTGCCAACTAAATAATACTTCTGTTTTTCCATAGAATTCCTGCGCTGGTCTTAGTGTGAAATATCTTTTTAAGCAATGTTCAAGATAGGACCTTGTGTGCACACATGCATCTTGAATACTGCAAACTTGGCAGTGTTGATAAAATTGTATAGCTTGGCCACTTTTTTTTGGCAATTAATCTTGTACAAGTTGGCAGAAAAATACATAAACCAAAGAGATCAATCTTGCATCAACATTATATGCACTGCCAGAGATAGGCCCTTCATTCAGTCTTCCATATTTCTGATCTGTGCCAGCTTTTTAATTTATAAGTAACTTCTGCAATTTACAAGTCACCCAAAAATGACTCTTTGAATCTTCGTGTCTCTTACAAGCCTGTTCTTTTGAAGTGTGCCTAATCTGTTCATTCCTAAATGGATCAGGAAATTTCTTTTATTCAATTGTTCTAATGGATCCTCTGTCTGACTTAATTTCCATTCTTTTCTAAGCCCACATCTGAAAGGCATTTTGCAAGTTGGTCTTCTGTCTAAATCTTACATCCATAGAGAGGGGGGGGGGAATTCAAAGTTTTACAAGTCATTTCTTGAATCGTTTATTCTGGTTTTTTGTCAGCAACCATCTTTCTACCAAATGCAGCATTTTCCACTGCAACAAATAAATTGGAACATCTTCCATCTGCAAGTATTATACTTCCAATGTAACAAAATTCTTTCATCCATTCTTCTTCATAGATACCCGGTGCTGGAAGACATTTTGGCCCATTGATTCTACACTGACTTTGAAACAGCATCCTATCCAGGCCCACCACACCACACATTTACTGCATATGATCCACTTTACCTACAATCTTTGGCATTAAAGATGCAATTTAGCAAAGCCAATCCCACTGACCTGCACATTTCTGGGTGGTGGGAGAAACTGGAATATTTGAAGGTCCATGCTGAGATGGGGGCGAATGTCTGTGGAATTTGCACAGTCACCCAAGGCCAAAATTGAACTTGGGTACTATGAAGCTGCAGTGCTAGAACTCTTCCTGGTTTTCTTTCTTGGTTATTGAGATATACATCACTTTGGGTTTGCAAAGTTAATTTCTGTTTCAAAGTTCATCCCTGGTGTTACCAGTCTATTTATGAGTTCTCCTAATACTTGTGTTCTGTAAAAAAGTGCTTTTGGCATCTGCAAGTCATTTGCCACTCAGCCCCCGAATCTTAAAATTGCTAAGTGCATCTGACTGCTTCCTGGGATAAAGAGATTGATCTGCATTTGCCTGAGGAAGACAGAGTGTTGAAAGCTCGCGGATTTACTATCAAATAAATCGGTTGGATTAAAAATTGGTGTTGCTAAATTCTTATAAAGAGATGATGACAGGGTAGCTACATTTCATGCAAAGTTGAACAAGTTAGACTTGTATCCATTGGAGTTTAAAAAAATGAAGGGTGATTTTATTAAAACACAACATCCTGAGGGGACCAGATATATAGGATATTTCCCCTTGTGGGACAGACTAAAGCTCAAGACACATTTTAAAAAAAGGGTCATGAATCTTAACTTGTTCAGCAGTGGCAGCTTGGTCACTGACAATTGTTAATGTTGGATAGATTGTCAACTCAAGGGACAATCTAAAGGCTAGATAGAATAGATGCCCCATTCAGATCAGTCATAAATTTTATTGAATGGCAAAGCAGGTTTTAGGGACCAACTTACTCCAGCTCCTAATTTGTATGGAACTCCAGACCCTGACAATGTGATTAAGTTGTAACTGCCTTGAAATGGCCTAATGAATAAAACAATCATATCTCAACATTCTGTAAGGACTGTGAGGTGGTCAGTTGACTAAATCCCACCTTCACATTAAGGAAAACCCCCACTGTGTGGGGTACTCCATTTGCTTATTGGAATAGATTTCAGACTGATCACAGAACTCAAATAGGGTATTCACAAGACCAGTGACAGTGGTTAGCACTGCTGCCTCACTGCACCAGAGACCCAGGTTCAATTCCAGCCTCAGGTCACTGTGTGGAGTTTGCACATTCTCCCTTTGTTTGTGTGGGTTTCCTCCCACAGTCCAAAGATATGTAGGTTAGGTTGATGAGTCAATTTACCATGGCCAGTGTCAAGATGATTAGCAGGGTAGAGAATGTGGGGTTCCAGGAGTGGGGTCTGGATGGGATTGTGACTCAATAGGCTGAGTGGCCTCCTTCTGCACTGTAGCAAATCTATGAGACATTGTGGTTGTATATAAATCTGATGCTCACATTGTGTAACCTCATAGTCAAACATATTCTCAGGTCTATCATTACATTAATCTGCAGGAATGGATCAGACTTGCATTCTGTAGACCTGCCACTTCCATTGTATTGGACAATTAACTCATTGCAAGATTAGGTCAAATATCCTTTACCTCAATGGCAAGGGAGTCCAGCACAGTTTAAAGTATTAAGAATTAAACTTGCATCCACCTTTTTCCAAACATGGACAATCTTGGTGTCCTTCAGCAGACTTGAGTCTTCAGCCAGTTCAATTCACTCCACACAACATCAAGAAATGGTAGGAGGCACTGGATACTGCAAGATTATAGGTTCTGACAGTCACTTCACCAGTACTAAAAGCTTATGCTCCATGTTACCAGCCAAACTCTTCCATTACAATATGAATCTACCCAGCAATGCTAAAAATTGCTCTGGCAGGAACAATTTTTGACATCCTTAGTAACGAGCTGCAACAATATTCAAGAATCTTGACACTATCCAGAACAAAACAATCTGTTTGATTGGCAACCGTTCCACATTCACTCCCTCCACCATTTGTTACAGTAGAAACAATGTGCATCATCTACAAGATGCAATATAGGAACTCAAGAACTCCTTACACAACACTTCCCAAATCCACAACCACTACTACCTACCAGGAGAAGGATAGCAGATACATGGAGCACCACTTCAGAGTCACTTGTTAACCCAACATGAAACTATTATCATTGTTCTTTCACTGTCACTGAGGGAAAACTCTAACCGCCTCCCCAGTACCTCTGTAGGTATACACGAGAGCATTGCAGTGGTTAAAGAAGGCAGCTCACCACCATCTTCTCATGGGCAATTAGGAATGGACAATCAATGCCAAGCAAGCCAGCAAAGCCCACAGCCTTGAATCAAGATTAAGTTTCTGGCAGTTTGCTGATGACTTAAAGGCCTGTAATTCAGTTTTTTTCTTCCAATATGGACTTCCAGAATCTGGGAATTTTGGAAAATTGTAGCTAGAATGTTCACTATCTCTGCAGCTATCAGGTCCTGGAGGATGTTAGGTTTTAGTCTCAAGTTTCTTGAACACTTACTTGTTGCTGCTATTTAGTTAATTTCTTTTTAACCATCTAGGTTACTCCATGCTTAATATGAAACTTTTGTCTTCATAAAGACAGATACAAAATATCTGCTTAATGTCTCAGCTATTTCCTTATTCCCCACAATACAGTCTGCTATTTGTCATTTCTTATTACATCTCCATCTTTGGGGACCAACATGTACTTCAGCTGAAGATACCAAGAGAAAGAAAAAACACCCATCTCCAAATAACATAACCTTCTTAGATTTGTAAAATTTGGTACCATGCCAGCAGCACTGCTCCAGCTGCTGGCATGCCCACCTCTCTAGTTTGCTCATAGGTGAATCAATCATGGGTTTCCTCTTCCCACATCTGAATTTATCCATACATGAGAAGCCCATTGTGTGGCAAAAGAGTGCCAGGTGAGCCCTGTTGCTGGGCTGGGGAGTTGAATCCCAATTAGTTTAACATCTATTGACTCCAATATCTTGCCAATAATAATCAAAGGGGAAATAACTAATCATTTAGGAAAGCTGAATATCATCACACCAAGTCAATGTGACTTTATTAATGGAAAATCTTGCTTGACAAATTTGTTCTCCTTATGTTCTCAAAGAATTTGAGCAAAGAGTATTTAGATTGCCAAGAAGGCATTTGACAAGGTGCTGCATAACAGGCAGATAGATGCATGAAGATTGCCCGTGAAATTGTAAGATGCATGTTAGCATGGATTGAAAATTGGCTGTCACATTGTTTTTCTGAGAGTTGGAATATATGGGTCGTTTTCAGAATGAAAAAATATGAGTGGACTATGCAGCAATCAGTTCTTGGACCACAATTGTTCATTATTTACATTAATGACCTAGAGGAAGGAACAGACTGCAAGGCTTCCAAAGTAGAAGGACATGCTGCAGTGAGCATATTGTGATTCTGCAACAAGATGTAAACAGATTTGAGTGAGTTTTTTTTTTAGAAAAAAAAAGAGGTAAATCAAGAAGGTAGATGAGGATAGTGCAGTTGATATTATCTACATAGACCTTTGACAAGGTGCTGCATGCTAGTGTTGCTGCACAAGATCTAGGGTGAAGTATCTAAGTGGATACAAAATTGGCTTCTTCACAGAAGCTAAAAGGTGGTTGTAGCAGTGTGCCTCAGGGGTCAGTGCTGGATCTACTGCTGTTTGTCATGTGTATTAATGATCTGGATGAGAACATTGGAGGCATAGTTAATAAGTTTGCAGATGACTCCCATTGTTCCCTGGAACAAGTTGAGTGCAGGAGCAATTTGTGATTGGTACAGTAAAGTAAGCAATTGAGTATATTTTTACTTTTTCATGGGTTTTCTTTTTACAAGTAGTTTAACTTTAAAGTGGAAGTGAATTGTGGATGAGCTGGGAGGGGCATGCGAGGTATAAAAGGAAGACTGCAATATACAGCAGGCAGCAACTGTAGTGGACAGTGGAGTGAGAGGATGCAGAGTGAAGGCTGAAAGGGCTTTGGCAAAAATAGATAGAGGCAGGGTAGGTTGTGTTTTTTTGGTTCTTCCAAAACTATAAAGGAAGGGGTAGAGAGGCCAGTTTGTTGTTTTTGGATGTGGGAGTTCCTGGAAATGCCTAGCCTCAAGTCCATATCTGTGCCAGGTGCGTAGAACTACAGCTCCAGAGAGACTGTATTAAGGAACTGGAGCTGCAGCTCGACGATCTTATTTTAGTCAGGAGAATGAGAAATTAATAGATAAAAAAGTTATAGGCAGGTAGTCACACCAGAGCCTTGGGAGGAAGACACATGGGTCATGGTTAGGAAGGGTAAAAGTCAGAAGGGTGGCATACCAGAGAGTACCCCAGTGGCTGTTTCCTAAAATAGTAAGGGCCGGGCAACAGGAGGGAGGAGGGAATGAGCAGTCAGTGAAAGGATCCCCTGTTGTCATCTCCCTCCAAAATAGGTATATTGTTTTGGATACTGTGAAAGGAGATGGCCCTCCAGGCTTAAGCCACTGTGACCAGATTGCTGACATGGAGTTAGGCTCTGTGGCCCAGAAGGGAAAGAGGGGGATTAGAAGAGCAATAGTGTGGGGAATGTCATGGTTAGAGGAACAGACAGGCAGTTCTATGGACATGAACAAGACTTCAGAATGGTAGCCTGCCTCCCTGGTGCCAAGGTACTGGATGTCTGAGCAGACAGGAAGCATATTGAAATGGGAAGATAATCAAACAATGTCATTGGTGAAAATGACGTAGGTAAAAAGAGCAGAAGATCCTACAAGAGCAATTCAGGGAGTCAGATGCTAGGCTACAGAGTAGGGCCTCTAAGGTAGCAATCTCTGGACTGCTCCCAGTGCCAGCACTAGTGAGGCTAGGAACAGGGAGATTGTACTATTGAATGGATGGCTAAAGGACAGATGCAGGAGGGAGAGCTTCAAATTCGAGGATCACTGGGAAGTCTTCAAGAGAGAATGGCACCTGTACAAGACAGGTTACATGTAAACTGAAAGGGCACAAATATCCTGGCTGGAAGTAGGTGTTCTAGTGCATGAATCAACAAAAGATAGCAGGCAGGTACAAGTCATTGAGAAGGCAAACAGCATTTTTGACTTTACTGCAAATGGGGCAGAGTTTAAAAATAAGGTTTTTTTTTTTGCAGTTGCATAGGGTGAAGCCTTTTGGTCTCTTTACTAAAAAGAGAATATAGTGACATTGAAGGCAGTCCAAAGGCTAATTCCTGGGATAAGTGTTGCCCTTCTGTACAATAGGGATTCCATGGTGGGAGCTGGGGGACACTTGACAGAGTAGATGAAGTGTTTTCGCTAGAGGAAGAGTCTCAAACAGGACATAAGGATAAGAGCCTGTCATTAAAATTGAAGCGCATAGAAATTTATTCTTGAAGAAGATAATAAATCTCCACAATTTTCTTCCCTCATAAGTTTTAAAGTGGCGATGGATCAACATTTGGTTGATTGAGAAAGAGGGCTATGGGGAAGATGGCACAGAAGAGGAATGGAGGGCTAGCAATGATCATATTGAATGGCAGGCAGGCTTAAAGAGTCTGGTGGCCTACTCCTGCTTTCATACTTACATATTCCTTATCCACTGGAGGACACTAGCCAAGATTCAAACCTCCCTATCACCCATATTTCCCTCCCCTACCAGCTATATCCTCTCCATACTAAGCCTGGCCTCTGCTAGATGAGACTAAATCTGTACATCTTTGCCTTGCTGCAGTCACCATTCTCCTGGTGACACTACTGTGACAAGATTGCTACCAGTCCCTGAAATAGCCAATAGATGGAACATTCGCTCCTCAGAAGGATAGAAGTTTCACTCAGGCCAATTAAGGGCCAACCATTTAATGGCTGCAGAAAAAAACTGACCAGAGGTGGGATTGCTCTAACGTTCATAGAACAGGTTGGAATAATTGTGCATCCACCCCCCCAAAGTAACATTCAGTTGAATTTCCTTCTCCCCCCACATTTAATGGAGTAACATTTTGCAATTCTCCAATCAGAGGCACAATTCCCAAATCTAAACATAAAAATGAGGGGCACACATTATAGATTCCTGTACTTACTAATTCTGGTGTATGGCCAATATACTATCCTGAACTCTTACTGACTGAAGTAACTATGTCCTTGAATGTATGATTTAGGAAACTATCAATGTATCACTAATCTTTACTTTGTTGTCTGTAAATTAGTTGTGTTTTTGACTTCCTAGTTTGCAATCTGAAAATCCTCCAATCTGGGCTGGCTGTCGATTGAAGGATTTACACTGCAACTAAATGAATGGCATGAAGAGAAAAGGAAAATCCAAACCAGAGATCACAAGATTAGAGATCAATTTCCTTCTGACTGGCCATGACCATCACCCAACCATTAATATATGCAGTCAGTCAAAGTTTGCAAATAGTGGCAGCACTCCCCCTGCACTGGGTAGGTTGTAGGTTCACACTACACGAGAATATAATGCTACTCAGTCATTATGGGCCCCATATAGAGGTGTCGCTATTCGAATAAGATGAATATGTTCATTTTGTCATGTCATTTTTCCACATCTGCCCAAGAGCATACCTTGACAACAGGTATCCCTGAATACCAAATGAAATAAACAAAGTATAGCAGGATGATGAAAAGCTTTGGCAGCATCTGTAGGGAGAAAAAAATACAATGATCATTCCCTTCTTGCTGGATGTAGCAGCTTATTATGTTAAGGTTAACTGACAAAGCAGAAAAGAGCCCAGCCCATTGTACTTGGGGTATGCTGATGCCAGTGATGATGGTTTGCCTAAACCACAGAAGGATAAAGAATCAGGGCAGCCCAGGAGGTTAAAACTGAGGTTTTACTTGATACAATTTTTCAAAGCTATATTGGCTTTTTGGCTGAGATAAGGCGTCAGATGGCACCTAGGAGGGGGTGCAAAACCTCACCTCTGATCTTGTCTGACTGAGTTCAAGATGGGAAACATCTTGTCAGTTTAGACCTAGTTTGTCCCTCATGTCGAGGCCATGATTGGAATTGGCTAAAGTACCAAAAAAACTGACGTTTCCTATATATAACCGTACTGTGATAGACATAAATCAAATCACGAGGTGACCATTTCAGTGATCCTCGACGACGCTCAGCGGTTTTCTTTTGTTGTTGTAGTGGGGGTTAATAGTTACCCGCAATCTAAACGTCCAATACAGGATGGCAACCTCTCCTGACAACAAGACACCTTCACCTTGCCGTTAGCTCGAGCGACTGCTTTTGAAATCAACCAGAGGCGGCAAACGTCTTAACCCGCTCTTTATTACCCTGCGGTAGTAGGCGGGGCCTGCCAGTGATTGACAGTCGGACCGCCCGCTTTCAATAGCGTCTGATAGGCGAGACCTAGCTGTGACTAACAATTGCTCTCCCCCCGCCCTCCATCATCGGCGGCGGTTAAAACGGTTAGAGCCAGGATTTGGTTTAAACGTCACTTGGACCGGCCGAGTCGGTTAAGAACCCGAGACCCCGAGTTCTAATCTCAGCGGTGCCTCAGTCCATTTAGCCAACGCATGGACTTAAATATTAAAAAAAAACTAAATATACGAGTTCTTAAATCAGTCTTAAAAAAAAAAATCACGGCACGATTCAATTTAATAATTAAAAAAATTAAAATGTTCTTCCTCGCAACCCGAGTCGTTATGAAAACTTCCTCCGATTGAAGTGGACCGGGGGGGAGGGGGGAAAACGGCTCCCAAGTGCCCGGTGGCGCCGCCTGGAGTGTGGGAGCGTCGGAGGAAGTCGCCATGAAGTCCGCAAGCTGACGGTAAACTTCAGGGCATTTAAAGAGTTCAAGAGTGAAAAATGAGAATGACAAACATCAGGTTATTTGGGAGGACGTGAATGTTGGAAGTATGAACTCGCCTGCCAGCAAGCGGAGGGGTGGTCGTCATCGTGTCCCACCGCTACTTTCCAAAATGGGATCCTGCTAATGGGAAGGGGCCTTCACCAAGTCAAGGTTCCCAATTGCGAGGCAAGCTCTGCATGCCACACCCCGCCCCAAAAGTGATTAGGTGGAGAATCATCGTTGCTCCCAGATACCGTTAACTAAACCTTCTGTGAGGTACTAACAGGAGGATAAGTCATCAGCCCAAGAAAATCTGCTCACTCCCACGAGTATTTTTGATCACCAGCTGGCTGAGGGGGGAAAAGAAGAAAGCAAAGATCTGCCATGCAACGCTAAACGTTTCCCACTCTCATTTAATACAAGTGACACTATTTTCTCATTTCAGCTATCCAGCATGGGCCATCTCTTATTCGCACAAGTCCTACAGCTTTACAGCACAGCCTTTCGGCCCATCGTGTCTGCAACCGGCCATCAAGCACCTATCTCATTTGATTCATTTTAATTGCATGCAATTATTACAGCAACATAATACTCAAAAAGGCCCGCCCTCAAGATTGCTTTCAACTAATAATGCTAACCACACCTCAGCAAGGCAGCTTGTGGGTGGATGCGAATGCACGTTATTGTGAGCAACCCAATGGGGAAGGAATAAAGGGTTCAAGAAACAAATAAAGCCCTCGCTGCTAAAATCGTGGTATAGAACTTAAGTCAAACTTTAAAAGATCAACATGTGTATTCCCAGTCACTTTTTTTTGGGGGGGGGGGTAACCAAATGTTTGGCCACTTATGCTTAGAAGTACTGGGTTCTTTGAACTGTTATATACAATTAGATAACACCTCAGATGAATGTTTTACGGGGAATAAATTGCTGAGTGGCACCTGTACAGCCGACGTGACCCCGGAACTCTAAGGACGTCGAATTTGTTTACACAACATAGTAGTTAATTGTTTCTTTTGTGCGATCGCATCGTCAGAGCAAGTCCATGTAGTATTCACGAACAGGTATCATTGTTGCATAATACGTGACTGGGATGGGTGGACGGGAAAGAGGTCAATGGCCAGAAGTTGAGAATATTGTATAAACACAGGAAGATGAGACGACAGGATATCTAAATGTAGTACAGTAAATATAGCTATATCCATCAAGAGCGCCGTGAAGAGAGTCCAATCGTACGAAGACGTGGATGTCTGCTGAAAAGACTTCCATGTGGGTTGTAACTCCAAAATACTTGAGCAAAAGAGTTGAATAGTTATTTACATTTCATTCCCAATCTTAGTTGCAGTTTTTAAAATGTTACACGATGCTGATAAGACTAAATCTCTCATCTACATAATTCGTCAAAAATTATTATAACTCAATTCGTTTGTTATTACACAATCGACGCTTGATTTCTATTTCAAAACTCTGTTCTAAAGTAAATCAAAGTTAATACGTTGAAAGTAACTGTCAAATCAAAGGCAAAACTTACCTCGAACTAAATAAAGATCTCGCACTTAGTTAAGCTCGTAGGGCAAACAGCCCGTTTGTTTTTAAATTTTTTATCGTTTAAAGTTCAGCGAGTTTCTTTCCGTATATTTTTCACTGCAGCCTGGTACTGTTTTGATATGAGCGGATGTAGGAGGTTTTTATAAAGCGTCCAGATTCAGCCCTGCCCACTTTTTTCATTTTAGACACGTGTCTTTCATTAGCAAGGAAAACACTTTACATTTAAAGCTATTACTTTGCAAGCAAAAATCAGTTACTTTATTTACAAATTAAGCGTTTTGAAAAAAATAGAAAAACAACAAATCAATTAAAAATGCACGTTTGAACTTTTTTTAAAATCTACACATTGCAATATGGCGTATATGCTTTCGAGCACAATCACGTACTAGGGTAATTAACTGTCAGAAGGCAAAATGCAAAATACATTTTCATAGTCAAAACTTGTAGGCAGTTGCTCTCTGTACTCCTCACAGCTACGTGATTACGTGCACCTACAACAGACCATTAGACCACGCAGACAATATGATGCAATTTAGAACAGATAAGGCATAAATCCTTGGATGATTATCCAAAGAAGCTATCGTGTTTGTACTTATCTCGCATGCAAAAAAAGCCTTTAGCACACAATGAAAGATGTAGACATTTTGGAAATACTGAGTTTTTGAATTGAAGTATTGTTACAATGCCCAAATTCCCTCATTTAGGATGTGCGTAGTTGACGGCAAGGATGCCTTCTAACCCTTTAAAAAGTACTTTGTCACCGTCAAAACGTAGTTGACATAAAATTATATTACAGAATCAAGCTATTCAGCTCACATGCTCTATACCGGTGTTTTATATTCTCTAGATGCCTCCTCCCACTATAGTTACCCCCGCCTACCTGTTTCCCCGCTTCCTCGCGGATGTATTGAGCCTTCCCCTAAATTAATCTATACGACTTGCTTCAACCAGTCCACAGTCTCAAAAATCTATGTGAAGAGCTTCTTCCTAAATTCTCTATATAATCCATGACTGACTGTATCTGCTCCATGTTCTGGCTTGTTCACAAGTGGACACATTCACCCTATCAATTTCATCATTTTAAAGAACTCTAAAGTTTCTTCCTAATTTCATTATTCAGGTAAAAGCACCTCAGCCTCTAAACTGCCCTCATAATCACTTAGTGAACCATTTGGACTGGTGTTTGCATGCATGCATCAGAAATAAAGCCTTTTTAATGCAATCACACCATTCAAGTCATGGCTTGTAGCTGAGGGAAATTAAACTTTTAACAAGTTATTTAAAATAATGGCAGAGTATAAAATGTCTCATTGGTGAAAACATTAGGGTCAATGTTCTTGTCCACTATGCCTGTTCCCATAGCAACAATTGAAAGAAAAGGAGAATGGAGCCCAAAGACCAGTGATAGCAGGTTTCACAGAGTCGTTATCCCACAGAGGGAGACCATTTGGCCCATCAAGCCCCACCAGTTACACCCCATAAAAGATGCTCTTTGATCTGCCTGAAACCTGATCGCCCTCCAGTGCAGGATGTCTGTGATTGAGTGTTGCAGATTGGTGCATTCGAAAATTGCACTGGCAGGTGTGACTTTTACCCCCACAAGACATTTGTACCAAATCTGATGAAAGGTCATGAATCTGAAATGTTAATTATTTTTCGTAAGGGACTACCTAATCTCCCTATGGCATGTTTCTCACAGCAGAAGGCAACATATTGTTCAGTGGCGGGATCTTCTGGTCCTGTTGCTGTCAATAAGAGTACCCATTGATTGCACACCATGACAGCAGAAAACTCACAGCAGGGCCACACATCATCAGCATAAACAGTCAGAAAATTCCAACTTACTCTCCTTAGATACTGCCTGATCTGCTGAGCATTTCATAATTTGATATTTTGATTCATGAACTAAGAGTACATAAAGGCAAATTAGGAAGACGGATTGTATAAGCTAAACTTATATTCTTTGGGAAGATTACAGGGTGATTTGATCGTTGTTTGAATGGTATGAAAAGATATGCTTCCTGATTCCACTCTTGAATGGACTGCTTCTACTTCTAAGATTATAAAGACAGATCTCCAGTCATAGCAGGAAAAGTGGATAAGGTGGTCAAGAAGGTAAATAGAATACTTTCCTTAATTGTCTGAGGCCTAGATTGTAATAGCAGGGAGGTTACACTTGAACTATATAAAATACCAATTAGACCATAACTGGATTACTGTATACAGTGCTAGTCACCTCAGTATAAGAGTTGCAACATTGACTCTGGGACTTGATGAAGTCCCATGATGTCAATTCAAAAATGGTCAAGGAAACCTTTGATCTGCTTTTGTAGTCATATTTATATAGCTAATCCAGTTCAGTTTTTGGTTAATGCTGACACCCAGCATATTGAAAGTGGGGTTTCAGTAATGGTAATGCCATTGAATATCAAGGGACAAGGGTTAGATTCTTTCACATTGGAAGTGTACATTGTCTGACACATGGTGAGAATGTTATTTGCCGCTTGTCAGCCCAAATCTGGATATTGACCAGCATTTGGTCATGGGCTACTTCTGTGGAGTCATGGAAGGTGCTGAACATTGTGCATTCATCAGTGGACATCCCTACTTCTGCTTTTATAAGAACAAAGAACAAAAAAAATTACAGCACAGGAACAGGACCTTTGGCCCTCCAAGCCTGCACCGACCATGCTACCTGAGTTAACTAAAATCCCCTACGCTTTCAGGGACCATATCCCTCTATTCCCATCTCATTCGTGTACTTGTCAAGATGCTCCTTAGAAGTCACTACTGTATCCATTTCCACTACTTGTCTCAACGACAAGTTCCAGGCACCCAGCACTCTATAAAAAATCTACCTCGTACATCTCTTTTAAAACTTGTCTCTCGCACCTTAAACCTATGCCCCCCTAGTAATTGACTTTTCCACCCTGGGAAAAAGCTTCAGACTATCTACTCTGTCCATGCTTCTCATAATCTTGTAGACTTCTTTCAAGTCTCCCCTTAACCTCTGTCATTCCAGTGAGAACAAACCAAATTTCTCTAACCTCTTCTCATAGCTAATGCCCTCCATACCAGGCAACATCCTGGTAAATCTTTTCTGTACCCTCTCCAAAGGTTCGACATCCTTCTGGTAGTGTGGCAACCAGAATTGAACATGATATTCTAAGTGCGCCCTAACTAAGGTTCTATAAAGCTGCAACATGACTTGCCAATTTTTAAACTCAATATCCCGGCTGATGAAGGCAAGCATGCTGTATGCCTTTTTGACTACCTTTATGACCTGTATTGCCACTTTCAGTGAGCTGTGTACCTGTGACTTTGCCTATCAATATTCCTAAGGGGTCTGCCATTTATATATCCTATCTGTATTAGATCTTCCAAAATGCATTAGCTCACATTTGTCCGGATTAAACTCCATCTGCCATCTCTCTGCCCAAGTCTCCAACTGATTTCTATCCTGTTGTATCTTCTGATGGCCCTCATAGCTATCCGCAAATCCACCAACCTCTTTTCGTCTGCAAATTTACTATTCAATCCAGTTATATTTTCCTCCAAATCATTTATATATATTACAAACAGCAAAGGCCCCAGCACTGATGCCTTTGTCACAGCCCTCCATTCAGAAATGCACCCTTCCAGTGCTAACCTCTGTCTTCTTTGACCAAGATGTAAAGATGCCGGCGTTGGATTGGGGTGGTAAGAACTCAGTAAGAATTTAGCAACATCAATTTTTAATCCAACCGATTTATTTGATAGTAAAATTGTGAGCTTTCAACACTCCGTGTCTTCCTCAGGCAAATGCAGTGTTCTGGTCTGCAATAGCACACATCAGCACAGACAGTCAGAGATTGCTGATTAGAATGCGAATCCTTACATCTAACCTGCTATTCAAGTGTTAAAGTGGCTAACAATGTGTGTGAAGGGAATCCTGAGCATTGTTAGAGAATTGTGTATTTTCTCCAGACAGCACAGTAAGTGAGGTTTTTTGCTAACCCAGGCAAGTTACGGGGGTTACAGATAGTGTGTCATGAAGCCAAGATCCCTGTTAAGACCGTCCTCATGTGTGCGGAGCTTGGCTATCAGTCTCTGCTCAGCGACTCTGCGCTGTCGTGTATCACGAAAGCCCCCTTGAAGAACATTTACCCGCAGGTCGGAGGCCGAATGCCCATGACTGCTGAAGTGTTCGCCCACAGGAAGGGAACTGTTTTGCCTGGTGATTGTTGAGCGATGCTCATTCATCCGCTGTCGTAGTGTCTGCATGGTCTCCCCAATGTACCATGCTTCGGGACATCCTTTCTTGCAACGTATTAGGTAGACAACGTTGGCCGAGTTGCAAGAGTATGTACCGTGTACCTGGTGAATGGTATCCTCACGTTTGATGATGTCGTCCATGTCTATGATCTGGCATGTCTTGCAGAGGTTGCTGTGGCAGGGTTGTGTGGTATTGTGGTCACTGTTCTCCTGAAGGTTGGGTAGTTTGCTGCGAACAATGATCTGTTTGAGGTTGTGCGGTTGTCTGAAAGCAAGAAGTGGGGGGATGGGGATGGCCCTAGCGAGATGTTCATCGTCATCAATGATATGTTGAAGACTCCGGAGAAGATGTCATAGCTTCTCCGCTCCGGGGAAGTACTGGACAACAAAGGGTACTTTGTCCACCGTGTCCCGTGTTCGTCTTCTGAGGAGGTCAGTGCAGTTTATCGATGTGGCACGTCGGAACTGTCAATCGATGAGTCGAGCACCATATCCTGTTCTCACGAGGGCATCCTTCAGTGTCTGGAGGTGTCTGTCACGATCCTCCTCACCTGAGCAAATTCTGTGTATACGGAGGGCTTGTCCATAGGGAATGGCTTCTTTAACGTGTCTAGGGTGGAAGCTGGAGAAGTGGAGCATTGTGAGGTTGTCTGTCGGTTTGCGGTACAGTGAGGTGCTGAGGTGACCGTCCTTGATGGAGATGCGTGTGTCCAAGAATGCAACTGATTCTGGAGAATAGTCCATGGTGAGTCTGATGGTGGGATGGAACTTGTTGATATCATCATACAGTTGTTTCAATGATTGTTCACCATGAGTCCAAAGGAAAAAGATGTCATCAATGTATCTAGTATATAACCTTGGTTGGAGATCTCGTGTGGTGAAGAAGTCTTGTTCGAACCTGTGCATGAAGATGTTGGCATACTGAGGTGCGAATTTGGTCCCCATGGCTGTTCCGTGTGTCTGGATGAAAAGCTGATTGTTGAAGGTGAAGACATTGTGGTCCAAGATGAAGCGGATGAGTTGTAAAATTGCATCCGGAAACTGGCAGTTGTTGGCATTGAGTACTGAGGCAGTTGCAGCAATACCATTGTCGTGGGGGATGTTGGTGTAGAGCGCCGAGACATCCATTGTGACAAGGAGTGTCCCTGGTTCAACTGCTCCATGTGTGCTGAGTTTCTGTAGGAAGTCCGTAGTGTCAAGACAAAAGCTGGGGGTTCTTTGTACAATGGGTTTCAGGATGCCCTCGATATAGCCGGAGAGGTTCTCACACAGGGTCCCATTGCCCGATACGATGGGACGGCCGGGTATGTTTGCCTTGTGTATCTTTGGGAGGCAGTAGAGATCTCCAATGCGGGGAGTACGTGGAATGAGAGCCCGGAGGATGTTCTGAAGGTCCGGATCAAAGGTTTTGATCAGAGTGTTGAGTTGACGAGTTTGTTCAGTACACTTCTTCACAGTAGTCCATTCTGTTCAGTATGACGGTGGCACCTCCTTTGTCTGCTGGTTTGATGACAAATGTTGTCTACCTAATATGTTGCAAGAAAGGATGTCCCGAAGCATGGTATATTGGGGAGACCATGCAGACACTATGACAGCGGATGAATGAGCATCGCTCAACAATCACCAGGCAAAACAGTTCCCTTCCTGTGGGCGAACACTTCAGCAGTCATGGGCATTCGGCCTCCGACCTGCGGGTAAATGTTCTTCAAGGGGGCTTTCGTGATACACGACAGCGCAGAGTCGCTGAGCAGAGACTGATAGCCAAGCTCCGCACACATGAGGACGGTCTTAACAGGGATCTTGGCTTCATGACACACTATCTGTAACCCCCGTAACTTGCCTGGGTTAGCAAAAAACCTCACTTACTGTGCTGTCTGGAGAAAATACACAATTCTCTAACAATGCTCAGGATTCCCTTCACACACATTGTTAGCCACTTTAACACTTGAATAGCAGGTTAGATGTAAGGATTCGCATTCTAATCAGCAATCTCTGACTGTCTGTGCTGATGTGTGCTATTGCAGACCAGAACACTGCATTTGCCTGAGGAAGACACGGAGTGTCGAAAGCTCGCAATTTTACTATCAAATAAATTGGTTGGATTAAAAATTGGTGTTGCTAAATTCTTACTGAGTTCTTTGACCAAGCCAGTTTTATAACCACCTTGCCAGCTCACCTCTGATCCCATGCAACTTCACCTTCTGCAAAAATCTGCCATGGAATCTTGTCAAAGGCCTTACTGAAGTCCATGTGGACAACACCTAGTGCCCTACTCTCATCAATCATCTTCATCACTTCCTTGAAAAACTCAATCAAGTTCGTGAGACATGACTTCCTTTTCACAAAACAATGTTGCCTGTCACTAATATGTCCAATTATTTTCAAATGAGAATAAATCCTGTCTCACAGAATCCTCTACAATAATTTTCCTATCATTGATGTAAAACTCAACACCCTGTAATTACCTGGCTTATTCTTGCTACCTTCTTAAACAAAGGAACAACATTGGCTATTCTCCAGTCCTCTGAGATCTCCCCTATAGCCAGTGAGGATACAAAGATATCTCTCAAAGCTCCAGCAATTTTCTGTTTTGCCTCTCTCAATATACTGCGGTATGTCCCATCAGGCCATGGAGACTTATCTACCTTAATATTTCTCAAGAACCCTGATACCTCCTTTTTGATCTCAATATGATTCAAACTATCTACACATCCTTTCCCTGACTTATCATCAAGTCTTTGGTGAATACTGACACAAAATACTCATTTAGTACCTCCCTTGTCCTTGAGAGGGCTAACCTTCTCCTTGGTTACCCTCTTGCTCTTTATATATGTATAAAAAGCTTTGGGATTTTCCTTAATCATGCTGGCCAATGATTTTTTGTGATCCCTTTTAGCCCTCCTTACTCCTTGCTTAAATTTCTTTCTACTTTCCTTGTATTCCACACTTGCCTCGTGTGTTCTCAGCCTCCTAGCTGTGACAAATGCTTTCTTTTTCTCTTTGACTAGGTCGCAATATCTCTCATTATTCCAAGGTTCCCAAAACTTGACATACTTATCCTTCATCCTTAAAGGAATGTGCTGGCCCTGAATCTCTATGAACTTACACTTGAAAGCCTCCCACATGCCAGATGTTGATTTGCCCTCAAACATTTGCCCCCAATCTCCATTCTTCAGTTCCTGCCTAATATTGTTTTTTCTTAGTCTTCCCTCAATTTAGCACCTTAACTTTAGGATTACACTTATCTTTATCCATCAGTACCTTAAAGCTTCCTGACGTGCATCACTGTTCCCGAACTGCTCCCCTACTGAAACATTGACCACCTGGCTGGGCTCATTCCCCAATACCAGATCCAGTGTGGCCCCTTCCCTAGTTGAACTATCTACAGACTGTTTCAGTAAGCCCTTCTGGATACTCCTTACAAACTCTATCCCATCCACACTCCTAATAGCTGAAGATGGTTGGGCCTAGGATACTATCCTGAGGAACCTCTTCAGTAATGTTTTGGAACTGGGATGATTGACCTCAACAATTGCAACCATCTTCCTTTTTCCATGGTATGACTCTAACCAACAGACATGTTTTTCCCTAATTCCCACTGTCTTCAGTTTTGCTTGGGCTCCCTAATGCCACATTCAGTCATGGACGTTAACTGTTGTTGCTCTCACCTCACCTCTAGAGTTCAACTCTTTCATCCATGTCAGAACAAAGTCTAATGAGGTAAGGAACTAAGTGACCCTGGTGGAACCCAAACTCGATGTTAGTGAATAGGTGATTGGTAGGCAAGTGCCCCTTGATAACACCAGTGACGATCCCTTCCATCAATTTACTGATGATCAAGAGTAGACTGATGGGTTGGTATTGGCTGTATTAGATTTGTGCTGCTTTTGTAGGCAGAACATACCTGCATAATTTTCCACATTGCTGGTTAACTGCCAGTGTTGTAGCTGTACTGGAACAGCTAGTTTAAGGATGCAGCAGTTTTGGAGCACAACTCTTCATTATTATTGCCAGAATATTGTGAGGACCCATAACCTTTGCAGTATCCAGTGCCTTCAACTATCTCTTAATTTTACATATAATGTATTCAATTGACCGAAGACTGGCACCTCCAGAGGAGACCAAGATGGATCATCTATTCGAAATTATGCTGCAATTTGTTGCAAATGCTTCAACCTTACCTTTTGCACTAATATACTGAGATCCCCCATCTTTGAGGATGGAGTTATTTGTGGAACTTCCTCCTCCCATGAATTATTTAATTGTCCACCACTATTCATGGCTGGATGCGGCAGAACAGCAGAGCTTAGATCTGATCCATTCGTGTGGGATTGCTTAGCTCTGTTATTTCTTGCTGCTTATGGTGTTTAGCATACAAATAATCCAGTGTTGTAGTTTTGCCATCTTGACACTTCATTTCTAGGTATGACTGGGACTGTCCCTGCTATACCCTCCTGCACTCTTTTTTGAATCTGGGTCGATCTGCTTGCTTGGTGACAATGATAGAGTGGAGGATATGTTAGGCCATGAGAGTACAGATTGGTTAAATGCTGCTGCTAATGGTCCATGGTTGCCTCATGGTTGCCCAGTATTGAGCTGCTAGATCTATTTGAAATCTATCCAATTTAGCATGATGGTAGTGCCATACAACACTAGGACAGCATGGTAGCACAGTGGTTAGTAATACTGCCTCACAGTGCAAGGGACCCAGGTTCGATTCCTGGCTTGGGTCACTGTTTGTGCGGAGTTTGCACCTTCTCTTCATGTCTGCATAGGTTTTCTCCGGGTGCTCCGGTTTCTTCCTACAGTCCAAAAATGTGCAGGTTAGTTTGATTGGCTATGCTAAATTGACCCTAATATCATGGGATTAGCAGAATAAATATGTGGCGTTGTGGGAATAGGGCCTGGGTGGAATTGTGGTCGGTGCAGACTCGATGGGCCAACTGGCCTCCTTCTCCATTGTAGGGATTCTATGATTCTATGAACATGATGGTCAATATTCTCAATTGAAGATGAGACTTCATCTCCAAGAGGACTATGCAGGACACTTTGCATAGTCCTCTTGCAGGACTAATTATGTCTAATTCTGACTAATTCTGCAGGACTAATTATGTCTAATTCTGACGAATTATGACTAATTCTGTCATAGATAGATGCATCTGCGACAGGCAGATTGATGAGAATGGGGTCAAGTATGTTTTTCCCTGTTGTTGGTTGTCTCACCATCTGCCTCTGATGCAGTCTAGTCCCTTAGGGCTCAGCCGGCTCCATCACTGGTGGTGCTACTAAGCACAGTGGACCCCCCATCTAGAGCATATTCTACACCTTTGCCACCCTCAGTATTTTCTTAAGTGGTGTTCTACATGGTAATCGGCAAGCACTTCCCTTGTCTATGTTTGACCTGATGCAATGAAATTTCATGTGTCCCTGAACCAATGTAAAGGACACCCAGGGCAATTCCCTGCTGATTGTACATCACTGTGCTACCTCCTCTGTCTGTTCTGTCCTACTGGTAGTGTCTGGGACATTATCTGTAAGATATGACAATGCCAGTCTGTTGTTTGACCAGTCTGTGGGACAGCTTTCTGAAATTGGCACAAGCCTCCCTACTTTATTGAGGAGGACTTTGTAAGGTCTGAATTTGTTATTATTGGTTCTGTTGCATAAGTGAATGTCAGGTGGTCCATCCGGTTTCATTCCTTATTAATGTGCCGTGGTGGGATTTGAAACTGAATGTCCAGATATTACTCTGGGTCTCTGGATTACTAGTCCAGTGACAACACCCTTGGTCACACCCCTCCCTAATATCCAATCCTAGATGCTGGGGGAGCCCAGGCTATTAGGTGCAACCATCTTCAGACAGAGGATGAAGTGAATGGTCCATCTCAGCTGTCTCTTGAGAATACTAATATCACAGATGCTAGTTTTCAAATAATTTAATTCATTTCACATGATATCAAGAATCAGGACTATAGGGCCTGCACATACATTCCAGTAGTACTGCTATTCCATATCTGACAGTGCTATGCAGTACAGCTGGAACATAGGCTTCTTTGTACCTGCCAATATGAAAAATTGCCCTAGAGTTTCCTGTTCGTAAAGAGCCAAACAAATTCAATTCAACCAATTGATATACTCTTGAACACAGCAAAAAGATGGAAGGTGCCATTGACACTGCTATTAAGTACCATTTTAAACAGCATTAACCTATTCCATGACAGGGACCCTCAGCTCTTAACCTCATTATAGCCTTTTCCAAACATGGATAACAGAGCTAAATTCAAGAGTTAGTCTGAGAGTGACTGTCCATGAGATCAAGGCAGCATTTGACCAAATATGGCATCATGCAACCATGGTAAAACTGAAGTTAACGACTATTGCAGCTAAACTCATCACTGTTTGAAGTCTTTGTTTGATAAACTATTGGAATAGTTTAGGTTAGAGGGTCCACTGGCCGGCGCAACATCGAGGGCTGAAGGGTCTGTACTACGCTGTAATGTTCTATGTTCTATGTTCTATGTAAATGGTCTTGCAAAGAAATTTAAGTTTCTTTTCACACATTAAATGTGGTACTTAATATAAATCCAAATTAGTTGCAATTGCTTCTGAGTGGCTACTATTCACATGTCGAGAATGTCTTTGTGTTTTTATATGTAGGGTGGGTACAATTGAGGCAGGTTATCTTGGGACGGAATGTTCCCCATCTCCTCCCCAAAATGGGTCACTAGCATCACGGCTCTCCCAGTGGGAACCCTGCCTAACCGTTGACATGCACCCCCCTCATCAGGACCCTCGACATGATCCACCTTGTATGCCTCCCCTGTCATAACCCGACACAGGCCCCACCCCCTAGGTACCAGTCCTGGTACACTGGCAGTGCACAGTTGTCACTGTCGGGGTACCTGATAGCAAATACTGGGGCCCCCTGAGCCTTTGACATGGCCAGCGCAGTAGGAGTCTGCTAGTAGAGACCAACAATGATTTCACACCACTGTAACCTCCTGTTGGAGAGGTGGGAGCATTCTGGGAGGGGGGAAATGATCATATACCAAACTCGCTAATGAGATTGAAATCCTGTCAATCTCATGTAAATCAGCCTTGATCTCTTTCTGGATGCAATCCAGTTTGTGCCATTGGAAAGGGACCAGGATGGTTGTAAATCATTTGGTGCCGGGCGCAAAACTGATTTGTAGGTCCCCATATTCTGTGGGATCACATCGGTGTACTCTGCACCTGGCATGGTGAAGTCAGAGAATTGCCCCATTGTCTTTTGAATCTACACATGAGCATTTTAAGTAGAAGACCTTTTAGGTGGTATTAAATGGCAACTTTTGCCTATTTTATTTCCCTCCCTAATTCAGAGCATTGAAGCCAAATGTATCTTTGACCCACCTGAGATCAACTAATGACATGACTCCACCTATAAAATGAGCTTGTGCAAACACATCTGTATTTTTATGATATGGCCATTTTAAATCTACATACAATAAATGTAGCAAAACAAGTTAGTATTTCAATATAATTACCCTGCTCACTCTTTCAACTTGTTTTGCAATGCAAATGCATTTGTATTACTGCCAAGCTCCTTGCAGATGTGACTGAACTCACGATTTGTCCACTAGATGATATCACATGTAGCTATGAATAACTGTCCATCTGATGATGTAAGAGTTCATAACTTATGTGATTTTGGGAGTTTTCTTCCTTTTCACAGACCAATCCAACCACAAATCCAAGGATCTCAAAATCAAAAACATGTTTGAAATACACTTTATTTTGGTAACGATTATATTTTTTAAAAAACTCAGCTGAAGTTTTTTCCCCTTATTTACATGTCCCCAATTTCCTTTTCTGTCTGCCCTACACACCCAGACAAATGCAATACAGATCACTATCATGAGACAATCAAATAGAAGTCTATCCTGTCCATGCAGAAAGTGATGTACAGAATTAACTATTGCTGTTCAGTTGGGGTTTTAGAGCATACATCTACATTTAGAAAAGTCAAATGAAGTTATCTAATCCTAAAGGAAATAAATTCCAAATATTATAGAGGTAGAGTAGCTTCCTCACCACAGTTCACTGTTTTATAAAGCAGGTGAACTTGAGGCCTCATAATTCGAATACACATTTTTGTGGCTCAGCAATCTTTCGATCATTCAAAAGTGTCTGAACTCTCCCTGCTGTTGTATTACCTACTGAGGTCAAGCTATTGAAATGTTTATCACTGGTTCTGTTGCCTTCATTGTAGCCTATTATTATGCAACCTAAATAGTTTCTGATCCTAGGGTTGTAGGAAGTGTAGCTGCAGTTTGAGAGAGTCAGTCTTTCTACAAGTATTTTTCACTGGCTTCCCTGCACAATATCCTTGCCCATCAAAATCAGGAATTCAACTGCTGGCAAACTGAAGGTGCACAAACCAGTGTAATTCATCCCATTTCCCTGTACTTTTTCCGATCCACTTCATTTCCTTGCACGTCTTTATTCTGTGGCTCCTGATCTCTGCTCACCGTATCCCCACACTATTGTCCCTGCTGTAATCTGCTCCCCAGCTTGTAAGATTTAATGTATAGTCATGTTAAAATGAACAGGATAGAGTCATAGGATCATACAGTGCAAAAAAGGATCTACAGTTGAATGAATCTACATTGACAATAACTATCACGAAAAATGCACTAATCCCATTTTCCAAGAGATTAGGAAAAAGATGAGCAATATTTTAAAGATTGGTTTAAGCACCTGCAAAATAAGTACTTAGGTATGTAAGTGTAGCGACTTTCGTCGAGAGATCTGGACTGATAATTCAAAGATTATTTCAAATCCTAAATTGTCTGAGAACCTAAATTCAGTTTTTTCTAAAAATCTGTGAATTTAAAGAATACACAGATATTAGTAAATATGAACTTGAAGCTGTCGAATTGTAAATTAAAAATCCAGCTGTTTCACTAACAGCCTTGGAAAGAAGACCCTTATCTAATCTGACCCATGTGTGACTGAAGACCCAGACCACTCCTTTTATCTCTTCCTTAACTAACAGCCAAAATGGCTTAGCAACCTATTCAGTTGTGCCTGACTGTCACAAAAAATAATAAAGCTCATGGTCACTTTCTCAAGAAACAGGAATGAATAATAAATGCCAGATTTGCCAACATGCCTATGTTTCTTGGTTGAATAATAAAGCTGTGCTATCTGGTGGTCCCATTCTTGCTTGGTGTTAAGACAAAGATCAGAAACTCCAAGGTGTTTTGTAAAGTTAACCTAGACCTAAAGTTTTAAATTTGAGTTTGGCATTGGTCAGCATAAGGTGTGGTACTCCAGATATGATTCAAGTGACCCCTAGGAAGCTTTTGTCAAACAAAATTTATTTAAGAACACAGTTAGAATATAACAAAAATAATTAGTGAACTTTTCCAATTATAAGACAAACATGACAGTATAATTCTTAACAGCTAGCTGTCTCTGTTGTTCCAATTTAAAAGCAATATCCCACAGAGTGTCCTTCAGAATTAGCACTAAAGCAAGTAAGCTCATGTGATACTAGATTTCCACCTCTGGAAATCTTTTTAACACCTCTGGATAGAAACCCAAACAGAAGATTTCAGAGAAGGATATAGCCTCAGGGCAGCAAAACAGAAAAGTAACCCTAGTCTCCAGCAGCTTCCAGTCTTAAGACTTCAGAGACAGAAAAGGATATCTCTCTCTCTTTGCATTAACATCCAAAACAGCAACACTCTAAATCCCACGTGAAGTCAATGGACCTTTGCATAGTCTGTGTTTCACCCACCTCACTACAATTCCTATGATGGGCAGGATAGGAAAATTCTGCCCGCTATCTCTCAACTCCAAACAGCATCTGAAGACACAACTAAACTGGAATTTTCTGTAAAAGCCTAGATGTCAATCATCCCAATCAAGCTCTACTCTACAATTTCAGAGGAGCATTAAAACACTTGAACAATGTATTAGTGCAGATTAAAACAAACGTTATATCAATTATATTGTTTCACGAACAGTAGAGGATCCCGGTTGTAGATAAAACAGCTCCAAATAAAATGCTAGAAACTTCCTGCAGAGAAGCATGAATAAAATACATTTCTTAAAGACACAGTATTGTCATTTTGCTATCCAGTGGCTCTTGAAGGCAATGTATGTGCATAGGCTGAGGATTCGTATTGAGTGGCACACAAACTGGCAGTGCTATTTATAGTACCCACTTGCCTCCAACCCTAACTCTAGTGGATGCTAAAAATCAAGAATGCTTATTAGCTTCATAGAATCGTCGACACAGAAAGAGACCACTTAGGTCAACATGCCTAGGCCAGGTTTGAAGAGCTTAGCTTCATGCTCACTCTCCTTGCTCCTAGTGCTGCAAATACCTCCTTTCAAGTATATATCCAATTCTCTTTTATTAGTTACTATTTAACCTACTTGCATCCTTGTTTCAGAGAATGCATTCCAGATGAAAATAACCTTCTTCGTGGAAACAAGATCTGCTCATCTCCTCCTTGAACTTCTGTGTTCAGATTTAATCTCATTAAATCTTCCTCCATTTCCCTGCTATAAGGATAATAAGTTTAATTTCTCTCATTCCTCTGCATAACTGAAGTTGATTATTCCTGGTACTATTTGGCTCATCTTCTCTATATACAAAGATGATTGATGAGGACAGTGGATGTTGTCTACACGGACTTCAGTAAGGCCTTTGACAAGGTCCCTTAAGGCAGACTAGTGCAGAAGGTGAAGTCGCACGGAATCTGAGGTGAGATAGCAAGGTGGATACAAAACTGGCTTGGACAAAAAAGACAAGATAGTGGAAGGCTGCATTTCTGAATGGAGGGCTGTAACAAGTGGTGCTCCTCAGGGATCAGTGGTGTGACCTTTGCTGTTTGTAATATATATAAATCATTTGGAGGAAAATGTAATTGGATTGATTAGTAAGTTTGCGGACGACACAAAGGTTGGTGAATTTGCGGATAGTGATGAAGCCTATCGGAGGATACAACAGGATATAAATCAGTTGCAGACTTGGGTGGAGAGATGGCAGATGGAGTTTAATCCGGATAAATGTGAGATAATGCATTTTGGAAGGTCTAATACAGATAGGGAATATCTGAATTTTTTTATAGTAAATGGCAGAACCCTTAAGAGCATTGATAGGCAAAGGCATCAGAGTTACAGGTACACAGGTCACTGGAAGTGGCAATGCAGGTGGAGAAGGTAGTCAAGAAGGCATAAGGCATGCTTGCTTTCATCAGCCGAAATATTGAGTATGAAAATTGGCAAGTCATGTTGATGCTTTATAGAACCTTAGTGAGGCCGCACTTGAATATAGTGTTCAATTCTGGTCACCACACTACCAGAAGGACGTGGAGGCTTTGGAAAAGACATATCAGGATGTTGCATAGTGTGGAGGACTCTAGATATGAGGAGAGATTGGAGAAACTTGGATTGTTCTCATTGGAGCGATGGAGGTTGAGGGGAGATCTGATAGAAGTCTACAAGATTATGAGAGGCATAGAGTCGATAGTCAGAAGCTTTTTCCCAGGATGGAAAAGTCAATTACTTAGGGGGCATGAGTTTAAGGTATGAAGGGCAAGTTTTAAAAAAGATTTACGAGGCAGATTTTTTTATACAGATAGTGGTGGGTACCTGGAATTCATTGCCGGGGGAGATAGTGGAAGCAAGTATGGTAGTGACTTTTAAGGGGCGTCTTGCCAAGTACATGAATGAGATGGGAACAGAGAGATGTGGTCCCCAGAAGCATAGTGGGTTTTGGTTAAGTCAGGCAGCATGGTCGGTGCAGGCTTGGAGGTCCAAAGAGCCTGTTCCTGTGCTGTAATTTTCTTTGTCCTTTGTTCTACTTTCTAAACCACCACATTCAGGATTGGATGCACATTTTGCTGGGAACAAACCCAATGATTTGTAAAGGCTTGCCACTACTTCCTTGCCCTTATACCCTAACCCTCAATTTATAAAGACAAAGACCCCACACGCTTTTTCAAGATTTACATCCTGATACATTCGAACACTTGCTTTTATGAAAAGCTAGGTCATTCTTTTCCTTCATACCATTTAAAATTCTACAATGTTACAAAGATGTGTTATATAAAATATTAATTTATAGTGTCATTAGCTGGACATATTATTTTATAATTTCATCAGCTAGACATATAAAGATATTGAACTTTTAAAAAAAAACACATATTGCTCAGTAAAGGACATTGATGTACAAGAGTTAGAATGTTCCATTTGCAAAGGACTATAAGCTGTTTTTTTTATGGAGACAAATCCTAAATGATCTAGCTCTTGGACATAAAAAAGATACTGGATTTTGTATAGTCAACAAGACTGTAATAGGAGCAACAATCTTACCCTATATTTCTTCCAAACCTCTCTCGTTAAAGCTGAACTGTTTGGGATTTTAAAAAAATACGAAAAACTCATAGTTAGAAACAGATTTCTAAAAGGAAATTCCAAATCAACCAGCCATGACTGCAGATCAACTGCACCACTGTGGAAGGGGACCCTTCAGCTATAAACAAGCTTCTGGAAATCTGTGAATATTCTTTTCGCTGACTTGCTATAACACTGATAATCCACAGAATTTTACTTACTTTTTTGCATATTTGATTGGGAAGGAGGGGTAAATTGTGTTATTTTTGCATCACTGTGCTGGATAATTTGATACATTTGTTCATTTTAAACATTGTTAATAATTAGTGCATTTTATCTGAGCAAGTTTTAGCAATATAGTAAAAAGCTTGTTAACTTAAATAACCTGGCTAGTTTATTTCTTGCACAGTTAAATATACATATATGTCATTTAGCAGGACAGAATTTGAGTATTGTTAAAAAAGCTACATTACATCAAAGATTTTTTTGTTGCACTCAACAGGATAGTTCTTGAAAAGTAACCAGCAATAAAGGGGAAACAACTTATGCTGTGTGAGAAGAGAGTGCTGGTTAATTGCAATGCTTCCAGCAATCAGAGTCCATTTGCCCACCAATTATAGTTCATAGCTAATGAAGTGTTTGCTTTTACTGCAACCAGATTTGATTACAAGTGGTAGCAAAGTCTTACTTCAATTGTATAGAATCTTGTTTAAAATACAACTAGATGGAATTTTACGAGAACAATTCTAAGTGTCCAGTTAATGTGAATACGGGAGAGTTGCAGATCCATTTTTGGATGAGTTTTTACTTCCAATTGTATGCACACAATGCTTGAAAAAATGGGCTATACTGTTTTTAACTACTGAAGGCAATGGATGGGGCTTAACTCACCAGCCAGTTTGATCAGGCAGTAGAGGAAACTATTGCGCATGTGCAGACCTCTGTGACTACCCATGCGCAATTCTAACAGCAGAGGCCTGACAGAGAGATCTATCAAGCCATGCTGCTGCAGCCAGCCTTGACCCATTCCCACACTGCAATCGTGGGGGCTCGCGGTCAATTGCGAGCCCCACTCCACTCGAAAATACAGCCCATGCCATTCTCCCCCCAACCTCATGAACCACAGACAAAGTGTGCAGCAAACCTGCCTCCCTCCCTCCACCAATCACAAGCAGAATGTGCAGGAGGCTCTCTCTATTCCCAACCAAGCTACCCTGGCCTGATTCTGCTCCCTCTAGGCTCCGGTCCCACAGGTCCCACCCCTATTCACACTCCACTTCTGACAATGGCTGGAAGCTGACCACACCAAAACTCTGGTGCAGATAAAATCGTGAGAGTCATGAAATCTGGCACCATCCTAATTTTTCAGCTCTCACGCTATTTTATCAATGGGCGGGTGAGCTGGTAAAATTACAGCTCTGAAGTACTGTGTGCAGTTTTGATCCCTTTACCTTAAGAAGAATATTATTGCCATAGATAGAATTAATGCAGGTTCAGCAGATTTGGTCCCAGGATGGTGGTGTTTGGTGAATCTAGGATATATTCTCAAGGGTTTCAAAGAAATCAGTATGTGAGTGATATGATGGAAAGCTACAAAATATTAAAGGGATAGTTAGTGTAGATGCAGGTAGATGGCTCAGTGAGCTGAATGGCTTATTTTTGCCCCTGTGTTCCTACTGCTTGATTCTACATGTAGGACTTTCAGCTGGTGATAGAAATGAGCAAGGTCAATTATAGAAGTTTGCAATTTTTTGCAGTGATTTTAAGTTTGTTGTGCCTTCCCAACTCTGGAATATTTTTATGTGGTCTCTACACGTCTGGAAGGCCTAGGGTTGCGCTTACAAGCATCTCTTTGAAATTTCACAATTATGAAATTAGATATTTCAGAAATTTTAATTTTCTTTCTATCTCCTCTGCTACTTTCATGTGCTGGTTATTGTTTTAGAAGCTCTAATGATCTATTTTATTGGAAAATTTGTGCATTGTCACAACCAGGATGAGACTAGTGCATGTATTACCCAGCTCCACTACTCCACAGATAGCACCAAAATTCAATTTACTCACTGAAATGGCCAGTTGTTCAACTTCTCGACCAATAATTAGAATAGAAGAACTTTAATCAAGATTCTTTCAATAAATTTAGAATAATTGTTTATTTTTAAAACAAAATTGTTTTAACAAGTTGCAAGTATTGGTTAATGCAGTGTCGGGAGGAAGTGACCTACTGGTATTATCACTACACAACTAATCCAGAAACTCAGCTCATGTTCTGAGGAGCCAGGTTTGAATCCCACCATGGCAATTGATGGAATTTGAATTCAATTAAAAAAATCTGGAATTAAAAATTTACTAATTATCATGAAACCATTGTCAATTATCTGAAGAACCCATCTAATTCACTAATGTCCTTTAGGAAAGGAAGTCTGCCGTCCTTACCCAGTCTGACCTACATGTGACCCACAGAAATATGGTTGACTCTCAACTGCCCTCTGAAATGACTTACCAAATCACTCAGTTCAAGGGCAACTAGGGAGGGGCAATAAATTTTGGTCTGGCCAGTGATGCCCATGTCCCACAAATGAATAAAAAAAAACTATTGTCATCAGGAAACACAACTATCAATTTCTTTCTAAAGAGTTCCCTTAGCACACAGACGGACGAACAAAGGACAAAAGCCCCTGCAGAACTGGGATTTAGAGGATTGGCATTATACAATAAAGGATCAAGTTCAAGGTTTCAACGCTATCAGCGTTGAGTTGCTTCATGGGAAGTTGGGCTGTTGACCCTGGAGGACATCTGCAAGTTAGAACATAGAACATTATAGCGCAGAACAGGCTCTTCGGCCTTCGATGTTGCGCCGACCAATTAAGAAAAAGCAATGACCCTCTCACCTAAACCATTTCCTTTTCGTCCATAAACTTATCTACTAACCTCTTAAACGCCACCAAACTTGGCGCATCTACAACTGCAGCAGGCAGGGCATTCCATACCCCTACCACCCTCTGGGTAAAGAACCTACCTCTGACATCTGTCCTAAAACTACCACCCCTTAATTTAAAGCTATGTCCCCTCGTGCTAGCTTTCTCCATCCTAGGAAAAAGGCTATCACTGTCCACCCTATCTAAACCTCTAATCATCTTATATGTTTCGATAAGGTCCCCTCTTAGCCGCCTTCTTTCTAACGAAAACAACCTCAAATCCCTCAGCCTCTCTTCATAAGACCTGCCCTCCATACCAGGCAACATCCTGGTAAACCTCCTCTGTACCCTCTCCAATGCCTCCACATCTTTCTTATAATGCGGGGACCAGAACTGCACACAATACTCCAAGTGCGGCCGCACTAGAGTTTTGTACAGTTGCAACATGACGTTGCGGCTCCGAAATTCAATCCCCCTACCAATAAAAGCTAAGACTCCATATGCCTTCTTAACAACCTTATCGACTTGATTGCCAACTTTCAGGGATCTATGCACATATACACCAAGATCTCTCTGTTCATCAACACTATTAAGAGTCCTACCATTAGCCCTATACTCCACACATTTGTTATTCCTGCCAAAGTGAATTACCTCACACTTTTCCACATTAAACTCCATTTGCCACCTCTCGGCCCAGCTCTGCAACTTGTCCAAGTCTCTCTGCAAACTATAACACCCCTCTTCACTATCTACCACTCCTCCGACTTTGGTGTCATCCGCAAATTTACTAATCCATCCTTCAATACCCTCATCCAGATCATTTATAAAAATTACAAACAGCAGGGGCCCCAAAACAGATCCCTGAGGTACACCACTTGTAACCGAACTCCACGATGAATAAGTTCCATCAACCACCACCCGCTGTTCCCAGAAAGTCCCAGGTTTACAGGTCAAAATGCAAATCAGTTGGACTCAAATGAGGATTCCCTGACTATGGTTTCTAGTTACATGTAACTTTAGGGTTGTAGAGAGAGAGGTAGTTAGGGTAGCCTTTCTCCCTCAGCTTGTTTCCCAACCAGATTGTGTTCAAAACAGGCCAGTTCATAACTTAATGTATTTTTTTGTCTCTCCCGTGATATTTCTGCCAAGTTACTAACTTTTACTTTTTCAGTTCAAGCCCCATCAATTAAAGTAATTGCATTTCAAATCAAATAATCAGATTTTCCTCAATTACTATAAAGTCAGGTGATTTCTTGGGAGAGGCCTGCTTATTGACAGTTCCAAGATGAGCTTATGACCTATAAAAACAAATCTCAGGTTAACATCCAGTGTGGAGATATTGTCATGTCCTTCCATTTTATAAAAGAAAATTTCAGCCTTAAGAAATATGGGGTGGAGTTCTTCCAAAAAATTTATGTGCCATCATGGTGAGAAAAATGGAGTGCAGATGAGTGTTGAAGCAGAGATGGACTGGTTAGAAGACTTTCTCCAGGACAGCAACAAAGTATCCAACAATTTGTTTATATCCCCCAAACCTCACCCCTCAAACCTATGCTCTCATGTCCCCTCAGGTTGTCCAAGCCCATATACCCTCTTTGCCCCTTTATACTCCCTAGCACCCTCCTGATCATCACTTCCCATGTCTCTCAGAAACAAATAAGTGGGAATAAGGTTGCTGGACAGGCTTATGTTTTGAGAGCTGGAAACAGATGCAACGTTCATTTCCCGAGCCTGATACAAAACGTTGTGTCATGTGTTATGAATATGTTAGGTTTTTTATGTTATTCTAATATTTTTGTCATACACTTTCTTTGTCTATTTTCCTCTTGAGTTCCCTGCACTTTATATATTCTGCTTGCTTGTCCATTGTACTATATACCTGGCATTTATTATGCTAATATTTTTAGTGATCCAGTGAGCTCCAGCTATTGATTCACTTTCCTCTTCCATAGGACTGTATCAAGTTTGTTCCCAATCTATCCCCTTCTTGAAAGCATTTCATTGATTATTTACTGTGTTTCCTGATAATCTTTGTTTCCTATCCAATTGGGCCAAGTCCATATTCAACATAGTAGAGTTCACTCTCTTCAAATTGAACTTTGATTATTCTTTGTCCTTTTTCATACTATTCTAAATCAAAAAAAGTAACAACAAAACTCTCAATTTTTAATGACATTCGAACTGAGATAATCATGGAACGCTACTTCGTAGAATCATAGAACCTTACAGTGCAGAAAGAAGCCCTTTGACCCATTAAGTCTGCACCGACCACAATCCCACCAGGCTCTACCCCCCATATCCCTACATATTTTACCCGCTAATCCCTCTAACCTACGCATCCTAGTGCACTAAAATTGTCAATTTTAGCATGGCCAGTCAATTTAACCTGCACATCTTTGGACTGTGAGAGGAAACCGGAGCACCCAGAGGAAACCTATGCAGACATGGGGAGAATGTGCAAACTTCACACAGACAGTGACCCAAGCTGGGAATCGAAACCAGGTTCCTGGAGCTGTGAAGCAGCAATGCTAACTACTGTGCTACCGTGCTGTCCTCTATCACTTAAAGTGATAGTGTTCCTGCTGTGTCTCTAGCAGTTTTAAAGTATAAGATATCATAACATGGTAAAAATTTTCAACACTGATAATTGTACAAAATTTTAGTAAAAGCTGCACTTGTAATATAACTATTGAATCCAATAACCCAGAGCCGTAGTTGGCAAAATTCTGCACAGGTCCTTATTCTTGATTTTTGTTCAAAAGTGCGGAGTCAGCTGATGATTTGAAAAGGTTTGGATGTGATGCTTTTCACAGTTAAATCAATGACCAATACTTGTTGAGGCATAAAAATTGATAATCGGGTGCCAATGGATGAAATTCAAATACTTAGGGAAAAATCATGAAAACTTTCAAAACAACAATTATCATAGAATACCTACAGTGCAGAAGGAGGCCATTTGGCCCTTCAAGTCTGCACTGACTCTCCAACAGAGCATCTCCCCCAGATGCACCCAACCTCCTCCTCCATTGGCCTATCCACATAACCTCATGCATTTAATGCACTAAAACACCTAACCTACACATCTTGGGACATTGAGAGACAATTTAGCATGCTCAATCTACGTAAGCTACACATCTTTGGACTTGGGGAGGAAACCCACGCAGATGTGGAGAGAATGTGCAAATTCCACACAAGTCACCCAAGGTTGGAATCGAACATAGGTCCCTGGCACTATGGGGCAGCAGTGCACACCACTATGCCACAATGCCACCCACACTGCATGACAATTTTACTAAATTATCCTTTCATTACTTTATTTATCTATTAGTCACAAGTAATGCTTACATTAACATGCAATGAAGTTCCCATGAAAAATACCCAGTCACCACATTCCAGCATCTGTTCAGGTCAATACACCTAATCAGTACATCTTTCAAACTGTGGAGGAAACCGGAACACCCAGAGGAAATCCATGCAGACATGGGGAGAATGTGCAAATTCCACACCGACACTGACCCAAGCCGGGAATCAAATGCAGGTCCCTGGCACTGTGAGACAGCAGTGCTAGCCACTGTGCCACAGTGCAACCCACAAGCTATTGGAGCTTATTAAAGCTATTAGAATGTGAAATTATGCTTTGTATGTAGTAGGATGGCATGTTCAAGCACAGTCAATATTTCTTGTCTCTAATGGGAAGCTTACTGAAGCAGCTAACTTGTTACAACAAGTCAAATTCTTAGCTCTCATGAATCAAATACAGAAGTGGAATGTGGTATTAAATTCTGGTAAGCAAAACTCGTATATCACACTTGAGCTCAGTTATAGATCGGATCTTTCTTCTTTTAACACTAATCGTAAATGGTTTGGAGTGAATGCCACTTTAATATTGTAAGTTTGTTATTTCGCTGTCTTTTTCCTTTACTTTTTAAATGTTACTATTCCAAATATTTATCCACATCCTTTTAAAAACTATTACTGATTCTACAGGGTTAGGAGGAGGTAAGAGGGGGCAGGGATTTTATCAACAGTTGTCATTCTGAATGGCATAACCAGAGGAATGCACCATTTCAACTCCCTTCCTTTTTGATTTGATTTGATTTATTTACACATGTACTAGTATGCAATGAAAAATATTGTTTCTTGTGCTCTGTACAGGCAAAAGCATATCATACATTGAGAAAGTAAGGACAAAGTGCAGAATGCAGTATTACAGTCTTTGCTAGGGTGTAGGAAAGATCGACTTAATGTGAGGTAGATCCATTCAAAAATCTGATGGCAGCAGAGAAGAAGCTGTTCTTGAGTCAGATGGTACATATCTTCAGACTTTTGTACTTTTTCCTAACAGAAGAAGTTGGAAGAAAATATGTCCGGGATGCATGGGGTTCTTAATTATGCTAGCTGCTTTTCTGAGATTAGATTGATTGACCACGCTAAGAAATTTCCCTTAGTTTCCAGGAATGCGTATGTTAGGGGGATTAGTGGGTATAATATGTAGTGATATGGGGATAGGCCCTGGGGTGGGATTGTGTTCGGTGCAGACTCGATGGGCTGAAGGGCCTCTTTCTGCACTGTAGGATTCTATGATTCTATGATTCAGAAGTGTCAAGAGTAGGAGACTGGTTTGAGTAATGAACTAGGCTTCATTCATGTCTCTTTGTAGCTTCTTGCGGTCTTGGACAGAGCAGGAACTATGCCAAACTCTGATACAACCAAAAAGAATGCTTTTAATGATGCATCTGTAGACATTGGTGAGAGTCATAGTGGACATGTCAAATTTTCTTCATCTTATGAGAAAGAAGAGACATTGATGGACTTCCTTAAGTATAGCATCAGCTTGGAGGGACCAGGACAGGTTGTTGGTGATCTGGACACCTAAAAACTTGAAGTTTGCTATCATTTCTACTTCATCCCCATTGATGCGGATAGGGGCATCTCCTCCACTATACTTCCTGAAGTTAATGACTATCTCCTTTGTTTTATTGACATTGCGGGAGAGATTATTGTCACTACACTAGTTCACCAGATTCTCTATCACTTTCCTGTACTCTGTCTTGTCATTGTTTGAGATGCCATCCTGTACGGTGGTTGTCATCAGCGGATTTGAAAATCGAGTTGGAGGGGAATTTGGCCTAGTCATAGGTGTATAAGGAGTATAGTAAGAGGCTGAAAATACAGCCATGTGGGGCACCAGTGTTGAGGATGATCGTGGAGGAGGTGCTATTATCTTTCCTTACTGACTGCTTCTGTGGGTCAGGAAGTTCAGGATCCAGTCACAGATGGAGAAGCCAAGGCCCAGGCTGTGGAGTTTGGTGATGAGCTTTGTGAGAATAATGGTGTTAAAGGCTGAGCTGTAATCATTAAATAGGAATCTGATATCTGTGTTTGTTATCTAGATGTTTCAGGATTAAGTGCAGGGCCAGGGAGATGATATCTGCTGTGGACCTGTTGCAGCGGTAGATGAATCCAGGCAATCTGGGAGGCCAGAATTGATTCACGCCCTGACTCATCTTTCAAAGCACTTCATAATAATGGACGTCAGAGCCACCAGCTTCTCATGTCATTACAATTAAAATTTAAAGTGTTTGTGGCATGCATAGGAGACATGTACAGTCAAGTGGTGAGGAAGCTTCTTGGTGGAGAAACCCAGTATCAGCTCACAATGCTGCCAGCTAGGAAACTTGTAAAGCATCTCCTAATGAAACAGGAAGACTCAGCGTTGTGCCCAAAACTTTCCTGCCCACTTCCATTGCAATTAACATAAACTTGAGAGCACAAATGTTACATGAGCATTTTCCAAAATTAAATTCTATTTATAAATATTTCACATTATATTGTTTTTGCTTCATTCATGTGTGCATCATCATTATTTGTTGAGACTAACTTAGTCAGGGAGCTCAAAGTACTGGCATGCCTCATGGTTAGAACTAGGAAATCTGGTATGATCTGTTCACAAACAGGGCATATAAAGACACAAACACAATTTACAGAAAAATGATTGGAATGCGAGTCTTTACAGCTAATCAATTCTTAAAGGTACAGACAATGTGAGTAGAGAGAGCATTAAGCACAGGTTAAAGAGATGTGTATTGTCTCCAGACCTGCAGTGTATTAGGTAGACAACATTGGCCGAGTTGCAAGAGTATACACTGCAGAGAAGGATTTCCCAAGGCATGGTACATTGGGGAGATCATGCATACGTTACGATAATAGATGAATGAATACTACTGAATAATCACCAGGCAAGACTGTTCTCTTCCTGTTGGGAACACTTCAACAGTTACGGGTATTCGGCCTCTGATCTTTGCATAAGTATTCTCCAAGGCAGCCTTCACGACACACAACTACGCTGAGCAGAGACTGATAGACAAGTTCTGCACACATAAGGACAGCCTCAAGCGGTATCTTGGGTTCATGTTACACTATCTGTAACCCCCATGACTTCCCTGGACTTGCAAAATCTCACTAACTGTCCTGTCTGGAGACAATACACATCTCTTTAACCTGTGCTTAATGCCCTCTCCACTCACATTGTCTGTACCTTTAAGACTTTATTAACCGTAAAGACCCACCTTCCAATCATTATTCTGTAAATTGAGTTTGTGTCCTTATATGCCCTGCTTGTGAACAGATTTCCCACACATCTGATGAAGGAGCAGTGCTCCAAAAGCTTTTGCTACCAAATAAACCTATGGGACTTCAACCTGGTGTTGTGAAACTTCTTACTGTGTTTATCCCAGTCCAACAATGGCATCTCCACATCATGGAGAGGGACATGGTCAGGCAGTGGCCTTATTGTGCCCCTGGAACAGATATGGCTCTCTCAAACTGGCAGTGTCAATCTGGCAGTGTCAGGCATGGACCCTAGTGAAAGTCTCATGGGTGGAAACTCATTTATTTGTGGTAGAGGGAGAGCGGATATGGAAGCTGTGGGGATGCTAGCATTAATTGATTTGGAGGGGAGTGAAATAGGAGGTCTGATGACTTTATGGAGTGGGGGAAGGGCATTGATGGTTTGGAGCGATGGGAGGTGTCTGATGCCAGTGGGGGCATTTATGGAAGCAGGGGGGCAGGGATCCAATGACTGCGAGGCATGGGGTGTGCTCTGAGAAATGTATCCAATGCTTGGGCCAGGGAGAGAGTGAGAAGGATGGTATTGCTGGTTTTGAATGCGGCAAGGGTGGGGGGTGTGTGGAGGAGGGATGGGGGGAGGTGGCTGGCATTGATCACGGAAGAGGGTGGGCAGAGAGGTGCCCCTGAGACTCAGTGTGGGTTGTGGAAGTTTTCTTCTGATTGGTTCATCATTAAACAAGGTCTCTATGTAGCTGGCTTTGTAGGTATGTTTTGGTCCCGCCCCTCAACGTAACGGCATGAAACACACTCCCCTGTTTCTTTCTGATGATAAGATTGTGAAAGAAAACCTGCCTGCTCTCTGGAAAGAAACACACCGGTTTTCAGTCAACATAGAACATAGAACAATACAGCACAAACAGGCCCTTTGGCCCACGAGTTGCGCCGATCACATCTAGCAATCCACAGACCTATCTATAACCCCCTATCCTATTCTTTTCCATATATTCATCCAGAAGTCTTTTAAGAGACCCCAGTGAGTTTGCCTCAACAACCTCCGACGGCAGTCGGTTCCATTCACTCACCACCCTCTGACCCTGACACTGTTATTTTTTGGTTAGCATCTGCAATTGGCTTATGTATCTCTTGCAAAGGTTATTTTTAGTCATTGTGTTTCACGTAATGAATTCACGTGTGCAAAATTATTGCATTTAGGTTGGATTTCTAAAGGTACAACTTTTAAAAACTATGATGAATCACACAGTAATGCTGCATCCATCAATTGGGAAATGGTGTGGAGTGGAATTGGACTCCTGAAATTTTCTGTGTGTTTGCATCCAGAGTCCTGTGTAATACAGTCACAAATCAAATATGCAGCATAAAACATTGCAAAATTTTGGATGCAAGTGAGTTACAAAATATTATACAATTGTATATGAATTCCCCTTATGTGAATGCAACCCTGTCCTTAACAATGGCCCCATGCAGCAGAAAACCGTGTCATTTTTCTCGTGTCTTATTAAAACTGAATAGTTTAGAAAAAAAATTAAATTTCACTGATATCACAACAGTATTTTTTATTTCTTTGAATCTGTTTTATGGTATTGTGCATCAGTTTTTTTTTAAACTTCCCTGAATTCAGGTTTTTAAATGTTCTGTACCTAATGAATGATAGTTAACTAAAAAGAAAGTTGCACTTTCGTACCTGGTCTGAATTTGGCACTTTCATTGGGCTCTGATTGTTTATGCTGACTCATTTTATTTTTCAAGTGATTACATTTTGAGGATACAGACAAAGGCCTCTATATAGATCCATGCACCTTATCTGATTAAGACCCAATGTGGTCTCCTTCACCCTGAGACCACTTAAATGAGCCCTTAAATTCCTGCTATTACTGGGGCTCTACCACTCTCCACCTGGGACAATTATACACAAATCCAATTTGGTTTGCCAAGGGCATTTTGGTAGATGGGAGTTTCCTTGTTATTTTTCTATTCATTAGTGGAGTATGAACCTCATTTATTGCCCATCCTTAGTTGCCTGAGAGCAGTTGAGTGTCAGCTACAGAATCACATGTTGCCAGACTAGATAAGAATGACAGATTTCCTTCCCTAAAGGACATTAGTGAATCAATTGTTTTTTTCTGAAAATCACCAGTTGTTTCGTAGTCATCAGTAGCTCTTTAATTCCAGATATTTTTTATTAAATTCAAATTCCACCATCTGGTGATGGGATTCGAACTGGAGTTCCCAGTACATTAACTGAGTTTCTGGATTTATAATTTAGAGGGTGATACCACTAGGCCATCACCTCCCCCTGTTCTCAGACACTCAGTGCCCAATCAAGGGATGCAGCATCAGGAAGGTTCGGGAGATGCTCCACAAGAAGTTACCCATCAGTACCTTCAAAACCCATGACCTTTACCACCTAGAAAAACAGTAGCAACTGAAGCATGGGAATGCAATCATCTGCAAGATCCTGTCTGAGCTGCACACCATTCTGATTTGGAACCATATTGCCATTTCTTCATTGTTGCTTGGTCAAATTCCTGTTCCCTTCTTAGCAGCATCCACACTATTTGGACTTCAGCATTTCAGGAAGGTGACTCCCCAGAATGGGCAACAAATGCTAGCCTAACCAGCAATGCCCACATCCGGCTCTGAATAGTTAAACACAAAGATTTAGCTCAAATGTTGTCAACTATTTTAGTCCTAGAGCTTCCAAAGTGAACTTTTTGTTTTTATAACAGAGGGCTGGAAATCTTGTTATGATTTCAAGTCTCTGCTTGCATACCAAAAGTATTCAGCTTCCCTGCCATAATGTGGTGGTGGAAGGCTGTAATCAGTTTTTGGCTGCCTTCTGAATACCTAAGGGATGTATGCTCTAATCTGGCAGCCTTATACAGGAAAAGTAAGTGTTGGTTTTCGTTTGCTGTGAGATGATATGGAAAGTTGAAACAACATTTAAATTGTCAGGGTTACATCAGAGGTCTTTGTTCATCAGCTTAAAGAACATCAAACATAGAATATTTTTCTATTTCTTTAACATTGTCACTTGCCATTAAGTTTAGGAATGAGCCTGACTATAACATCATCTGAACAGTTCAATTACTTTGATGATTGTCATGGGATCTTCTGATCCTTTGACTTGAATTATTGTAAGACTTCAAGATATTTCTTTCTTTCTTCTTTTCTGGGGAAAAAATTCTTCCAAATCATCACTCATCATTTGTAAACTGCTGAACACTAAGCGTTGGCACTATGAAGGGCAGGTCATCTGTATAACGTGGGAAACAAACCTGGAATCTTAAGATGTATATGGGCTAGTTTTCATGGCAATGCTTTTTAGGTTTACAATAGTTTCCAACATTATTTGTTTAACTGAGTAAGTACATGGAAAACTGAAGGAGTTACTGAAGGAGTGACATAAGAAATCTTCAAAGAACAAAGAGCAAAACAGCATGGGAAACAGGCCCTTTGGCCCAACGAGCCCGTGCCGCCACCCCGATGTTCCCACTTCTACCCATAATCCCTGTCTATGTTTATAGAAATCTGCATCGGAACCAAATTTGCGAGACAATTTAGGGAGAATTTATTTTGCCAATCAGCCTAAGAGCACATCTTTGGGGTATGGAAGGAAATCGGAGCACCTGGAGAAAATCCACTTAAGCATGAGGAGAATGTGCAAACTCCCACAGACACAGGCCCAAATCCATGTATCTGCACAGCACAGTGATAGTCATTGAGCTGTTGTGTTGCCCATCAACTAATCCAGTTCAAGCGTACACTAACGACATGAAGCACTAGACTACTCTCAAAAAATCCAAGAGCAGCCCTCTCACGACCCATCGTGTGTATGTCCCTTGTTAGACAACAAGGCGGACCGAAGTACTTGTGGGATAAAACAGAAATACATCAATATCATTCACAATTTACACACTTCCCAGGGAACTCCCAAGGCTCATGATCCTTATTTTAAATCAGTCTTCTGAATCCCTCCATCCCCATTCTGTTCATGTGACCATCTAAATATCTCAAATAATTCCACCACCTTACTTGGCAGTGCGTTCCATCCCCTCACAACCCTCTGTGTGAAAAAACTCCCTATAGCATCTAAATCTATGATCTTTGCCCATCTTAACCTATTCTTTCAGGAATGTACTTTCCAGCTTGTGAACAAATTTTGTATTTGCCTGAGGGCTATTTTAGTACGCGCCTTCTTACTTTTATCATGGTAAGGGATTAGGTTTAATTCATGGGCTGGATTAAGGAAAATCCCAAGGCTTTTTATACATATATGAAGAACAAGAGGGTAGCCAGAGGGAGGGTTAGCCCACTCAAGGACAAGGGAGGGAATCTATGCGTGGAACCAGAGGAAATGGTTGAGGTATTAAATGTCTTCATGTCAGTGTCAGTACTTCGTGTCAGTATTCACCAAAGAGAAGGACTTGGTTGATGACGAATCTGGAAAAGGGCATGTAGATAGTTTGAGTCATGTTGAAATCAAAAAGGAGGAGGTATTGGTGTTCTTGAGAAACATTAAGGTAGACAAGTCCCCAAGGCCTGATGGGATATACCCCAGAATACCAAGAGAGGCAAGAGAGGAAATTGCTGGGGCACTGACAAAAATCTTTGTATCCTCACTGGTTACAGAGGGGATCCCAGAGGATTGGAGAATAGACAATGTTGCTCCTTTGTGTAAGAAGGATAGCAAGACTAATCCAGGTAATTACAGATAGTGAGCCTTACATCAATGGTAGGGAAATTATTGGAGAAGATTCTTCGAGACAGGATTTATTCCCATTTGGAAATAAGTGGACGTAGTACTGAGAGGCAACATGGTTTTGTGAAGGAGAGGTTGTGTCTCGTGTGCTCATCCCAAAACCATAAAATCCCACCCAAGGCCAACAGACCTGCCCTTGCTCCATCTCTCACCCGCTATGATTCCTATGGTTGGCAGGCCAGTAAAATTCTGACGAATCTCTTGGGTAACCAACCACAACAAGAGCACCACAGCTTCACAGGCTGTTCTCAGATGTTAGCAACCTTTTGAGTGCCTCTGGCATCTCACTAGCTGACTTCTCCAGACCTGCACCTGTCAGCTTTATCTTTAACTAGGAGCCTCTCTCTGCTTCTTGCTTTAACTTCACTGAACAGTCCCTTGTTCAGATTCTAGTTCTTTGTCCCTTTGTCTTCATGGGACTCCTCATTTCATTCCATGTCGCTAACTTTCTGTTCTTTAACTTCTGGGACTTGCTTTCTGCCCCTTACTTTATTGTTCTGTCCTGGCAGCTTCTGTTCATACTTCTAAGTGACCTGGTTCCAGGCCGAAAACAACTGTTTCAGCTTTTCAGCGTGAGCCCCTAGTTGCTAAGCAACAGTTTAGTTTTTACCCCTGTAATTAATTTTACATAGTTAACGCTCAATTACAATACAAGTGAAACTAAAACGTATAAACATGCTGGCACTTTTGTTTAATGTGAAGCTAAACTAAAATTTTAACCTTTTATTAGCGCACACAAAGATTCACAAAGAGTTGAAACATGCACACTGCCCTGCTTGATGTTTTGTGTTCACTATCTACCACTCCTCCGACTTTGGTGTCATCCACAAATTTACTAATCCATCCTTTAATACCCTCATCCAGATCATTTATAAAAATTACAAACAGCAGGGGCCCCAAAACAGATCCCTGAGGTACACCACTTGTAACCGAACTCCACGATGAATAACTTACATCAACCACCACCCTCTGTCTTCTATCTGCTAGCCAATTCCTAATCCAATTAGCTAAATCACCCTCAATCCCATACATCTGCATTTTCTGCAGAAGCCTTCCATGGGCCACCTTATCGAACGCCTTACTAAAGTCCATATATACCACATCAACTGCCTTACCCCCATCCACCTCTTTGGTCACTTTTTCAAAAAACTCAATAAGGTTAGTAAGGCATGACCTACCCTTCACAAAACCATGCTGACTATCCCCAATCAATTCATTTCTCTCTAAATAACTATAAATCCTATCCCTAATAATTCTCTCCAATACTTTGCCCACAACAGAAGTAAGACTCACTGGCCTATAATTCCCCGGAAAGTCTCTCTTCCCCTTCTTGAACAATGGGACCACATTCGCTATCCTCCAGTCTTCCGGCACTATACCCGTAACCAACGACGACCTGAAGATCAGAGCCAGAGGCTCTGCAATCGCCTCTCTCGCCTCCCAGAGAATCCTAGGGTAAATCCCGTCCGGCCCAGGGGACTTATCTAACTTCAAACCCTCAAGAATATCTAGCACATCCTCCTTATCTACTTCAATACTTTCCAGTTTGCAACCCTGTATCCCAGTGTTCTCCACAACTACATTTACATCTCCCTGCGTGAATACCGAAGAGAAATATTTGTTCAGTGATCTTAATGATTGTTCAGATTCGAAAGTGTGAAATTCAGACACCAAACACCTTGCATATTTCCTGATTTCTCTTAAAAAAAAAACTGATTATCTCTTCCTATCATCCAGTCTAATACCAGAGCCAGGTCTCCCTCCAACCTCACCACTGTCTATATTCCTCAACCTCCAACACGGCCAGCACTTGCCCCTTATAAGCAGCCAGCACATCTAACTGGGTTACACCACCATCTATAGAAGCTCACTCATAGGCATTGTGAGCTTGCTTCTCCTGAAAAGATTTTACACAGAGTTGTCATGAAGAATCTTAAACTGCAACGTCGTGTCTCAATCAGGTGGCTGCCTGACTGAAGCTTTCATTCAGCCATCAAAAGGTTATCCTACCAAGTACCCGCCATTTAAATTGACAATTGTTTGGAATGCACAATAACATAATTTAGGACAGCTGTATACTTGTGGAAACATGCAATTTTGGATGAGCAGATGATCTCAGCCCTACTGCATTCTTTTCTAGACTTGAAATAATATTGTTCATTCTGAGCCATACCCTTTCTCATTGATATAATTAGGTAACTGAACTTTTTGCAGCGCTGTGACCAGGTATTCTTCATCATGTTCAGACTGCTATATGAGACTAAGGATAGCCCTTAGTATTTTCTCAATGTAATCGAGGAGAGACATGATGAGTCCATGCAAACCCTGGGTAAGAAAAGGAAGTCATAATGTGGGGATGCCTGCGTTGGACTGGGGTAAACACAGTAAAAAGTCTCACAAACTCCAGGTAAAAGTCCAATAGGTTTATTTGATCGCAAAAGCTATTAGCTTTCAGACCGCTTGCTGCTCCTTCATCAGCATCATCACCTGACAAAGGAGCAACAAGTGCTCCAAAAGCTAATGGCTTTTGCTACCAAATAAACCTGTTGGACTTTAACTTGGTGTTGTGAGATTTCTTACTAAGAGAAGAAAGACCAGGCATACTCATGCTGGAGGTAGTTGAGGAGGTTAGCAGTCTGAACATGACGAAGAATACTTGGTCACAACGCCGCAAAAAGTTCAGTTACCTAATTATATCAATGAGAAAGGGCATGGCTCAGAATGAACAATATTATTTCAAGTCTAGAAAAGAATGCAGTAGGGCTGAGATTATCTGCTCATCCAAAATTGCATGTTTCCACAAGTATACAGCTGTCCTAAATTATGTTATTGTGCATTCCAAACAATTGTCAATTTAAATGGCGGGTACTTGGTAGGATAACCTTCTGATGGCTGAATGAAAGCTGCAGTCGGGCAGCCACCTGATTGAGACACGACATTGCAGTTTAAGATTCTTCATGACAATTCTGTGTAAAATCTTTTCAGGAGAAGCAAGCTCACAATGCCTATGAGTTTCTATAGATGGTGGTGTAACCCAGTTAGATGTGCTGGCTGCTTATAAGGGGCAAGTGCTGGCCGTGTTGGAGGTTGAGGAATATAGACAGTGGTGAAGTTGGAGGGAGACCTGGCTCTGGTATTAGACTGGATGATAGGAAGAGATAATCAGTTTTTTTTTAAAAAAAATCAGGAAATATGCAAGGTGTTTGGTGTCTGAATTTCACTCTTTGGAATCTGAACAATCATTAAGATCACAAGCTTCACACTTTTATTCAGATAGTTCCTTCAGGGTGCATTCATGCATGTCACAGCATGAGAAGATGTATGTGCGCTGATTGATATGGATAATGCATTAAGTAATTTGATATCTGATTACCCCTAATTAGTGTTTCTCTGTTAAGAGAAAAGCCTCTACAGTGCAGGTTTCCCTGAAATTGTTCAACAATCTCCCTCCTCCTCTTCCAAGGATTCCTCAAAGGGTGCAGTGTCACATCCTCTCTCTGCACCCAGCAAACACAGGTACTGGCACTTCAACAGGGTTTAGCACATCAGATAGGGATCATGCATATAGTAGTGAGGCCATTTCATTTTCACATGTGGAAGCTTCTGGAAAGTGTGTTGGAGTGACCCAGAGACTGATTCCAAGTCAAATGATGAACCTCTAGAGTCATCCGCAGGGTGGCCGATGCAAAGTCCGTGAAGATTTGGCGGGAGTACAGAGGGGCTGCATGGTCTGGCACAGGCTGTGGAGGTATCACAAATGAAGAGGAGCACATTAAAGACATTCTCCAATACTGTAGAAATAAAACATTCACTATCATATTTCAAATGCTGCAACTTTATAAGACCCTTAATGCTGCAACTTTATAAGACCCTTGTCAGACCCCACTTGGAGTATTGTGTGCAGTTCTGGTCGCCTCACTATATATAGCAAGGATGTGGAAACTATTGAGAGGGTGCAGAGGAGATTTACAAGGATTTTGCCTGGATTGGGGGGCATGCCTTATGAAGATAGGTTGAGGGAACTAGATCTCTTCTCCCTGGAGAGACGAAGGTTGAGAGGCGACCTGATAGAGGTTTATAAGATGTTGAGATGAATAGATAGAGTGGATTCTCAGAGGCTATTTCCCAGGGCTGAAATGGTCACTATGAGAGGACACAGGTTTAAGGTGCTGGGGGGCAAGTACAGAGGAGATGTTAGAGGTAAGTTTTTCACTCAGAGAGTGGTGAGTGAATGGAATTGGCTGCCGTCAGTGGTGGTAGAGGTGAACTCGCTGGGGTCTTTTAATAGACTTCTGGATGAGTACATGGGATTTAACGGGATTGGGAGTTGCAGATAGTTCTATGGCTTGGTAGGTATAGATATGATCAGCGCAACTTGTGGGCCGAAGGGTCTGTTTGTGCTGTAGTGTTCTATGTTCTAAATAATGTTCTTTTGAATATATCAACCAATAAAGTATTTATTTAGTAACAAATTGCCTTGGACTACAGTTTTTCATGTTCATTTCTTTGCTTTGGTTTTTCAGATGTTATGGTCAACGTCAAATAAATCAGTTTGCTATTTAATCATCAATATGCTTGTAGCTGCCCAGAGATATTCTGGGGCCTTTTGTGTGACAACTTGAGATCACCAGAAGTCTGAAACAGCACAGAATCCTTGGTCTAAACTACAAGTGATTGCATGTCTCTTCAACTAATCAGATTGAAGAATCCTTACTGTGGCATGCAGAATCCAAACCAAAAAGCTTAAATTAGAATATTAGCTCATCACTCTGAACTTCACTTGACAGGGTCTTTTATAGATTCCAGTTCTTTTTCTTTGACTAGAAGGTCTTCTTGGAACTTCCTTCTGACCTTTCACTGGTTCTGGGGCCTTTCTGTTCTTTAGTTTGTGACCTACTTCCTAAAGTCCCCTTTCCAACTGTTCCAGCAAATTATATAAGGACATAAGAAATAGGAGCAGGAGTAGGCCATCTGGCCCTTCGAGCCTGCCCCATCATTCAACAAGATCATGGCTGATCTGAAGTGGATCAGTTCCACTTTTTCGCTTTCTCTCCATAATCCTTAATTCCCTTGTCTATCAGAAACTTATCTACCCGTGACTTAAATATATTCAGTGAGGCAGCCTCCACCATTTCAATGGGCAGAGAATTCCAGAGATTCACCACCCTTTGAGTGAAGAAGTTCCTCCTCAACTCTGACCTAAACCAATCCCCTACCCGCCCCACTTATTTTGAGGCTGTGCCCTCTACTTCTGCTATCCTTTCTAAGTGGGAAGAATCTCTCTACTTCTAATTATCTAGCTCCTTCATTATCTTATATATCTCTATAAGATCCTCCCTCAGCCTTCTAAACTCCAACGAATAAAGATCCAGTCTATTCAATCTCTCCTCATAGGCTAATCCCCTCATCTCCAGTATCAGCCTAGTGGACCTTCTCTGCACTCCCTCCAAGGCCAATCTATCCTTTCACAAATGCAGCAACCAAAACTGCACACAATACTCCAGTTGCGGCCTCACCAGTGCCCTGTACACTTGCAGCAAGACTTCCTTGCTTTTATATTCTATCCCCCTCGCTATAAAGGCCAATATTCCATTTGCCTTCTTGATCACCTGCTGCACCTGCAGACTGGGTTTTTGCAAATCGTGCACACGGAGCCCCAGGTCCCTTTGCACCGTAGCATGCTGCAACTTTTTGCCCTTTAAATAATAATCCCCCCTACTATTATTGTATGAAGACTGTTTACTTTTGGGTCATTTTCTTTCAACTGAACTGAAAATGCACTTCTGTCTCTGTGGTTTCCACCCTCTGGATCACTGTTGCTGGACTACAACACAATTTTGTTCTCTACTTCATTTTATTTTACTTCAACAATTGTAAAACTTAATTAAAATGCAGGTCTACAAACACACCGACTTACAGTCAACATGTTGAAAGTGAAACTAAAGCCTAAATTTCATTAACACACAATGACAGAAATAAAAACTAAATTTAAACCTTAAGGCCACATCTTAGTCCTAACATCCATAAAATACTGACTTTAAAACTATCTCTGTTTCTTAACACTAAGGCTGCTTCAGTTTCTGACAGTTGTCAAGGAGAGAGATGACATTGGTAATTAGGGAACTGAGTTGGTATGAAGATGACCTTGGATGATGCTCAATGGACAATGTCTTGGTTTTATCAATAGTTAATTGAAAAATATTTCTGCTCATTCTGCTCCGAATGTTGAATAAGCAATATGATAATTTAGAGACAAGGAGTGTGATGAGAAACAGTGTTGCGGTAGAGTTGGGCGCTGTCAGTATATGTATGAAACCTAATGCTGTGGTTTTGGATGATATCACTGAGCATGTAGAGAAAAAATAGATGGAAGACAAAGATGGATCCCTGGGGCACATAAGAGATAATGGTGAGGGAGCAAGGAGAGACACCATTGCAGGTGATTCCTGGTTATGATTAAATAGATAAGAATCAGATCAGGTGAGTGTAGTCCTACCCAGCTAGACAACAGTAGAGATGGGTGGAGGAGGATTTTGTGGCCAGCCTTGACAGACAAGTTAAGATGAGAGTGATGACCTTTGTCACTGTCACGTCAGATGCCACGTGGACACTTAAAATGAGTTGTTTCAATACTGCAGCACAGTGAAATTTGATAGCTTCATTGTTATACTTGTAAAATTCAATAATGAAGTTGAACTAAAACCTTTAGAGAGAAGCTGACTAACTATATTCTTTGAAGATAAAAGACAAGTCGGAATATTTTCATTGGTTGGCAAGGTAAACATTATGAAAAGACACACTTAAGTTAATCGGTCACATGCTGTGAATAATTTATAATTTTCTAGTAGAAGTTGAAATCAGTAAAGTTTAACGATTTCTGTAAATGTACACATCTATTGTTAACAAACTTCGTTATTTGGCTAATCCTGTGGAAAGATTGCATAGAATCAGAAAACAAAACCTAAAAACAGTGTTTGTTAATCCACATGTCCTGTCATATAATTGCTGATGCCCCTTGGGAAGGACAGAGGAATACCCCGACCCCGATACTATCTGGTAATGTAGAATCAATGACGAGCTCTTGTTACTGAAATAACTTACTGGATTGATGCCAGCCTTCTATTGCTCTAGTCATATTGGCAAAAGAATAAACATTTCATCAGATCGGATGATTTGGGCTATATTAGGTTACAGAATTCCTAAGTTGTGCCTCCTCAACATTGAAGAAAAGAAGATCTTTTGTTAAAACCTTTAATGATTCTAAACATGGATCAAAACCTGCGTCATAAAAGAAACAAAACTTAATTTATAATAAACCATTTCATATCCTTAGGATGTCAGTAGTAATTCACGGCCAAGTAATTGCTCTTTAGAAAAAAGGAAATTATATTTATCAAGCACATTTCACAATCTCAGTTAAGAACCTCTGAAGTTCCTATTACAATTCTGGGAACTAATATTCATTCTTAGTGATGTTGGTTAAGGAATAAATACTAGCCAGGTTACAGGAAAGGACTCCTCTTTTTTTAATTGCCCCATGGGATTTTCTTTTACATCCATTCAAATGAATAAACTGGTGTAATGTAGGGAGTTAGAACAAATCCGTGCTTTGGAACATTTTCATCCAGTTCACAGTTTGCTACGCTTAAGGTTGTTGTGTGTCCAAATGGGACTTGAGCCTCCAGGTGACTGCTTCTCACAACAATGTATATTTTCAATTTTGTGCCAGAATGACACTGCAACATCAACATAAGGTGTACAATGATTCAACATACTGCATAACCAAACAACTTAGAATTATACAACACATCAGGAGCTTTTTGACCAAGTCATCCCACTCCTCTACATCTTACCCATAGTCATGCAATTCCTTACCTTTTCAAGAATATATATGCAATTCTGTTTTGAAAGTTACAATCAAATCTGCTTCCACTGACCTTAAAATCAATACATGCTAGGTTTAATAACTTGCTGAATAAACCAATTGTCCCAATCTTTTTTCCAGTTCCTCTGTCAATTATCTTGTTGTACCAACCCTCCTTCCTTTATCAAACCACACATAATTTTCATCACCTCATTAACTTTCTCCTTTATCTTAGCTGCTGTAAGGAGAACTCTAGCTTCTTTAGTCTTTCCATACAATGAAGTCCCTAAACTCATACATGTCTGGTAAGTCTCCATCTTGCCCAGCTTAACAGTGATTTATAAATATTTAGCATAACCTATCAGTCTTTGTAAAATGCCTCTATTTAGAAAACCAGGACCTCCTTATCCTTTTATTAACAACTTTATCAAGTTGCTCAATAAGTCTACTTTCTCTGGAAAAGAAGAACTCTTTCAATATCTAACCTGTTTATTCTCTCAGATAACTTAAATGAATCTCCATAACTTATCTAATGGAAATAACCATTGAGTGTGTACACAATCTGGCGTTTTCATTATCTTATCGACTTCTATAAAATTGACCCCGCTTCTGTTCAAAATATATACATAATATTTTACAGTACAGTGGCAAATCCCAACAGGTCCATTCCCATGTTTATTCAACGAGCTACCCCATGCAATATTCCCACACTCTGTAAATTTTGTTTGGTAGTAGAGAGTTACCTTGGGGGAGGTGGGTGTGGGTTGGAATGGGTGTGAGTCAGAGCCTTAGCTCATTGGGGAAGCTGGCAACAGACTGCTTGGTTTGTGTTCTCATCTCTCATATACTGTGTACAAATTTACAAAGTACATAGGAGTTCTGTCAACCACCCCACTCCCCTTCCCCCCCATGAGACATTGCCCCCAACACTCCAACAGACATCTCTGATCACCACCTCCCTACAGACCTCCCCTGCAGACTCTCCTGACATACCCCCCCTCACAGACACCCCCAACGTGCCCCCAATAGACCACCCATAGATCATCTTCCCCCAGTCAGCACCCCTCCTGTTCCCTATTCGCTTCCCCATCATTTGACTCCTCCTGTTTGGCAGCACGTCAATTATTGGCTGAGGGAGGTAGCAACAAGTGAGAAGAGGGAGTGCTTTGAATGAAGTTTCCAACATCTTTTTCCTACTTCTTCCACTCTTTTGCAGACCAGACTGATGAAGACCATGCCTAAGTTTCATGTTATCGTGTTTAATGCAAAAAGCAAGTTGACATCAAAAGCCTGCACACCAGTGATTGTGGCATATAGGAATTAATTTAGAAGATTGGCTTCAAGTTATATAAAGACAGCCTTTCTCTTCCTGTGATGCCAATCCATTAGCAAACGAGTTTGACTCCTCTACCCTATTTGAAATTTTGGCATATATATGCGTGTCATTTGTGTCATAACTCATTTGTGAGTTCTGAATCACCCGGTGAAAATACACTCAACTATTTAAGTGGGTTCACCAAATTCTGACAATTTGGGCAGGTGAATGGCTTTACCATGCGACAGTTCACTGTCAGAATGAATGTGGTTTGTTCAGCAATCATCCTCCTGGATATCCTGTGACATTTAGTGTACATATGAAGAGATTGGAAGATGAAAAGGGATACAACTTAGTTGTAGCAAAGTCATAATTTTGACAATCACAATATTCTGTCTTCTGGATCAGTCATCAATAAAATAAAATTTGTCACAAGCCATCTGTGACCTCCATGCCCTTTCATCCTCCACTGAAAGGATACAGATGTTCGAATAATCTTCTCTGCATTAGTGAGTTGAACTATTTCTGGTAGTACACCACTAGTCCTGTCCCTTTCCCTTGTGTTTTGTGCTCTCTTCTTCTGCTTTTCTTTTCTCATGCATGTGTTTACATTTGTTTCCATAGCTATTTTTTTCCTCAGGAACAGATCGCTAGTCAATCACCTGAGACTGTAACTCAAAGGACATCAATCTGCCTCAAATGTCTAACCAGGAAACATGATGGCCATAAGAAATACTGGAAGGATTTAAGTGCTTTAATCAACAATATTTTCAACCACGTTATGCTTCCAAGTCTGACTTCAGACTTGGCATCACAATTCAGCCCAAAGTGAAAAGGTGGGGCAGGGTTGGGTGCGTGAAAAGGCAGGATGTTGTTGCATTAGCAAATACACTCATTTTTCCTAAACTGGTTTGATTATTAACCAATTTCCTACACAGTAATCATGCTCTGAAACAATGACCTTGCTGCTCACCTTCCCTGCTGCCTCTAACCGTACATTTTTGGTAAGAATGGTAGGTTTCTTCCCCTTATTGCTGTAAGTCTGCCCTTCATCTGCGTGCAACTCATTAACATCAACAACAATAGGTATCGTCCTTGATCTATGTTTGCAGTCCAGCTTGAACACCTTTAATTTTCATTGATGCACTTTTTCTTGAAATACAGTTAAGATTGCACATCCTAGGGGGTGCAGCTTGGGGGCATGAAAGCTGGATGTCAAAATGAATTGATAGAATTGTGCTGAGATTGCTGATTTTTACCCACTCACATGACTTCCAGGTTTCTCCCACTGACCTTTTAAACCTTTTTAAATACATAAGATTGGAAAATTGCAAATGTTATTCCCTCATTTAAAAACCAGGTGTAAAGATAAGCCTGGCAATTACAGGCCTGTCTGTTAATTTTGGTACTGGTGAATCTGAGAGACATGACAATTCTAGATAAAATTAATAATCTCTTAAGCAAATATAGATCGATGAAGAATGCTGGTGTAAATTTATAAAAGGTAAATCATATTTAACTAAGTTATAAGAGCTTCTTGAGTTGGTAACAGAGTTGATGGGCATAATGTTGTTGATGTGCTGTATATATACTTCCATTGGTGGTTGATAAAGTGCTACATCAATTGCTTATTAGCAAATCTGGAGCTAATGGAATAAAAAGGACAGTATCAATATGGATACGAAGTTGGCCAAGTGACAGGAAACAGAGTGATAGTGAAAATGGTTGCTTTTTTCAGACTGGAAGAAAGTAGATTATATGGTCCCCCTGTACAGCACAGGAACAGGCCCTTCGGCCTTCCAAGCCTGTGTCAATCATGATGCCCTAACTAAACTAAAAAAACCTCCTGTCCCTACCTGGTCCACATTCCTTTATTCCATCCCTATTCATCTATCCATCCAGATGTCTCTTAAGCATTGCTAATGTGCCTACTTCCACCTGGCTCTGTGTTCCAGGCAACTACCACTCTGCAACTCCGCCTTAAATTTTTCCCCCCTCACCTTGAAGCTGTGCACCCTTGTGATTCACACTTCCACCCTGAGAAAAAGCCTATGATTATCTACCCTGTCTATGCCTCTCATAATTTTGTAAACTCCTATCCCCTCAGCCTCTGTCTTTCCAATGAAAAGAATCCTAGTTTGTTCAACCTCTTCTCATAACCAACATCCTCGAGACCAGGCAACATGCTGGTGAACCTTTTTCGCACTTTCTCTGAAGCTTCCATGCCCTTGTGGTAGTGTGGTGACCAGAACTGCATGCAATACTCCAAATATGACCCAACTAAGGTTTTATATAGCTACAACATGATTTTCCAATTTTTGTACTCAATGCCGCAGTCATGTTGAACTGTATTAAGATATAGTCTGGTGGAATTAGTAGATACATAGCAGACAAAATTTAATATGGAGAACTGCAAATCAATTCATTGTGGTAGAATAAATGACAAAATAATGGCTGTAGTTCCAAAAGAGATAGAGGATATACATGCATAAATCATAAAACCATCAAATCGGAGAATCCCTACAGTGCAGTAATCCCTCCATTAGGCCCATTGGGTCTGCATCGAGTCTCTGAAGGAGCATCTTACCCAGACCGCACACCCCCCGCCCCGCCACCCCATCCCATAACCCATGGCTAATCCATCAAACACGAATGGCACTTGAAGAGGTAGTTGGAACTGTAGTGTCCATCAATAAATTGCCAAATTGAATCTGAGAAAGCTGGCAGGCAAGTTTAGATGAGCCTCAATATGTTCACGCTAACTTTTCCATCGAAAGATTGCAAACAGAATCGCACACGTTTCAGCTAAGTTTAAAGTGCAGCTTCTAACTGAAAATTCTCTTTGTTAGAACCCACTGTGCAAATGAAAAAATAAACAAGGTTTTAAGTGGAACTTTTTTGGAATTGCACAGAAAGTTAGAGTGAAGTGAATGATTTTGGTTGTAATCTTCGTTTTTTTTAAGAAAATGAGGCAGAAATGTCATTGAAACATATGAGGTTCATAACTGCTGCCTTCAATAATTGAGTGTTTTAATAGTGTCACCAATTCCAGCTGGACATACCTTCTACATCCAACTGCCATTCTCCCAGTCACCAGCCATTGGTTGCTCAACATCACAGACCTCGTGAAGTCCCGCCTTCCCGAGGCTTTTCAATGTTCCTGTGAAAATGTATCTTATGATTAGGAGATAGAATTATTCCATCAAGCAATCAGCTAGTGATTCAATCTTGGTCAAGTTTTCACATTTGAAAATCCTGTCACCCTAAAGCAACCTAAACTGGACCAAACATTCTGGATTGGTGGCAGGGGCAGGACAGGTGTGTTTTGTTAAGAGAATCAACATTCACAGCAATTGCTCTGAATAAAGTACTACTACTGGACAAATACATCAAAATCACACTAAGGTGAACTAGGCCTAATAAACTCATGCCAGAATTTCAAATATTCTCAAAGGAGAAAAGTACTGTACATGTTGAATCGTTATAGATATTTGTCAAGTGAATGAACACAAGACCTTTATTTTCTTGACTCCCTTCAACCATAACTAGTACTTGTGGCTAAATTGTTGCCACTTTAGTCATACATGTGACTAGTCAATGATTTCTATTGGGCAAACTGCTGTGGTCAGCTTTTGCGCACTCATTCGGCTGCAACTGCAATGGTAGTTCCTGTGAAATTGTACCTTATCATGGTTAGAAAATATAATTTTTCCATCAAGCAATCGACTAGTGATTCAATGTTGGTCAAGTTCTGACTTTTGATATTTTGCAACTCAATGCAATGCAGGATCAGAAACTTCAGAATAAACATCTATCAATGATTTGCTAATCTATTTGCAAGCTCAGTTGAGTTCAGTGGTCACTGAGGTGGTAAAATATTCCAGTCCTTTTTCAGCCCTGACAACTTATAAATGCCATAACAAACTTTTACTTTATTACCTGTCAGATGAGACATCTACTGAACAGAGCAATGTTATTTCATTTGCGGATTGTGTATCAAAAGTCACCAAGAAATAATAATCTTATTGTATTCAAGATATTGCCCAAAGTAATTATTCAAAACTTGTAATGTTGAAAATTAATGGAGCTTTCATCAGAATATTTTGATTTGTCGGTAACAAAAGTAGAGTTGTATAAATGTAGGATGTGAGCAAGGATTTTACTGCATGAGGTAAAATAGAAAACATGGAATATTTTCAGGCACATGACAAAGGGTCCCAGGGTCCCTGGGAACATATGTTTAAGTTGCGTGGGGAAAAGTTCAGAGGAGATGTGCTAGGCAAGTTTTTTAGTCAGAGAATGGTGAATGTCTGGAACATGCTGCTCAGGGAGGTAGTGGGAGCAAGTACAATAGCGACATTTAAGAGGCAACTAGATGGATACATGAAAAGGATAGGAATGGAAGGATAGAAATTCCGCAAGTACATGTAGTTTTAGTTTAGGCAGGCATCATGATTGGCACAGGCTTGGAGGGCTAAAGGGCCTGTTCTTGTACTCTACTTTTTCTTTGTTCTTTGTTGTTAAGTTTTTTTAATGAGTGTAAAAGGTCAGTTTTTAATTAGTTTTCTTTCTTATCCTGTCATTTCTTAATGTATATCTATCAAAGGAACTGTTTATTTTATTTATTCATGATATATGTGCATTGTCAACAAAGCCGCATTTAATACATCTCTTAGTTGCCATTAAGAACAAAGAACAAAGAACAAAACAGCATGGGAAACAGGCCCTTCGGCTCAACGAGCCCGCGCCGCCACCCCGATGTTCCTTTCTCTACCCGCGATCCCTGTCCATGTTTATAGATCCATGGATTAAAAAACCAAATTTGAGACAATTTAGGGAGAATTTGTTTTGCCAATTAGCCTAAGAGCACATCTTTGGGATGTGGGAGGAAACCGGAGCGCCCAGAGAAAACCCACGCAAGCATGGGGAGAATGCGCAAACTCCCACAGACACAGGCCCAAATCCATATATCTGCACAGCACAGCGATAGTCACTGAGCTGTCGTGTCGCCCATCAAATGGTCCAGGTCAAGCGTACACTAACGACGTGAAGCACTAGGATACTCTCAAAAAAGATCCAAGAGCAGCCCTCTCACGACCCATCGTGTGTATGCCCCTTGTTAGACAGTAAGGTGGACCAAAGCACCTGTAGGATAAAAACAAGTACATCAATATCATCATCTATTTAAACCAGGGACTCCCAAGGCTCATGATCCCTATTTTAAATCAGTTTTCTATATCCCTCCATACCCATTCTGTTCATGTGCCCATTTAAGTATTTCTTAAATAACTCCAGAGTACATGCCTCCACGACTTTACTTGGCAGTGCATTCCATACCCCCACCACCCTCTGTGTGAAAAAACTCCCTCTAGCATCCAAATTATATCTTACCCCCCTCACCCTAAGCCCGTGACCCCTCGTGCTATTTGAGTCCATCCTAGGAAAAAGCTTAACCTTGTTTACTCTATCTATACCCCTCATAATCTTGTACACCTCTATTAGATCTCCTCTAAGTCTACGTCTTTCTAAGGAAAACAGCCCCAATTTACCTAACCTCTCCTCGTAACTCAGACCTTCCATACCAGGCAGCATCCTGGTAAACCTCCTCTGCTCTCTCTCCAGAGTCTCCACGCCCTTCCGGTAGTAAGGCGACCAGAACTGGACGCAGTATTCCAAATGAGGTCTAACCAGCGTTTTATACAACTGCAACATTAAAGGCCAGCTCTTGTACTCTATACCCTTCCTATAAAGGCTAGCATACTATATGCTTTCTTCACAACCTTCTCCACTTGCTCTGCCACCTTCAGAGACTTGTTCACCTGCACCACCAGGTCCCTCTGCGTTTCTATACTCTTAATAGGTCTACCCTTTATCATATACCTCCCCCTACATTCTTTCTCCTGAAATGCATCACCTCACATTTATCAGGATTGAATTCCATCTGCCATCTGTCTGCCCAAGCTACCAGCCTATCTATGTCCTGCTGCATCGCCTGACAATGCTCTTTACTATCCGCAAGTGCAGCCATCTTTGTGTCATCTGCAAACTTGCTGATCACTCCACTTACTCCCTCTTCCAAGTCATTTATATATATTACAAATAGAAGAGGTCCCAGTACCGAGCCCTGCGGCACACCACTAGTGACCAACCTCCAGCTAGAGAAACACCCTTCAACTATTACTCTCTGTGTCCTATTAGCAAGCCAGTTACTTATCCATCTAGCTATCTGTCTTTGTATCCCATTAGCCTTGACCTTCTCAACTAACCTCCCATGAGGGACTTTGTCAAACGCCTTACTAAAATACATAGAGGCGACATCAATGGCTCGCCCTTCGTCCACCGTTTTTGTCACCTCCTCAAAAAATTCTACCAGATTTGTAAGGGACGACCTCCCATTAACAAAGCCATGCTGCATATCCCTAATCAGATTGCAATGCTGTAAGTACCTATACATCCTATCTCTAAGAATCCCCTCCAACAGCTTCCCTACACTGATGTCAAACTCACCAGCCTATAATTTCCAGGGTTATCCCTACTACTCTTTTTAAACAACAGTACAACAATAGCTATTTTCCAGTCCTCTAGGACCTCACCTGTGTCCAAGGAAGAGACAAAGATTTGCGTCAGAGGCCCAGCAATTTCACCTTGCACGTCCCTAAGCAGCCTGGGATAAATGCCATCAAGCCCCGGAGATTTATCAATTTTAATGCTATCTAGAAGCTCTAACACTTTCTCCTTCGGTATGGATATTTCCCTCAACTGGTCCACAGCTCCCTCAGAGACAGGAGCTGTCAACAAGCCACTCTCCTTTATGAATACTGACGGAAAGTATTCATTCAGGATCTCAGCCATTCCCTCGGGCTCTAAGCACAGTTCCCCTCCTCCGTCCCTAAAAGGTCCGATTTTTCCTCTAACCACCCTTTTATTCCTAACATAGGAGTAAAAAGACTTTGGATTTTCCTTAATCCTATTCGCCAAAATCATTTCATGTCCCCTTTTTGCCCTTCTAACTCCCCGTTTGAGCTCCCTCCTACTCTCTCTACATTCCTTCAACGCTGTCTCGGTTCCCAGCTGCTTTGACCTATCATATGCCTCTCTTTTCTTCCTAACCAAGTCGTCAATATCCCTAGTAATCCATGGCTCTCTAATCCTACCTTTCCCATCTTTCCTCTTGGCCGGCACATATGTATCTTGCAACATTTTCAGTATTCTCTTGAAAGAGTCCCACATGCCTAGCGTGGACTTACCCTCGAACAACCACTCCCAATCAGTTTCCCTAAGTTCCTACCTAATCCGACCATAGTTAGCTTTCCCCCAATTCAGCACCCTGCCCCCAGGGCAACAAGTATCCTTTTCCATCTGTATCCTAAAGTAGACAGAATTGTGGTCACTGTAAGCCACACGTTCCCCTACTACAACATCAACCACCTGCCCTGGCTCATTACTCAGAACTAAATCCAATATAGCCCCTTCTCTAGTCGGGCTAGCCACATACTGCTCCAACGATCCTTCCAATACACATTTTACAAATTCCTGCCCGTCCAAACCCCCAGCTCTAGGTACTTTCCAATCCACCCTAGGGAGATTAAAATCTCCCACTATAACGACTCTGTTCTTTCTGCACCTATCCAAAATGTCTTTACATATGCCTTGTTCAACTACCCGCGGGCTGTTGGGTGGCCTATACTACACCCCTAGCATAGTAATCACCCCCTTTCTATTCCTCAACTCCACCCACAGCGACTCCACTCTTAACTCCTCTGTATTGTCCTCCCTCTGCATCGCCGTGATGCTCTCCTTAACTAACAACGCCACTCCTCCACCTCTTCTGGACCCTCCTCTGTCACGCCTGAAACACTTATATCCAGGAATGTTCAGTTGCCACTGCTCCCCTTCCTTTAACCACGTCTCCGTCACCGCAACCATATCCAAGTTCCTCTCAAACATTAAGGCCCTAAGTTCATCCGTTTTTCCCGTTACGCTCCTCGCATTGAAACAGACACACTCCAGACCTCCAAGCCCACTCGGAACCTCCTTTTCCCCGGTGCATCTCTTCTCATCCAAGCTTACTCTATCTCCCATCTCACTCTCTACCGAGCTATCGGTCTCAGCCCCTCCCCCGCTCCATATTAGTTTAAATCCTGCCAAAACACCCCAGCTAACCTCCCAGCTAAGATATTCACACCCTTCCCATTCAAGTGTTTCCCGTCCCTTCTATACAGGTGCCCTTCTTTCACAAAGACTTCCCAGTTATCCACAAATATGAAACCCTCTGCCCTACACCAGTCCTTCAGCCACGCATTCAGCTGTAGGATCTCATTTCTCCTGGCTCCGCTATTACCCGCGCCTGGAAGCAGCCCTGAAGTTGAGATTCATCTGTCATCTTGAATTGCTGTAGTCTGTATGATATATGTGCTCACACAGCTAGGCATTTTAATTTAGCAACAATGGGCAGAATCTTGTACTCTTTCCAAGGCTGGTTTGGTTGCAGGAGGGCATTAAATCAGGTGTGTGGATTGCCTTCCTGCCCTACTGTCAATTGATGGCCACTTAAAGAATGTCATTCTGCTGTTGCTGGTATTAACCAAATGGTTAATGGGGCTCATCAAGCGGCTTAAACACAAACAAACTCTGACCTGAAACCACATACACTGATTTCCCTTCATCACCTCTGGCAGTTACATCCTCGAAGAATTCCAGTAGATTTATCAACCACGATTTCCCTTTCATAAATTGACGCTGGCTCTGTCCAATCCTGATGTAGAGATGCCTGCATTGGACTAGGGTAAACACAGTAAGAAGTCTGGCAACACCAGGTTTAAGTCCAACCAATTTATTTGATAATAAACTCACAAGCTTTCGATGTTTCCCTCTTGGTCAGATGAATGAGGTGTTCTGGTCTCAAACAGCACATATAACAGCACAGACTGTTTACAGATCACTGATTAGAATGCGAATCTTTACATCTAACCTGCTATTCAAGTCTTAAAGTGGCTGACAGTGTGAGTGGACGGAGCACTGAGCACAGGTTCAAGAGATGTGTATTGTCTCCAGACAGATCTCTCTCAGTGTATTGTCTCCAGACAGATCTCTCTCAGTGTATTGTCTCCAGACAGATCTCTCTCAGTGTATTGTCTCCATACACATCTCTTGAACCTGTGCTCAGTGCTCCGTCCACTCACACTGTCGGCCACTTTAAGACTTGAATAGCAGGTTAGATGTAAAGATTCGCATTCTAATCAGTGATCTGTAAACAGTCTGTGCTGTTATATGTGCTGTTTGAGACCAGAACACCTCATTCATCTGACCAAGAGGGAAACCTCGAAAGCTTGTGAGTTTATTATCAAATAAATCGGTTGGACTTAAACCTGGTGTTGCCAGACTTCTTACTCTGTCCAATCCTGCCAATGTTTTCTAAGTGTTTTGCTATAAAAGCTTGTTAATGGATTCTAAAATTTCCTCCATTACTGACATCAAGGTGACTGGTCTAAAATTCCCTGTCTCTCTCTCTACCTCGCTTTTTAAATAGTGGGGTTACATTAGAATCCAGACCAAGGAGAAGATTCAATTTAAACTCATTTCATCTCTGTGCACCAATTATTCTTTCCCTTCACGTCCTGGGATGAGGTAATGATCATTTTTTCCCCATATTGACACCTGTGCAAGCCCAGAGAAAGTTTCAAATTTGTCAACTGCAATCCAGAATAATGTTCATGGCACCTTCCAAATCTGTGATCACTACCACCTAGAAAAACCAGGCATTCCCCACCCAAACAACATGCCAGTCTGATTGGAAATAAATTACACTGCCTTCCTGTCACTAGGTAAAAATCCTGGAATTCCCTTCTTATCAGGGATACTTACACCACTCAGTCTGCAGTAGTGCAAGAAGATGGTTCACCACCACCTTTTCAAGGATAGTGAACCATCATCTGGCTTTGTCAGTAATGCTCACTTCTCCAAAAACAAATTTTTAAATAACTGCACTGAATTCGGGCATGGGCTAATCCAACGCTGTCAGCATGGATTTACAAGGGGTAAGGACATGCTCAACCAATTTAAAGTTTTTTGAAGAAATCACAGAATATGTAGATGAAGGAAAATTCAGTGAGCGTTATGGATTTTCAGAAGACACCAAAATAGATATATAAAGTATGTCACTAAACTTAAGGCCATGAGAGCAAATGGAAATGTCTGGAGACAGATAGCAAAGAGGAAAGGAAACTGAATGACATGGAGCTAAGAGAAAAGGCCATTAGAAGACAAATGGAATTTTATGCTATTCATAGGCTAATTTAATATAAAATTAATTAAAGAATTTATTTCTGTTGTGTTTGGCTTTCTAGCTCCGTAGAAGGATTTCATTCTTTGTTAGAAACTAAAGATATTTATTTATAAGAGAAATGTAGGTACAGGATTTTTGCAGCTTTTGGCTGCTCTGGAGCAGATCTGCAGTTCATACATGTTTCTCGATGATTCTGTCTGAAGACTCCACTCTCTGGTGTGATCACTCACTCACAGTTTCCATTGGTCTCTCAAGTCAAGTAACCGCCCAATGCTGTTCTGTTTTAAAGACAGTAAGAAGTCTCACAACACCTGGTTAAAGCCCAACAGGTTTATTTGGAATCACGAGCTCTTGGAGCACTGCTGTTTCATCAGGCGAATAGTGATAGGTTCACAAACATGACATATGTCTTAAAGAGACATACACCACATACCCAATAATTCAGTTTGGGAAGTCACCAACTCGGCTAGTCATTGGCAAGGTTAGAAAATGAGGGTGTGGGATTGCAATGTGAGATTAACCCACATCAGCTCAAAGTAAAGCAGGAAGCATGCAATGTTGAGTGATTACACAACTCAAAAGAGAATCCAAGCTTGGGTGAGACCAGCACCAGTTAAAACTAGTTTGGAGTACTTAAAGCCAATTTATACCTCTTAAAGAGGAGGAGTAGCCGACACTGGAAATTGTTGCAAGACTGTGTTTGACTTTAAGGAAAAGTTAAGATGGCACATCATAACAGACAATGAACTCTTAGATTTTCTGAAGCAGCACTCCAGATCCTGGTACAAGAAGAAGATAGGTAGAGAGAGATCTTGAATCCACACTAGAGGAGAGGCCTAATGAATAAACACTTGAACAATTTGGGAGCATATAGGCTTGGAAGTCAAGAAACAGGTCTGAAGATGTAATGCAATTCTACAAAAAGTTTAATGATCTTGCAAAAGCAGTCAAGGTCAGTGAATTCATTTTCAAATGTTATGTCCTTAAATAGAATTGCTAGCCTCACACATTAGTCAATCCACCACATCCTTCTCACCCATCTAGCAACAATTTTAATCAGTCATGACTTACACATGATGCTGCAGTTAACTGGCAGCAAACTGGCACAATTGCATGTTTTCACCCTATGAGATGGTAAGCTAGTCATTATTGGACCAGCTGTCAATATGGCCATAAAAGGAAATGTCTGACACTCGTATATTCCTAGCTAATTCACTTTCTCATATTACATTTCCCCCTCATCCCTCAATCTTTTTTGATGTGGAAACTGCAGTTGGTATTCACATGTACCTATTATTTTCTCTCCCCAGTCACCATAGCCTCATCCTTATGACTTTCTTCTTCCAGACAAACAAGAACTTCCAGCTGGTCAGGCACTGGAGCAGGAGAATGAAGGCCAGAAGCAATTGCTCGCTGATGATAAAGACACACTGTTCCTTAATCTCACACAGCCACCCACTCAGATTGGTACTATGAGTACTTTAGTAAGTAGAGTAGAGATTGAAACAATAAACAATGGGTCATGGCACAAAGTGGATACCCAGTATCGCTCAACAGCTACCCTCTGGTTTGAAGTATTGGCTGAAAGATTGAAAAAGTAGCATAGAATGAGTACATCATAGTTGCTGCCAGGATTGTGAGTATTCACTTGCACGATATGCCGAGCTGTCAGTGAATGAGTGGTAAACTTTGTGGTTGCAGTACATCACAGCATTTAGATGCAAAGTCTGGCAAGCGATGCATGTGCACTTGATGTCAGCTTGCATCTTGGGGCAACCTGCTATCCTGGCAAAGCCATCGTCAAGTATTGCCTGATTTATTCTGTTTAGAGAGAACACAGTGAATTCCCCTTATCCCAACATAAGGAGCATCCGTCACCTCTCAGGCGCATTTATGGACTGCGAGATTTTACATATATCACTTGCTCCAAGCTGGAAGGATCCTGACACCAAGATATCGAGGATCATGGTCATATTCACACTGCTGGCAATATGTCCTTGCCCTGCTCTGAGACTGTGGATCTGGTTCCAAGAAGTGGAAAAATTCTATGAACACCTTCTTCATTAAGTGAAAGTAAGTGAGGTGCTCCCAGTGAATAAGGTCATTTACTGAGGGCTCTTTTCCCATTCCTCTCTCGATGAACAGCTTCTTGTTTACTGTCTCAGCTCTTTCTCCCTCCCATGCTACAGTCCAGGAGAAATTGTAATTAAAGTATCCATGACTGAGAGAAAATGTGCCCAGACTCCTTGTTGTCACAACCTAAACTCTGGAATTCACTCTCAAAACTGCTTGGCCTTACTACTTCTCTTTCATGGTATAGATGCTCCTTGAAAACAGCCTTTAGAACAATTTTTTTAATCTGTCCTAAAATCAACTTATATAGGTTGGTGTCAAATTTTGATTTACCAGCACTTTGGAACATTTCAGAGCATCGAAGTGCAATATAAATAAAAGTTGTTGATGTCACATTGACAAAGTTTGAATATTCAGTAGGGGGGGGAATCATGTGACAGGGGCCTGATAATAATATTAAATTGTATTTAAATCTATGGAAATTAAGCTCTTGCTCTTTGTGGACGTGAACTTTGTGACATCACCAGCGAGCAGTGAGGAAAATCAGGAAAGGCAATCTCTCCAGAGATTGTTTTCTGTCCATATTCCCTTTTTTGTCATGAAATTCTCCTCTAAATTTCAAAGTAGGTTGGACTATGAAAAATTGGATATCTTAGTGGCTTTGACTTATGTCCAGGAGTTGATGCTTACACCCTCGGTTCTAAAGGAGACAGCTGGAGAGATTTTGGCTGTGCTGGCTATGATTTTTCAGAATTCATTGGATTTGGCAACAGTCCCAATATATTGGAAATTGGCAAATGTTACTCTGCTTTTCAAGAAAGAAGGGACAAAGAAACCAGGATTTGATTTGATTTGATTTATTATTGTCACGTGTATTAATATACAGTGAAAAGTATTGTTTCTTGTGTTCTATGGAGACGAAGCATACTGCTCATAGAGAAAGAAATGAAAAAGTGCAGAATGGAGTCATAGCTAGGGTGTAGAGAAAGATCACCTTAATGTAAGGTCAGTCCATTCAAAAGTCTGATGAAGAAGCTGTTCTTGAGTCAATTGGTACATGACCTCAGACTTTTGTACCTTTTTCCTAAAGGAAGATGGTGGAAAATACTCCATGGGGTGCATGGGGTCCTTAATTTTACTGGCTGTTTTGTGGGAAGTGTAGACAGAGCCAGTGGATGAGAGGCTGGTTTGTGTGATGCGTTGGGCTACATTCACGACCTTTTGTAGTCCCTTGCGTTCTTGTCAGAGCAGGAGCCATACCAAGCTGTGATACAACCAGAAAGAATGCTTTCTATGGTGCACCTGTAAAAGTTGGTGAGAGTTGTAGCTGATGTGCCAAATTTCCTTAGTCTTCTGAGAAAGTACAGTCAGTTAGCTTAACATCAGTTGCTGGAATTTATTATTAAGGAAATGTTAATAGTGCACATAAAAAAATTATAGTATGTTTAGAACAGATCAACATGATTTTACTGGACAGAAATCTTATTTAGCAAATGTTTAATAGTTGTTTGAGGATGAAAGTATTAAGGCAGATAAAGGGGAACCATTGGCTGTCGAATACCTGGATTTTCAAAAGGCTTTTGATAAGGTGACACACAAAAGGTTGATAGGCAATGCAAATGTGCATGAAGTTGGAGGTAATATTCACTAAAACTACATCATTCATGGGGATTACACTCCCACAGAATCTTGCAAATGGTGACATAGTGAATGATGAACATATTTTACAATGGGAGTCAATTAGGTAGGTTCCAGCCATCCTAAAATTTGACATATATGAAGGATCAAAGGAATCAAGAAGGTGATCAAGAAGGCGAATGCAATGTTGGCCTTTATAGCTAGGGTGTTAGAATATAAAAGTAGGGAGGTACTTTTGCAGCTGTATACGGTATTGGTGAGGCTGCAGCTGGAGTACTGTGTGCAGTTTTGGTTGCCAAATTAGGGGAAGGATATATTGGCCTTGGAGGGGGTGCAGAGAAGGTTCACCAGGCTGATACTGGAGATGAGGGCGTTGGATTATGAGGAGAGACTAAATAGGCTAGGTTTGTACTCCTTCGAGTTTAGAAGGCTGAGAGGGAATCTTATAGAGATGTATAAGATAATGAAGGGGATGGATAGAGTAGAGGTTGAGGGATTCTTCCAGCTTAACAAAGGTAGCAGGACCAGAGGGCACAGTCTCAAGAAGAGGGGGGGGGGTGTGTTCAGATCAGAGTTCAGGAGGAATTTCTTCATGCAAAGGATGGTGAATCTTTGGAATTCTCTGCCTGTTAAAGCGGTGGAGGCTTCCTCGCTGAATATATTTAAGTCAATGGTGAATAGGTTTTTGATTGACAAGGAAATTAAGGGTTACGGGGAGAAATCGGGAAAGTGGTACTGAACCACTGCAGATTAGCCATGATCTTATTGAATGGCGGGGCAGGCTTGAGGGGCTGGATGGCTTATTCCTGCTCTTATTTCTTATGTTCTTAATAAAAACTACGTTTTTTAAAATAAATTTAAGAGAATCTTATGGGAGAATTCTTTTAATAAAGCAACTAAACAAGAACAATGTCAACTTTGTCATACTCTGTTTGAGAGAGGTGCAAGAGGGAATGAGTGAAGTGACTAAGATCAATGCTGATGTGGATTTAAAAACATTATTTTTGACTGCTTCGCCATTTGTTTTTCAATTTTGTAAATTCTAGATAAAGATTGATAGCAATGTCAATCACTCTATAAAAGATAATGGCTTCTTTCCATGTTTGTATCATAGCCCGTCACCTGTTTTATTTTATAATTCTTAAGCTGATCTTATGAGGTCTGCGGTCACCTTGGATGCAAAAATTAGCTTTATTTGGTTCTCCTTCCTTGTTTCTATTTAAACTCACTTAATTTCATTAGTTCCACAAATTCCAATACAGAGAGTTCTTTCACTAAAGCAAATCTTCTACTTCATACATTGCCAATTCTTTAGATTGCTCCCCTCCAAATTGTTTTGCCAACTTGATAATCTTGGTTACTTTAGCATCCACACGAGGGAACCATGTGAAATCATTCATAATCTCAGGCCAAACCTTTCTCCAGCAAGCATTTATGGTTGATTCACTAACCTCATCCCACAAGTCCTTAATTATCCCTATTTCTATGAGGATGTTAAATTCCTTGCAGCAATCACAGACTGTGGTCAAAGAGTTTGCATCCATAGGTTTGAGAATGCGGCTGAAATATCTATAGCTGCAATAGGCTTTGAAGGAAGCAATGAGCTTCTGATGCATTGGTTGGATATGTGATGCTGTATTTGGGAGCACAAACAAAATGCCAACATCCGAATGGTCATCGGCAGGTGGAAGTCCAGATTTTGACAATACTGTATCTGTAAGAAATGTATTTTAGTCATGTTTTTATTCAGGATTTTCTTCTAACTGTTTGTTCTAACACTGATGCTGTGTTGTTTGTAGCCACAGTAAGAAGTCTCACAACATCAGGTTAAAGTCCAACAGATTTATTTTGGTAGTAAATGCTACTAGCTTTAGGGGTTTGCCCCTTCATCGGTTGAGTGGGAGTTCTGATCACAAACAGAACATATAAAGGTACACACAGTTTATAGAATACTGATTAGAATGTGAATCTTTACAGCTAATCAAGTTGTAAAAGTGCAGACAATGTGAGTGGAGATAGCATTAGGCAAAGGTTAAAGAGATGTGTATTGTCTCCAGACAGGACAGTAAGTAAGATGTTGCAAGCCCAGGCAAGTCATGGGGGTTACAGATAGTGTGACATGAACTTAAGATTCCAGTTGAGGCTGTCCTCATGTGTGCAGAACTTGGATATCAGTTTCTGCTCAGTGACTTTGCTCTGTTGTATATCGTGAAGGCTGCCTTAGAGAACATTTACCCAAAGATCAGAAGCTGAATGCCCATGATGGACACTGATACTAACAGGCAATTTAGCATGGCCAATCAACTTAACCCACACATCTTTGGATTGTAAGAGAAAAGCGGAACACCTGGAGGAAATCCGCACAGACATGGGGAGAATGTGCAAATTCCACACAGACATGGATCTGTTTTGGGGCCACTGCTGTTTGTCATTTTTATAAATGACCTAGATGAGAGTGTAGAGGGTTGGATTAGTAAATTTGCTGACGATACCAAAGTGGGGGGAGTTGTAGACAGCGAGGATGGATGTTACAGTTTGCAGAGGGACATAGATAGGTTGCAGAGCTGGGCCGTGAGGTGGCAAATGGAATTCAATACGGATAAGTGTGAGGTGATTCACTTTGGTAGGAATAACAGGTATATGAAATATAGGGCTAACGGAAGGACCCTTAATAGTGTTGTCGAGCAGAGGGATGTTGGGGTACAAGTACATAGCTCTTTGAAAGTTGGCACCCAGGTTGATAAAGTTGTTAAGAAGGCGTACGGTGTGTTAGCTTTTATTGGTAGAGGGATTGAATTTAGCAGCCGTGAGGTTATGTTACAACTGTACAAAACTCTGGCGTGGCCACACTTGGAGTATTGCGTACAGTTCTGGTCGCTGCATTATAAGAAAGATGTGGAAGCATTGGAAAGAGTGCAGAGGAGGTTTACCAGGATGTTGCCTGGTATGGTGGGAAGGCCTTATGAGGAAAGGCTGAGGGACCTGAGGTTATTTTCATTAGAGAGAAGAAGGTTACGCGGTGACCTAATTGAGGCGTATAAGATAATCAAAGGACTGGATAGGGTGGATAGTGAGAGCCTTTTTCCTCGGATGGTGATGACCAACACGAGGGGACATAACTTTAAATTAAGAGGTGGTAGTTATAGGACGGATGTCAGAGGCAGGTTCTTTACACAGAGGGTGGTGAGGGCGTGGAATGCCCTGCCTGCAGCAGTTGTGGACTCGCCTACTTTGGGGGCATTCAAATGTTCGGTGGATAGGCATATGGATGATATTGGAATAGTTTAGGTTAGAGGGTCCACTGGCCGGCGTAACATCGAGGGCCGAAGGGCCTGTACTGCGCTGTAATGTTCTATGATCTATGTTCTACAGTGATCCAAGCTGGGAATCGAATGCAGGTCCCTGGTGAGGCAGCAGTGCTAACCACTGTGCCACCGTGCCGCCCTTAACTCATGTTTAAGATTTCCAACTGGTAAAAGTTACGCTAATTTTTTTGTCATATTTTAACTTTATTTTGATTAAAACTTTGTAGTGGGTCAATTGAGTGAAGTAATATATGCTCACCCTAAAGTCAAAATCAAAAAGAAAAATGGGGTTTAGGTTAATTTTATGTACCTTGGATTTTCTGATCTGGTCTCTACCAACATGCCTTATCAAAGATAAGTAGGATCTTAACAGAGGTGCCATGAGCTTATCGAATTATAGAATCCCTACAGTGCAAAAGGAGGCCATTTAGACCAGCAAACCACAACAATCCCACTGAGGTCCTATCCCTGATACCCCATCTATATATTTTGCTAGTTCCTCCTAACATGAGGGGGTAAATTAGTATAGCCAATTAATCTAACCTGCATATTTGTGAGAGGAAACCAAAGCACCAGAATTAAACCAAGATCCCTGGTGCTGTGAGGCAGCAGTGCGAATCACTGTGCTGCTATGCCACACATGTAGAAAGAGTTCTCAATCTAGTCTTTAAATACTGCTTCTGTAATCTAGGCATTGCTGTTAGCCTTCCAAGTATCTGGAATATGAGATTTATTTTTCGCTTTAAGTACTTGAGGGTTTCCTGATCTATAAACCAGCATAAGTTAACACATAAAATCAGTCACATTTACACATGCTAAGAGTGTTAGCCTGTTCTTTACAGCTTTAAAACCAGATGCTGGTTTTTCTTCATTTGATATGTGAGTCCTATTTGGCATTCCAGAACATACCGGTTTTAACTATGTTAAAATCTGCTCCTTTCGTTACCCTCTCTCCTCAATTTATTCCTGTAGCACCTTGGGAAACTCTTCTGCAGCTGCATGGTTAGCTGATGCAGCCTCCCCCACAAATTTGATATTGTGTAGCCCAAGACACATTTTAAGGCAATTAAAGCATTGTGTGATGACTGAAAATTTTCTGGACAACATACAAGAGGCCCCTTCTGCATCATTTTCATCGCCCTTGTCAGCTCCAGTAAGACCAACATTGCCCTCCTTTATTGTTTCCCATGTGCTTGTATACTTGGGGTAAATTTTCTGGTTCTGCCTGTTGCAGGAATTGTAGTAGAACACAGAACATTACAGCGCAGTACAAGCTCTTCAGCCCTCGATGTTGCGCTGACCAGTGGAACCAATCTAATGACCTTCTAACCTAAACTATTCCAATATTATCCATCAGCCCTACATTCTGTACTCCTGTTACTCTTACCAAAGTGAATCATCTCATGCTTTTCTGTATTAGACTCCATTTGCCACCTCTCAGCCCAGCTCTGCAGCTTATGTCCCTCTGCAAACTGTAACATCCATCTTCACTGTCTACAACTCCTCCGACTTTGGTGCTGTCAGCAAATTTATTAACCCATCCTTCTACACCCTCATCTAGGTTATTTATAAAAATGACAAACAGCAGTGGCCCCAGAACAGATCCCTGAGATACACCACTTGTAACTGAACTCCAGGTTGAATATTTCCCATCAACCACCACCCTCTGTCTTCTATCAGCTAGTAAAGTTTGACAACACCAATTTTAAATCCAACCGATTTATTTGATAGTAAATCTGCGAGCTTTCGGCCTTTGTGGCCTTTGTCAGGCGAATGAGGTCTCCAAAAGCACACATATCAGCATAGACAATTTACAGATTGCTGATTAGAATGCTCAGTACTCAATGCCAACAACTGCCAGTTTCCGGATGCAATTTTACAACTCATCCGCTTCATCTTGGACCACAATGTCTTCACCTTCAACAATCAGCTTTTCATCCAGACACACAGAACTGCCATGGGGACCAAATTTGCACCTCAATATGCCAACATCTTCATGCACAGGTTCGAACAAGACTTCTTCACCACACGGGATCTTCAACCGAGGCTATATACTAGATACAATGATGACATCTTTTTCCTTTGGACTCATGGTGAACAATCATTGAAACAACTGTATGATGATATCAACAAATTCCATCCCACAATCAGACTCACCATGGACTATTCTCCAGAATCAGTTGCATTCTTGGAAACATGCATCTCCATCAAGGACGGTCACCTCAGCACCTCTCTGAACAACCTCACAATGCTCCACTTCTCCAGCTTCCACCCTAGACACATTAAAGAAGCCATTCCCTATGGACAAGCCCTCCATATACACAGAATTTGCTCAGATGAGGAGGATCGTGACAGACACCTCCAGACTCTGAAGGATGCCCTCGTGAGAACAGGATATGGCGCTCGACTGATCGATCGACAGTTCTGACGTGCCACAGCGATAAACCGCACTGACCTCCTCAGAAGACGAACACGGGACACGGTGGACAGAGTACCCTTTGTTGTCCAGTACTTCCCCGGAGCAGAGAAGCTACGACATCTTCTCCGGAGTCTTCAACATATCATTGATGACGATGAACATCTCGCTAGGGCCATCCCCACCCCCCACTTCTTGCTTTCAGACAACCGCACAACCTCAAACAGATCATTGTTCGCAGCAAACTACCCAACCTTCAGGAGAACAGTGACCACAATACCACACAATCCTGCCACAGCAACCTCTGCAAGACATGCCAGATCATAGACATGGACGACATCGTCAAACGTGAGGATACCATTCACCAGGTACACGGTACATACTCTTGCAACTCGGCCAACATTGTCTACCTAATACGTTGCAAGAAAGGATGTCCCGAAGCATGGTAATTGGGGAGACCATGCAGACACTACGACAGCGGATGAATGAAGCATCGCTCAACAATCACCAGGCAAAACAGTTCCCTTCCTGTGGGCGAACACTTCAGCAGTCATGAGCATTCAGCCTCCAACCTTCAGGTAAATGTTATAGAACATAGAACATAGAACATAGAACATTACAGCACAGAACAGGCCCTTCGGCCTTCGATGTTGCGCCGACCAATATAAAAAGCAATGCCCCTCCAAACTAAACCATTCCCTTCTCTTCCATATACTTATCAACTAACCTCTTAAATGCCACCAAATTTGGCGCATCTACAACTGCTGCAGGCAGGGCATTCCACTCCCGAACCACCCTTTGGGTAAAGAAAATGTTCTTCAAGGGGGCCTTCACGACACACGACAGCGCAGAGTCACTGAGCAGAGACTGATAGCCAAGTTCCACACACATGAGGACGGTCTTAACAGGGATCTTGGCTTCATGTCACACTATCTGTAACCCCCAAGACTTGCCTGGGTTAGCAAAAAACCTCACTTACTGTGCTGTCTGGAGACAATACACATCCCTCTAACCTCTGCTGTTAGCCACTTTAAGACTTGAATGGCAGGTTAGGTGTAAGGATTCGCATTCTAATCAGCAATCTGTAAACAGGCTGTGCTGATATGTGTGCTTTTGGAAACCAGAACACCTCATTCACCTGATGAAGGCCACAAAGGCCGAAAGCTCTTTTCTATCAAATAAAAGATTTACTATCAAATAAATTGGTTGGATTTAAAATTGGTGTTTTCAAACTTTACTGAGTTTACTCCAGTCCAACACTGGCATCTCTACATCATGACTTCTATCAGCTAGCCAATTCCTGATCCAAACTGCTAAATCACCCTCAATCCCATGCATTTGCATTTTCTGCAGTAGTCTACCACGGGGAACCTTATCAAATGCTTTACTAAAATCCACATACACCACATCAACTGCCTTACCCTTATCCACCTCTTTCGTCACTTTTTCAAAAAACTCAATAAAGTTTGTAAGGCACGACCTACCCTTCACAAAACCATGTTGACTAACCTTAATCAATTTATTTCCCTCTAGATGATTATAAATCCTATCCCTTATAATTCTTCCTAAAACTTTGCCCACAACAGAAGGAAGACTCACTGGTCTATAATTCCAGGATGGTCTCTATTCCCCTTCTTGAACAAGGGGACAAAATTGGCTATCTGCCAGTCTTCTGGCACTACACCCGTAATCAATGATGACATGAAGATCAAAGCCAAAGGCTCTGCAGTCTGATCCCTAGCCTCCCAGAGAATCCTAGGGTAAATCCCATCCAGCCCAGAGGACTTATCTATTTTCATACTCTCAAGAATTGCTAACACCTCCTCCTTTTGTACCTCAATCCTGTCTAGTCTACAACCCTGTACTTCAGTTTTCTCCTCGACTATACTGACTTTTTCTTGCGTGAATACTGATGAGAAATACTCATTCCATGTCTCTCCTATCTCTTCAGGTTCCACGCACAACTTCCCACTGCAGTCTCCGGTTAGGATGGAAAATTTAGTGGGTCATTTAAAGGTCCATTGACCTCGAGTGGAAATTTCTAGTCTGTGGGTGGGTGCAACCTGTAAATCCCCCACCTCCCTTCTGCACCCTCCCCCTCCCATTTTATTTCTAATGACTGGATCATTAACTGGGGCTCCCTTTTGTTGCTGGTGTTCTGTCCACACACTTATTATCTTCTCATTTCTTCCAAATGTGGGGTCGCTCCTACTTATAAACATTAACCTGACAATATGACAATAAGAAACACTAATACCAGCCCTTATTTTATCTTTAGGCTGCCTAATGTATCAATTTGAGGATCCATTGACACTGTATTCACTGCCTTTGCACCATTTTTCAGTCTAATATTGTCACTTTTTGGGTAGGTGTCATCACTTTTCTGGAACATTTACTGCTTGGATCTGACATTTTTAAATATTGTACTGTACAAGCTTAAAGATGCAGGCTTTAAATACTGTCCTGAAAGTGCTCTGTGTTCAGAGAGGAATTAAATTGCAGCAACAAAAAAATTCCCACATGCGGGGCAACATGGTGGCACAATGGTTACTATTACTACGCTACAGCATCAGGTAATGGAGTTTAATTCCCACTTGGGTCACAGTCTGTGTGGAATTTGCATATTCTGCCTGTGTTTGCGTAAGTTTGCTCTTGGTGCACCGGTTTCCTCCCACAGTTCAAAGATGTACAGGTTAGGTGAATTGGCAATGCTAAATTCTCCCTCAGTGTACTCGAACAGAGTGTGGTGACTAGAAGATTTTCACAGTAACTTCCATTGCAGTACTAATGTAAGCCAACTTATGACAAATAAATTTTACTTTTTAGATAATGTACATACAGAGCTCACTCTCTATTCCAAGAAAAGTGTCAAGGACGCATCAGTTTTTAACTTCATTTAGGTGGGTTTTTTTCTTTTCTTCGGTATTTTCTAAAATTATTTTGTTTTTATTCTTAAAACTGTAGACTAGGGAATATTTAGGCCACAATAGGTAATCTGGTTTCTGCACAGATAAGTGAATTTGTGAAAGAGGAAATCATGAATAACGGGACTTTACTGCATTAGCATGGGTATAGGATTGCTTAACAGATCAGAAACAGAAAGTAGGCTTTTTCATGTTGGCAGGTAGTGAATGGTGGAGCACCACAAGGGTCAGTGCTAGCCCTTCAGATTTTTAAAATCTGTATTAATGACTTAGATGAAAAGACGACGAGTAACTGATGATACAAAGCTAGGAGGAAAGTTGAAGTGTAGGGCAGGCAAAGGGACATTGAGATAATGGAAGGAAATGTGATATTGCTTGTTTTTACTGGAAGAATGAAAGAGTTGAATATAATTGAAAAAGTGAGAAACATGTGGATTTTCAAAGAGACTTAAGTATGCTCATACAAGGAATGCAAAAGATTTACAGGTGCAGCAAGCAATTAGGAAGGCAAATGGCATTTTGCCCAATGTTGCAAGGGGATTGGAATACAGAAATAAAGAGGTTATGCTAGAATTGTGCAGAGTTTTGGTGAGACAGCTCCAAGATGTGTGTGTGCCGTTTTGGTGTCCTTATTTAAAACAATATTACTTTCACTGCAAGTTTTACAATGAAGGTTCACTAAGTTCATCCCTGGGTTGAGGAAGCTGAATTTTGATGGGAGACTGAGCAAATTGGGCTACTTTCTTTGGAGCTTAGAAGAATGAGAAGCAATCTGATGGACTCGATAGGATAGATACTGAGAGATTGTTTCTGCTAGTCGGGGAATCGAATACTATCTCAGGATAAGGGGCCAATCATTTAGGACTGAGTCAAAGGATAATTAGCTCATTCAAAAAAAGATGAATCTCTGGAATTCATCACTGCAGACAGTTGTGGATGCTCCATCATTGAATACATTTAAGGCCGAGAAAGACAGATTTTTAGTATCCCAGAGAATCAAAGGAAATGGGGAATGGACAGGGAAGTGGAATTGAAGCTGAAGATCTGCACTATTGAATTGCAGAGCAGGCTTGATGGCCCATTTGGTCAACTCCCATTTCTTCTTGTGTTCTATGGAAACAAAGGAATGGCAGAGACATTGAACAGGCATTTTGTGTCTGTTTTCACAGTAGAATACTTAGAAAACTTCCCAAGTATATTTGGAAATCAGAATGGTGTGTAGGCAAAAGTTTGGCAGATGGGGTAAATGTGAATTTGCTCAGTGTGGTACTGTTTAAATGGAGAGGGATTGTAGAGTCCTGTACATTAAAAATCACAAAAGGTTAGCATGCTTAGGAAGGCAAGTGGAATGTTGGTATTTATTGTAAAGAAATACTGCTGTAGCCATACAGGATAATGGTGAGACTCAACATCTGGAATATTGTGTACAGTTTTTGTCTCCTGTTTTGAAAAAGATATATAATTGCAAAAGAAACAGGACAGAAAAGGTTCACTGACACATTCCTGAAATAAAAGGCTTACCATGTGAAGAAAGGTTGAAGAGGCCATACACCGATTGGAGTTTAGAAAAATAAGATGCGATCTTAGAGAAACACACAAAAGGATTTGCTAAGGGAGATACTGGAAGGATGTTTCCACTTGTCGGAGAGACAAGAGGACACAGTTTAAGAATAAAAAGTCTCCGTTTTAAAACTAAGATGAGAAGAAATATTTTCTTTAGAGAGTTGGTAGACTCTACAGAGGAGTGCAGGCTGGTCATTGAATTAATTGAAGGTTGAGTTAGACAGATTACTGATAGACAAAAGAGTCAATGGTTATAGGAGGACATACAGCATAGTGAAGTCTAGATCAGTCATGGGCCAAAATTTGATGTCCACAATTCAGATCTATACCCAACCTGGAAGCATATGAAATTGTACGAGAAGATATCAGTTGTGCGTCCCAATGGCATTGCGCACTCACAAGTTATTTCAGTCAGTGGGTCTGCACAAGAGTCAGAAGCGCACACACTGACAATCAACAAGCTAGTTTAAATTAATTAAACAGCAATTGGCCGCAATCTTACCTTGCCCATCTGCCCATCTATCTTTGTAGTTGGTGGGTGGGCCAATTTATGAGGCAGTCTTTGCATTTAAATTGCAACCTCGATCCAGAATAGGATTAAATATCAGGACTCAAATATAATGAATATATGTTTGGGAACTGAGATCTATGAACGATTGTGCTAGTTAGGCACTCATGGCATAGTTATTCCATCTGTATTTATTCTTCAAGTGGTAGCAGCTGCCTGACACAGCTCTGAAGTGTCTATCCCCGAGTGAGCACATTGGAAACATCAGCCTACAATCTCCCTTTTTCTCAGTGCTCTGCCTCCCCAGCAGCACTCCGTATTCACAGCAGACATTTCACGCAGGCTGACATTAATTGGCTGGCCAGCGTGAAATCGCATTCCAGTGTCGACACTGGCAAGGAACATATTTGTGTCTATAGGACACACCCAGCTTATCTAAACTCAGAGTGTGCATTTTTTGTGAGACCCATCTGTACAAAACAACAAAGAGCATTATAAATAAAGGCAAATCATCAATTTTAAAACTGAAACAGTTCATAACAGTCAGAAATTAAACAGCCAAAAATAACATTTGGAATATGTATCATAGAATCCCCAAAGTGCAAAAGGAGGCATACAGCCCATCGAGTCTGCGCCAACCACAATCCCACTCAGGCCCAAAACATGTAAGCCCATTCATTTATTCTACTAGTCTCTCCGACACTAAAGAGCAACCTGCACATCTCTGGACTGTGGGAGGAAACTGGAGCATCCGGAGGAAACCACACAGACGGGGGAAAACACCACATAGAAGTGACCCAAGCTAGGAACCAAACCCCAGTTCCTGGCACTGTGAGGCAGCAGTACTAACCACTGTGCCACCGTGCTGCCTCAGTGTGGGTGTGGAATATTTGTCTTAGGAGCATGTTAAGCCATTCAGCTCTTTGAGCATGCTCTACCATTCAATAAAATCACATTCTTAACTTTTCATCCATTGGCTGTACAAACTCTTGCCAGAGAGAAAATGGCCGGGATTTTACCGCTGTGTCTCCTACAGGGATCACAGTGGATGAGGGGTGGAAGATGGAATGGTCTTTTGACATTGGGTGATATTTTATGGTTTCAGGAAAAGTGAGGCTATAAAACCCCACCCAATGTGTATTCCATATTATACACCAAAATCTTTGTTTATGAGAACTCCTCAGGAATTTGACTTGGAGTCTTTAATTAAAAGAGGAGTTTCAGCACATCAAATACCTGTCTAAAAATATTATTTTTGTAAAAAGCTCCAATGACTGTCATCAGACAAGTAAACTATAATTTAAAATTTGCTTTGTTTGTACCTACTTGCAACCCATCAGATAGATGATCATTTAAACCACGAGTGTTAGTATTGATAAGGGCAAACATAAAGAAAAATCTTCCTTTTGATGATGCAGATCAGCCATGATGTAATTGAATAATGGAGCAGACAGAAAGGGCTGAGTGGCCTATTGCCAAGTATTTCTAATACGGTGGCACAGCGGTTAGCACGGGCTACCTCATAGCATCAGGGATCCGGGTTTGATTCCTGGCTTGGGTCACTGTGTTGTGGAGATACCAGACTGGGACTGGGGTAAACACAGTAAGAAGTCTCACAACAACAGGTTAAAATCCAACAGGTTTATTTGGCAGCAAAAGCCACTAGTTCTCGGATCGCTCACTGTTCCTTTGTCAGGTGAGTGAGATTTCAGTTCACAAACAGGGCATATAAAGGCACAAACTCAACTTACAAAATAATGGTTGGAATGCAAATCTTTGCAGGTAATCAAGTCTTAAAGGTACAGACAATGTGAGTGGAGAGAGTTAAGCACATGTTAAAGAGATGTGTTTGTCTCCAGCCAGGACAGTTATAGATACATAGAACATTACAGCACAGAACAGGCCCTTCGGCCTTCGATGTTGCGCCGACCAATATAAAAAGCAATGCCCCTCCAAACTAAACCATTCCCTTCTCTTCCATATACTTATCAACTAACCTCTTAAACGCCACCAAACTTGGCGCATCTACAACTGCTGCAGGCAGGGCATTCCACTCCCGAACCACCCTTTGGGTAAAGAAAGTGAGATAAAGTTAGTGAGATTTTGCAAGCCCCAGCAAGTCGTGGAGATACAAAGAACAAAGAACAAAGAGCAACACAGCATGGGAAACAGGCCCTTCGGCCCAACGAGCCCGCGCCGCCGTTCTAACGTCTTAATGACATATCCATGACTTTAGGCTAGGCCTATTGTGGAAGATTCCCATATAGGGACCAATATAGGGACAATTTGTTACCCAATCAGCGTAAGAGCACATTTTTGGGATGTGGGAGGAAACCGGAGCACCCGGAGAAAACCCACGCAACCACGGGGAGAACGCGCAAACTCCCGCAGACACAGGCCCAAATCCATGTGTCTGCACAGCAACAGCGATAGTCTCTGAGCTGTCATGTTGCCCATCAGATGGTCCAGTTTAAGCATACACTAACGACTTGAAGCACTAGGCCACTCCTGAAGCAACATCCAAGAGCAGCCCTCGCACGACCTGCCGAATGCATGCACCTTGTTGGTCAACAAGGTGGACCGAATTGCCTGTGGAAACAAATAAGATACTTAGACAGTCCTGCTATATCCCTCTATCTGCAGACCGCTCATGTGGCTGTCCAAGAGACCCTTAAACAACCCTAGCGTGCCTGCTCCCACCACCTTACTCGGCAGTGCATTCCACACCCCCACTACCCTTTGTGTGAAAAACTGCCCTCTAATATTCGTCTTATACATAGCCCCCCTCACCCTAAGGCCATGACCCCTCATTCTATCCATTTCTAATGGTGGAAAAAGCTTACCACCATTTACTCTATCTATACCCCTTATAATCTTATATACCTCTAATAGATCCCCTCTCAGCCGACGTCTTTCAAGGGAAAACAACCCCAGTGTGTTCAATCTTTCCTCGTAAGACAGCCCTTCCATACCAGGCAGCATCCTGGTAAATCTCCTCTGCACTCTCTCCAAGGCCTCCACATCCTTCCGGTAGTACGGCGACCAGAACTGGACGCAGTACTCCAAGTGAGGCCTAACCAACGTTCTATACACTTGCAACATCAGACTCCTACTCTTGTATTCTATACCCCTTCCTATGAAGGCTAACATACCATACGCTTTCTTTATCACATTCTCCACCTGTACTGACACCTTCAGAGACTTGTGAACCTGCACCCCCAGGTCTCTCTGCGTCTCTATACTCCAGATAGTTTTACCTTTTATCCTATAACTCCCCTCTACATTATTCCGGCCAAAATGCATCACCTCGCATTTATCCGGATTAAATTCCATTTGCCATCTATCTGCCCAATCTACCAGCCTATCTATGTCCTGTTGTATTGCCTGGCACTGCTCCTCAGTCCCCGCCAATCCAAGTATCTTAGTGTCATCAGCAAATTTGCTGATCACACCACCTACCCCCTCTTCCAAATCATTTATATAAACCACAAATAGAAGAGGTCCTAGTACTGAGCCCTGTGGCACACTACTAGTGACATGAATCCAAGATCCCAATTGAGGCCTTCCTCATGTGTGCAGAACTTGACTATCAGTCTTTGCTCAGCGACCCTGCGCTGTTGTGTGTCAGGTAGGCCACCTTGGAGAATGTTTGCATCAGTGAGGATTTGCATCTTCTCCCTTTGTGTGGATTTCCTCTGGGTGCACAGGTTTCCTCCCATAGTCTGAAAGACACGCTGGTTAGGTGCATTGGCCATGCTAAGTTCTCCCTCAGTGCACCCAAACAGGTGCCGGAGTATGAAGAGTAGAGGATTTTCACAGTAAATTCTTTGCAGTGTTGATGTAAGCCTACCTATGATGCTAACAAATAAACTTAATTATTAATAAAAATGAGACTAGCTGATTTCCTCCACATAATAATTTATTGGTAGTTCCACAGTTAGCGGTGGAAATTACTTGAAGTGAAAATAGAAGGGATTTGGCCTATTCAACAATGAAAGTTTCACAATCAATCAGTACTGATGCTGCACACCTAATATCAACATATGCACACCCCCAGCAGGGGTCACCAGATAGTGATCGGGTACAAAAATTCAAATCATGGTTATCCTACCTGCAATGAAAGGCAAATGCAAACCACAATAGTTATAAAATTCAAACAGTATATCGTAACAAAACCATAAACATGAAGACATGATGCTATCATCTAATCTCCAGCTTCAGACAATGATTACAAACTAGTTGAATCTCACTCTCAGATGTTCTATATATAAACTGTTCTGTAACTCATTCAGGGGTATCTATCTTTTTATATGTAAACCATTTGAACCCCTTGATTAGATTTCATCTTCAGAGTTTATCAGTCCATTATACATGACCTAATGAGCTGAGGTAGTTGGGGATTTTTTTCACAGCTTTCAGTCATTTATGTTTATAAAAGTAGTTTTTTTTAACCCATTTTCACCACTTCTATTATTGGAAGCCTAGCTTTCCAATGCTGTCAAATGTTGTCATGACAGGGGAGCTATAGTTTTACATGATGCAATTCAGGAGACAGCTGTGCAGAAGTCCTGTAATAAATAACAGTGAAGACATTAAAAATTTGTTTCTGAATCCCAATGTGACCTTGGCACAGATATAATGGGCTGAACTTTTCCAGCCTTGTGATGGTGGGCTTGGAGGTGGGGGGGCAGCGGGGGAGATGGGGTGGCAGGAAAATTGAGAGGAACTGCGTCAGGATGGCTCCATGATGTATTCCTGTCAATGAGAAAGTTTCTCATGGGCAATCTAGTGCCCAGACTCGACTGCCAGTTGGGCCCCATTAGGTTGGATTTTTGCCACCAACACAGTAACCCCCACTATGTGAAGGCTGGCATCTCCAGAGCTGGAGGTACCATGCCCTGAAAGAGAAAACCTTGACATGAAGTGTCTCACACATGACATATGCCTAAAATCTTCAAAGGGCCAAATAGCTTGTAATCTAATAATTTTAAATAGCCACCTCTGAGGTATTCTCCTTGTTCAGGCATGCTCACAATCCTCAAAATGCCCAAACAGCACTCACCTCTCTGAGTGGGGCTGCCAGTCTGCAGAACATTTGGCCCTCTGAATAGTCAGCAATATCAAGAACCATCCTTCATAAGAAAGCAAGTGTGGAGACAGGCAATTCAAAGATCGGCATCAGGAAGATTATGCCTTCAGAAGCTCTGCCAGTTAACTCTGTCTCAGAACCTCCATTTGATCCCAATGTCATGGTCTGAAGCCCATAATCCTGAAATCCAGCCCAATAAGTTGGCCCATGCACTCAAGTGAATGAAACTGATCATTTTAATTTTAAAGTTGGTGTGTTAAACATCCCTAATTTCCTTCACCCCACCATTGGCTGTCTAAGCTCTGAGCTGTATATTTTCTCACTGAACTTAACATATATGTCTATCTCTCCTCATTTATAGAAGTCATGGAAAGAACTAATTAGTAAAAATTCAGAACTTTCTGTTCCCTCTTTTGAGTAATTGTTATTCACTCATTGAACATCTTTAAGTCAAAGGGAGAAGCTGGAGTCAGTCTATCTTCAACATAGGCTTATTCACAACACTCCAGATGATATAACTACCAATTACATTTTCCTTGCACACGGTTTCTAACCCCACATATTCTCCCCATGCTTCGCCAGTGGGATCAATGGCAGGTGGAGGGGAGCAGAATTCAGCAGGAAGGTCCAAAAATCAGGTTTCATACTGAGTTGAAATTAAGCTGGATCTTCCAATGCTGCCAGCCATAGCGGATTGGGAATCCCGCTGGAGGCTGGCATGAAACCAATTTGCATCCCGTAATGGGATGCAGATAAAAACCCCACACCTGATTCTCTGCAATGGCAGTAAGAAAACATGCCCATTCCCAGAACAACTCTGGATAAATGTGGCATGCAAAAGTCAGCACTTACCGGCACAAGGCCTGGGGCTCCTTTCAGATTCCAAAATGGAGGCTTCCAGTGACTCTGCAACAATACAACAGTGATGGGGGGGAACATCTATCAGGCAGATCTTCCAGCTTCAGAGTCTTCAAACGGTCTATCTTGCAGCCACGGCGTGTTCCAGAGATCCATCTTCTTTGTTCAACAGTCAGTCACTGATGTTAGGTGCCTTTTCAATATGGCACCTGGGTAAGGCAGCAGGATGAGCAGCAACAATCTTGTCCCACCAAGGAAGCAGAATTAATAATGCAGGGAATGGAAGATATGACTCAGTTTCCTGTCAGCCTTTGCAGTGGGAAACACTGTCTGTTCCCACCCCGCCACAGCACTCCACCACAGGACTTGGTGCTGGATGGGAGAATTCTGCCTCACGGAAACTGGTTTTTATATATACTCCATAACGTTTTCCCAAATACTATCAGTTGCTCTTTATCATACCGATGCACTTAGTCACAGCATTTTCAATGTTGACAATTGTAAGATTTTGGATTTGTGCATTATTCCTCATTCTTTGGCAAATGTCTACCATAAACAAAATGGAAAAACATTCAGCTGATCGTAAGGGAAGAAAAACATAATTTTTGGGAACTGTCCTCAACCACACTTTACCTTGTAACAAAAATGCTTGCTCTTACAAATATTTCTGTCAAACTCTCCAACAGCAATTCACAAACCCCATCCGTCCCACCACAATTTTCCTCTCCCGATGGTCCTGATTGCTTGTTTGAAGATGGTTCCTCCAAAGTGAGATGACTTCTAGTACCTCATTCAATTAGTCAGTATTCATTGGTGGGTTATTTCATGCATCAAGGCCGATCCATCATTTACCCACTACCTACACAAATTCACTTCCTGTTACTGCTCTGTTTGCTTGCTGATCTAGCCTTGAATTACATACTAAGATAATTAATCAGGGATCAGTGAAAATCAAGCACAAACAGAAACCATTGCCCTAATCAAAATTCTGCTCCTGTTTAGACCAGTTATAGAATTTTCCCTCCTGAGGACTTTTTGCGGAGCTATGCTTGACAGAATAAGGAAAATGTTCAATGCCTTAATAGGATTTTGGTGGGGGCATCAGTAAAGGTTAGACTGAGAGAAATAACAGCCAAAGCACCTGCCCCCGAAATGGAGTTGGATGGGTTAGTGTGCACACTGAGTGAGGATCAATATTGATGTGACCTCGTAGGTTAGCAGTCTACCAACACTTACCATCAATAATCCTGTGTAAAGAGTAGGCATTTGAACAATATGGAGATCAAGTGACTTGTGTGATACTGTAGCTCAGTAGCAGTCAATGCCTTCAACGAGGAGGAAGGGTGCACCTTATAATCAAAGAATACTTTCCATTCTTCGGTTAACTCCACAAGAGCCAGATAGAAAAAATAAAATTCAACTTTCACAAAACAATCAGTTTTTTAAGAACCAGATTCAAGCAGTTTGCTTCAATGATTTTATATATAACTCAGGGTCAGGTCAATGAGCAAATTGAGCAATAACAGGACACACATCAATAAACAACACTATCAGTGCTGGCAGATACATGCAAGAATTCACGCCAAACAGTCACCATGCACCATTCTGTTCTGCTGTTCTTTATTCTGTCAGTTTTCTCACGTAGGCCAGGATTTTACTGTCCCACTGTCATGGGAATTGGAGCTGGCAGGGGGCAAAGTAAGGAAAGGTTTGGGTGGGATTTTACAGATTTGGGACAAGCAAGGCCATAAAACCCCACCCATAATCTTATCTTCTGAAGCCTTTGTGTTTTGAAACTTAAGTTTCTCATCCTTGTGTTCATGGGCGGCATGGTAGCACAGTGGTTAGCACTGCTGCTTCTCAGCACCAGGGATATGGGTTTGTTTCCTGGCTTGGGTCACTGTCTGTGCGGAGTTTGCACATTCTCCTCGTGTCTGTGTGGGTTTCCTCTGGGTGTTCCGGTTTGCTCCCAAATTCTGAAAGATGTGCTAGTTAGGTGCATTGACCCAAACAGGAATTGGACTGTAGTGACTAGGAGAATTTCACAGTAACTTCATTGCAGCGTTAATGTAAGCCTTACTTGACACTGATAAATTAACTTTATCTCATCACAGTTTCAACCCTTCATATAGCATAGAATCATTGAATCCCTGTAGTGCATTCAGCTGATCGAACTTGCACTGACGACAATCCTACTAGGCCCTATCCCTGTAACCCCACTTATTTATCCTGTTAATCTCCCTCGTGCAAACTCCATACAGTCACCCAAGGCTGGAATCCAACCTGGGTCCTTGATACTGTGAGGCAGCAACGCTAACCAATGTGCCACTATGCCACCCATCTGTAACCCCAAACCCTCTGAAAATTCTGCACTCCTCCAACTTTGACTTCTGCATCCACTTCCACACCTCACAATCAGTGGTTGTACCTTTAGCTCTCTATGCCCTAAGTTCCGAAGCTCTAGAATTTGCTCCCTAAAACTTCGAGTCTCCGCTTCTTTTTTCTGCAAAATTTTAATAACCTACCCTAATGTCTCCTTCTGTAGCATTTTTTTGTCTGATAATGCTCATGTTAATTGTTTAAGGTTATATAAAAAGTTCTATATAAGATTTAACATTCTATATAAATTAACTGATTGTTGCTATTGTTGAAGTCTTTGACTTTTATCAGATGTTTAGTTTCAGGGTACTGGGTACCCTCCAGATGTAAGTCTAGAGGTTTAGTGTTAGCAATCCCTCTCCTGCCATATGCATTTGATGTGGGAGTTGCTGGATAATGATCAAGAGCCAATATATTGTCCGTGTTCTCACTCCATGTTCTTCATTATGTGTGGAAAGAAGTCTTGGAGCACTTTATTGGACAATAGAGAGAAAGTTGCTATAGTACCATGTATGAGGGAAATTGGCGATGAGAATAGAGAAAATGATTTGTTTTGAAGATGACGAAAGGAGAGAGGAAGAGGCAAGAGATGCATGTTAAGGAGAGTTTCAAAAGCTGAAAGAGAAAATTGAACACAGATATTGAAGGAAGGGTTACAGTGGAGAGGGAAAGTAATTGAAAAAATAGCACACAAAAGAACTTAATATAAGAACTAGGAGCAGGAGTAGGCCATCTACCCATTGAGCCTGCTCCGCCATTCAATAAGATCATGGCTGATCTTTTTGTGGACTCAGCTCCACTTATCCATCTGCTTAATATAACCCTTAATTCTTTTACTGTTCAAAAATTTATTTATCCTTGCCTTAAAAACATTCAATGAGGTAGCCTCAACTGCATCACTAGGCAGGGAATTCCACAGATTCACGACCTTGTGTGCGAAGAAATTCCTCCTCAACTCAGTCCTAAATCTGATTCCCTTTATTTTGAGGCTATGTTGTCTAGTTCTAGTTTCACCTGCCAGTGGAAACAACTTCTCTGCTTCTATCTTATTTATTCCCTTCATAATATTATATGTTTCTATAAGATCTCCCCTTATTTTTCTGAATTCCAATGAGTATAGGCCCAATCTACTCAGTCTCTCCTCATAAGCCAAGTCTCTTAACTGCGAAATCAACCTAGTGAATCTCCTCTGCATCCCCTCCAGTGTCAGTATATCATTTCTCAAGTAAGGAAACCAAACTGTACACAGTACGCCAGGCATGGCCTCACCAGTACCTTATACAGCTGCAACATAATCTTGCTGTTTTTAAACTCCATCTGTCTAGCAATGAAGGACAAAATTCCATTTGCCTTCTTAATTACCTGCTGCAACTGCAAACCAACTCCTTGAGATTCCTGCACAAGGGCACCCAGGTCTCTTGCACAGCAGCATGCTGCAGTTCTTTTACTTTTGAAATAATAGTCCATTTTGCTGTTGTTCCTACCAAAATGGATGATCTTACATTTACCAACATTGTATTCCATCTGCCAGACCCTGGCCCACTCACTTAAATTATCCATATCCCTTTGCAGAACTTCCATGTCTTCTGCACACTTTGCTCTTTCACCCATCTTAGTGTCAGCTGTGAATTTTGACACACTATAGTTTGTCCCCAATTCCAAATCATCTATGTAAACCATAAACAATTGTGGTCCCAACACTGACCTGACAGGCACACCATCAGTCACTGATGGCCAACCAAAAGAACACCCTTTACCTCCACTCTTTGCTTTCTATTAGTTAATCAATCCTCTATCCATGCTAATACACTACCCATAACACCATGCACCTTTATCTTATGTAGCAGTTTTTGGTACGACACCTTGGCAAATGCCTTCTGGAAATCCAGATACACCATTGTCCACTGCACATGTAATGTTCTCAAAGAATTCCATCAAATTAGTCAAACATGACTGGTCCTTTATGAACCCATGCTGCGTCTTACCAATGGGACAATTTATTTTGAGATGTCTCGCTATTTCTTCCTTGATGATAGATTCAAGCATTTTCCTATTACAGAAGCTAAGCTAACCAGCCTATAGCTAGCTGCCTTTCATAAACAGTGACATCATATTTGCTGCTTTCCAATCTGCGGGAGCCACCTCAAAGGAGGGAGAACAAGTCTCGTGTTAGAGAAGCAAAAGTGTTTGCCAAGATACCTTGATGGTAGAGATAAACTAAAGCAGTTGATGAAGTTAAAGGCAAGATTAAAAACTCATATTTTCTGTAATTGGGTAGTGAGTGAGAATACTGTAGATTCTAGGTTTCTAGTAGTTTGTGGATAGTGAAAGTAGAAAGGCTGGCAAATTTTAGTTCACTATATATTTATCAGACCACCTTAGCCCACAACCATCGTCACTAAAACAAATTAGTTTCTATTTTGTACAATGACTTCTTTCAAGAAGATTCCTTTTTTTCTTCAATTTCTTAATCATCTTCTGTTTTCTTTCTGAATGGTATATGATCTTGGCTGTTTCTCCTTTTAATTGTTTAGTTAAAAGCTGTTTGCAGTGACAAACTGATTTAAAATGTCCTCTCTTTTTTTAAGAATGGCACACCACATTTTTGGTAATACATTCTTCATGCCAATGCAGCCTTTTCCTGCCACAATGAGAATGTTGAATAATGCTGGCTAGCATGCTGTCTTCTCTACTTCTTGGGTAAGATATGCTGCATATTTTTCCATGCTATAAATTGAAATCTATCAGCCTGCTTTCCCCACAAGATTTATATTTCACCTTGAACAAAACTTTTGATTTTCTTTCTCTCTCCTTCCTCGCAATCTGCACTACTTTTAATACGGTTAAGTCTTTCTGCAACATAAAAATTCAGAGAACATTTCATTTAAGACTCCCACAACAACAAATCTCTGATCAATTTATCCTTTAGACTCCATATTCACAATATTCTGCCAATCAATGTAGCTCATTAATAAAGAAATCAATGCTTCCTTTTGTCTTTGCTCACGCTATAAAATAAGTATCAAAAATTTGAATGACTTCTTCTTTTTCCTTTTCTTCCTTTTTCTGTTGCTTCTTCTGAGGTATGATTGAAGATTTTTCCACTATATTCTTGTCCTGCAGGTCCTTGCAGCTCTTTTTTAAACCACCCATGCTGAAATTAATTGCAGGTAATGGATCAAGTCTAGAGCCTTCATGATCTGTATGATATAGCTTTTCACTGAGTGAATAAATGTAAACATCAGTGGAATGGATATTGCACTTTTTAGACCTTTTTTAAGTAATAAATGTATGTCTGAGGAAAGATACTATGGTACATATTCTGCAAAACTTGTGACTTAATTGATTAATTAATTTTACTGGCATTGCTCCAAAGGCTTAGTGGGGAAACGATGTGTTGTCGTCAGCTTTGAATATCTGAAAGATACCCCATTGGGCCACTGGGCTTGCTGCATTCCCTGGTTCCTGCTGGATCTCTGATGATTGTTGGTCTCAGTATCACTTTGCTTCAGATGAGATATTAAACCAATGCTCCACCTGGCTGTTCCAGTGATTCAGGTAACATTAAAGATTTCTTCTGCGATACAGATCCCATGGTGTCAGTATTTCATCCAAATGATCAGTATTATGTATGATGCTTGTTGACAAGTGAGCATTTATCTGCTGGTCGAATGTAAAGAAAGCCAGTCAAGCCCACTTCTCCTCTCAAACAGGTGCTAAAGATTATAAGACATTGGAGTAGAATTAGGCCATGAGGCCCATTGAGTCTGTTCTGCTATTCAATCATGGCTGATACTTTTCTCATCCCATTCTTCTCCTTTCCCCATAACCCCTGATTCCCTTATTAATCAAAAACTTATCTATCTTTATCTTAAAGACACCTCCCAGCCTTCTGTGGCAAAGAGTTCCACAGATTCATCTTTGTTTTAAAGGATCATCCCTTTAGCCTGAAGTTGTGCCCTCTGGTTCTAGATTTTCCTACTAGTGGAAACATCTTCTCCATGTCCACTCTATCCAGGCATCACAGTATTCTATAAGTTTTAGTAAGATCTCCCCCTCATCCTTCTAATCTCCAATGAATACAGACCCAGAGTCTTCAACCGTTCGTTATATGACAAGCTCTTCATTCCAGGGATCATTCTTGTGAACCTTCTATGGAACCTTTTGAAGGCCAGCACATCCTTCCTTAAATACAAGTCTCACAACTGCTCACAATACTCCAAATGGGGTCTGACCAGAGCCTTGTACAGCCTCAGAGGTGCATCACTCTTCTTGTATTCTAGCCCTCGCAACATGAATGCTAACATTGCATTTGCTTTCCTAACTGCTGGCTGAACCTACACATTAACTTTCAGAGAATCTTGAACACAGACTTCCAAGTCCCTTTTTATCTCTGATTTCCTAAGCAATTTCCCATTTAGAAAATAGGCTATTCCTCCATTCCTCCTTCCAAAGTGCATAACTCACACTTTTTCACATCGTATTCCATCTACCACTTCTTTGCCCACTCTCCTAACCTGTCCAAGTCCCTCTGTAGTGCCCCCTCCCCCACTTCCTCAAGACTGTCTGTCCCTCTATATATATTTATATCATCTGCAAACTTAGCAACAGTGCCTTCAGTTCCTTCTTCTAAATCATTAAATGTGTATTGTGAAAAGTTGTGGTCCCAGCACTGACCCCTGAGGCACAGCAATAGTCACTTGCTGCCATTTTGAAAAAGATCTCTTGATCCCCACTCTCTACTTTCTGCCAGTCAACCAATCCTCTATCCAAGCCAGGATCTTATCCTTAACACCATGGGCTCTTAATTTATTTAATTATCTCCGATGAGGCACCTTGTCAAAGGACTTTTGGAACTCTAAAGAAATCACATCTATTGGCTCTCCTTCATCTAACTTCCTTATTACCTCTTCAAAGAACTTTAACAGATTTGTCAGACATGATTCAGCCCTATTTTGTCATTTATTTCCAAATACAAAAACCACAAAAAGTCGTAAATATAGCCAAGTCCATCACGCAAACCAGCCTCCCCATCCACTGATTCTGTCGACACTTGTCGCTGCCTCGGCAAAGCAGCCAGCATAATTAAGGATTCCACGCACCCTGGACATTGTCTCTTCCATCTTCTTCCATTGGGATAAAGATGAAGAAGTCTGAGATCATGTACCAACCGACTCAAGAACAGCCTCTTCTCTGCTGTTGTCAGACTTTTGAATGGACCTACCTTGCATTAAGTTGATCTTCCTCTGCACCCTAGCTATGACTGTAATACTACATTCTGCACTCTCTCGTTTCATTTTCTATGAATGGTATGCTCTTTACAGTGTGCAAGAAACAATCCTTTTCACTGTATACTAATACATGTGACAAGGTGGCTCTGTTGATTAAGGATAGTGTCAGGGCGAAAGTAAGAGAGGATATAGGCCCCAAAGAGCAAAATACGGAATCGCTGTGGGTGAAGATAAAAAATAAGAAGGGGAGGAAGACGCTGGTGGGTGTAGTCTACAGGCACCCAAATAACAACTTTGAGGTGGGGCGGGCTATAGACAAACAAATAAGAGACGCGTGCAGAAATGGGAAGGTGTTAGTAATGGGTGATTTCAATCTGCATATTGACTGGGCGACACAAGTCGGACACGGAGGGCTGGAGGAAGACTTTTTGGAATGCTGTAGGGATGGGTTCCTTGAACAGTATGTTACGGAACCGACGAGAGAGCATGCTATCTTGGATCTGGTACTATGTAATGAGGTAGGTAGAATTAGTGATATTCATGTAAGGGATCCTCTAGGGACGAGTTATAATGCAGATGGAAGATGAGGTAGTAGTGTCTCAGACCTGTGTACTATGTTTGAACAAAGAGGACTACGATAGGATGAGAGAGGAATTGGCGACTGTGGATTGGAGGAGTGCACTGGTTGGTAAGATGGCTGAGGAACAGTGGGGAATTTTTAAAGAGAGTGCAGAGGAAGTTTACGAGGATGCTGCCTGATATGGAAGGTCTGAATTACGAGGAGAGGTTAGGCAAATTGGAGCTGTTTTCCTTAGAAAGACGTAGACTTAGAGGAGATCTAATAGAGGTGTACAAGATTATGAGGGGTATAGATAAGTAAACAGGATTAAGCTTTTTCTTAGGATGGACTCGAATAGCACAAGGGGTTAGGGTGAGGGAGGTAAGGTATAATTTGGATGTTAGAGGGGGTTTTTTCACACAGAGGGTGGTGGGGGTATGGAATGCGCTGCCAGGTAAGGTGGTGGAGGCAGGCACTCTGGAGTTATTTAAGAGATACTTAGATGAACACGTGAACAGAATGGGAATGGAGGGATATAGAAAACTGATTTACAATAGGGATCATGAGCCTTGGGAGTCCCTGGGAAGTGTGTAAATAGTTAATGATATTGATGTATTTGTTTTTATTCTACAGGTACTTTGGTCCGCCTAATTGTCTAATAAGGGGCATACACACGATGGGTCATGGGATTTTTTTTTGAGAATATCCTAGCGCTTCATGTCATTAGTGTACGCTTGACCTGGACCATTTGATAGGCAACACGACAGCTCAGTGACTATTGCTGTGCTGTGCAGATACATGGATTTGGGCCTGTGTCTGTGGGAATTTGCGCATTCTCCCCATGCTTGCGTGGGTTTTCTCTGGGCGCTCCAGTTTCCTCCCACATCCCAAAGGTGTGCTCTTAGGCTGATTGGCAGAACAAATTCTCCCTAAATTGTCTCAAATTTTGTTTCAATCCATAGACCTATAAACACAGACAGGGATCACAGGCAGAAGTGGGAACATTGAGGTGGCGGAGCGGGCTTGTTGGACCGAAGGGCCTGTTTCCTGTGCTGTTTTGTTCTTTGATCTTCTTTGTACTCAACAAAAATATATTCCGATGGTGAAGAAGGATGGTAGGAGAAGGGAAAATCAGCTGCGGTTTTCCAAGGAAATTAAGGAGAGTATAAGGAGAGTATATTAAATCAAAAGCTGAGGCGTTCAGAATGGCTAAAAATAGTGGGTGATCGGAGGATTGGGATGGTTTCAAACAGCAGCAAAGAGTGACTAAAAAGGTGACTAAAGAAGGAAAGATGGAATATGAGGCTAAACTAGCTCGAAACATCAAAAAGGACAGTAACATTTTTTATAAATATATAAAGAATCGGAGGATGGCCAGGGTTAATGTAGGATACTTGGAGGATGAGAGGGGTGGTTTAATGATGGATGATAAGGTGACGGCGGAGACCTTGAATAAGTTTTTTGTGTCGGTCTTTACGGAGGAGGATGTAAATAGCTTGCTGGAAATTAAGGATAGAAGGGTGGTGGGAGATGAAGTCCTTGATGAGATTACAATCACTAGAGAGGTGGTGTTTGATAGGCTAATGGGGTTGAGGGCAGATAAGTCCCCAGGACCGGATGGAATGCATCCCGAGGTCCTCAAGGAAATGGCAGAGGTGATAGTGGGATGCCCTGGTAATTATCTTGCAGAATTCGCTGGACTCCGGGAAAGTGCCGGAAGATTGGAAAACAGCTAATGTTACGCTGCTATTTAAAAAAGGTAGCAGACAGAAGGCAGGGAATTATAGGCCGGTTAGTTTAACGTCTGTAGTTGGAAAAATGCTTGAATCTGTCATCAAAGCAGAAATAACGAGGCACCTGGATACGAACTATTTGATCAGGCAGACACAACAGGGATTTGTTAAGGGGAAGTCATGCTTGACGAATTTATTGGAGTTCTATGCGGAAGTGACTAGTGCAGTAGATAGAGGGGAACTGTTGGATGTGGTTTTTTGGATTTCCAAAAAGCGTTTGATAAGGTACCTCACAAAAGATTGCTGCAGAAGGTTAGGGTGCAGAGAGTCGGGGGTAGGGTGTTAGACTGGATAGAGGATAGGAAGCAGAGGGTAGATATTAATGGGTATTATTCTGATTGGCAGCTGGAGACTAGTGGAGCACCTCAGGGATCGGTGCTGGGTCCTCAACTTTTTACCGTTTACATGGATGACCTGGAGGAAGGGGCTGATTGCAGGGTGGCGAAATTTGCTGATGACACAAAGATGAGTGGAAAAGCAAATTGCGTGGAAGGTGTGGAAAGCCTCTGGATAGGATCTGGATAGGTTGAGTGATTGGGCGAGGACCTGACAGATGGAGTATAATGTTGGCAAGTGTGAGGTTATCCACTTTCCTAGGAATAATGGTAGGAAGGATTACTATTTAAATGGAGAAAAGCTGCAACATGCGACGGTGCAGAGAGACCTGGGGGTCCTTGTGCATGAATTGCAAAAACACAGTATGTGGGTGCAGCACATGATTAAGAAGGCGAATGCAATGTTGCCCTTTATAGCTAGGGGGATAGAATATAAAAGTAGGGAGGTTCTGTTGCAGCTGTATAGGGTGATGGTGAGGCCGCAGTTGGAGTACTGTGTGCAGTTTTGGTTGCTGCATTCGAGGAAGGATATATTGGCCTTGGAGGGGGTGCAGAGAAAGTTTACTACGCTGATACTGGAGATGAGGGCATTGGAATATGAGGAGAGACTGAATAGGCTAGGTTTGTACTCTTTGGAGTTTTGAAGGCTGAGAGAGGATCGTATAGAGACGTATAAGATAATGAAAGGGATGGATAGGGTAGAACATAGAACATAGAACATTACAGCGCAGAACAGGCCCTTCGGCCTTCGATGTTTGAGAGATTGAGAGACTCTTCCCGCTTAGCAAAGATAGCAGGACTAGAGGGCACAGCCTCAAGATTAGGGAGGGTGCGGTTCAGATCAGAGTTGTGGAGGAGTTTCTTCATGCAAAGGGTGGTGAATCTTTGGAATTCTCTGCCTGATGAGATGATGGAGGCTTTCTCGCTGAATATGTTCAAGCCAAGAGTGGATAGGTTTTTGATTGACAAGGGAATTAAGGGTTATGGGGAGAAAACAGGAAAGTGGTACTGAACCACTACAGATTAGCCATGATCTTATTAAATGGCAGGGCAGGCTCGAGGGGCTGGATGGCCTATTCCTGCTCCTATTTCTTATGTTCTTAAATCAAATCAAAATCTTTACACTGGGACATAGGTTTAAGGTGTGGGGCATAGATTCAAGGTGCAAAAGGCAAGTTTTAGAAGAGATGTATGAGGCAGATTTTTTTACACAGAGGATGGTGGGTGCCTGGAACTCGTTGCTGGGGGAGGTATTGGAAGTGGATATGGTAGTGACTTTAAAGGGGTGTCTTGACAAGTACATGAATGAAATGGGAATAGAGGAATATGGTCCCTAGAAGTGTAGGGGGTTTTAGTTAAGTCGGGCAGCGTGGTCGGTGCAGGCTTGAAAGGGCCTGTGCTGCATTTTCTTTATTCTTTTATAGCTGAGATGTTACATTATTGCTACCATTTACAAATAGACTATCAAGGAGTTCTTGTATTACTATCCTTCCGAGGGGAATGTGCATGTTACCACTTCATTATTTATCAGTGCAATTTCAGTGAGTCACCACTAATTCCTGATAAAATTAAAGTTCTTTGCACTCTGGTTTCCCATCTGCAAAACTCCCTCGCCTTCTGATTCCCCTCAGTTTCCCTATCTACTCTTTGTGGTTTCCTGATTCTTAGAACGCGTAGCACAGCAGCTGCTTGTATGAAGCCACATGCAAAATTACACAACATACAAGGAGACACAACCTTTCTAAGCTATACACAATATTTTAGAAGACATGATCAGATGTCATGTTATCAGAATGGCCTCCAGCCAGAGCTGCAACCCTGGCCACAGCTGACTTCTCAGTTTCCTGGAGATAATCTGACCCCTGACACACATAAACATGGTCAGGAACACTGCCCACTGAAGAACAGGAATTGTCACTCTACCACACGCGCAAAGTCAGGGCAGGGTTGGGGAATTTTGTTCCCAGTTTCTAAGACCATATTGTGGCGCACGTTACGGAATTTGATCTGCTATCTTCAGCTGTCATAGAAATGAGCAACAGAATTAAATTCTCCAAGCTTGAAAACTAACACTTCTGTATTTATTAGAAATGTTTTCTTCAGGCAGTGCAGCATGCGGATTTTATTTCATGATTCAGTCTATCCTGTGACTTGCCCAGTTGCCAAGGTCTTAAATTTAAAGTAGATTGAAGCCAAGCCACAGAGTAGCAGAACAAAACAGACCTAGATTAGCTACTAAGAAATGACAGCATTGTTTCAATGTATTCAGTGGTTCAGAAAAATTATTCTTATTTGATATGATTTTATTTTATTTATTAATGTCACATGTATTAGCATTGTGAAAAGTGAAAAGTATTGTTTGTTATGCGCATACCATTCATAGAGAAGGAAAGGACAGGGTGCAGAAAGTAGTGCCATACCCATAGAGAAGCATAGGACAAGAGTAAAGGATAGAATTAAAAGGTATGCTGTACACAGCTGGTAAAAATTCACCTCACTCCAGTGCCATCTTGAAAAAAAATGGTATGTGTTGTTGTCCAAAGATAACAGCAAAGAACAAAGAACAAAAAAATTACAGCCCAGGAGCAGGCCCTTTGGCCCTCCAAGCCCGCACTGACCATGCTTCCTGACTGAACTAAAATCTCTTACTCTTCTGGGGACCATATTCTCTATTCCCATCCTATTCATGTATTTGTACAGGCGGTGTGCGGGTTAGGTTGGTTGGCCATGTTAAGTTACCCATTCATGTCAGGCAGACTAGCAAGGCAAATGTTTGGGGTTATGGGTTAAGAGTCTGGTTGGGATTGTTGTCAGTGCAGGCTCAATGGGCCGAATGGCTGCCTTCTGCACTGTCGGGATTCTATGATTCTATGTATGGTTTGATTTCTTGCTCACTAGAATGATCAGAATATGTACAAATGACAAATATACGACAAAGGGGAACAAGGAAAGACTAATTGGTGCATTGAAGTTATTCTATCTAGACATGGTGAGTCCTATATGCGTTATCAATCTGCAACTTCCTCTCCAAAGCCAGATGGTCTCTTGGGAGTGGGAGAGAAATAAAGAAAAATAAGCTCATGTAGGAAAATCTAATTCAGAAAATACCTCCTCAAAAGGCTAGGCAACTGATAACCTACCAACATTTTGTAAATCAATTCATCAACTTGGCAATGGAGAGGGTGAAGTACCATTCTCACCTCTAAGTACCATACCATACCACTCTCACCTCTAAGTCAAAGGCTTGTGAATTCAAGCCCCACAATCCAGACTGAGAGGTAATGAGGATGGGTTACATTGTTAGAGATGCTGTCACTTTAAGGAGACTTTAATCAAAGGCCCCATCAACTCTCTAATGGAATTGAAGAATGAGGCCTTTTGGCCTGGCATGTCTGCAACCACCCTCTGAAAGAGCAATTCATCTAATGAGTAACTCTCTCTCATTTTCCAATAGTCCTGTAAATCTGCAAATATGTGCAAAGATATTACTGTAAAGTTTATTTATTAGTCACAAGTAAGGCTTACATTAACACTGCAACGAATGTACTATGAAATTCCCCTAGTCGCCATAGTCTGGTGCCTGTTCAGATCAATGCACCTAACCAGCTCGTCTTTCAGACTGTGTGAGGAAACCAGAGGAAACCCACGCACACACGCAGAGAATGTGCAAACTCCACACAAACAGTGACCCAAGCCAGGAATTGAAACTGGACCTCTTGTACTGTGAGGCAGCAGTGCTAACCACTGGCCAGAGTAAATACATTGGATTATGGAGAAAGGGCCTGGGTGGGATTGTGGTCAATGCAGACGCAATGGGCCAAATTACCTCCTTCTCACTGTAAGATTCTATGATTCCAAGTGCTCCTTCAGGGAAAGAATATTTATCAGTCTGGACTGGATGTGAATAAGGTCAGAGATGAAAAGCCAATGGACCTTTTGATCCAGTCCCATTATCTGTTTTTTACATTCTTATTCAAACAGATATGCTGAGCTTTGATTTATGATGTGGATCTTGAATCAGTTCCACAATGTTTCAGACCAATATTTCTATTCCCACATCACTAAACAAAGGCAACAAGTCAAAATCAATATCGAAGTAACACTACCTTCTTGGAAACTTATTTGACAAACTTTTTATCTTGGGAAAGGTGAAAAAGGATCTAGAAAACCCATCTGAAATGTTCAGCCTAATGTCAAGTGCTATGTTTGTCTCTACAAATTCTGAAAAAAATACATTCCTTTACTCAGCTGCAACACTCTTGCTTCTGAGTCAGAAGGTTATAGTTTCAAATTTCAATCTGTGCATTAACTAGGCTGACATTTCAGTACAATGTTGAGTGATTGCAGCCCTATGGTGCAGGGAGTAGAAAGCCTTTTGAGTGGGATGTTGATCTGAGGTCCATTATGTTCTCTGAGTTAGATGGAAAAGATTCCACAGGAGAGCCGGCGGTCATATAAACTGGGGAGATTGAAGAGTGATCTGACCAAGGTGTTTAAAATAAACATGAAAGAGAGTTGATACGTTTGACTCAGAGAAACTGAGCCGCTAACTTCTGCAAAGTGGCAATCTCTTGGATTGCCATCCTTGATGAACTTGCCTGCACTGTAATTCCAAAGCTGCTGTCACATCCAACCTCCCTCATTCGGACTGGATGAGGTAGGAGCTGTGCAGTACGTCCTGGGCAGCACTGGCATGGAGTGACATTGGCACAGAGAGATAAATCGCTCCTCTTTTTTAAGCATTAAGTGCCACAAAAGAGATGTTTAATTGGACAATTTAATGGGATCACGTAAGGTTCAAAGGTAAGTCATTCAGGTAATTGGGTGGGGGGGGGGGGGGGGAGGTGTGGAGTGGTGGGGACTGGGTTGGTGGGGGAGGGGAGCTGGTGTGGGAGACAAAGAGGAGGAAGAGTGGGAGACTGAGAGGGAGGAGACTGAAGGAGGAGGGGGAATCGTAGCAGACTAGAGGGGAAAGGGCAGACCAGAGAAGAGAGGTTGTCTAATGAGGGGCATATACGCGACGGAGCGTGAGAGGGCTGCTCTTGGAATTTTTTTTTGAGACTATCCTAGTGCTTCATGTCGTTAGTGTACGCTTGACCTGGACCATTTGATGGGCAACACAACAGCTCAGTGACTATTGCTGTGTTGTGCAGATACATGGATTTGGGCCTGTGTCTGTGGGAGTTTGCGCATTCTCCCCGTGCTTGCGTGGGTTTTCTCCGGGTGCTCCGGTTTCCTCCCACATCCCAAAGATGTGCTCTTAGGCTAATTGGCAAAACAAATTCTCCCTAAATTGTCTCAAATTTGGTTTTTAATCCATAGATCTATAAACATGGACAGGGATCGCGGGTAGAGGTGGGAACATCGGGGTGGTGGCACGGGCTCGTTGGGCCGATGGGCCTGTTTCCCATGCTGCTTTGTTCTTTGTTCTTCTTCGTTCTTTGAGGTGGTGGAACAGACCAAGTTGGGAGTGGAGAAGGGTGGTGGTGCGGGTGGCAGGATGGACTGGAGAGGTGACACTTGGCAGGAGGGAGGAATTGGACCAGAGTGAGGGGGATGAGAAGGAGGGGGATGGTATTTAAAGTGGGTGAGGTGATTAGAATGCGGAGATAAGAGGGAAGGTTCTGACCAAAGGCCGAACAGCAGAGTGTGTGGTGGTGTGGTGTGGGGGGGTTGGTTGGGTTGGGGGTTGTGAGATCAGAAGCTGTGGGAGAGTGGTTGGGTCAGAATTCCTCAGTGCATCATTGGGGTATCCCTTAAATGTGATGCTGGGGAACAAGGAAGTTATGAAACATTATTTCTAATTCTCGCCTCCTCACATATTTTTCACTGCAGTTACTGATGTCGGGTTGACAGCAAGATGTAGCAGGAGGAAAAGAAGATGTGAGGAATTATGAGACAATAAATTTGATGCGAGTGTTTTTACAAAATCTGCTTTGTCACGTAAATATTGCATAACATATTTTTCACATTATTCATGCATGCATCATCATCCTTTTTAGAAACTTAGTTAATCAGAGACCTAACTATATTGGCATACTTCATAGTGACGCAGGGTAAGGTTAGACATCTAATTTGATGTGTGGGAGATAATGATGTCATGTGTTTGATTAATGACAGATGTGATGCCTCCTTATTTCGGGTGGCACAGTGGTGCAGTGGTTAGCACTGCTGTCTCATAGCATTAGGAACCCAGGTTCAATTCCTCATGCTGGATGACTGTTTGTATGGAGTTTGTATGTTCTCCCTGTGTCTGCCTGGATTTCTTCCAGGTGCTCCAGTTTCCCCCCACAATCCAAAGATATGTGGGTTTGGTTGATTGGCCATGGTAAATTGTCCCTTTGTATCAGGTAAATACTAACAGGGTAAATATTTGAGGTTGAGAGATAGAGCCTGGGTGGGATTGTGGTTGCTGTAGACATGATAGGCCAAATGACCTCCTGTGCTGTTGGAATGATTTTAAGCTTTCTATCTTGAGTGGGAGACCACTTACTTTAAAACTGTGACCTCTTCATTTAGATTCTGCCACAAGAGGAAACATCATCTCAACATCTTAGTGTCCACCCTATGAAAGAAAGTCTCCTGCCCCTCCACCAAAATCTTATATTTTTCAATAAGATCACCTCTCATTCTTCTAAAATTGCCAAGTGTATTGGCCCAACCTGCTCAAGTTTTGCTCATTAGACAACTCTTTTATTCCAGGAATCAGCCGAGTGAACCTTCCCTGAGTTGACTCCAATCCCTAAATATCAACATTTTTAATAATTGGAAGGGTAGAACAGCATTGAGTGTAGATGGCAAGGGGATGGGTGAATGAGATGATGGAATAGGCCAGGTATATTAATTTGACGGCAAAGGGGGTCATGCTGGGTGTCTGCTAATTTTCTAGTTATATTGGGATATATTAGTCAGTTTCTTGGTAAATTAAAACAAAAATCACAGTTAACAAACTTGAAAATGAATCTTTTAGTGTCCTTGTGCCCAAAAAACAAAGTTAATTTTTAAAGCCTTCATGAAGCCCTAAACTGTCAGTGGAAGCATTCTAAGCACATGGCCAGTTTTGTGGGTTGTGCCTGCTTCCAATTTTTAAAATAGTGCAAAAGATGGTGGAAGCTACAATGATATCAAACACAGATTGCTCTTAGGGTAATATGATCTTTGCTCCATAGGCACCAATTGTGGGCAAATTGCTTTGAATAAAACAGCACAATTGAGCAGAATCTTGCAGCCTTCATCTTTAAGTGTGTGTTGTTTTGTTGAAGGGAATTGTGATTTCCATTTCCCTAATCCTGTTCTCCCTGCTTGTGGCTCAAAAGGTTATCCTCCAGAACCAGAAAATCTGGCAGGAAACATCCATCACCAGACAGGAGAAAATTTACTGCCAGAAATAGCTACATAACGCGCAACTGGTTCAGTTAGCACTTTATAGCACAACTATGATGAGGTAATTATTCATTCACTTAATTGTGATAAAATATAGTTTGTTTAATAGTTTGGTCAGCAAATGTAGTTAGCGTTAGCTAGGTGATCAGAGCTGAGTTGGCGATTGGGCCATAATGTTCCAGTAGACAATGGATAGAAAATCCATTGTCCAGCCAGCTTTCTTGCTCTAGATCATAATATAATAGCCCCCTCTTGAGGGGGAGGCATGGACATTGGATGACAACCAGAATGGGTACAACTGTGATGCTTCCCTCCTGCAACGATGATGCACATCTCCTGGTTAGACAAGAGACACAGTCGCCAGTCAGCTCAATCTCTGGCGTGTATTAGATATCTAATCTCAGAGTAGAAGTAGAGATGTGGCAATTAACCTCACACCCTGAAAGCACAGATATGATCCTGAAGTCACCAATTATATTCAGATAATTTAGTATCCTCCACTATGAGAGGATATTGCAGTCAACTACAAAACTGTCCTCACCTGACATCCACTCAGCTATTGACAAGGAAGTATTTGCAGGTCTATGGGAAAGGAACAAGGGGGAGGCCCTAAATGGATGGGCCTTTCAGAGTGCTGGGAAAATAGGCCTAATGGCCATCCTTTGTGTTATGCAGTTGTTTAATTCAATAAATGTTAACAGCTTATTGAACAATGGAAACAACACAGCCAAACCCGTGTCAAGTCCTTTTCTCCCATCTCCACAAGTTATTTCGAATAGTGTCCCTGAGTACTGAACCGCAGTAGAAAACTGATGGATTTTCTGCTTCTTATCTCAGAGATCTCCAGTACCTTTCTAGTTCCATTCCCCAGCAGAACAGCCAAAGGGTCCTCTGCCTCGTTCTTGGATATAGGCCCAACCTACTCCTGCTCACTACATCTTCCTCTGCTTGGCAGAACCTGTTCATACATTGGAGATATTCTGTTTTAACTCCACTCACATCCTCCAAATAAGAGGTGTTCTGAGGAGATACGCTATGAATCATAACCGTTCCTGACTTTTTGCAGGTTATTCTTTATTCCAGCCCTACACAGGCCCCTTCCTTCACCTCCTTTTCTGTTATGTTGATAATTATATTGGTACCTCTTCCTGGTCTCTTGCCAAACTGCAGAAATTTCATCAGCTTTGCTTTCAATTTCCACTCCACCTCCACATGGCTTTGACTCTAGCCTTCCATTCCTCAACTTCTCTATTTCACTTCTAGAAAAGAAACCAAAGATGCCCTTCCACTGTGATTGACAAGACTCTTGATGGAGTCCAGCCCATTTCCTGCCCATCTGCTGTCTCCCCTTCTTCTCCCTCCCAGCACTATAATAGGGTTCCACTTGTCATTATCTTCCAGCCTCCCAGATTCCATATGGATCACTCTCTTCTATTTCTGCTACATCTGATGCAATGCCACCACCCTACTCTTTTCAGTACTTGGAAGGGGAAATTCCCCCTGTTGACTCATCAATTACCTCAATGCCTGCAATTTTCCCATACTATCATCCTGCAAGTACAGAAGGTGCATCACCTGCTCTTTTACTTCCTCCCTTTTCACCATCCAGGTCCCAAACACTGCTACCAGTAAAACAGCTATTCAACTGAAATACACAAACAATAGTAATAGGAGTAGAAGCAGCTCATTCAGCCTCTTGAACTTGCTCTCCCATTCAGTAAGATCGTGGCTGATCTGACTGTTGACTGGGGGCAGCATGGTGGCACAGTGGTTAGCACTGCTGCCTTACAGTGCCAGGGGCCCAGCTTTGATTCCTGGCTTGGGTCATGGGGAGTTGCACATTCTCCCTGTATCTGCATGGGTTTACTCTGAGTGCTCTGATTTCCTCCCACAATCTGGAAGCCGTGCTGATTAGGTGCATTGGCCATGCTAAATTCTCCCTCAATATAACCGTACAGGTGACAGAATGTGACGACTAGAGGATTTTCACAGTAGCTTCATTGCAGTGTTAATGTAAGGCTACTTGTGACACTAATAAAAAATAAAAATAAAAACGTATAAAAACATAAGCAATAGGAGTGATAGATAAAACCTGAAAACAATGCATAGAGACAGAGAACTACCAGAGAAGAATTGTATTCTTCTGTCCAGTTTTGACATGGGAAGTTCATAGCTTACGTTGTTCTATCAACTGCTGCCTGAACTTTATACATGTAAACCATCCCGTATCTCTATTAGTAAAGCTATTCCATAAAGGAATGTTTATTGTCATTTCCGATCCTCTGCCGATTAGTGGTTAAATCCTTAAGCTATGGTGCAGCATATTTTATAATAATCATCAGGAATGTCAACTTGAGACAATTGCAATGCATTATTTTTGGTTTCTACATTTTAACATAGGGATCATTATTAATGTTGTGTCGGACTTATTGCATCTGTGCCATTAGCTTGTATTTAGCATTGGAATATTTTGTGCTCTGCATTGTGTTTATCATTGATGCAATTCAAAAAGTAATTGTCGCCTAATATTTTTCATAACAATTCTTAAGTGTCTGTGTAAAGTTCAAGTATCTGAACTCTCAACGTGTAAGGATGGTGCAGGATCTCAGTCATGGTAGGATGATTGATATATGTCATGTTAACAAAGAACAAAGAACAACACAGCACGGGAAACAGGCCCTTCGGCCCTACGAGCCCGCGCCGCCGTCCTAACGTCTTAATGACATATAGGGACCAATTTGTTACCCAATCAGCCTAAGAGCACATTTTTGGGATGTGGGAGGAAACCGGAGCACCCGGAGGAAACCCACGCAACCACGGGAAGAACGCGCAAACTCCCGCAGACACAGGCCCAAATCCATGTGTCTGCACAGCAACAGCGATAGTCCCTGAGCTAAGCCCATGATAAACCCATGTTGTTGGGTTTAGTGCCAGGGTTTGGTATTATCTAGCAAATGTGCATGACAAACCTCTGCTCCCTTTGCTCTTCTAAGTGGCAGAGGTCAAGGTTCAGAGATAACTCCAAAATGGAGGTTGGTAGCAGTTGGTGACATTCCAAACAGACAACAGAGTTCTGATAATGGGAATAAGATTATGTAGATACCAAAATCTTTGGCAAATTGGATATATATTAATAATCCCTGATATTCAGTGCACTTTTCCACATGGCCCTGACATCTACTAAAAGCTCATGAGCATTCATGGCCTCCTTCTTGGGCAAATCCAATTTATTTAAGAGGGAGTGCTTTTCCTCCTCCTGCTCTTCATTGCGATAGTCCTCTGTACTGAATGACCATGCTAGGCAACTTACAACAAACCACAACTATTCATGATACACTCTGTGAGGCTATCTGCAGAACCCCTCCACTCAGGTTCAAGGTAGAGGAATGTGGTTTAAGTAAGCTGATGATTTGCTCAATGATGATACTGCAGGAGGCCTGAGTTACATTGTTGCAATCTTCCACTGCAGGTTGGGGATGCTTCACTAGTGTCATTAGCTCTTGTTATCCAGCAATCAACCTGGGCTGGAACCTCAGAAAATGCTTTGAGTTGTGTAAAATGATAGAGCCAGGAAAGGTCCCTGGGAAATGAGTGCAGACCTGCATGGTTCTTTGTCTGTGGTCACAGACCAATTGTACAGTAAAGAATGAAAGCCCTTACAATCCACAAATGCCGCTGGCTGATCCCACAGAATTATACAGGGCACATGAATGCAGTTAATGACCCTTTGCATGTTGGGCTATTATACTGATATAATATCTTGGGCTTATTTACAAAGCACCGATCACTCAAAAGAGACTGGGTAAACATATTGTGGGTTCATTTATTAAGATTAGGCACATGCAAACAGTTATACAAAGGTACGAAGCTTGAAGATATCAAAGCTTTCTTTCGGTAACCAAATAAACTAAATCAACAAACTGAGGAATATGTTTAAAAGTAGATTCTTAAAGGAACTCTGCATCAAAGTAAACAGAATCTCAAAGGAAATCTAAAATACAGAACAAAGTTGAAGGAATCAGTAAAATATGCAGTCCCCATGATGGGCCTCTATGATGCCAATGAACACCATGTGTTTCTTTTCCAGGGACCCTCAGCAGTGAACATAACTTCCTTGATCACCCACTGCCTGGATCAATGAATGGCCAGCTTGGCCAGGCCAGGAGCAGGTCCACAAGGAAGTTTTTTTGCCACCATGCCACGACTCTGCAATGAGTGTTAAAGATCACCAATGTGGGGCTGAAATGCAACCAAAAAGAAAGTAGCAGATTTTTCAAAAAAACTATAAAAGGGGGTGTAGCTGGGAAAACCTATATAAGTGTGGTCATGCACTTCACAAAAACCACATGCATCTTGGGAGTCCATGAACCAATGCAATCTACAGCTGTATGGAACTGCTGCATGCAACACCCTCCACCCCCAAGTTCCCTGATATCAAAGAGAAGGTGCCCTGTGTAAAGGGGATTTCTGCCACTGGACGGCAACAGAGCATGCCAGGGTATACCTAGATGGCAGACAAAGGCAAAGCATTGAAAGGTGTGAAGCTGCAGCACATTTTTGATTTGAGTTGATTTATTATTGTCACATGTATTAACATACAGTGAGAATTATTGTTCCTCACGATACAGATGAATCATACCATTCATAGAGAAGGAAATGAGACAGTACAGAATGTAGTGTTACACTCATAGGTAGAGTGTAGAGAAAGATCAACTTAATGCAAGGTAAGTCCATAAAAAAGTCTGACAGCAGCAGGGAAGAAGCTGTTCTTGAGTCGGTTGGTACGTGACCCCAGACTTCTGTACTTTTTCCCCGATGGAAGAAGGTAGAAGACAGAATGTCTGGGTGCTTGGGGTCTTTAATATCCTTCTTTATCGAGGCAGTAGGAAGTGTTGACAGAGTCAATAGATGGGAGGCTGGTTTGCATGTTGGCTTGGGCTACATTCATGACCATTTGTAGTTCCTTGCGATGTTAAACAGAGCAGAGCCATACCACGCTGTGATACAATCTGAAAGAATGCTTTCTATGGTGCATCTGTAAAAGTTGGTGAGAGTTGTAGCTGACATGCCAAATTTCCTTAGTCTTCTGAGAAAGTAGAGGTGGTGGTGGGCTTTCTTAACTATAGTGTTGGCATGGGAGGACCAGGACAGGTTGTTGGTGATCTAGACACCTAAAAACCTGAAGCTCTTGATCCTTTCTATCTCATCCCCATTATTGTAGACAGGGGCATGTATTCCATTTTGTTTCCTGAAGTTGATGGCAATAGAAATTCCTCTATGCCATGCTAAAGTGCAAGATGGCATTTCCACACCACAGCTCAGATTGTCCAACACTGGCATCTGAGAGAGGGCTGGAGGCTTTGGAGCCAATGTGAAAATCCATCTGAGCAGGGATACACTCAGACAGAATGGTGATTGGCAAAAGTTCTTGGCTGTGGTTTCATGAATATTGGATGTAATTGAACTGTGAAGAAGGAAGACAGTAGTATGAGAATATATTTGTATGAATTTAACCCGAATTGATCAGCAGTAAGATTTTCAACTCTTTTTACTGCCCACAACCCACCCACTGCATATTTGGTTCTTTCAACTTTGAAATACAATCTCGTAAAATACTGGCCATTATGTACACAAATTTAAAGGCTGGGCTTGTATCACTAACTGTCTGATTCCGAGATAAGAATTCCAGCATGGAGCCAAGGCCACTAAATGAACACCTTAGTCAGGGAAATTGTCTGTTTTGGGGCATTCCCAAATGACCAATTGGATAACAGATATTTTGTTCCGTAGATTGTACACTCTATATAAGAGTTAAGTCAGAAGTTAAGGCTATCTTTCCTTTAATGACTCAGTTGTTAGATAAGGAGTATCTCAAACACACAGACAAAAAAATGTCACAGGGGCGGTTCTCCCAAAAAATTCCAAGTGTCAAATTCATGGGAAAACTGGAGTAATTTACATTGTTTTTCTCAGTGGGAGTTCACACTAGAATCTCTCACACTCTGTGCACTGCAGAGGCCCCCAACGTGAATATCATTAGATTTCAGGGGGAGGGGCCTAATCCTTACCTGGCCTGGCTAAATGTGATTCTGATGTAGAGATGCCGGCGTTGGACTGGGTTAAACTCAGTAAAGTTTGACAACATCAAATTTAAATCCAACCGATTTATTTGATAGTAAATCAGCGAGCTTTCGGCCTTTGTGGCCTTTGTCAGGCGAAGGCTGATGATTCCATGTGATTCCAGAGACACAGCAACTCAACCGTTCCCTGAAATGGCTAGCAAGCCACTCAGTTCAAAAGCAACGAGGGAATGGACAATGAATCCTGGCCAGCCAGCAACACCCAAGTCCCACAAATAAAAAAAAGAGATGCAGATGCTCGGTGGTGACTAAAATGGTGACTCATCATCAAAAACAGGCCAAAACCTTCCAATCAGCAAGGGCAGAAGGGCAAGAAATTCAGAAAGGGTAGCTGCTTGAGCCACCAATCGCCATTACATCTGCCAGTCAACAACTGATGTCCTCACTATGGGAGAACCTGTAAGGTTACAATAGAACTTATAAGCTCTAGCCCACAATACGATAGAACTCATAAGCTCTAGTCCAAAGTCCACAGTTAGCAGAGACATTTCATTTAAACACAGCTGTCTGCAGAGAAAAACCATCCTTGGCATGAGACATTGTCGAGGATGACAGGAGGTTTCAATGACTCATTCCTTTTACAGAAATTAAGGGGAAAATATGTTTCAAAAATATTGGAAATATTTGCAAGTTTTTGCAAATAGGTTGAAATCTTTTCCGACTTTTGCCACAGTAACGTCCTACACAGCAGCAACATAAAGCATTTTGATGTGATTTATGTTCTAATGTGGCGTGTTTGAAAACAAACAGAGAAAGTACTTTCCAAACACTTTTCCATGAAGTCAGTGCACTTTCCAAAGAGCTGCACTTGAAATCCCCTAGCAGTTCCCAAAAATACCCACATTTCCTGTCACACTGCTGTTTATCATCAGATGAAAAATCTTTTACATGGAATTAACAAAATAAACTGACACTCCTCCCCCAGTACCTGTTTCCACCCACCCACCTCCCCACCCCACCTCCCCCCAGCAATCATTCCACTCTAAACATATGAAATACATTATTAGATCTTCTGACAGGAATTTCCCTTCAGTTTTGGAAGAAAAATCTTGCTCCATGTGTGTCTAGTTTGACAAGAGCGTAAGAAAGGAACATTTAGTCAGTGGCATTTGTTTGACTTCTAGAAATAAATCATAGCCATTTCCACTACCTTTATGATCTGGCCAGCACTCAGCAAACCCTTCCCTGAGAATATTTTTACATACCATTGTGCCCAACCTTTTTTTTGACTGAATACCCCCACCTCCTCACTGCAAGTTCAATTGTACAATCATACAATCTCTATAATGTAGAAGGAGGCCATGTGGCCCGTCAAGTCTGCATTGACTCTCTAACCGAGCATTTTACCTAGTCCCACAAACCCGCCCCCGCCCCCCCTCCCCAGCCCCAAGAATTTACCGTGGTAATCCCCCTAACCTATGCATTTGGTATACTAAAGGGCAATCCACATCCTCGTATCCTTTAAAAAAAGTGTCTGCACAAACACCTGGCATGTCATAATATTCAGGGCTATGGGCCAAGTGCTGGTAAATGGGATTAGGCGGGAATTCGGATGTTTCTCATCTGTCACTGCAGACTTGATGGGCTGAAGGGCCTCTTCTGTACTATATGATTTTATGATCCACCTAACCTGCACATCCAGTGAGGAAAAGTTAAAAACCTATTTATTATTTTTGTTGCAACAACTTTGTGCCCAAATAGAAAACATGAGATCAGAGTTTGCACTGTGGGCAATATTGACAATCCGGGCACAGGCTGTGCTGGCTTTCTGAATTGATTTCTATGGTTCAAGTGTTCACTCAAACTAATTTGCATACCACAAATGTGGAGTCGGTCTCAACCAGCCCAAATGGCAGTGCTTTTGAACATGAATCTTTTCTTCTTGCATTAAAAAATGAATCACTCCATGATAAATTTAGGAATGGCACATGATGTCATTTTAATAACACAGCTAACCTGAATGACCAGTCTACCCCTTGTGAAGAACTTGATTTTAAATAACTGAAAAATGCTCTAACAAAATACATAGAGCCATTTACTTACTTCTTTGGTTCACACTAGTCAATTTATTGGCATTTTTTTAATAGTTAAAAGCTTTAAAACATGTCAATTAGCGGCATTGGGGCTTAAAAAAGAACTTAAGCCCCCTGCAAAGAGGAGCCATTAGCAGAAACTGGCCACAATGATTAATTAGATTTGGGGACTTGATCAATGTTGTGGATACGGCCAGTTTCTCGTGCAATGTTTTCTTAAAATAATGAAAAACATTACAGTGTGTTGATTTGCATTGAACATAATTTGCACTTGAAATTGCTCAATCTTTTGCATTGATTTGGCCAATTTTGAGCAACATGCTCAGAAAAACCAACACAGCCTCATAGAAACTCTTATCCGAATTGATATAGTGAGGAAGCTGTACTCAGTGCAACAGGGACCAGAGAAGGATTGAAACCTTTCAGTTGCATCTACCATCCATCCAGGCATGGATTCTCCTGGAACACAGGTTTGTGGAACTTACACTCATGCCTGTTGTTCTTCCCCCTAAAGACACATATCAATTATAGTCATGGGGCGGCACAGGAGCACAGTGGTTAGCACTGTTGCTTCACAGTCCCAGGGACCTAGGTTCAATTCCCAGCTCAGGTCACTGTCTGTGTGGAGTTTGCACATTCTCCTCGTGTCTGCGTGGCTTTCCTCCAGGTGCTCCGGTTTCCTCCCACAGTCCAAAGATGTGCAGGTTAGGTTGATTAGCCATGCTAAAATTGCCCCTTAGTGTAGGTTAGAGGGATTAGTGGGTAAATGTGTAGGGATATGGGGATAGGGCCTGGGTGGGATTGTGGTCGGTGCAGACTCGATGGGCTAAAGGGCCTGTTTCTGCACTGTAAGGTTCTATGTCCTTTGCTCATTTATACTGCCCAGGCTACTGGTGCCCCCTGTCTGCACAAGTCAAACTTCTGAGGATGGAAAAGTACTGCCTCATCTCTGTTCTATTTCCAACCTCCTAATTCTGATCCCTAGCATTTTAATCCCTCATTACACAAATGATATTCCAGTATTAACATTGTTATTTCCCTTCATACTCGCAAGTAGGAGTGGTTCCATAGAAGGACAAAGATGACGTTCTTTCTGCCCATTTTTCCTTTCCTGCCTTCTCCCCGTTGGGTTAGAGCTATGGCAATTGCTTGATGCCTTCCCACAGCTGGTTTAATGTGTAGTTGTAGTTTCTGTTACTGGTGCCATTTCCTGGAAGCAATACATCTCTCATATCTGGCTGCAAGCCATTTATGGCCCCTGGGGCATGCTAAGAGTAGCGACTAGAAATACCAGATAGAATTTTATAGTTGACAGACGTAAAAGCAGAAAGATAAATTTTAGCCAATGTACAGAATTGAGCTTGGGTCAAGTGCAGTCTTTCAGTTGGTTGGATGCTTGCTTACCTACTGTATTATTTTAACAAACTTCTTCGCTCACACAGTGCCATTTTCAAAGCTGTCTCTAAGGCTAGTGGAGGGTATAAGGATCTGACCACATCCTGAGAAGGAAACAAGCTCAGATCACAGGCTGGCTTCCTGTTGCAACTATACAGTGCTGATTGCTTATTCTTCCTTTTTGCCTTTGGCTATCTGCAAAATATCTCTTTATCAAAATCCAAATTGGGTCTCTTCAATAAGGCGATGGTTCAGGGGAGTTGTATTATCTTCACAACTGCAGTAAGAGATAAGGAATGGGTACTAAATCAATAAGTAGGGATGGAACACAGCATTTTTTGTCTCAAGATGAACTTTTAGCAAAGAGTTTAAGTGGATTTAAACTGCTTGAAGGCTTATGTACAGAAAATTAGACTGTGTTTCCCTTACAATACCTATACTCAAATCCCAAAACTATTCGTTAACAATTGAATTCAATCATACAAGTTTAAGTTTTTGCTCTCTTGGCAATGGATCACAGGCACTTTGTATTTGAAAATCTCTCCACCAACAACAGCACTGGCCCTTACCACAAAAGAGCAACTTAGCAATGAAAGCAAGGTACCAAGCATTCCTTTTGTATGAACAGTAAGTTATCTGTACTTCTCATCTAGTACGCTGTTCTTTCTCTTCATGGTCCAACTCCAATAAATTGCAGGGACTAACTGCAAAGTAGGTAAGAACCATCCCAGAATACCTCAGTTCTATCACCAAATGGAATCTGAGTTCCCTTTCGCTTGCCACTTAATTCTTCATCCCAGTGACCCTCTGGCATATTTATTTTTGACATTCTACATAGCATTAGTGAAGTTCAATGCAAGTTTCAGAAGCTGTGCCTTATATTTTCAATTTACCCTGTTACAGCTAGCATCCTAGAGTCCTTCATCATTATCACCATCTCTCATGTGTGTGCTCCCTTTCCCTTTTCCCTGGTTCTGTTCCTTTTTAAATTCTGTTCACGGATCTATAATTACAGATGAAAGTTGTATGTCACTTTGCCTGTTCTATCCACTGGTACTGATTAACAATGGGTTGTTTAAAGTTATAAAGTTTTTTTCTTAGTGTCACAATTAGGCTTACACTAACAATACAATGAGGTTACTGTAAAAGTCACCCAGTTGCCACATTCTGGTACCTGTTCGGGTACACTGAGGGAGAATTCAACATGACCAATGTACCTAACTAGCACACCTTTTGGACTGTGGGAGGAAACTGGAGGATCCAGTGGGAACCCATACAGACACAGGGAGAGCATGCAAACTGCTCAGACAGTTAATCAAACCCAGGTCCCTGGTGCTGTGAGACTGCAGTACTAACCGCGGTTCCACCCTGCCACCTGCACCTACACCCCCACCAACTACCCCTCCCCCCACTCCGCTGCCAATTCCCCACACAATTTAGCATGAGCAATTCGCCTACTCTGCATATCTTTGTCCTGAAAGTGCCAAATCTGATCTAGAATGAGGCTCTTGCATTCACGCCACAGCTAAAGTAATTCAGGACGAATTTGATTAACTCTTTGGGTGGGATTTTCTGGTGGACAGATTTCTACCTTTGCATCAGGGCAGCATCATAGCACACTGGCTGACACTATTACCTCACAGCACCAGGGATCTGAGTTCGATTCCTGGTTTGGGTCACTGTCTGTGTGGAGTTTGCTCATTCTCCCTGTATCTGTGTGAGCTTCTTCTGGGTGCTCTGGTTTCCTTCCACAATTCAGA